>OY282584.1:18189636-18805028 GCA_958298965.1 Chrysolina haemoptera | reverse complement strand
ATATTTAATTACAGGTTGGATTCGTGCCTCACCCTTGCCTTATAATCAGTTGACAGGTGGTTAAATACTCCTAGGCACGAACAGAAAACCAAGTTGTTGGGAGGCTTTTTTCTCATGAAAGGGTACTGCTGATAATACGGATCTTTGAAACAGAAAATTTCAGTGTATGGATACTCCTGACATAGTTACGCTGGTCTCTGTGAAATAGGCCTTTCATATCTCTTATAAACTAAGGAGATGATCAGACAGTTTTATCCTGAGTGTGGGGAGATGTAGATACGTTAATGAGGAATGTATTCTTCTTAGGAATATACAGGGTGTTTCCTAAATTGAAGCAATAAATGAAATGGGAAGTAGGAGACGACAAAATAAAACGAAATGAAAGAATACTTTTTTGTTCCATATAACAACCCATTTTCTTAAATGCTCCAATTTCGGAAACACCCTGTATACATCAATGAATCTTTGATTGAAATACCTCATTTTGACTTGCACACATTTCAAGAATCGAATATTGTCAAAATCTTAATGGAATGATTCAAATGGAGGTTTCGAAAATTGAGTTAAGCACACAGTCCCAGTCCACTCCTGTATACCATCAGATATTTCGAATGAGTGTAATGCAAAAAAGTCCAGAACGTTAACTTTGCTATTGAAACTATACAATGGACTTTTTGTTTGATGAGTCTACGGTAAAATGATTAGGTTTTAATGAGTGTTATACGTATTCAATTTCACTTCATCAAGAAATGTATTGAAGGGATGTCTGAGAGAAAGAAGAAAAAATATATAATAATAATACCCCTACAAACCTTTACTTAGGGTATTATTATATAGTAGTAGTATTATATAATTATAAGAAAGACAATGTTCAGGTTGAAAAATAAAATGACAACCGAAGAGTTGCTCTCGACTCTCATTAAAACATATATATTTTGAATGCGAAGAATGACATAGGGAGGAAAATTCGATACCATTTCCTTTTACCTTTGTTAAATATGTCTCTATATAGCCTGAAAGCCGAAGAGAGGTCAACTTTCACCGTTCTGTTCAACGGATGAAACATACTTTTTATGAAGTTTCATGAATAGACGAATAAAGTGAGTTTCAGAAATTTGCACCATATGGATAACTTTGATAACTTTTTTATTATCTATCGATTTGTTAGAAAATTTTATTCTCTACAAAAATTAGTGCATTGCACAATGCTTGCATTTGAGATGTCAAAATTTCAAATTTCCAAACGGTGTACACGGGGAACAAACAATAGGAATTTTGATCAAGTGTAAACTACCCCTTATTATTGACATTATAAAAAAGTTTATTCAAGGAGGTTGTTCAAAATTGAAAACAATATCCAAATTTGGAATCACAGCCAGCGTAGTTCACTCTTGATCAAAATTCTATTTTTTGTTCCCCCCTGTACACCGTTTAGTAATTTTGAAATTTTGACAACTCAGGTATTCTGCAATGCACACATTTTTATGGAGAATAAAATTTTCCGACAAATGGATAATAAAAAAGTTTTCCGTATGTTGCAAATTTTTGAAACTCACCGTTTATAGTCTGGATCACATTTTGATAGGCAACCCATTTTAGGCGTATTCGTCTATTCATGAAAGTTCATAACTTCATCCGTTAAACAGCACGGTGAAGGTCGACCTCTCTTCGGCTCCTGTACTAATACCATACAGTATCGGAAAGTTTTCATCTGGGGTATGGTGGTTTTATGAGAGCGTGATGAATAGCTTGCTATAGGGCAAGTTTTTAAATTCAACGATGGATTCATCGATGAGCATTGCATCCTTATTTAACTAATTGAAAATGACAATGAGATCACGAATGCACATTATCCATCGATGAATTTGAAAACTCGCCCATTATGTTGAGAGAGCATTGCAATTTCTCCTCTACTTGCTCGAGGAAGGGATATCAACTGATCTGTTAATTCGTCAGGCGAGGTAACAGGAGAGGCGCGCAGTAGTGCGCCTCTCTTATTTATGTGGTATTATCATATCATTGCGTTCCTTGTTGCTAGCGTAGATTTCTGTCAATACCCCAGTTGAAAAGTTTCCGATACTCTATATCTGGCCGATGGAAGCAACAATAATACGTTTCAGATTTCCTCAAAGACAAAATTTTTTTGTGGACAAGGACAAGTGGTAACGGAGAACGAAATGGAAAATAAGAATCCGCATATATAAACAAAATAAACATCAAAAATGCTTTCTTCATATTAAGTGATAGATACCCGTGAACAATTCTCTGAACATATGAGGTCCTAATGTGACCTGCTTGAAAGGCGAACTGCTCATCGGGGATCATTTTGAGTTTCCCCTCAAGGCTCAACAGCCGTCTCAAGAATATCTTGTCCACTATAACTTTCAAGTTTGTGGCCATCCTTATCCATATAATCCGATTTAACAAGTACCTACGCTTACCTAGCTTGGCCGCTTTTACCAATTTGTAAATGATAAAACGTCCTTCAACCAAAACCTCATATCTACATGGTGGCTGGTCTGAGATTCATCGTTATTTTAATAAAGAGATTATATCAAACGTTACCTCAAGTGTTCAAGCTTTGCCACAGCAGTTAACGGTAACCCACAAAAAATACAAGTATATGATAACGTCCTAAAAGGCCGATATGGCCAAAGCTGTCGAGTGCATGAATGCGACAGTTTCTCAAGAATACTTCTTATAAAGCTAATTTGTGTTATCAGTATCCCTGATTCTGATGTCTTTCTCATTGATAATGTTTCTTATGTTCAGCGATTCTGGTAATAAGTGGACTCTTGGTTGGGAACGCAGTAGAAACAGTTTTTGTAGTCGCTATTAGCGTGAGATGATCTCGTTTTTGTGAGTTGGCTGCGAATGGTGTTACTCGACTCAAAGCATGATCGTATGTTGTATTTCGACCAGATTCGTGTCATTCTTTCCGATATACCTCTAACATAAGGAAGGCCAATGGTAGCCTGGCTGATGGTTCATCTGTTTTTTTTGATGTTGTCTTTCCTGCGGGCCAGGATCTCTTCCACATGTTTTTCTGGGTACCCATTTTGTCGTAAATCTTTCCTAATATTGTCTGATTCTATGGTAAGACACTCACTGGTGTTGCAGAAGCTGTAGGCACCGTCAACTAGCGATCGGACAATTTCTCTCTTCATGATGGTTCGATTCAAAGTTCAGGTATTTTTCGGTATGGGTCGGCTTTTTGTACACTGATGTTTGGCACTTACTTTCACGCCTAGAAAAGGTAACCTGTCTTAGGTCTCCTTTTCTATGGACAGTCTGAAGTTGTTCAGGTGTTCCAGAAAGGCATCAAGTTCCTCGTCTGAATGTTTCCATGTGACAAAAGTAACGTCAAAATATGTCAACCAAATCCAAGGTTTCTTGTGGGCTGTGTTTGTAGCAAAAACTTCGAATCATTCCATAAAGATGTTTACTACGACAGGTGATAAAGAGGGTACCATCGGTGGTTCTTCCTCCTGGGCAAAAATAAACGATCTTTTTCTTGAAAATAGTAATTCCGCAAGTAACATTCTAGTAGCTCCATAACACCGGTAGGTTCGTCCTGTTCTCTAGCTCTGCGCCTTCTTGTAGTTTTTTACGGATAACCTGTAAGGCTTCTTCTTCAGGGTCGTTATTAGTGTGAAGACTTTCCAAGTCAAAACTGACGTATTGGTCTTCTGGCATGACACGGACTTTTTACAGGATCTCTTCGAAATGCCTGGAATTCATTACGAATGTCGGGATGTTTCCTTGCAGAGGTTGAATAATCGGCAATAGAAAACTGAGCTAGATTGTAAATGGCTGAGTCTCTAGAGCTGGCAATTGGTCTCAAAGAAACTTCTGCCTTATGGATTATTTGCAGTTTTGGTGGCATTACAAAGATACTTCTACTTACATGGGGGCGGTCGGCAGTGGAGAAGTTCTTGATACTCAGTCAATGAATCGGCTGGATTCCCATCTCTGAGATGAACATAACATCCGCCTTGTGCCTACTTAGTATTGAAAATAATCCACCAATTTCCACCCTGCCCTCGTATCCAGATATCGTGTCGTACCGCCTGATGCTGACACAGTTTCTCCTTCGGTTCGTATATATCTTGGCGACTTTGCGAGCTTCTAAACTTCCTCTAAGAATATGTGACAGACGAGCAAGAAAACACGACCGGACAGAACGACAAAAAGTAGAATGTCGTTTTGAAGGTTCGTGATTGGCATACCGCCGCGGTGGACGCTGCGTCAGTGCCGTGGCAGGCATCTTCAGACACGAGAATGAAAATAACTTACTCCGAGATAAAAATGATGAATCATGCGTGTTGTGCTACATGGAAGGTATTGTTTGTATGCAGAATCGAAATATGATTATCGCAAAAAGCTCATAATTTTTCATAGTTACTTGGATGGAATTTTTTATTCAATTGCACTGAACTTTCAAATGCTGATAGTAGCCATCGCCAAGTTTTCATAGTATTGAAAATATTTTTTCCGGCGAGCGTGCGTGAAATATTACTTTTCCGCAGGTATTTGCGTGCGTAAAGTTATACTTTTTCGCACGTCATGCGGAAAATTTGGCGGGGAAAACATATATTAATTTTAGTAGATGTATTATATTCAGTGTCAGAAACCGTTTTACCTTTCAATCGTAATTCCGATATTTGTATGTTTTTATAATGTGAATTTCATGATAATGCATTATTAACACGAAAAATGGCAATAAATATTGAGACATAATATTGTAACAAAAATGTATAGTATGTGTTTCGTTTAAACCGTAGACAAGTAAAATAGCTATTTCACCGACAACCAAACAAACTCCGAGTTAATGAAAGCAAACAATTCAGACTTAAAATTATTAATTAAGTTAATTCAAACTTCGCGCTTCACGCTTTGTTTTATTTGAATGACGCGATTCATTACCGTTACTGTTGATCAAAGACACAAAACAAAAATAATTCACTGATGATTATTTTAAAATAGTTAAATTTAAACTAATATAATTATATTATATATATTTTATATATTGAAATTTGTTAAACATGCTGCATTCGGTAAGCCTGATTATTTTCAGGCGAGAGTAGAGGGGCCCCAATCCATCGCAGGGCCCTAGGCACATGCCCAGTGTGCCCAGTGGGGAAGAGGTGACTGGTAATACCCCCAATTAATGCCAGTAATGCCCAATTCGGATTACTCGGAACGGTAATAAAAACATTAAATCGTGTCTCAATGTTAGGTTTGTTGTCAAGTACAATTCTGAAGACCCCATTGCATAACTCAGATTTCTGCCAGTGCTGTCTAATTTTTCGGATAATTCATGCAATTTTCAATTCCCATGTTATGAATACTTTGATCTTCAACGATTATAATTGTGTAGTAATTGTTCTCTTACTTCCGAATTATTTCTGTAATACCCATGTAATGCTCGACTAATACCTCCCTTTCCCGTATAATGCCCAATAATTCCTAACTAATTCCTCTAATGCCCGAGTAATACAACAGTAATACCTGTAATACCCAATAATTTAATACCACTAATACCCAAGACATGTACACCAAAATTCCCTAGCGGTTTCCACCTCGAAAATATCCATTATATATGTCACATGTTTACTTATGTAACAAATAAAAAATGTTATTGTATTCATCAAACAAATTTTCATTTCATAGAAGATTAGTTGATAAATTATAACATACGTCAATGCCTAAAAAATAATGAATTCGAACATTCCGGTCGATAATAGTACCTATATTGTATGTCGTTTTCTCACGAATTGTACATTGTACTTTTTCTACGGATCCGTTGTTTTCAAGTATTGGAAATTAAAATACATATATAATAATACTTGTATGTCATTAACTCATTTTTATATTTTATTTAAAATAGTAATTAACAGTTATATTTGAACTATTTTGTAAAGTAATTCCTGGTAGATTGTTTCGTTTCAACATGTTTTCGGTAATTGAAATATTAGCTGCGGTCGAAGTTGAAGTTGATGGGGAAACGTACTGAGCTTTCACAGCATTGTTGTGTTCAGGCTCTAATGGCACTGGAGGCTGAATGGATTCTACTATACTTTTTGAAATTTTCATTTTGTTAGCTATGGAGTTGTCGATTCAGCAAAATTGCTGGAGTTCCAAACCCCATGGCGTTTTAAAGTTAAAAGATCTGCCCCTGCATTAACTAAAATAGTCGCAGATGACCTTCGGAAACAGTGGCCAGTATATAATTCAGGGTTCGGTAATTGCAAAAATTTCGCTATTTCTTTCGCCATGGTGCCAAATTTATTTATCCCCACAGGCTGTTTCGTACATTTGCTATTTTTGTAATTTAAAAAAAAACGTGTTTCATTTGTGCACGGTCGAAGCTTCACATATTTTTTGTAAATTTGGTAGAATTCTCCTGTGACTGTGAAATTTCTAGGAACCTTGGTTTTAGTATCGGGTAATTTTATTAAAAGGGCCGAATTGAGATTTTCCATGTCACCAATTTTTAATTTTCGAAGTTCATCACAACGGCATGCCCCTGTAAGGCCAATAGCTGAAGCAGCCTGAAATCAAAACCAAACATTAATTTTTCGATAACAATTTAAAAATTTTCAATTCATACCTTCATCAGCAAATACTTTTCATCAGGTGTATCTTTTAAAAATTGTTGAATTTCTTCAGAAGTTAATGTTTTTGACTGTTTTGGAACATATTTTTCAGATTTACGTTTTGAAAATGCACGTAGTTTTACGTATTTTGATATATCAACACAGTTTTTAATCATTAAGGTACTCCTCAGCATGAGTACTGAGACCATAATGTTGATGATTTCAATTTTCTTGACAACTCTTCAAAATAAACTAACAAGGTATTTTCGGAACCTTGGCTTCCATTTTTCATTCCATAAAGTTTCTGTAAGCGATTTCATATTTTTCTCTTGATGTGCTTGGCAGCAAATTATTGCAAACATCTAATGCTTATTTTCCGACTCTAAATCTTTGTATTCCATTATATTCAATATTTAATGAATCTGAACTGATACTGGGTAGGTAAAAAACTTACAGTCAAACTCCACCAAATAAAATCTTTATTGTATTATGTGGGTGTGTAGAGGACACACATCAGCACATTAAGGGATGTAGTCAGAAGACTTACATCAGCAGTAGGACATGTTTCGAAGGATTCATCCTTCATCTTCAGCAAAAAGGTTAACAAGAGATCATATGTGGTGGAAAAACTATTGAGACATTGCTTAAAAAACTTAACGACTAGTCGTCAACATGACGTATCCCGCATGAGAGCGGTTCCCTAAATGTTAGGGGTTGTGGTTCGACCTCGCCAAAAATATCATACTTAAATTTAAATAATTTTTCAGAAAATTGTGACCATGCACGTGTTACTACTTGACTCGAGTCAAGTAGTAACTTGACTCTGAACTGTTTATATTATAACAAATAACAAAAAAAACTATTTTCGTTGGGTAAGTTGACAGCAATAATTATGCAGTGCTTCGGTTTTGTTGTTATAGAAACATACAATGGGTTACTTGGATATTGCACGCGAATCGTCGGCGTAGCGTTGTCAACGAGGAGAACGTGTCATATCAATCTGACATGTAACAATTCATGACTGACTTGGGTTATCGTGATAACAGTGAGAAATTATTTCTCACTGTATTGGCGGGTATTTCTCACTGCGTGAGAAATCTTTCGTTTTGAACGTATGAAAGCGATGAGAGAAGTGGCACATTGTACAGCATCCGTAGAAAAACAGTATTCCCTTGTTACATATGTATGACAGAGCACATGGGTTGATAGAAACATGTATTGTGCCAACAATATGCTTATTGGCTGATACATTTTTGATTATACCACTCAATAGAACATTAGTGAAATGAACTCAGTTCGTTGGTCTAATGTATGGATACATGAGTTGGTGTAAAAAGTTATCGTATCAATTATATGGTCATAGGCCAATACCTTCTTTCATTGCAAACGATTTGTCGAAGCGACTTGTCCGCCAACTATTAATTCCTAGATGAAACGGATGAAAAAAGATTTTTCAGTGGTCAGTGCCAGTTTTCATTCGCAGGAGTAGGCGGTTACACCTAATTTGTGTACCAAAAGAATTTAGTTGCATTTCTGTGCAGTTCGTTAGAAGGATCAAAATGTAAAGATGAGGTGGATAATTTAAAAATATTCATTTATTTTTGATAAACAAAACACTTTTATTAACCAAAAGAAGGCGAGTGCAGAATGTCATTTTTCGTTGTTGTATCTCGTTTGATTCAACTACGTCTTATTATGTTTATACAGCGTAAAGAAAAGCTTTGAGAGAGCATTACAATTTCTCCTCTACTCGCTCGAGGAAGGGATATCGACGTGAGCTGTTAATTCGTCGGGTGGGGAACAGGATAGGCGAACAGTGGAGCGTCTCTCTTACTTATGTGGTATTATCATATCATTGCGTTCCTTGTTGCTCGCGTAGATTTCTGTCTATACCCCAGCTGAAAAGTTTTCGATACTGTACATTTGGTTTTGAAAAGCTCTCTCTCAATTGACTATATTATAATTCCGAACTTTACTTGAATTTCATCTTCAAATATATCTGGCAATATATACTATTCTTCGATATGTATTGCCTACTGATGAAATCAACTGTTAATCTTAGAAACAGATGCCGTATAGCCTGTATGAGAGCTCTTAAATTTGATAATTCAGGTGCTGAAAAATTTGACAGTTCTTGGAGAGCGGAGAGGCAATGCAGACTCAGAGATTCGACACACAAAAGAAGAAAGAAAACATACCAAAGATGTTCAAGAAGTAGCCCTTCCATAAACAGCCCTATGGTACAAAATTGATTGTTCATTATTATTATATTATATATTTGTTAATGAATATATCACTCGATTTCAAGGGCCAGATGGCTCAGTGGTTAAGACTGTCGCGTTCAAAGCCATTGAAGCTTCTGTTTCAAATCCTACAGACTACAGATTTTTATCTGATGGCCCGAGAAAGTGCTAGGTGAGACCTCGTTAATCCTTGGCTCGCACAAGTTTCGACTATTGAGGGCTGCCGTTCGTAAGGGGAGAGGGTGGTTAACGGAAAAAACAATTTTTAACAATTTAATCACTCGATTTGCATTTCAATAAATTTCCAGATTTATATGGGTTTCAATGTACCTTTCGAAAATGGGGATGAATTGATTAAGTCGTTGGAGACTGCATATCCAAAAATGTCATCATTTTGTTGGAAGATTCTACCGTGAAGTATTGATTTACATATTAAAAAAATTTAAAGCAGACGATATACACTAAAGTGAGTAGAATTTGAAAAAATTTCCATATTTTTCTGGAAATCATCAATGATATCTTATAGACCTTAAACATAAAAAAAGTTACAAGTGGAATATGTAAAAGTTCTTATCTGTTACTCGTAAATTATTAGATTTTCAAAATCGATTTTTGATAACTCCGTACCTATGTCAATAACAAAGGTGTTGCAGAGAAAGAAGAGCAGATGTAATGCGTGGTAGCATAGACTAAACATTGATTTTTTTTTAAAGATAGTCACGATGATGCAATCATTTGGAGTTGCTTGCTGTGTGAAATTGCTTCTGAAGAGCCTGCTTTCCAATTCTTCCGATCTCCCTGATGAGCTTGGGAAAGCGAAATAGATTTTCGTCGACAAAAATGTATTGGATATAACATGAGAATGAAGCGATCTTGCTTCAATGAAATGAACGATTTCCGTGAGTGATATTTTTGAATAATATTCTCCCTATCTCAATTATTTATTTGAATTTTTAATGAAAACTAGAGATAATTAAAAAAAAACAAATCAACTATATGAATGAAAATGCGAATTTTCCGTTAATTTTCTGAATGACCGGATATCTTGCTTGAATTGAAAAATTAAGAATGTGCATAAAATCTGAACTGAGGAACTTGAAAAAATATCAATTTATATACAACTTCGCGTCTACATTACATCATTTTGTGATTCATACAATTCTTCATATCTTTTACCAACTGGAATTATTTCGAAATCAAGATTCGAAAATTAACACTGATGGAGACTTAAAACAAAATGATCTTCACAGTAGTAAGTTTGACAAATCTGAACGTTCTTGGAGCATCTTTTTTCAATGTGGTTAGGAAATAAATGTTATGATTTATGGAGCCAAATCTTCACCAACATGTGTGCAATATATAATGAGGAAAAATGCAAAAGAATTCGAGGAAGAATTTCCTTTAGCAGAACGAGCTATTCTAAGTCAAGACTATGTACGTGGATGTTTATTTGGATAGTGTTGATACGGAAGAGGAGGCTTTGAATTTCATACATAGGCCATTAGAAATAGACTATAGATTCACATTAATTCCGAAAGTTTTCAAACTTTGGTGAAGTGAATGGTACATCGAAAGCAATAAATCTCAGTTTGCCACCTCTTTCGAAGTACGCAACATTGTCAAAATTGCAATTAATTTGAATTTTGCACTATACTCGTTCAACTTTTGCAACTTTGCCACTTTGTTGCAAATTTTTAGAGCATACATTCTGATGCATTCACAAATTTGCAACGTTGTACACGATCGGGAACTTCATGCAATTTTGAAAAATCTAATTTGTTATTTAATAAGATTTTACTAGATTGCATGAAGTTCCGGATCGTGTACAAGGTTGCAAGTAAGCATCAGAATAGATGTTTTCAAAATTTGCCACTTAGTTGCACAACGTTTGCAATTATTTCGAGACCGCCCTGATCAAAAAAATTACCACGAATTGAGAAAATATATGTTCCGGTCAACGTAAAAGGTTGCAAATCTACAAAATTGTTCGGAATATTTTTCCGAGTTATCTGCCAAGTTTGCAGAACTTTTGGAATTTTCTCTCATGGTATATAAAAGGAAAACATTATAGGTCGGTAAAAAAAATCCGTTTACTTGAAATGGTTCCAAACTTGATTCGTGATATGAAATAATTTATTCAACGAGTAAACAGCAAAATTCAAGTTAATTGCCATTTTGACAAAGGTGTACTTTACGATTCACTTGACCAAAGTTTGAAAACTTTTGTAATTATTGTTAAATTCTTGATTTTTCATGTCTATCTCTACCAGCCTATAACAGTCAGTTATAGATATTCATAGAAGAGTTGGATTTAAAAATCATAACATTCATTTCATATTCTTCAGTCGTATTCCACGTTTTTTCAGCCAGACCTGCTGCTAATCTCGAGTTTGTACGTATGCGATTTCGATTTACTGTTCCACACCAAAACACTTGGAATATGTTTGTTCTTCTCTCTTTTTCGTATACGATTTGAAACCGAACGGTTCGAGAATAGACCCCCAGAACAACTATAAGAAAGTATTACTAACTGTAGCGTGCGCATTTACCTCGAAGGAAAGCGACTTCTTCCTCCAACAAAAATAAAAAATGTGTTTTTAATTCTATTCAAGGCTGTGGACTGATGAGAAATTAATAAAAAAAACTTTTTTTTCCTTCTGTCAATGAATGTGAGACGTTCTCGTAAAGAAATCCTATATAAAAGTTCCGGTTTTTGCAGTTGTAATTGAGAAACTTATTCCCTGTCTCAGCTGCTGCTTCGGAAACAAATTACGTCATGCATTTTTATCGGCAATAAAATTAGCTATAGGGGAATTTTTCGAGTCGACCTACTTTGAGCAACTCACCTCGTACATCCATATCAATTTAAAATGGAGTCCATTACCAGTATAAGATGATTTAGTGTCAGTTGTCAAAGCAGCCGTAATGGATGTTTGAAACCCACGCCGTTTGGTACATTAGCCTTACATTTGTTATGTAATAGTTGTGTCTCGCTATATTTTCCATTATAGATGTATTTATGCCCGACATAAAAAGTTTCTCGTATCTTAGGTCAGGCGCTAAGATGTCTGATAACATTGAGAAATTCGCAACTGTTATAATAATATATTACTTCACCTTAGCGCGCGTTTTGACTTGGCTTGCTGAATTCAATTGAACTACTGGAGAAATGTTACTTCTATTTCAGGTTTTCTTCAACTTTCTCATGTACAGTAATTGTTGATTACTCTCATTGAGGACTTCCATTCCTAGTATGAAGTCGGAATTTATTAATATTCAGAATTTAAAGTCAAAGGCGGAATAGGCGAGGACACGAAAAAATAGTTGTACCAAGAAAATATTGTTTGAGTCAAATTTCAATTAGAACTGGTCTAATTTCTTTCTGAAAAATAGCAAATTTAGAGTCTTCTAATATTGGCGCTCTTGGTGACGTACGTGCCCGAGCAGCCAATAGGCGTAATTGGGTTGATTTTAACGTTTAACGGCAACGTTGCCAAGCTTCTGAAACTATAAACCAGAGAACATAAAACCATCATAGAGATGTGACAGAAGACACGCTATTCCCAATGTCAAACGACGATGGCGGATTTGAAAGGTGTGAAAACCACCGTGAAAACATTCATAAAACAATATGTTTGAATATAACAAAGAACTCAATAGTTTTAATATTGTGAATTATTGTGGTCCATAAAAATGATGTTCGAGAGAGAAAGCTCGTCATTTATTTTTGTTTTGCCTCAAAGGTATTTTAGAGTTTGAATACTTTTTTCCCGTTGATAGGTACTAGTTGAGTGAATGACTATAAACCTCAGAATAAAACACATAGAGATGCTCTGCCTGTACCTAAACAAATAGCTGTGAACATGAACTAACTATCCTTTTCTATACAATTTCTGGACGTGGGGCGTTGAAATGTTTCGACAGTTTATTTACATTTGGAGCTAGAAGGACCATAATATACACGAAACTACCCGATTGAATACGGACTTAACATGTATTGGCTACGTGCACAAATGACAGACCCTGGAGGTAAAACAAACTCAATCGTAGAAAAAGAAAAAGAAATAACCTCACTTTTCCATTTCGTTTCGTTTGCTGTTCTTCTTTTTGAACAATTTGTGAACATTTCTGATTTTTTTACTGAAAACTCTAAAGAACGTTTCCGGTATAAATAAAGCGGAAAAGTTAGGTGAGTTGTTAGATAGCTTAGGTTAGGTTGTCTTACCTCCAGGGACTGTCAGTTGTGCACGAAACCAATAAGGCCCTCGCTTGTAAATGAACAAGGTTATGTTTACTTCAAGACAAGGATGGAGATGGCATCTCTGTGGTCTTTTATTACTCTGAGGTTCCAGTATTTGTGTTTTGTGGACATAACATAAGTATGGCAACGTTGCTAAATTATTTTACGCTGTCAACAGTGGGATTGGTTGCTCGGGGTAGTACGTCACAATGGCGCTTAAAAGAAGTCATTTGAAATTATAAAATTTAATTTTTTTTTTCATGTTTCAGACAACTCAACAAAAAAAGAACATTGTCACTAGAGTGTTCATAAGCTGTAGAATCCATTAAAAATATTTTTAAAATTTTGTATCCTCGCCTATTTAATGTAATTCTAAGTTTAAAATCGGAAAATAATAAAATTCCGAGTTCAAAGTCAAAATTCCGAGTTTAAAGTCGGAAAATAATGAAATTCCGAGTTCAAAGTCAAAATTCCGAGTTTGAAGTCGAAAAATAATAAAATTCCGACTTTAAACTTGGAATTTTATAATTTAAATGAACAACACTACTTGGCGGAAGAAATATAGATTATATTATATTGCTTGGTGACGCGTAGGTAATGTGCTTGCTTGCTAAACCAAGGTACGCTGGTTCGATTCACCGCGCCGTCACCGGTCTCGTGAGCGGCATTACACGTTAAAAGGTAAGGGTTGCGTCTTCCCTAACTCACACAAGTCTATCGAAGACTTCTGAGGGTTGCTCGTAGGGGTGCAGACGATTGACGGAAATAATAACTTTAAACAATCCTAATCCTCCGCAAAAAACCATATATAATAGGTCATTCGTAGGCAAGTATCCAACAGAAAACAACTACTGTCCCTTATGACCGTTGAATTACATCTGTTCGATACTTGTCCTACAAGAACTACTTGGCAATACAATTTAAAATCATAGCTAAATTTATTTTTCGATATGAATGTACCGGTTTTATGGTACTTGCCAATCATCAGCGAAGGCTTCTTCAACCAAATTAAATCGAAAATTTATTCCAACGGAAGCTGATAATATTTTCCGATTTAATCTGGTTGTACTAGCCTTCGCCGATGACTGGTAAGTACCATGAAACAGGTACGTAGGCGTTCTCCCATTTAGATAGAAAAATTGATTCTGCTATGTATTCAAAGAACATGCAAATAAGTTCGTGTAGAGTTTTGCTAAGTATCAAACAGATATAATTCAGCGGTCGTAGGGAGCAGTAAAAGGTTGTCTATTGGAAATAGCCTGCGGAAGAGTGGATTATGTAATCCATTTTTCATTATTGGTTAATGGTCTTCCTCCAAGTAGTGTCGTCATTTCCTGAATTGATTTGGTTTTATACTTAAGTCGGAGTACTTTTCTTGCAACCTAGAGATTGAACGTTGACTTTGAATTCGGAATTATATCAAATTCTGACTTTATAGTAGGAAATATAAGAACAATATTTTTATATGGCCCCTCTAAGCCTTCGTGGAAAGTGTGATAAAATCTTGGAAGACGCCACTGATCGTATGACAGAATTTATTCCACTACATAAGCGAAGAATGTCGAACATCGGCGAAAAAGGGCCCAAGTTCTAAAGAAATTATCAAGTCTAGTTACAAGAATCGAACCCCAAATTTATTAGGGACGTGCGACAAACAATATAGATTTCCGAGAATCATAAAAAATATGGACAGTTTTAAGTTACTGTTTGGGAATTGTAGGTTGAATAGAAAAAGGTCAAATGCGTACGATCGTAAAACGCTCGTTGGGAGGCCAGGGTATTTCTTAAGGCGCCTATCCACCAAAAGAACAATGAGGAACTTTTTGTTTCCAGTTGTTGCTTTTTGTTCCAAACTTTGGGAACTTGAAGAAACAAGTGTAAACTTTTCGTCTCCACCAAATTGATGTAAATTGCAGTTTTGTTTCTAATTGTTGATGTTTCGAATTTTAAGGGAACATGCTATATCCACTAAAGCAACCGCATTTGTGTTCACGATGTACATGGATGTGGATGAAGACCTTGCATTAGCAGCAGCGGTTTATATTATTTTGAGTGCTAATAAAAATAAAAAGAAAAAAGTAAACATAAAATTTGGGTACGGCCAAGCCTTCAAAAGAGAAGAGAGTGTGGGGGATTGCAGCTTTTGGAGGCCCTTAAGAAAGACGACATACTATTGGGACACATAACTGATGGACACGTTCAAAATTTTATTCGGATGTCCAGTGCTGATATAGAATGGTGATTGTCTTGCATCGAACCAAAAATTCGAAAAGCAGACACCAATTACAGAGCAGCAATATCACCATTAGAACGTTTACTTGTCACGCTTAGATTTTTAGCGGCAGGAGACTCGTATCATTCTTTGATGTATTTGTTCAGAATTTCTGAGATCAATCAAAACTTTTATAGGATTCAATTAATTCTATAAGCAAGTCATTACTCCATTTAAACGACATGTTGCACTCGCACACTGAAATCTCGTGTTTCCTGAATACTATCACTGTCTGTCTCCACTGCAGAAACAAAAAGTTTCAACTACAATTTGTTGACGCATGTTCCTCTTTTTCCTTTGATGTTACCGCTTCAAACGGAAACAAGTCGCAACACGCAACAAGGAGCAACTTCTACTAGCAACATCAAGAAACATTGAGCAACTTACTGGAACATTTGTAAACATTTTCGGAAATATGGAACAGAAACATAAATGTTTGTTGCTTTGTAGAGTCAACCCAATTCGATCTTTTAATTAGTTTCGTCAAAAATAATACTTATATGGAAAAAGGCCGTTCGTTGTAACATGTATGCAAATTTTGTTATTGGCAGTGAACAGGCAACTAAGGACATCGGACTCGCTGGAGAAAGGGCAGTTTTTGTGATCGTTTCTGCCAATAAAGATTAATTCACATTCAGTACGAGTCCTATTTGTACGGGGCGATCACCCAAATGATGTCACTTATTAGGAAAAGTTATATGTAGTTAATTAGGATGGAGAACACAAAAATATGGTTTAGAATAGTCAAGTACTGACATCTATTTTACAACTTGAAATCGTGAAGGGTGAGGCTATCCCCTCTCCTGGATAGCGAAAGACAGATCTTAGGTCAAGGCCTCCGCTTCCGCAAATATCTTTCAGAAAACAATTACTTCCCCCTACGGATATTGAATTACATCTGACATCAATTTGTGCAATGTTACTCCAAGAGGAAACAATTACAAGTGCTAATTACAATTGAGAATTGAATATTATTCCCCATTGGCTGGTAATGACCACCTGCAGACATGACATGTTTCATGGGTTTTACCCCTCTCATAAGTGCTAGGATAAGTCATGCAACGTTAGAGTTATCCTGGCCCACCCAAGGAACGATAATGAACGAGAGTTTTGAATAAATGAAACAAAAAATTTCGACAAAGCCGAATTTCCCATCTCTCTACACTATCCCATAAAGTGAAAAATTCGAGGTGAATATATGTCAGAAAACAACTACTTTCCCCTTCGTATATTGAACATCTTTGTTAGAATTCAAACTTTTCAACTGATTTTTTTTGTGGGTATAGTGGCATTGATTGCTGTGATCACTACCCACTATGCAGGAAGGCCTTGTTACTAACTCCATATGCCACCTTAGGAGCAACACTGTTAATTTGAACGAACAGTGAATCGTGCGAGACTCACCTTAGTTTAGCCACGAAATTATCATAATTCAATGGTGAAATTAAATTTAAAAATGTCAGCTCCGTCGCCATTCGGAAAATGGCTTCGAAATTGTGGGACATTCCTTATAAATCAATTTATTTGTCGAACTCAAATGATTTATGATTATTTATTATTCATTGAAAACCCGATTGTTTGTAATGCAAATAGCTATTCTAATAGACTTATGTTCCACTGCATAACAATGACTAACATTAAATTTTCATTGTTGCGGATGTGACACCCTCACAAGATCGCGAAGCTATCTTTTTAGTCAGGGCAATCCCAATATTTAACATAATATAATTGATTTCCATCACGTTTATTACCGTTTGTTCTACTTTACGTGCTATCGAAAGCATAAACATACATATATTATCTTTGGAGGAGATATAATTGAAAAATTGAAATTGTTGGCATGGCGATAATTTTTGGAGTGAAAATCGTATTGAAATTTTGTTCCAAATGAAGTCTGCACCGTGTTATTATTGACGCTACGGTTTTTGGTTAAATTGTCAATTAGCATTTTATATGGCCATCTCGATGCCATACATAAATAAATAAAATTGACAACCTATATTTTACAATGTGAGTATTTCGAATCATGATCACATCCTCAACAAAAAAACTCGTTTCTATTGACCAGGTACGAGTCTAAAAGTCTTGTCTTAACAAGTACTCCGGCTTTCCTGCTTGACTAATCCTTCTGTCCAGATGGTTTCGAATACCCTCTGGACATCCAACAGGAAAATAACCATGTTGAGCCCTTGCTGAAAGCCCTCACTGACCACCTGGGAGGCCGTTGAATTCCCCCTTCGGAAGCCGAGCTGCTCCGGCGGGATCAGGGTCTCTCATCAAAGTCTACAAATACTTTTGGTAGTATTTTATTCACCACGGTTGGGATGTCCCTGCACCCCTGTTGGAGGCGCTTGTTAATCCGCCATAGAGAACCATCGCCGGCTTTGAAGTTGTTTCTTCCAAACTTAATCCCAGTGGGCTTCTTTGATCAGGCTATTGATCGAGGATTTTGTCATTTTCGCCTTCATGCGTTATTCAACTTGATCGAGTTCAACATGTAGTCTGGATTGTGATCTCTATCTTCCCTCATAAAGGGACCATTACACGGTAAGTAATAATGTATTTCAAGCAGATCATTATAGAAACATCATCACTAAAAATTTTTCCTTCATTCCCTGTCATTATTTTCGGCAACTTACATGATCATTATTACTGATATTATTTTTTCGTCATTATTATGTTTCAAATGGCGTAGAAATCACACTCTGTTTTTAGCAGATAATGGACTTGAAGAAAAACGCATGTCTAGCTATAATTTTTGCATTAAGTATGAACCGTTCTGTTGAATGTCATTATGGGATAAAGGAATGGTGGAAAATACGCGAAAATTATTCACATTTAGTGTTATTGAAGGAAATAAGGGATACGAAGGAAGTGAGTGATTAAAATAGTTATTTTTGTATCTAGTGCGCGAAATGCTGCGCCTCGTTAAAAAAAATCAGTTCTCGATCACCAAAGTATTTCGCGCATGAGATGTAAATAATTTTTTTTCTACAAACGTCAAAAAAATAGGTAGTATATAAAATTTTGTCACAATTTGAAAAGTATATTTAATTATTGTTGAACATTCAGAAATAAATGATTTCTTAGATTTTCGCTTGATTGAGGACCATAAAGTTAGAAATGAATGATTTCTTGGATTTTTGCTTGATTGAGTACTATACCGGGTGAGTCTGAGAGATGGGGCTCCCCTATTTTTGAGAGAAATAATCCGATTCAAAGCACGAAAATTTAGGGGGCTATTGAACAACTAAAATGTGATTTTTTGAGATAAAAATTAATTCTGTAGCACTTCCGGTTTCGCCAGAAATGATCTGAGTAATAGTTTTTCAAATGGAACACCTTGTACATTTTCACCTTTTTAAAATCTAGAGTAAATTCTGAACATGATAAGCTAAATTTTTTATTGAATTTCTTTTTTTTTTTAATTTTTTTTTATGGATGATGATTTTTTACATGTTGAACGTTCCTCTCCGATACCATGTTGTCCGAGAAAATGAAATTAGCATTTTAATTACAATACTTTGCCACCAGCCGCTGTTTGAATGTGGCAAAATCACTTTTTTTCGATTATCTCATATTTTTAAATGGCATCTCTATGGGACACTCTGTGCAACAGATTGTTTCGAAGGAAAGGAATCGAATGATACCAAAATTTTGAATATCTGTCAATTATTTTCAGATTTATCACTATTACAAAAAATGTACCAAAAAGTATTGTGGCCGCTGGACTAATAAAAAACCCAAATAATAACATTATTTAAAATTCCACTTACTGTACCAATAAGAATAATTGGCAAATTTGATGTATGTCTTTCTAATAGATGCATACTCCAGAAAAATGAAAATTCAAACTTGCTACCAGCAGATATTTCATTACGTCCATAATTCACATTTTGGAAGTAATTCGTCTTCAAAAAGACTAATTACTAGTATTCCTATGATGGACCCATTATGGTTGATAGAAACACAGAAATTACACTATCCATTTTCACAGATTCTGAAAGTGTTTAATAGTTTAATCTGTTTCAATAAAGGAATGTGTTTCTACCGTCAACTCCAAATTTTGTCAAAGTCGCCTTTGGATAAAAAAATAAATGAATATCTGCTGTCAAATAAGTATCAATACGAAATAACAGTTATTTCAGTCCAATCATTATAACTGTGTCATGGATACATTTAGCCAAAATGAAAAAATTGACATGCTTTTAATTTACGGTGAGTGTCTGAAGAATTCTACGGCTGCATCAAATTTATACAGACGGAGGTTTCCTGGTTGAAGACATCCGTGTAGGACATACTTCGTGAAACTTGAACGTCAGTTGAGACAAGAGCCAAACAACCGACGTATTCGAAATCGAAATGTAAATGTAATAGTCAGCGAAGATAAAGAGATAGACGTTCTAGGATATGTAGAGGTAAATCCGACTTCTTCAACACGAGAATTAGCTAATGAATGTGACGCAAGTCAATCGACTGTACAGAGAATTTTGAAAAAGCATAAGTTTCGCTCGTATAAATATCCGATACATCAAAGGCTTTATGGTGGAGACGATGAAATAAGACTTGAATACTGTCGATGGTTTTTTCAAAACGTTCGAGAAAATCCTTAATTTCCTTTGAGAATTTTATACTCAGATGAAACAAGATTTACCAATAGAGGGCTCTTCAATAGAAATAATACTCGATATTGGGCACAGCAGAATCCAAGGCTTTTACATCAAGGTAATCCTCAAGAAAGGTTCGGATTTAACTGTTGGATGGGCATACTTGGAGATCGCCTCATTGGGCCAATTTTTTTTGATGGACCACTTACTGGAGCGAGATACCTAACGTTTCTTCCATTGGTTCTGCAAAATTTCTATTTTCAACAGGACGGTGCACCCCCTCATAATCATGGAATGGTAATCAATTACCTGAATAATGCTTACAGAAATAAACTAATTTCTACACATGGTCCCATTAGATGGCCACCTAGGTCACCAGACTCAACCCCCTTAGATTATTATTTATGGGGAACAATAAAAAATGATGTATATGCAACTCCTAGTGAGACACGCGAGGAACTGCAACAAAAAGTCATCACAGCTTTCAATAATATCAGAAGGGTGCAATTATGCATGGAACATAATGGCCAACATTTTGAGCAATTTTTATAGTAATAGTATTAGAGTATTGTGCTATGTATTTGTTGTTTTCAAAAATTTGTAATAAATGTTGATAATCCTCAAAATCGCTTTTTCAAATTCAAAATAACAAATCCAACGTATGATAATTTTTAATGTTGAAAATCGTTATAAGACAATTGAGTAGAAATGATATTTAAAAATTTTCATCATTTTGGTGTTGTTTAGTCCAGCGGCTGCACTATTTTGTGGTACATTTTTTGTAATAGTGATAAATCTGAAAATAATTGACAGGTATTCAAAATTTTGGTATCATTCGATTCCTTTCCTTCGAAACAATCTGTTGCACAGAGTGTCCCATTTAAAAAACATGAGATAATCGAAAAAAAGTGATTTTGCCACATTCAAACAGCGGCTGGTGGCAAAGTATTGTAATTAAAATGCTAATTTCATTTTCTCGGACAAGATGGTATCGGAGAGGAACGTTTAACATGTAAAAAATCATCATCCTTCAAAAAAAAAAAAATTGAAAAAAAAAGAAATTCAATAAAAAATTTAGCTTATCATGTTCAGAATTTGCTCTAGATTTCAAAAATGTGAAAATGTACTGGCGAAACCGGAAACAGAATTAATTTTTATCTCAAAAAATCACATTTTAGTTGTTCAATAGCCCCCTAAATTTTCGTGCTTTGAATCGGATTATTTCTCTCAAAAATAGGGGTGCCCCATCTCTCAGACTCACCCGGTATAGGTTAGAATATGAAAATCCCATATAGTTTACATAAAGTGTGCGAAAGAGGTTTTTCGCACATTACTTCGCGCACGGTGTCATGGTAACGAAGGAAAATGAAAAAAGTGTCACTTTGCATATTGTTGTCAATGCGCAAACTTTGTCATTTTTTAAAATCAGTTCTCGATCACCAAAGTAGCATTTTGCGCACTAGATACAAAAATAACTATTTTGCACTCACCTCATTGAACGAAGTGCCTGCGTTGACAGGTTGTTCCCATTTGTAAAGAAACTGTAAGGCGTAGAATACCTACGAGGACGTTGGTATACTTCATTCGTACCAATTCCGGATCGCTTTGATGTAACAAGTTTTTTAGTTCTTTACGATAATTATTCGATCTCAACGTGTTTATTTTTCTCCTTACTTCAGGAAGCTTTGCGCCTGGTTTTATTTTAACTTATTTAGTGCTGCGTTTCTTTTGTTTTGTTCGTATAAATGTCAAGTGACGAATTCCATAATTCAGGAAGACTTTCATAAGTTTCTATGAAATCTCGAAGAATTTCCTCGCTTGTTGAATCATGTATCTCCTCTGTCTGCGTAGCCGCACGTCGACCACGTCGTTTTCGGGGTGTTCACTTTCAGTTTCACTAGTGGTAGATCCGTCCATCTTGCTTCCATCATTAATACTAAAGTATCCCCTCCCTCTGCTGGGAATGATGCACGAATATCAAAATGATGGTCATAGCGTTGTATCACCATCTCTCGGTCCCATATAAGCGTTTTAGTCAGTGGAAGATATTCTAGCTATCTGATTGGTTGTGATCGAACGCAGGTGCATTTTGGCCAGATTAAAACGTGGCCCACTTTCTACTAGCGTGAATTAGTTTTCTGCTCGCCATTGACACACAAACCGAACCTGAGCAAGCTAACCTAGCTTGCCACCACAGGGAATTTTTTCGAATAAATTGCCAGGATACAGATTGCACCACCTTTTAGTCTGGATTGCCAAAATGCACCTGTATTTTATCACAATCAATCAGACAGCTGGAATATTTCCCATTGAGTGAAGAGTAGTGCATTGTGATAAAGATTTAGATCATTTATCTCATATTCCTAATATGTTACCAAATTATTGTTATTTTCAATTGTCTACTTAACAACTCTACGTACAGAAACGTTGCAGTGTCATTAAACTCATCGGTTCTTAACACCGACCCAATTATATATTTCTGCAAGATTTCAGTACATTGAACTATTTGCTATCCAAATATATAAACAATTATATTAAAAGTGCTGATCAACCAATTTCTATCAAACCCCAATTTTTTGGGCATGATTAGTATGCACTGACTCTTGAATGTGAAACGTTACTCTGCTGAAGAATAAAAGTGAACTCTTTTGGTAATGACTGGTTTTAATTAATATACATGCTGCGACCAACCTTTCAGCATTTTGCTTATATGTCTCCCGATCGCATGAGCACAACGTACATGGTTATGGCAAACGACCTGTATCTTCCATGGACGTATAAATAAATGATGGACCGAGTTATTTACTCCACTACGTGTAGCCGCTGAACGATCAGATTCTAAGGTCGTGCTGTTGAGTTGGGCGTTGCCATGTCTAGACTGTTATAATTCTCTATTGCTCTCCAACACTTGCTAAAACTTTATCGCCAACGAATTTCTTTCAATAACTGAACATTTCAATCATTGTAATGAAAATCGGTAGTATGCATACCAGGATTTAAACTAGCGAAATGAATTTGAAAAATTATTATGCTTCCAAAGAATTCTGTACAGTTCGTTGCAATGGTGAACGAGCGGCAACACTGTCAAAATACGCATTGGTTATTGGTTATGATAAAAATTTTATTTACAAATTTCACCGGTACTTGTTGACATTCTTTGTTGTGTGAGTTATTTGTGGAAATATTGGTGTTTTGTTGTGTTTTGAAAAGAAAAATAGATACAGACTTGGGTTTGCAAACAATTCAATTGTTCTAACAACTAGAATATCATCTTTTATAGGTGAGTAGATGGTTTGTTCAAAATTAGATATTGGCGTTCATATTTCTCATTGGCTTCACAGTGGGTATCAAATTTCTATACACACTAAAAAATTAAAAAGAAGTATTGAAAATTATATCCATTCACCTATATTATAACAAAAAAAATTGTATTTGATGGGCAGAACGACCTCGGTCGATAGCCTTTTGAATTGAATGTAATTCTGATTCAATATACAAGTTTTATTAATAATAATAATAATAATAATAATTTATTGATCACAAATACACCTTGGTGTCTGGATAGGTCTAAACTATAAATAAAAGTATTAAAATACAAAAATTGTAACCTACTTATTAACAAATATACAGATATACATATACACTTACAAATAATTAAAATTATACATTACAACTCTACCTATGAGACAAAAATAGTAATAAAATTTGAAGAACAAGGGTTAAAATCATTGACATCATAATGGGCGTCTTGCAGTAATTTAATTTTCAATTGTTTTTTAAATGTTTCCAGATTAGCATCTCTCAAAGGTAATGGAAGTTTATTATACAATTTTATGCCTAGTTGGCTACGATTTGTACTGGTCAATCTATGTTTAGGAATAAGAAGATTTTGTCTATTTCGAGTACCATAGTTATGATTAGAGCCCACTTCTTGGAACTGTATGATGTTTTCCCTCACATATAGAAGATTGATATATATTACAGCTGATGGTAAAGTGAGAATCCCAAGTTTAGTAAACCAAGGCTTACAACTCTCAACCCTAGTTATTCCTACTATTGCTCTGATTGCTCGTTTTTGGAGTATGAATATATTCTTCAAGTAACAGGAGTGTCCCCAGTTAATTAATCCATACGTCATTACATTATGAAACAATGAATGATATGCTAGAAGTGCAACTTCCACACCTATATTCAATCTCACATGTCTTATTGCATAGACTGTACTCGATAACCTCCTCGCTAGGTTCTCTGTATGTGTTTTCCAAGAAAGAGTATTATCTAAGTGAATGCCTAGGAATTTAATGGATTGTGAATCGCATTTTTGAGTGGTGAATATCATCGACGAAGTTTTATTTTTGTTATGACTTAATTTATTAGCACTGAACCAATCTGAAGATGTTGCAATAATATTCTCAACAGTTGCATCAGCTTCGTTTCTATCATCTATCCTCATCGAAAAAGTGCTGTCATCAGCAAAGAGAATGGTATTAATATTCATGGATGATGGTAAATCATTTATATAGATTAAGAACAGCAAGGGACCTAAAACACTGCCTTGAGGAACTCCGTTATTTATTAACAGTTGACTACTATTTTCATTATTGTGAAACACTGTTTGCTTACGACCTGACAGATAAGATGAGATAATGTTGATTGCAGTGCCCCTTAAACCATAGTGCTCAAGTTTTTCTAACAGAATATTTTTTGAAACACAGTCAAAAGCTTTACTCAAATCAACAAAAACCGCCAGTGTTGACTGTTTTTCTTCAAATCCCTGACCTATAAAACTAGCCAAATCCATAACTGCTTTTGCTGTGTTCTTCCCCTTCCTGAATCCAAACTGTCTATTTGTGAATAAATCATTTTTATCGAGAAACAAGGTTATTCTCAAAGCAATCACCTTTTCGGTCAACTTACCTAGTATAGGAAGGAGAGCGATGGGTCTATGATTCGCTAAAATGTTAATATCTCCAGATTTATATATAGGTATAATTTTAGCGATTTTTAGTTTGTCTGGAAATATACCCGTCGTTAGAATATTATTGACAATATGAGCAATTGGTTTTGTCAACGATTCAAGATTATCTTTATAATAATCTATTGAATGATCGTATATATCAGTAGAATTACTATTTTTGAATGATTTGATAATATCTGACACTTCTGTTTCTGTCGTAGGATATAAAAATACGGAATTACTGTTGTTATTTGTAATTCCTCTCAAATAGGATGCATAGTGAGTTTCTGAATCTGGAATATCATTTATTATTTTTTCAGCCACATTCACAAAATATTCATTGAACTCTCTAGCCAATAGAGTTTCAGGGACGTTTTGGTTTTTTCCTCTACCTATTTGATTATATATTTGTTTCCAAATGGCTTTTGGTTTGTTTGAGGCTTCTTGAATATGTTCTAGTGATATATTTTTTTTCTTTTCTTGTATGAGCTGTTCATATTCATATTTTCGCAATATGAATAATTCTCTCAGATTTTCGGAATTAGGTAAGTTAAGTTATATTAAACAACACATTTCTGTTATGTTTGCCTTTGCCCTTTGTTAATCATTATATATGTTTTTGATATGTGTATTCTTTCTACCAGTTTTCACTCTCATTATTGGAAAACTAATATCATGGTAATATTGCAGAGTGTTCAGGAATATTTCAACGCATGTGTTGGGATTTGTTTCACTAAATAAAACCTCCCAAGATTCTTTTGATAAAAAAGTATTGAAAGTTCTTTTGTTTACATAGCTTTTATTGCGAATAAGTTTATGAGGAATATCGATTCTTTGGTGTTCATGAGCGAATGAAATCACTTGTGCTTTATGATCTGCTAAGTTCTATATATAACTTCAGCTTTGTTTACAACGAAACCGGTGAATATATTGTCGATACATGATTCGCCCCTTGTCGATTCAAAAATATTCCTTTCCAGACCAAATGATAAAAAAATGTCAATTATTTCCCGTGCCATTGTTAGGTTTGTTCGGTCTCGTGAGATTTTTCAGTTGACCTACTTGGGGTTTGATGAATGCTTGAATTGTGATGAGATGCTTGTGCTTGATTGATAATGAGGATCGTACAATATAGAAAACGAATAATGTATTGAACAGTAAATCATACAACGTTGACAATATATGACATATCATGACATATTATATTATTTTTCTTTTTGTCGCTAGGGTTTTTCAAGTAATCAACCAAAGCACACCTCGCGGTGCTTCAGCTATTGCCAGCTCCTATATTATACAGTACGAAACTGTACATGCCGCCCCCCTTGAAAGGATCGGCTTTAAAAAAAAATATGAAATGAATACGAATGTCCTTAAATTTTATAAAGTCCAAAACCCCTTTTTTTTTAAGAGATCATTGGCAAAGCACAAATTTTAGTTACTGGTCTTTCCAAAATTCCATTAGCGGTTTTTACGTTCACTACCCGAACAATTTTGTCTTTACCAGGAAACACTTCGATGATACGGCCCATTTTCCAACATAACGGTGCTGTATTGTCGTCCTTGAGAAGAACCATTGTTCCAATTTTGAGGTTCGGATGAGGTTGTTGCCATTTTGTTCTCTCTTGAAGATGGTTGAGGTATTCATGCGCCCAGCGTTTCCAAAAATGCTGTATTTGTTGCTGAATAAGCTTGAAATGGGCTAAACGGTTAGTTGGGATGTGATGTGATGTCTTCTTGAGGTAGAGTAGTCAGTGGCTCGCCAATAAGGAAATGTGCAGGTGTTAGAGGGGAAAGGTCATTGGGATCATTAGACAGAGGGGACAATGGTCGGGAGTTGAGGACTGCCTCAACCTGAGTGATTACCGTGTATAGGCCCTCAAAAGTCAAATGTGAATTACCAACGATCCTTCTTAAATAAAATTTTGCGGATTTGACACATGCTTCCCAGAGACCTCCAAAGTTGGGAGCATGTGGTGGCGAAAAATGCCAGTTTATTCTATTCAAAGTAAGAAATTCTTTGAAATGATTATTGTTTTCAAGGTTTAATAGAACAACTTTCAATTCATGTTCGGTACCATTATCACTATACCTGTCGGTGCAAATACCCCTTCTTGATACAAATCTTGTTAAGCATTTTAAGAATGATTCCGTAGAAAGATCGTCAGAAAGCTCAAGATGAGCCGCCTTTGTAACAAAACATATAAAAATGCATAAATAGCATTTGACGATTTTTCTACTCCTGGTTTTGCCATCTTTGATGAGAAATGGTTCAGAAAAGTCTACGCCGGTTGTTGAGAAAGGCCGTTGCGGTTGTAGACGTGAATGCGGAATATCTCCCATTTGAAATTTACTTTCTGTAGGTTTAGACCTGAAACAAGTTACACATTTGCGTAAAACTCCTCGAACAGAGCTACGTCCGTTGATTGGCCAAAACTTTGATCTTACAGCCGCCAGAGTGGCTTGCGCACCTGCATGAAGATGCCTTAGGTGCTCATATCGGATAACCAATTTTGTAAAATTACTCTGATGTGGTAACAAAATGGGATGTTTTTGGTTATATGAAATGTTGGAGTATTTCAGTCTTCCACCTACTCTGATTAACCCGTTTTCATCCAAGAATGGATTCAGTGACATAATTTTACTACCTGGGGATATGTGTTTTGATTTTCTTAATGATTTCAACTCTGAAGTGAATGAGTTTTCTTGAACAAATTTACAAATTGTATGTAGGGAGTTGTCAAGTTCTGGTTTTGATAATTGACCTGAAAGACGAGCTTCGGAGTTTATGATTTTTGAGTTGTTTGCAAATCGCAGACAATAAGCTAGTACACGAATAAGTTTTGTAAATGAAGAAAAACGATCAATGATATTGATATCTTTGGTATCTGTCAACGTAAGCAGAGTAAGGTCACTTTTCTTGAGCTCAGGAATTTCCGAATTGGGTAAAATATCAACTTTGGGCCAGAAAGATTTTTCTCGAGCCATCCATGTGGGACCATTCCACCACATTTTGCATTCTATCAATTCCTTTGGATTGAGACCTCGTGATATGATATCTGCTGGATTTGATTCAGAAGGAACACGACTCCATTGATTTGCATCTGAGAATTGCTGAATTTCAGTGACTCGATTAGACACAAATGTTTTAAGTCGATGTGGTTCAGTGTTGATCCACGCTAATACGATATTTGAATCAGTCCAGTATTGAATGAGCTCGATATTGTTAGGAATAGCTTTAAGAACCTTTTGCGTAAGCTGAATACCTAGTAGGGCTGCGCAGAGTTCGAGCTTGGGTAGTGTTACCACTTTGAGTGGCGCAACTCGGGACTTTGCGGAAACTAAATGAACATGAATTTTATTGAATTGATCAATTGTTCGAAGATAGCAAGAAGTACCATAGCCCTTTTCCGAAGAATCTACAAAGCAATGCAACTCAATGGAAATAGGATTCGGACAAATAATATGTCTAGAAATGCTCACAGAATTCAAATGAAACATTTGACTAGAAATTTCAAGCCATGAATAATGCAAAGTCATCGGAATGCTTTCGTCCCAATGTAGACCTAGTCCCCAAAGTTTTTGAATGATAATTTTGGCCTTGATAGTACAAGGGCCAATGAGACCCAGAGGGTCAAAAATTTGTGCTACTGAGGATGGTATTGTGCGCTTAGTGACATTTGATGTTTTCTCAGGGAAAACATTAAACTTAAAAGTATCTTCCAATGAGTTCCATGTCAAACCTAGCGTTTTTGTGACGTTATCATCAGAAATAAAAAATTGGGATGATTGAGATTTGACTCCGGCAATGTTTTCCAAAATCTCACTATTGTTTGAGACAAACTTTCTGAGATTGAAGGAAGCTGAACTTAAAATATGAATAAGTTCTGATACAACTTGTTTTCCATTTTGAATGGAATTGAAACCTGTCAACAAGTCGTCAACATAAAAACTGGACCTGATAATTTCACTAGCTTGAGGGAATTCTGATTCATTTGCAATTGCTACTTGAACCAAAGATCGAATACAAAGAAATGAAGCGCTAGCAGTACCATATGTGGCTGTGTTCAATTGATAGTGACCCACTTCTTCAGATGGATCAGAGCGCCATAATATGCGTTGCAGATCACGTTGATCAGGTTGTATACTCACCATCCTGTACATTTTTTCAATATCAGCTGGTACCACATACTGATAGGTTCGAAATCTAGTAATTATTGTGAATAAATCGTCCTGAATCGTAGGACCTACTTTTAAAACATCGTTCAATGAAATGCCACTAGAGGTTTTGGCCGAACCGTCAAAAACGACACGGAGCTTTGTGGTAGTACTGGCCATTTTTAGTACGCCATGATGAGGTAAATAGTATGTTAAATTTTTAAATGAATCATTCTGAGTATTCAATTTTGACATATGTCCAAGCTTTTCATACTCGTTCATAAATAAGACATACTTTTGCCTATAATCATGGTTTTTCAATAGTTTTTTCTCGACCGCATAAAACCTCTTGAGGGCGATGTCAAAAGATTCACCGAGTTGATTTATGTTGTCCTTGGTAGGCAAACGAACAATAAATCTACCAGATTTGTCTCGAACTGTAGTTTTAATAAAATGCTCCTCGCATTCTCTTTCTTCTGGGGAATGTTTTACTTGTGTTTGACACTCCTCTATTTTCCAAAAGCGCTCTAGCATATTTTGAATATTATCGTTCTGTACTGTAAGATTACACACAGAACTTGAAGTGTTTGCAAATGACATTGGTAAAGGTCCGGACAATATCCAACCAAGCCTTGTTTTTTGTAAAATAGTATGATTATCAAGTAAACTTATACGTCCGACACATATCAAATCCCAAAAAATAGAAGCTCCAATGAGCAAGTCAATTGGACCTCTTTCATTGAACTTTTCATCTGCCAAAACAATATTTTGTGGAATTTTGAGGTAACTTGTGTCGAACGATATTGCAGGTAAATCCCTTGTGATTTTGTTAGATATCAAGAATGGTACATCTTGTAAGATGTACGAATTTGTAACCGATTGTATAGTAACCCATGTTTTGTGAAATACAGACGTTAAGTTCGAACCGAAACCTTCAACTGAATGTGTTACTTCGGATAGAGGAAGTTGTAGAATTTTGAATAATTTTTAAGTCATAAAATTTGACTGCGAGCAGTTGTCGAGAATAGCTCGACATTTATGAGTATTACCATAATTATCAAAAATGAGTACCACTGCCGTGGAAAGCATAACGTATGATTCGAGCTGCGTATTTTCCGATGAGCAAGCAGTAAGAGTTGATTGTGGAGTGTTAGAAACAGATTGGAAAGGACTTTCAGTATTTGCCGAAGGCGTTTGGCTAGAAATACCAGAAGAATGCTCTCTGTCTAAATGCAAGAGGGTGTTATGCCGAAGAGAACATTTTTTACAAGAATGAGGATTTTTACAATCTCTTGATAAATGTGATTTTCGTAAGCAGTTGTTACATGCTTTAAGTTTTCTAATTTCGTTGATGCGTTGTGGAACACTGAGTTTCAGAAAAGTTGCACATGTAAATATGAAATGATCCTTTTGGCAAAAAATGCACACTGGATCTGTTGTAGCAACGTGAGCTGAACTTGAATCGTGAAGAGTTTTTTTTATAAAATGTTTCGGCAATGAATGACAAACTTTTTTGTCCGAATATAAACCCTCTAAGAGTTGACACCTTTGATTTAAAAATGAAGTAAATTCTTTGGATGTAGGTAAATCTGATTCAAGCTTCAATGCGTGTTCCTCCCATTCACGTTTTGTGGTGGAATCTAATTTAGATGATACTATCTGGATAATGAGTGTGTCCCATTTGTCTATAGGTAATCCTAAAGATTCAAGACTTCTTAAATGTTGATTGACAGAATCAATTATATTTCTGAGTAGAATGTGAGACTCTTTCTGCACGTTCTGTAGATCAGATATTGTATTTAAATGTGTTTGAATCATAACCCTCTTATTTTGATACCGTTCACAAAGGAGATCCCACGCTTTATTGTAATTTGCTTCAGAAACTTCCAAAGCTGTCAAGACATTTGCAGCTTCACCTTTGATGCAAGATTTCAGGTACCAAAATTTTTGAATATTACTTATAGATTGGCAGTTATGAATCATGGCTTTGTAAGTATCAGAAAACTGAAGCCACTTTTCATAAGAACCATGAAATTCAGGTAAATTTAATTTTGGTAACTTTAAATGTGTTTTGTATAATTGAACTAGGTGAATTACCTGGAGGATTTGGAAGATTTGTAGGGATGTTTGCAACGACTGGAGGTAATGTAAATTGTTTTATCAACCGTTTTGCATTACTAACAGTTTTGAAATAAAAGTTTGAAGAAATTTGAAAAACGTGTGATATGTGCCTTGATGCTACCGCGTTTGTAATGTAAAGTTTTGATTTCTTCTTGCGTCATTTTGACGAATGAGAAACCATACACAGCAATAAACAAGTTGAGAACACAGGAAGGATATTTGAACACAGGAAGGAAAGCGAGCCTTACTTGAACGTTGCTTTTCTGCTACCTGCTACTTTCCAGTCTAGCCAGTCTTTTGGAATTCCAACAAAAGCCAATATGGAAGCTGTTTGTTTTAACAAATTTTTATTGAATGTATTGTTCGATTTGAATAATTTGAAGGACCTGAGTTGACGTATGCTTCTTCTGCTGAGTGAACTGTTTCGCTTGATTCATATCCGGCTCGAAGCGGCCATGTTCGGTCTCGTGAGATTTTTCAGTTGACCTACTAGTTGCTTGGGGTTTCATGAATGCTTGAATTGTGATGAGATGCTTGTGCTTGTTTGATAATGAGGATCGTACAATATAGAAAACGAATAATGTATTGAACAGTAAATCATACAACGTTGACAATATATGACATATCATGACATATTATATTATTTTTCTTTTTGTCGCTAGGGTTTTTCAAGTAATCAACCAAAGCACACCTCGCGGTGCTTCAGCTATTGCCAGCTCCTATATTATACAGTACGAAACTGTACATGGTTTTTATTAAAGTTTATATTGAAATCACCCCCAACTACAATACGATATTTTGTAAAATTGTCTACGACTTTTTGAAGGATATCTTGAAGAAGCTCTTTGAATATATGCAAACTCCCGGTTGGATTTCGATAGAGAGCTACTACCACACATTTCAGATCATCCAAAACACAGGCACATATTTCGAAATCTTCTTCAGAACTGAAAATCGTGACGTCATATACCTTTGAGAGATATTGATCTTTAATAAAAATGCAAACACCCCCATGTATTTTATTTTTTCTAGTAAAATAGCTAGCTAGTCTATAGTTATTTATATTGTGGAGAGAAACTTCCTCATCTTTTAGCCAATGTTCAGATATCATAACAACATCAACGTTTTTTTCATGCAAAGCTACCCCAAGGGAACCCACTTTATTTTTTAAACATTGAATATTTTGATGCATTATCTGTACACTATCTGATACTTTCTTACTGGAATTCGCACATTTTAATTTTCCAATACAATTTGGGACAGTCTTGGGTATAAAAAACGATCCTTACTGGTTTCACTTACTTCTTTGTTTTCGATATCTATGCCACTACCATCTTCAGTACCATTTTGTGTATTATTGTTCCTGCAGATCTTCATGCAAGCTATTTCTTCTCGTAATGACTGACTATTCCGCTCACTTGGCACTTCAGTATCACCGTTCGAGTTGACAGAAAATTTATATTTATTGATATGAATCAATAATTCTTTACACAAGAACTTTTTAACCACTTTGTTTATAGAATAGCCATCTTTTTTTAAATTTGTCTTTCTCAATATATTGTTATCATTCTTGTTATATGAAGTTGACGATCGACAATAACAAAAAAATGAAGAATAAGCAAATAAAACGTTTCAAATGAAAACGCACACTTTTTTCTGAATTGTGAACGACTGTTTGACTGCAAAGATAGAATAATAGTTATTTAAGCCTCCCTTGCCGAGGATGTTAAGAGGCTATACATTCCGTGATATTTAGTACGTTTTTCCCGCTGCTTGTTGACATTTCTCAAAATTTGCCTGGATTGAAGTTTGTTTTCTTACCCTTCCTTCATGATTATTCGTTCCGCTAATTCATTCTAACTTGCTTGTGCGCGTAACTAAGTTACCGCATAAAGAGACAACAATCATATTCAAAAAGTCTCCTAACCTAAAAATTGATATGAATGAAGCTGAAGGTATTACTTGTCGAAGTCATTATTACCCTAGGCATGTAAATGACTTTATTTACATTCCGTTGTCAAGATGAATTAGTAAGGGAATTATATATATTTATTTATTTGTTTTGTTGCTAAGCATGTATGGACTATTTACAGTGTCTGCAGCGGGAAAAAAATATTTTAGTTTTCATCGTAAAAATGAATTTTGAATATGACACCTCTTCACAATGCTTTGATTTGTGTTCTACATGTGATAATATTAGTGTAAAAAATCAATGTTTTTCTAAATGAACCTGATATTTACCGAAAAACAACAGTTTTTTTCAATTTTTTATTTAATTTCACCTGTTGAATAGTTTGTTAATTAGTCAAATCTTGTAAGTGAATTGTGACCCAGTTCTAGTCCTTTCAACTTGAAATTTGGCAGGTGTTCATAATTCCGGTTCCAATACATTAATAATTTTGTAACAGAAATACCAAAATTGCGACTCCAAGTGGGGGGGCGAAATGTGTGATAATGGTTCGATTCAATTCAAATTCGCTACTTGGAGGTTTTTGAGGTCGAAAATTATGATTTTTTTTTGAAAAAATTCATGAAATCAAGGTATCAGCTCCCATTAATTTTCCTTTAGAATCAAAAAATTTCAAATAAAATCAGAATTCTCTGTGTGTTTGTCTGTTTGAAAAATGTAAATACTGAAAAATGAATTATATAATCCAATCTTCCGCAAAAATCCTATACAATAGGTCGGCAAGTATCCAACAGAAAACAACTACTGGCTCCTACGACGGTTGAATTATACATGTTCGATATTTGGCAAAGCTTTCTACAAAACAACTTTACAATGCGTTTCAAATGCATAGCTGAATTTATTTTGTGATTCATATGGGGAACACTCATAGTCTATTTCCTAAATTGTAGATAGTGACTCATGGGTTGTATGGTTCATCATTAATATGAAGCAGGGCAAGAAATGGAACAGAAATCAGCTAGGTACTCAGGTTTCAAATCAAGTTTTACTTTGCCACTTTCTCACATCCCCGCACTTTCAAATCCCGTAAAAACCTGAAAATGTACGATGAGTCACTATCTACATTTCAGGAACTAAAGTATACGAACCGGTTTCATGGTACTTACCAATCATCAGTGAAGGCCAGATGTAATTCAACGGTCTTCTTCTTATATGAAAAACAAATGATCAAAAAATATTTATAAAAACAAGCTTCTAAACAAATGCACTAAAAGGAATGAATAATTTCCGTAGTTGTTTGATAGGTTATTAAATAAGTACAGGATTCAAAAGCACAAGAATAATTATTTCCTATTCGCGGCAAGTTTTGAATCCGTTACTCATAAAATAAATAACATATGTTAAACAATTAAGGAAATCATTAATTGCTTTTTAGCAAAATTAATATTTTGTATTCGCGGCAATCTTTTGAATCCGTTACTCATAAAATTACCTATTTCTTTCACAATTAAGGAAATTACTGATTCCTTTAAAACCCATTTGTATAAAAGCTGTCTGTTTTGAAAAAAAATGTATTAAATTATTATTAGTTTTCCATGAAGTCCCTAGTTTTATTGAAATTTGACAGATATTTGATAATAACTGACCCCAAAAACTCTCTCATACTAATTTAGAATGGAGTCAGGCCACAATCACAAAACTCGTCCACCACCTTGGAGTCGCCATTTTGAATTCATGAATTTTACCAAAAAAAAAATGATTTCCGATCACAGAAACCCCCTAAAAAAAGGTTTGACGAAGAAGAAAATCATAATACTCGACCAAAGTCATTATCTCCGTCCAAAAACCCTTATGTACTCATTTTCAATTAGGATCTGACCATAATCACAAAACTTGTCCGCGATCTTGGATTTATGAATTTTGACTTCACCACTTTTTCTTTTTAATCCAAACTCCATAATGCATTCTCACATGAGTTATGAACACCTGTCAAATTTCAAGTTGATTGGACGAAAAGAAGTTGATCAAAATTCACTTGCAAGATTTGATCCGAAATTTCACTTGTAAGTTCATTACTTACAATTGAAACTAAATGAAAGCTTGTAAAAAATGTAATTAATACTATTAATATTAAACGTGCAGGGTAATTTTTTAACAACTTCCACTGCTTCGAATATAGAAATAACAAACATTTCTCCTTTACAATCAACTTATTAAATGAAAACAAATCACATAGGTATTTTATGAACACATCAAATTGCATCTCACAAGTTTGGCTCAAATTTCCATAATCATATATGAAATACCATTGTTATTATCAATACCTATATCAATTAAATTGCGTGCGCCACTGTCGGTGGAGGGTAAGTAACAGTCTATCGGAGGTATCCTCCTGTCTCGTAACCCGCGCGCCAATGAACCAAGCGGCTTCAAAACAACCTATGTGGCAAGTATGGGATTGCCTAGTCCATATTCAATTATACGTCCATGATATCTACGCTTTCTGATTGGTTGATACCAAATAACAGTGTACCTATTGATGCTATACAGATGCCAAATAAATGTACATTGTGCAACTGAGTTTTTGCTCCTCAAATAACGTATTTGACACTTCTATCCAAAAATGTTTAGCTCGACCCTAACAAGTCACCACCAGAAATGCATAGGACATTATTTTATGCACGGCAGGATCCAGTATTCCTTCAAGGCGTTGTCGTGCGGCAATTCTTGCACTTGCAAAACTTGCGAAACGTACATGATAGTGACTCCGCAATGGCAGAACGTACTGCTATCTGGCATCAACCAATCAGAAAGCGTAGATACAGATCGTTTGCCATAACCATGTACATTGTGCTTATATGGCTTCCGGTCTGTCACTACTTTGTTCCTGCGGTGGTTTTGTATCATTATTTTATTCCGTTCCAGAGTAATAACATGCCAACGACAACGCCGTATTCTTTTTTCACGTATAAGCACCAGTACAGAAAGAAATTTCAAATACTCGACTAGCGAGACTTCTCCTTTCTGACCCACTTGCTCATTCTACTAAATAGTTTGAGAGTATTTCAACTCCAGATTATTCATCGCTATAAACAAATCCGATGATATCTTCGTCAATTTGTTTAATGACTTCCATAGCTTGAGAGTCATCTGAAGGTTTCTCTACTTATGCTGGGCTGAGTTCCGTATTGTATGTTTTGCATATAATGCCGGCATATATATAGAGCTACTTCGAGAGATAATAACGTTTCAACAACAATAAAATGTCACTGATATGAACATGAATAGGCTTTTGTCCTAAACACGATAGTGCATTTACCGCTTAATAGTGAATACATTATCTTTGGTTTATTAGAAATATTCATAATGCCTATCATGAAAGTCACATTTCGGAATTTTTGTTGGGATCGTCGAGATTAAATCAAAAGCATGGGTAATCGAGAATGAGTTGCATTCGAACGTTTCAAATACATGGTGGCGGGACAAATTCGTTTTTTAACGCATAGATAATGGGCGTTCCGAATGAATATCCCTGTATAAAATGTACAGGGTAAGATATCAGTGATTACAAAAATTCCTTCAGTGTGTTCTTCTTATCAAAATGAGTTGAAAACCAAAAAGAAAAAAAAATGGACCAAAAAGTTACCTCATCAAATTGTAGAAAAGCGCCGCCTATGCGCGTAAAACCGTGTACACCCCATCCCCCAATCAGACTTGGGACAAACCAGCAAATCTGGTAGGGTTAGAAGTGAGACTTTATGCTTTACTCACGATAAAAAAAGGCTTAAGTAAATGAATTATTTACACCAGTATATTATTTTATTTTTCGGAAGTGAAGATTTCACTCATAATAAGCCTGGGTGAGGTATTGGAAAACATCGTAAAGTAGGAGTTGGCAAATTTGTAGAAAAACATTACTTCCGTTTTTAAGTCCGACCTTTCCAACCCACATTTTTCCACGTCCGAAACAGATATTTTTCCGAATTCCTACGCGTACTATATCTGGTTGTCAGAGGGGCAAAGATTTTTTTACAACTGTCCAAAAAACTCGACATTTTTGCATCTCTATTGATGCGTAAATGTTTACTTTTTTCACCGTGAAAAAGAGCATGTTTTTCACTGCCGAAATTATTCACAAAATAAACATGAAATATAACTTTTTGAAGGATTTATTTTTAGTTAATTATTAATTGATTATTCATCATAAAATACCTGCCGTACGCCCCTGTTTAGAGTTACAAACGCATGATTCGCCTTGAAATATAAAACTAAATGCTGTTAAGTGACATACCAAATTTCATTAAGAAAAGTTAAGCCGTTATGGAGTTATTCTGAAAAATATATTTTTTTGTGTCACTTTAAACACCCTGTAACTCGGTTAATACTCATTTTAGGGTATATCTTTATTGAAACTTTCAGCCTTAAAATGAAGTGAGGATTCTGCCCTCGGAGTTTGTCCCCTTTTTTCTGGGACTCCCTCTATATTCAGGGGTAATATAATAAGTGGTATGATTATTACCCATAATTTTTTGGAATATTAATGAATTGCAATCCCAAAGCTGAAAATACAGGATTCGTTGTATTTTCTTGCATTGGGATTGCCAATGAATTGATAGGTTTTTAATCATACCACGAATTATATTTAGGACGACAATATATCTATCGATTTGAAATGAAGAAAAATCGTGTCACCTGGTAATTGATGCTTTACTTCTAGCCGTATTCAACGGAATACTCTTTTCCACGGCCTCATCTATGATCTCAATGGACATTTATTTGTCCCCAACGATCGCTCATATTGATAAATAAAGATAACTAGTCAAAACATATAAATTTGACGTTTATAATTTAATTCATTCTTTTCACTTGACATATAGTAAAACAAAAACTAAGCAGGTTTATCACCGTGAAAATACAGCGACAAGCTATATTTTCACTGTAGTTCCGATTTTATTGGCTGAATTTCAAAATTTGAAATCCACTGATTGGATATTAAACAAAAAAATATATTGTCAAAATAATAGCATATACCTCTAAAGAACTATTGGACCTAATCTACACTAGGTAATCCAAGGTATCTATGGCTGTTTGGCCGTCAGAAACTAGTTGACAACAATAATTAATGAAATTTGTGAAATTGGGCATCCATCCAGATAACGAATTCTTGATAACTATAAATTTAATTTAAGTAGAAATGAAAAGTGATGAAGATTGAACGGAGAAAATCGTGGATAGTGCAAATATGAGATTTCCTGGACATAGTTCAAAGAAAGAAAAAGGAATTTTATGCTTCACGAGGAATGTTTATTTATTTTGAATACAAATCTAAGAAAATGAAAAGTTACTTCGATGGACTAGTTATTCGAAAGTCAAGTCAACATTAATAATAATAATATTGACCTCGATGTATATGTTATTTTAATATTCGCGGGATAGTGTGAAGAGAATGATATTTCGACTCCAAATTATTCGTTTCATTTGTTTGAAACTCAACTCTCCGGCATACTCTTCGAACTTTGTTCGAATAATAAATCAATAAAAATATGCAAAATTCATTTCATATTTGCAAAAAATATGAATTGGTTATTTTTTTGATAGTTGTAGAAAAAATACTGTATGAAACTCGTGAATAAAGTGTTTTTTTACTCGTAGGAATGCCGCACTCCGCCTACGGCATCATGCGTCTACATTTCCTACTCGTAAAAAAAGTATCACTTTACTCACTTGATACATAAATTACTATTTCCATATCCCTTTCCATCTCATTTCCTACACCCTCCGTCATTGAATCACAAATGACTACGCTTTTGACAATTATTTATTTAACACTGACAGTTCGCGTCAAACAATAATAATTGTCTTGCTGGTTTCATAGACATTTCCATTCAAATATACGGTTATTCATTCATCCGCAAAAGAATAATGATTTGATTCATTATTCCCGCGCGGGAATAATGACTTTATATTGTAAATGTTACATCTATAATGCGTGTATTATATACTAGTCGCAGATAAAATATATACACCTGTAAAAGGTAGTTAAAACATCTGATGAATAAATCACATTATTCCGTAATAGATATTATTATCATTTAAAAGTTCTTTGTGGTCAAACTCTACATAATACGATAATCTTTGTAAGCTTCCGTTGCTGAAACAAATGAAATGAAATGAAAATGCAAAAAAATGTCCGCTGTACTACGAGGAAACGACAACAACCAGTTAGTCTAATAATTATTTCTAGTCTCTGATGAATGGGACGCCTGAGAATTACGCGAATATTTGTATCGATACCGTTAATACATGGCAGACCAATCAAATACGTGGCGAGTTTGTTCTGTCACTGTGAGAAATAGTTAATAAAGTAAATATTAACGGTCAGTCGGCGACGTGCGATCGAAAAGTCGTACCTGAGATCCGCATCGAGACAGCCGAACAGAAACGGTAGATCCGTAGATCAGAGGAAGGCGAGAGGATAATCGGAATGTAGATAGATGGCAATTTAGCGAACTTTTACTACTTGGAACGGGCACCGTTGTATTGCTACATTGCGACCAGGAAACACTATTTGAAACTTTATCTGCTCTTTATAGAAAAATATGTATTGGGCAGTTTTTCTTGTTCTTTTATTGAATGCTACGAATGTTAGCACTCAATAGCCCCATTTTGATGAACATTTTAATAGATTCCTACCAATGTCACATAATATTAGTATATTATTTACATTGATAAACAGTATTTCGTTGCCAAAGTTTTCACTATTATCTAGTAACGACAAACTCGAGCAAAAAGTAAAGACTGAATTGTAGCACTCTGAAACTCGGCACATGACATCTCGACATCATGTATTATTAGAAAAAAAAATAGTTCACCAAAAAATCAGGGGTGGAACCTAAATAATTTTTCATTAAAAAAAATATAATTTTTTTTTTGTTATTTCAGAAAATATAAGATTTATCAAAAAACGTTTTCGATAGTCTGAGAGATAATTCAATTCTCCACAAGAATGATTTCCAGTAATACCTTATGAAATACGTTCGTTTTCTCAGAAAACGTGGTTTAACGCAGACATCACATTTCATGCTCGCGCTAACCCGCCACTGCAAGTTCAGGTAGGGCCGAAAATCAGATACTCATGCAAATATAACATGTGAGTATCTGAGTACCTAAAATGTATTTTGTCCCACTTCACATAACCCTTCTACGATATTTACGGAGGATCCGAAAGTCATGGATATTTTAATTGATATAAAATAATTATACTGAAGCAGGAATCAGTACCCTCTTTAGACCATATGCAACGATTTAAGACTAGTGAGATAAGTCTCACTTATACATGCCAAAGAAAAAACTGGGTTTTACTCCTGCCTCAGTTTTCAACTCACCCATAATCCTGGCAGTTTCTTCAGTAAATGTAGAAAATAATCGCTCATACACATCCTACATAAAAAATGTATGTGATTTCAAGCTTGAGGTTTGCACTTCACAATAGTGTTATTAAACATATACGCAGGATATGAATAAGCAATTATTTTCAACATTTACTGAAGAGAATGCCGGTTTTATGGGTAAGTTGAATATGAGGCATGAGTAAAACAATTTTTTTTTTTTGGCATGTATAAGTGGGACCTGACAGTACTTTAAAATTGTTGCATATAGTCCAAAGACGGTATGGGTTGCTGCTTCAGTATAATAATTCCATATTTACTAAATTATTCATGATTTTCGGATCTTCCGCAACCATCTCCGTGAAGTGAGACAAAACACATTTTAGGTTTTCAAATACTAGCATATTATATTTGCATGAGAAGTTAGGAGTTCTTCAGACGATATGAACTTTTCTTTTTCCTTCTTCGATCATTTTTAGCAGAGTTATGACTAACTAAATATTCGGCTCCGTCAGAACTTCCAGAAGCGGGTAAGCGTGAACCTGAAATTTTATGTCGGAGTTCAATCACGTTTTCTGAGAAATTGCATAAGATGTTACTGGGAATAATTTTTGGGGAAAATTGAATTGTTTTTCACCTTGTTGAGTTGTTTTTCCGATAAATCATATTCTTTCGAAGATTACAGCAATAATCTATTTATATATTTTTAAACGAAAAAAAAAATGTTAGACACCTGGAATTTTGGTTAACATTTTTTTGTTTGTTTATCATGGTTCCAACTACTAGCATACCAAGTTTAGTGGTGCTACAATCGATCCTCGTCTTGAAACCCAATCTTACTGGATTATATCACTATCACTATTTTTGAACGGGTTTGAAGCCTGTCGGCTTTTGGTATTATTTCCTAACGTTTCGTTATCGCGAGTGGCTAACTTCTTCAGAGTTCTGTTCGTCTTTGATATTTCACCGATGACTCAAAAGTTTTCTATTTCGTCAGATGTATTTATGTCGCTTCAGGTACCTAGTCTTATGTTCATACAATATAAATAATGAGGTTACGAAAAGTTATTTCAAGAATAAGACAATCATATTCCCACTGAAAATAAAAATGTTCCTTTCGTGGCTAGCCAGTTTGGGGCCTTTCAAGTATTACTTAAGCACTATAGGGAGTTAGGGGTCTTTACTTTGCTTATTTTTGATGACATGGGGGTCTCAATGGTGATTACGTCAGCAGTAGTTATTTACTTTTTTACACACATGGCAACCCACACATTATCTAAGTTTGAAAACGAAACCCATTTTCAGGGATTCCCACAAATAATGTATACGTTAAGGTACTTGCTTAGAACTGAGTAGGGGAATTACCGCGCGCTATTCACTTGTCCTAATTTCTTCCGTCAATCTAATTTCGTTTCGGTATGATTGTCGATTTGACGTATTGTAAGCAAAGCAAAGAAATTTAGTGTTTGTGTTAACGTTGATCCACTTTCGCCAAAGTTGAATTGTTTCATTGAGATGTCGTTTCAAATAGACAAATCCAAGTTACCAAAAGTTGTTAGAAAGTTTTAAAAAATCTCATACAAATACGAAAGTACAAAAAGTGGCGTAATTATAAGTTACAAGCAAAGTTCGACAACGGACTTGATATTATTGTCTCCAAGAGATTTGAAGAAGAATTGCAAGCAGCAACTAAGAACAAATCCAATCTACTACGTTTTTTGCCAAGGTTAGTGATGAAACCATTTTAAGTATGAGTAAAGAAAACATAATGTTGACTTTTAATGATTAGCAGACATTACAGCCTACCGTTAATTGTAGAAAGTGAGCATGGATTTGGGTGTCAAGACTGTTAATTGGAATTAATATGTATACCAAAAAATTTAAAAGAAGTTTGTTTTGTTCGTACTATCATTAATGGCTATAATATTGGTACGTCACTCTATGTTGAATACAATGTCAATAAAGTTTGTTTAAATGAATATTAAGTGCGTTAAAGGTCTCTATCCTAAATCTATTTTTTCAGTTCTATTATTATAACTGCTGCTCATGGATAAATAAAAAAACAGGATAAAGAAAAATGCATATAACAATGTTTACGTAAACATGGGAAGGGGGGGTAAGAGCATTGCTTACTTTTGCTGACAAGGGGGATGGGAGGGTGAATAATTTTAATAAATCTGCTTACGTAATACTTGAACGACCCCTCATTCTTGATCTGTTTTGCGTAGCTCATTGCGGTTAATGTGTTGTTCAATAATCAAATTTCTTGAAAGAGTTGGTTATACCGGGTGCGTATTTGTTCGATATATCGATAATGATGGATATGTCTGGTGACCACGAGGTGAGGTACGCCCCCCCCAATTTCTCCACAATTTCGGAGATACATGCTTCAAATTTGGAATCTCACTATAGCAGTTGAATACGCATATTTTGAAGTTGATAAAAAATATCCTCAAAACACAATAGTACCCATGAAAAAACGTATTTTAGAAGGTTGGAAGTATGGATTTAGATATTTACTTGAAACTCGGGCGGAGGTAAACTCCGCACCAACCGCTCGGGTCAGATAATTCGTAAGGTATTCTCCTCACCAAAACTAAGAGTCGTTGGTAATTCTATAGATATTCTCCTCACCAATTTATTTGTTGACCTGACAACCAAAAATAAATATAAAGGGAAAAGGAATCCTATAGGATTATCGTACACCCTTGCTTTTACATCAGGTAGGAAAGGGTTTCTGGTGAGAAAAATACGCCCGCCCCTCGGCCCGCCCTGAAACTCCACAGTAAAGTTTAAATACCACCGGTAACCAGTCGTCATTGATTTGGACAATTCATTTTCTGGATGTCACCAATTGCATCTAAGTGAATGTAGCAATCAACAACAAACTTATTTATAAATGATAATAAAGACGTTTATATCATATAATCTTCAAGCAAATTGAATGTTTCTAAACGATTCAACTTTTTCTTCGACCTCAGTGGTCCGTAATTCTAGTTCATTAATATTCAATCGATAGTTATTTTGTTAATAATACTTACGATATTGTTTCGAATTACATTTTCTAGTCGGAGAATGTTGCAATCGAGGCGTGCGGTGAAAACAAATGAGTATCGACAATGGAACTGTTAAAAAGATAAGATCAACGAGGTTATATCATTGATCTGGCGGTAGAGAGGTTTCTTGTATGTGAGTATCTAGAAGAATTATTCTCTTTATAATTTATGATTAGTTTAAATATAGCTTGAACACATTTTTGAAGATATAACAGTAATCTTGCCAAATATACAATAGGTGATATTGAATTTTTTTTATAACTGTGAAAAAGTTTAGTTTGTGTGTTGCAATATTTCATTTACAAAATTATAATCGAAATATTTACGGAAAAAACTGAAAACAATCAATGGTTGTTGCTAGGTGACAGAGAGAATTTTATACGACAAAAATGGCAGATCCGAATAAAAACGAAATTCTCTCAGAGCCCTTTCAAACATTTTGTAGCAACTGATATCCTATAAATAAGGTAATGTTGGGTAATAAGGTCCACTTAAATTTTGTATTTTTTTACTTTTATATTTTATACAAAAAAAATCCGAAATTTGATGAGGTGATTATTTGTCATATTTGTCGCTATGTTGACATTAATATTTGTAATTATAAACTTGGTAACCAAAACGAGGCAAATAAAAAAAAACTTTTTCGGGACTTATTACCCACATGTTAGGGTAATGAGTTATGCAGAATTATGTTTATTGATTGTATGTACCCATATGTATACAGATCGTACAAATCAAAAATGGTAGAAACTTAATGAAACTCTAATAAAAAAACAAAAATAAACATTATTTTCAATAAAACTGAACAAAAATACAACGAAGATATAAAATAATTGTTCAAAGAACTGATAAATAGAAACTTCAAGAACATTTAACGCAGTAAAAATCCTCAGCATCTTCAGCCGTCAATCCGATTCAGGTTTCGTGGGAGCAAATTCCATATTTTACACACATTCTAACCGATCCCATGGGCCTTATTACGCGATCGCTGGTTGGGCCTTATTACCGGGCGAGTACTTTTTTCAAAACATGCATTTTCTAGGGAAATATACAATGCCTTTTATTTTTCTCTCACTGCAAAAGAAAGTACCAATGTTACAGTAAAGGATAGAGCACTACTGATTTTTACAAGCTTTTTAACAAGTTTCTATTTAGTTACACCTTTCCCGGTGTCTGTGTGTCTGTCTGTCTGTAATCAAATCTTGCAAGTTGAATATGACACACTTCTAATCGTCCGATTGATTTGAAATTTGGCATGTGTACATAATTCTGGTGACAATGCATCACGAAATTTTGTTGAAGAAAAATAAATAAATTACGATCCGATTCTATTCAAAATTGGTATCTGAGAGTTTTTGGGGTCGCCAAATATGATTCTCCTGTCAATTTTGAAAAATTCAATAAGGCTGCTCCAATATGGTGGACGAGTTTTGTAATTGAGATCCAATTCTGTTAAAAATTTGTATCTGGGGATTTTCGGCGTCGGAAACTATGATTCTTCCGTCAAAATTGGAAAATTCAAGATGGCGGATCCAATATAGCGGAAAAGTTTAGTTATTATCCGATTCTATTCAAAATTGGTATCTCGGGGCTTTCTCTGAAATTCATAGATCAATGCGTACTATATAAAAAGTACAAAATAAAATAATAAAAAAGCTCTTATTTCTTTAGATGTGGGTTACAGATTCAAAAGCTTACCGCTTTCATATTCGAACCGAAAACTTTTTTTATAATTTTTTTTTTAAGTAAATTGTTCGAATTGAAAGGCACCTTGCGAAATTATATGTATAGAATAAAACTACAGATACAACTTGTTAGTGGCGGAATGAACTCAACGATCTTTTCAAATGGCTTCAACACTCGGATGATGCAACTAAGCATGTTGCTAGATTTGAAAAAAGTTACCTCCAAGGAAAAGGACCGAGGGCCTTATGTATACCACCGGGCATGATTCCCCAAAACTACCTTATGTATTATTCAAATGTTTCACTGATAATACTCATATCATTTTGATTATTAAGTAAGTGTTAGCAAATATCGAAACTTGTACAGACCTCTAGAACTATTGGACCTGATTCACACTAGGTGATCCGAGAAGCTGTAACTATTTGGCCTTCAGAAACTAGTTGGCATTTATAATTTAGTGATTAGTGAAAATGTGCATATCTCGAGATCTCGAGTTCTTGATAACTATGAAATTAATATAAATATAAATGAAAAGTAATGTAGTCTGAAAACTGCACAGAGAAAATTGTGGATTGTGCGAATATGAGTTTTTTCTTGGCATAGCGTAAATAAGATATTCGCATCTACACATATTATTGATGAAATGGCTAAGGCTTTCGTTGCAGAAGTATAACCAGTCCATATAACTATTTCTATTCCCGGTGTGAAGGCCGTCGGTTTTTGAAATTGTTTCATTAGCGCGAGTGGCTGACTCCCTCAGAGGTCTGTTCATCTTTATTATCTCACGGATGATTCCACAAGTTGTCTCGCTCATCAATTTTCTTGGTTTCTACTTAAACTTGTCATTGCGTTGCTATACCGGAGGCTAAAAAGGGACCCAACACAATCAAGGTTGCGAAATACGAACCAACGTCTGTTTCTTGTTTATATTCAATCCCAGAAATCTGGTACAATCTTTATTCTCTATGGTATCATTGTCTTGAGTTACGTCGGCCTCGTTGAGAGTACATTTAAAGAAGATTATATTCGTTTTTTGATATTGAATAATAAGTTTGAATCACACCAAGACTTGACAATTTTTGTATCTCGAGATATTCTGTCATCTAGATCTTTAACAGTCTCACTCCTCTACAAAATTGTGGTATCGTCTGCAAATAATGTTAGTTCACCAGAAATATTAAGATTAGATAGATCATTTACTTATAAGAAAAATAGAATTGGACTAAGAATGGATCCTTGCGGTACTCCCTTTGAGGTATGACTCAAACCAATCCAAAGTTATTCCTCCCACATCCATAATGACGAGGCTTCCGTAAAAATATTCTGTAGTCTACGCAATTGAAAACTTTCGTAAGGTCTCATATCATTCATATCAGAGTAAAGCTCATGCAAAAAGGAAAAAATTGCATCATATGTTTTCTTTTCATTTTGAAATACAAATTGATTTGCGTGAATGATGTTGTGGGTGCTAATGAACACATTGAGTCTTTTTTTACGAGTTTCTCAATGATTTTTGCAAGAGTCGTTGTGAGGGATATTGACCTAAAATTTAAGGGATCATCCAAGGTTCCGCCTTTGTGCACTGGAATAAGTATAGTAATGTTAAGAAAAGATGGATATATACCAATACGACACGATAGATTTATTAGTGAGACTAAAGTAACTGAGGGTTAGTTAGGCTCTTGGGAGGTTTTCGAAATTTTTTATTAAAATATCATCAAACCCAGCTGCTTATTAATTTTATATCTCTCTCAATACCTCCCACAATTCGTCAATATTAGTATCATATAAAATAAAATAATTTCCATTTCCATACTCTTCAAGATATATTAACGGGTCATATCTACAGTGTTTTCATTAAGATTTTTGGAAATTGAACAATAAAACTTATTCATTTCATTTGAACTCATTGGTGTTTCTAAATCGGTTATTTTTTTAGGCTTATTCCTCAGGTCATTTTTTATGGACCATGATTTTTTTCTTTTGTTATTTAATGTATTTCAGCGAGCTTGAGTACTGTTCTATAGATTTTGCGGTATTTATTAAAAGATTCATGAAAAAAAAAGGATTATGAGTAAATTTTTGTATATAATGTAACGCCGGCTCCACACATTGGGACCAACAGCATTTGTCCTATGTGTGGATGGACGAAATAGAGTTCGCGCCAACGTTGGACGACGTTAGCCCTCGTATTGGGAGTTAACCTAGTCAAGTTGGTCCAAACGTTGGCCCTAACATTGGCCCCAGCGTGTGGAGCCGGCGTAAGGATCGCATATTCCTGAGGACTTTTCAATTCCCTGTGTCACCCAGAATTTCTTTCGTTTCATTTCAATTTTCTGGATGGGAAAAGATCTATTGAAAACTGCTACGAGTTGATTGTAGCAAGCAAGGAAAGGATCACTAAGAAGTACAATTAATACTTTCCCAATCGAGTTCGTGACAATTTTGATGAAACCTATCATAGTTTGTGCTATTGTGAAGTCTTCAATGTTTACACTTTTTTTCTGTGATATTATCACATACATACATATACATACATTCAAGGCGCTGTGATCTGAAAATTCAGATGAAATCACTGAGCACCAAAATTGCTGCAGGCGTAATCAATAGAGGTAGATGAATATTGACTAACTCGAGTATTTGAATTAACATGCATATTAAAATTGAAGGGAGTTTATTATACTGAGAAGATATTATGTATCATTAGAATCACTGTTGAACATCCTGTACAACAGGACATTTTCTCTCATTGCCATGATCATTCTCCCAATCCACCCTGTGAGAAGAAAACATTCCCAAGCCTTCTGTGAAACCACAATTAGTCCCATAATCACAACAAAAACATCAATAAAATATGATTTCCAGAGAAGATACCCATAATTACAGTTCCTAATAGTAGCGAGATATCGAGAGTATTTAATTTAAATTGCCGAAAAATATGGCCGGGCACCGACAAATACTCGCGCCGACCGAAAACAAATGAACACCACTCGGACGATTCGCAATTGTCACCCGTAATTCATTTGTTAATAATGATCGTGGAAGGTCCGCCCATCTTCCGTTCGACAAGTTGTTCAGTAACTGTTTTTTAAACAGTTGTACCACCATTACAACATATTACAACGGTCCGTTCACCAAATTATGTGTTTCGGCCTCCCCTCGATGGACGGCTCGATCCGCGCCCGACAGATATCTTTCAACAGGACCGGAGTAAGCGCGTCATTACTGAGGGTAACTCATTAATCAAAGACTAGTACGCTTTCAACTGAAATGTACAAAAACTTTATTCCGTAGGATTTTTGACGATACCAGCATGGGAGACATTTTATTTATTGTCTCTGTTACATCATGGAAAATCAGTACTTGTACAGTACTTGGATGGTGGATAGTAGCCACTAGTGGCAGATTGATCTCACATTCATAATACTGATTTATCATGTTTATCCCGTAAAATAGGTACAATATGTATGACAGTAACCTACTAAAAATTAGTCAGTGTTGAATTCTACACAAAATAATCTTCCTAGGTAATTTTGTGTACCGTTGACTTTTGACATATAGAAATTCTACTTTCATAATAATAATTTTTTAATTTTATTTTTAAGAAGTTTTGAGCGTTGTGTTTTTTTTATTTGTGAATAGGTACTTATATAAATGCTGAGTTTACAATTACTCAGTTAAGACATTATTAGACTTCAAAGTATTTACAAATACCGAACAAATGTCTATGGTATTCAAGAAATTAACATTTCATCAACTACAATCCCCATCGTAAATCTTGTCTTTACTTTCTATAGCTCACTCATTATAAAATAGGATTCACATAATTCTAGATCACCTTCACATCTGCACATTTCTGAACACTTTAGTCCATACACGAGACAGCTAGCTATGAATAATTAATTGGGTAAAAATTAAAAAAGAATTAAATATAGATTTATTCAGTTCCTCCTCAAATATTCTGAATTCAGTGGTGTAGTCAGAGTTTTGATAAAGTTCTGAAATTGAAGTGGTGGGTTGATTTATTGACATCAGTTTGAAATTTTATTCCCTCATAACTTTTTTATTGTTCATACAGCTGAACACAAAAAAGAGATAGACATGGAAATGTGTTTTGTAACTTTTGACAAGCCTCTTTTCCAGAGAGCCATTGAAATTGTGAAATATATAAATATGAATATAAACGGAAATATTACCTCTTATGTATTTTCTTATTACAACCATAAAAATGAAAAGAAAAAAATACATTTTCGAAACAATTTTTCATATTTCACATTGGAATAAAATTTGAAAAGAATGTTGTTTAGTGGAATTTCAGGAAAAATTTAATTTATTATTTTATAATTTTTTTGTAAAAGTGGGCCTTGAATTTTTTTTTCATTTCGAATTTATGGCAGTCAACTAGATTTATTGAAGCTCTATCTATTGAAAAAAGAAACTTCTGAATCGGATAATAAATAGCAATTTTAGAGAGGTGTCCCACTTTCAAATGGGTCACTCTGTATATACGTACAATGAATGTACATTCAACATCCTTTGAAGTTTGGACTTGACTTGGATGTAAAACGGGCATGCATTGGATGCTTTTATTCGTTTATTTGTGCCCACACAGCTACGTGTTTCAACCTCTTTCAAAAGATTATCCAATCCTAAAAACTCTACAAGGTTGTTTTATCCGAAAATTATTATTTTCGACAATATGTCCCCACCGCACACCCTCTCCACGGGCGACAAATAAATCGGTACACCCACAGCTATGCATTCGAACCTCCTGAAAAAGATGCTTGAACCAACAATGCTCTACGACGTTTGGTTGAAGTGAAAATCTGGTTATTTTTGAGAAACTCACTCCCACCGCACCCTCTATGACGGGGCGGCAAATGAATGCATATACCTACAGCTACGTATTCCAACTTTTTTTGGGAGATTATCCAACTTATAAATTCTACAAGGTCGTTTTACCTGACAATTACTGTTTTCGACAAACTTTCCCCCACCACACCCTCTCCTACGGGGCGTTAAATGAATTCATATACCCACAGCTATGCATTCGAACCTCCTGAAAAATATTTTCCAATCGAAAAAACTCTGTCTTCTGAAATGAAAATTGAATTTTTTGACAAACTCATCCCAACCTCCTAATCTAAGGAACTCTACAACCATAATATTGATTGAAAGTTTGATTTTGTGGAGGAAATCCGATCCTTGACATGATTTTTTCGATTTATGACCACTTGTACAGATTTCTTTGGATTAACATTTTTTCATTTTCAGATTGTGGAAGGTCATAAATCCAAAAAATGATGTCAAGAATCTACAACGTCGGTTGAACTGAAACTGTTTTTTTTTACACATCTCACCCTCTCCGACGCGGCGACAAATTAATTAATATACGTACAATTAAGGTTCATGAAAAAATAAACGAGAAATTAAAAAATTCTGAAAAAAATTCAAGTTATTTTTGCAATCAAATTGAATAATTATAGAGATGTAGAAGAAAAAAATAGAAACCTAATTTTTAGAGGTTATTAAACAAAAACCATTCATCAGATTCCATTTCAAATATCATGACATATCAGTGTGAAAGTAAAAGATAATCACGATTTTTTTCAGAATTTTTGAATTCAAAGTTCCCTCATAATTTAAAAAAATCAGAAAATCTTTTTATAAAATCAAAGACAGTTGAGAAGAATCGCTTTTTGAAATTTAGAAGACTGAACATTGAGGAACTATTCATACTATTTTTCAGATATAAAATCAAACGATTTATATTTTTATAAAAAAGACAAAAATAGTTCTGCCACTGTCACAGAATTATTGTCACTGTCATATTTACTGTACAGCGTTGCCAATAGTTCTAGACAGCGGTAATCGATGTAATTTGTTTAATTTATTGAAAATGAAAGTTACGTCGATAGGGGTTTGTCAGTTCATCAGTCGGATGCATAGCATTGGCTTTTTTTATGCCATTTCATTCGTTCACCACACTTTCCATTCGGACTTTTAAAATACGCGAAGTGAACAGACAAAGATAGAGTGATACAGACACTATAAGTAAAAGTGAGAAAGGACACAAGTGAAAGGACACAGTAGTAGGTTAAGTTATAGTGCATAAGTGCAAGGACTAGAGAAGGGGACTGCAATGCAGCAAAAAACAGTGATATAGACACAAATAATTTTAAGAGTGACAAAGACACTAGACATAGACACAAGTAAAAGTGAGACAAAAGACCCAACTAATTCAGCCCGAGAAGCCGATTCTGGCCTCTTCGGGCTTTTTTATGACATTTTTGCGGCTAGCACATCATCAAGTGTACAGGTCACGGAAGTGACCATACAAAATCACGTGTAACAAGCATACGGACGAATCTCTGTGAATAACTAACACCGGAAACACCACCGGAAAGATCATGAACATCACACCGGAGGCAAACTTAGACACAGGCCAACCCGAGAAAATAACCAAAGCAATAATAGATCCTCTAGAAGCGGAAAGAATGGAACCTAAGCAAAAAGGCAAGAATGGAAGAGCAAATACTAGACAAAACAGTATACGGAGGACACGAGAGCGAAAGCGATGAAGAACAAGGAGCAACAGGCGGACCAACAACGATAGAAGACATACCAATACAAGTTGAAGAAAAACAAATGGAAGAAGAAAAAAGAGACATGGAAGACATAATAAGAGCAGTCGACAGGATAACGACAAGTGTCGCAAAGGACAATAATGAAAAAATCACCAAAGCGGACCAGGCTATCATACGAGGGGCAACGCAAGAAATAATGGCGTAGCTAACCAGGACCATAAGAAGAGTAGAAACCCTTCAAACAGCTAACGCCCGATTAAACGGGCAAGTACAACTATGGCGAACCAGAGCACAATATAACCAACAACAAAACAGAACCCCACAAGAGATCTTCCCAAACCTGATGAACACCAGCAGACTACAAACAGTCGAACACAACTTTCAATTCCCACCCAGGAACCTCCCAACCCTCAACCACAATCAATTCACCCCATCCCTCTCATCCTTAACACCAAACACAACAAATACAGGGCTACAACCTGCACAACAAGATCCCCCAAAAACGTACTCAGCAGCATTCTCAATGAAACCGACGACACTCGAAGCAACAGAAACAGCCCCATGGACAACACCCCCCAGAAACCACAAACTCATAGTCAGGATACCAGACAACAAACACTCCACAATAACTATGACAACAATCAAGGAAGCACTAAAACAAGAAAAGGACACCAAATCGCTAAGGAGCGTACGACAACTAGCAAGCGGAGCAGTTATTCTACAAGCCAAAGACGGAGAACAAATCACGAAAAAACACCAGAACGAGACATATGGGCAACAACGAACCGATGGTAACACTCACAGGAGTAGAGGCAGGAATAGACGACCAACAACTAATTAAAACCATTATCAACGAGAACGAGGAAATCTTCAAAGACATACCAAAGGAAGAACTGAACGCAGGAATGAAAATACACTACAGAAGACCATGCAGAAATTTCCGCAAAGAAAATATAATAATGCAATGCAACCCGCCAATATTCAGAGAACTGATAAAGCACCGAGAAATAAGCATCGAACTAGTAGCAACCAGAATAGAAAAGTATGTCAGAATAGCAATGTGCTTTCACTGTAGTAAATTTGGCTACGTCGTCAAATACTGTAAGGACAAACCACGATGCTACAGATGCGGCGGAGAGCACCAGGGCACAAGTTGCGAAAACCAAGCCAACTGCGTGAACTGCGAAGTAATGAAACTCACACCGAGGGGGCACGAAGCACGAGACACAAGATGCCCCATATACCGAAGAAAGACAGAACAAGCCCGAGGATACACTAATTATCAAGGGAACTAGCTTCAACGGGGAAGAAGACCCAACTAACCAACTTGAAATTTCTCCAGGTCAACATTGGAAAAGGACGAGCCCGTGGCCGCTCGTCCAGCTACTCTAAAAAATCAAAGAAGATCACATCGACTTAGCGATCATCCAAGAAATCTACAAACAAACCAGCTCAACAGGTACTCACACGCTATACAGACACGACAAGGACTCAAAAACGGGTATGCTCATAAACACCAAAATCCAGGACACCCTCCTAATAACGGAACTAACCAATGCAAACATAACAACAGTACAAATCGGCAAGGGCAACAATAAACTCACTATCACTAACATCTACGATGAACCAGGCGGCACCTCCAACACAAGATTCATGGAAAAAGAGGCAATGATCTAAAAGAAGCTAAAAGGCAAAAGCATTATAGCAGGGGACTTCAATGCTAAGAACGCCACATGGGGAGGCTTAGAGACAGATGAGAGAGGCGAAGAGTTACTGGAATGGACGTAGTCAACAAATACATCATTGAGAACGAAAGACAAGGACCAGCCACATATCACTGCAACAGAGGGCAGAGCTGGGTAGACCTAACCCTAACAAGGGACATAGATATCAATGGATGGACAGTATTGGCAGAAGAAACACTCAGCGACCATCGCTACATCATATACAACACAGGATACACTGAGACAGGACACCCACCAGCCATAAGACAGCTAGACGTCACAAAAGCTGACTGGCGAAAATTCCAGCACCAAATAGGGTTATACACACAAGACCCGGAAAAGGACACAGAAACTCTAGCTGAAGAAATACAAAACATCTGCCAAGACGCTTGCCAAAAAGCTATGCCCTGGAAAAGGAGAAAGAAAAACCCAAACCAAATATGGTGGAATGAACAGCTAACACAACTACGCAGAGACACAAACAGGAAAAGGAAAACATGGCAACAAGACAGGAGCAACATAACAGCCAGAAGAGGGTACGAAACCACGAGAAGAAACTATAAGAACACCATAAAGGAAGCTAAAATCACATCATTAAGAAACTACATTCCACAGGAGAACCAGGGAGACCCGTGGGAGGCATACAAAATACTCAGGAGCAGAGGAGGAGGACGCAACACCATGAGCTCCATACAAAAAGAAGATGGGACATGGACAAAAAGTATTGAGGAAACACACGAAACCCTCATGGAACAATACTTTCCGCCAGATGGAACAAATAAAGAAGTCCACAGGATCATATTGGATACACTCGAGCATACCCCACAAGACAGAACCACAGACGCCATAGAATTCGACTTAACAGAACTAACCGACATAGCGAATGGACTAAAACCCAACAAAGCAGCAGCGAGAGACGGAATACCAAACGAAGCGGCCAAGCACATCATGCCTATATTGGGACAGGAACTACTGACTGTATATAATAGAGCTCTTAGAGAAGACAAATTCCCAAAGATATGGAAAAAAGCCAATATACAGTGGATACCCAAAAAAAGCAAAGGGCAACGACCAATCTCGCTGCTGCCGACACTAGGGAAACTACTAGACAAACTGGTAACCAAAAGACTGACGTTCCATATGGAAACCTGTAACAAAAGAGATAAAAGGCAACACGGGTTCAGAAAAGCCCACTCGACCACCGATGCCATAGAAAATATAATCAAGCGAATACAGCTAAATAAAAGACAAAAGTTACACACGCAAGTCGTCACGCTTGATATAACCAACGCATTTAACACCGCATGGATACCCAACATACAGCGGATAATGCAAAGGATAAAAATTCCCAAAAACCTCCAGGAAATAAGTACAGATTTCCTCATGGACAGACAAATAACCAGCGGACAAACAACACGACGCACAGACAGGGGCTGTCCTCAGGGGTCCAGTCTGGGACCGATACTCTGGACGATAGTCATGGAGGATTGGTTCAGGACAGTGGACTCTGAGACAGCCAAAGACGAAAACACAAAAACATACACGACACAGAACTCTTGGCCATCCTAAAAGCAGCAGAATTCATAAAAGAAGAACAAGAAGATACAACCATATACACAGACTCTAATAAAAGATCTATAGACAGGATAAGCAATAGGGCAAGCAATGACAAAAAGGTAACACTTATCCAAAAGATAATGCAGGATAGGAAAGACAACGGGCTAAAAACAGAAATCAAACACACAGACAGAAACAATGAGGGAATAAGGAAAGCGGAGAAAGTGGCCAAAAGACATCTGCAGGATGAACTCGTACAAGAGTACATGTCAAAAAATGAACTAAAGGCAGCTAAAATGGACAGGAAGATGCATCTTTGGCAACGGTACTGGGATAACTCTCAGAAAGGGAGATCAGTCCACAGCATCTTCCCAGTGGTACACAGAGGCATAGCGCACCTCAACTGGAAAACCACCCAGCTGATAACAGGACATGGACACCTACAGACATACTACAGACGATTCAGACTAAGACAAACAACAGGAATCTGCGAATGCGGTCTACAAGACGAAACAGTAAATCACATCATACAGGACTGCACACTACCCACAAGAATACAAGCAAGAACGGACATGCGAGAGTACCTGGTGAGCAAGAATCTTAACTACCCACCTGTAATAAGGAATAGGGAAAATCTTGATCGAGAACTTACATCACAGATCAATAAATGGGGAGCTGATATGGTGGCCGACGACGACCAGGACCAAGGTTGACTTGGAATAACTAACAACACTGTAAGTAATGAATAAATAAAATCCGAGTTTCCCCGCAAATTTTTAGGAAGTGCGGAGTTGGGATTGGGTTCCCTTGTTAGGGACTTCTCTAGACAGATGGTAGACGAACGATTGGCAACAATCACGGCCTCATGCCTTATGGTAGGTGGGCCATCCGGCACAAGAGCCTTGCTCCAAACCGGAAAACTTTCTTCTCTGTCACCCAATGGCTGGGAATGACTACCAGCAGATATAAACATAATTAATTATAAGTTTTGGGCCTGACGGCATACACACTTTTGGAGGCCGATGGTTCATTCGGAAATAGAGCGGGAAAGAAAGTTTTGTTCTTTGGAAAACTGACTTTGAAAAAGAATTAAAACAATTAGATATCAACAGAAGGACAATGTGATCAATCAGAAAACATAGAGAGTGGTCTGAAAGTATTATATAGTCCAAAATATATTACCATTTACAAATGTTATTGAAATGGGTTCTGAAAGTATGTCACGGTTTTCATATCAATTTTGCACATGGTGATACCAATGAGAAAGATAGTGATTAGTGCTTAGTAGTTCCTTAATAATAATAATAATTGCTATTTATTGTACTATAAGCAATTTATAATTCAAAAGGCAATTCACCGAGGTCCTACAGCCTTTGAATGCATACAGGTATATATATATATATAATGAGTTTTTAATATTTGGGATATGCAGCACTCATTTCCTAGCTAGTCAGCAAACAAGACTACCCTTTTCTATATATATATATATATATATATATATATATATATATATATATATATATATATATATATATATATATATATATATACTATAATATATACTATACTATAAACCGGCTGCTATCTGTAGTTCTTCTAGTAGAGTGTGTTCTGGGGGCTTGTAAATATTTCCATTCTGGGGAAGCTTTGTTATTGCGAGCTTCTGGATCACTTCCAAATTTTGAGGTTTTTTAGCGAATCTTGTTGCAAGTGCTTTCAGTCTGGTGGCAATAGGTAAGACTTTGACAGTTTCATATAATAGTTTATTTGAGGAGTTGTGAACAGAACTGTTAGGGTGTCTAATTTTGGTAGTCTTCCTTAGTGCTATGGTCTGTGCAACCTGATGTATTATATTTTTGGACCTGTTCTTGATCTTGAGAAAGAGTTGTCCATATTCCAGCAGAGGGCGACAGATAAGTGTGTATATTTTGCTTCTACTTGAACCACATTACCACAATTAATATCAGCTGATAATAATCATCCTGTGAGCTATTTCGCAGTACTTTGAATAATGTTGATATTTGGCAACAATGCAGTAGCAGTATGGTAGACCATTGCATATTCGGTAGATATTCCAGCAGAAAACTGTAATTTATTTGGAAATATTATAAAAGATCGCTGTCACTATGGTATGAAAGACATATCTTGTCAGTGCCATCGTACAGTTCAGACACGCGAAATATTTGACTTTATATGAACCTTAAGCGAAAAAGATGCACTTTCACAGACCAGTTATTCTTTAGCCATATTCGACTAACTTATATTCTCTAACTTTGCTACCGCTAGGAAATGCATTTACCTATGACTATCACACAACGTTTCTGTAGTAGTTGTTAGTACTGCTAAGGAGTGCATCTAACTATGACTTTAGTAATTTATTTTTCGAATTGAATGGGGAACACTTACGTACCGGTTTCATAGTAATTGCAAATTATCAGCGAAAGCTAGTTCCCAATTAAATCGAAAAACAAATTCATCATTTGTTGGGAATGCCTAAGATGAATACTGAATTATATCAGCACCATCTCTAGGTTGCAAGAACAGCATTCCAACTATTGTGTCGATTTCAATAAGAAGCCAAAAGATTTCCCCATTGTGAAAAATCATATTCAGGAGTAATCTTTAAGAACAATGTGATATTTGTTCAAAATAAAATTTTATTTTCCTAACAAGTGCGTAAAGTGTTACTTTTCAGCACGAAAATACAGTTAGACGAACGACGTGAAGCGGAGTTTGGATGAGTTTGTTGTGCACTTTGCGCACGTGTTAGGAACTAGTATAATAATAATTCTTTATTTACCAAAAACACATACAGTAGGTTTCGTCTAGTCAGTACAAGCTGACAAATAAAATTACATAAAAAACACATATAGAATATTAATATACAGAATTACAGGTTTATATATTTTTACATATAAAATCACACATTAAAAACATTATTAAAATACAAAATGAATTAAAGTCTTAGATATACACATGGATGGATAAAGTATGAAGCAACTTATTATTCAATTCTCGGGGAGTTTATTGAAAATTTCGGGACCTGCTTATTTTGGTGGTTTTTTGGATTTACTTGAGTTGCATTTGGTTAGATGTAGTTTTCTCGCAATTCTAGTTTAATAATTATGCACGTTGCTGTTTTTACGTAAGTTATTTTCATTTTTATATATGTAACATGATATTTTGAATATGTAGATGCTCATTAAGGAGAGTATTTTGTTATTTTTTAGAACTGTTCTACATGAATCTCTGTAGCCCATGTTGAAGATTATTCTTATTATCCTTTTTTGCATAGTAAAAACTCTAGAAACATCCGTTGATTGGCCCCAAACGACTATGTTGTAGCTCATTACTGAATATGCCAAGGAGTAATAAGCTGTTATTAGATTTCTTGTATCTATTTCCTTCTTCAAATTCAAAATGGCGAAGGTTGTTTTGTCAAGTTTGGAACATATACTGTATTTCTAGTGTGAAATTCAATTTGTACAATATCATCATTCATCATATCAATATTGTAAAATAAGCATGAAATGACATGTATTTTTTACGAGTAGGTATACTAATACTAGTGGGAAAGGGTCATTTCATGCTCATTGTACACTATGCTTTTTCTACGACCATCTGAATCCTAAATAAATCTGTAATATTTTTAATAACACTTATAATTCTTGACGGCGACAAGCACCCATGATTCCCATAATGCATAAAACCTAAAAAAGGAATTGAAGATACAAATATTGAAAATTATTATAAAAATCAAATACAAATCGATATCAGAAACGACGGATGGAGTGATTGGACCCAATGTCCAATCACTCCAATTCGACCGTCCCCTGAATCAACTTTCGTTGCTACGAGCGCAGATAATGAATAATGAATTGGTGAAATTAACTGCTATTGAAACGTTCTGCCAACTATTCGAAAATAGATATAGAATTCGATTGACATCAATCTTTATATTGAAATTAGCGGTGTCAATGTCAAATCCTCACTAGCACTACTTATTCTCGATAACTTATTTTTTTTAACGAATTTTGTGAATACTGATTTTATATTATTTATGGTCATACAATTCGTTGATACCTATAATGACAGTCTAGTAGTTCATGAAAGTCATGGGAAATGAAATATTTCGATACAGCTAGCCCGTAGGAAATGAGAATCTGTGTTATAATCCAGTTCCATTGGGTTTTGAGACGAGGATCGATTGTAGCACCACCAAACTTGGTATGCTAGTAGTTGGAACCATGATGAATACGAAAAAAAAAAATAGTTTACCAAAATTCCAGGTGTGGAACATATTTTATTTTCGTTTTATTTTCGTTTTAAAATAAATAGATTTTTGCTGTAATCTTGGAAAGTATATGATTTATTGTAAAAATAACTCAACAAGGTGAAAGACAATTCAATTTTCAACAAAAATTATACCTAGTAATTTCTTATGAAATGCGCTCGTTTTCACAGAAAACGCGTGATTGAACTTTCAGGTTCACGCTGAAAGTTCTGGGTTAGCCGAAATTTTGTCATAACTCTGCTGAAAATGATCGGAGAAGGAGAAGAAAAAGTTCATATCGTTTCTGAAGGCTCCTACCTTCTCATGCAAACATTAATATGCGAGTATTTATGTACCTAAAATGTGTTTTGTCGCACTTCACGGAGATGTTTGCGGATGATCAGAAAATCATATTTACTGAATAATTCAGTAAATATGGGATTATTATACTGAAGCAGCAACCCATACCCTCTGTGGACTATATGCAACAATTTTAAAGTAGTGTGACAAGTCCTACTTACAGCCAAAAAAAAATTGTTTTACTCCTGCCTCATTTTCAACTTATCCATAATCAGTAAATATTGAAAATAATCGCTTATTCATATCCTACATATATGTTCAATAAAACGGTTGTGAAGTGTAAACCACAAGCTTGAAATCACGCATACTTCTTTTTTTATGTAGGATGTGTGTGAGCGATTATTTTCAACATATACTGAAGAAATTGCCGTGATTATGGGTAAGTTGAAAACTGAGGCAGGAGTAAAACCTAGTTGTTTCTTTGGCATGTATAAGTGAGACGTGTCTCACTAGTCTAAAATCGTTGCATGTGGTCCTGCTTCAGTATAACTATTTCATATCAACTAAAATATCCATGATTTTCGGATCCTCCGTAAATATCGTAGAAGGGTTATGTGAAGTGGAACAAAACACATTTTAGGTACACAGATACTCACATGTTATATGTGCATGAGGAAGTAGAAGTCTTCAGGAACGATATACACTTTTTCTTTTCCTTCTACTGTAATTTTTGGCAAAGTTATGATAAAAATGCCGGAAATTGCAGTAGCGGGTTAACGCGATCCTGAAATTTGATATCGGAATTCAATCAGGTTTCCTGAGAAACCGAGTGCATTTTGTAAGAAATTACAAAGTATATTTCTTATCTCTCGTCTTGTTGAAATTGTTTGTTGATAAATCTTATACTTTCCAAAACAACCAGCAAAAAAAAATTTCTAGCAATATATGATGTCAAGAAGTCTTGTGTCGAATTTCAAAGTGCTACGATTCATTCTTCACTTGTGGCTTACATTTGTCTGTGGTTACTGTAGTATTACAACGAAGACGCACTTGAAATGTACATTTTTCCAAATAATCGTAGAAAAAAAAATCGCAGGAGCTTCATATCAGATAACAACAAAAATAAAAAAAAATCATAATTTAATTTAATTTAATCAATAATTTTATATTAAACTTGAAAGAAAACTATATAACAAAAAATTACATATAAATGTGTCAATATATAATCGCATTTACCATTAAACAACATACTTAGATAAAAAAATATCAGTTTTTTTTTTGTTTGAAGCTGAAATACAACTATCGGAATTACGATTAAATGGTAAAACGGTTTCTCACATTGCATCAACTACAGCTAATAAAATAAATACAAATTTTCCCTACCAAGGTGATATTTGAGAAGTTTTACTTTTCCGCACGGCAATTCATTAAATTCATTTTCCGTCAACCGTTCATTTATGATGTATTTTAACGCAATCAAACTCGTTGATTAATGACCCCTGTTAATGAATGGTTTTCTATTAATCAACGAAAACTCGTGAATTAAAATGGCGATCAACAATCTCGAACATTAATTCGCTCGCTCCGCTCACGCGTTAAATTATATCGATTGTTAATCGCCCTTATTAATACACTTGTTCGTTAAATAACCATAAATTATACATGAAAATACATAAGATACAAACAGGAACATATAAATGAATGAAAGAAAACTAAAACTATCGCTTACTACAAGGTAGTGGGGAGGAGGGCGATCAATCAAACTGTCCAAAGAGGGCCCCAGGATGTTGTGCCGTAAAATGCTGTCTTTCTTTTCGGCCCCTTGGGCGTTTCCGTCTCCTCGTAATTATACGGGGACATTTATGATTTTGGAGTGTGACATTAACTCTATGAATTCATCGGGTGTTAAAGTGTCAGTGGGTTTTCGGAAAAACGCGAAAATACCGGGATAGAACATTACTTTGGATTAGGTTTCTCTAGGCTGCCGGTTCAGTGTTCTACCAACTGAGCTACACCGAGAATATATGCATTCCATTGCATATGGAAAAACCGCCTTTTTTTTGAAATTTGATGTTTAGTAGTGTCACCTACAAACAACGGCGTTTGCGAGGTGTTGGAGAGTTATAGGATGTGTAGGAACTATAGTCTAGTTCCTAAATTGTAGATAGTGACTCATCGTACATTATCAGGTTTTTACGGGATTTGAGAAAGTGGCAAAGTAAAACTTGATTTGAAACCCAAGTACCTAGCTGATTTCTGTTCCATTTCTTGCCCTGCTTCATATGAATTATGAACCGTACAACCTATGAGTCACTACCTACAATTTAGGAACTAGACTATAGTTCGCTTTCAGTGATCATCAAGAAACTATTTACCTTCCATCCTATCATCGTTAACATATAGCGATATTCAGGTGTGAATCTCCAACTACGGAATAATAGTCAAACATGTAAATGCAGAAGTGAGTTGGCGTCTGTGATAGAAATATAATGACAAAAATTTAGCGGCATACAAAGAGATTTTCGAACCGACGATCTCTAGATTAGATTAGAATACGTTTCGTGACTCGCAAATATGATCGAATTTTTGATGCTCTCGAGGTATTACTTCTGAATATTTAGCACGCTTATTAGTGCATTCGCTTATGATGCAGGTAAAATAAAAAATTATATCGATCGAATGATTGTTTTGAGCTGATTTCGATTATCTGCCTGGTTCGAGCACTACCTAAAAAATTTCGTACGTACAACTGAATATCGGGTGTCAGAATTTATGCAACGCCTAGGGAAAGCCATGCCCCCTCTGCACCCCGCGCTCCCTAATACCGGTCTTGAGAACGTGGACAATATAATTTCTTCAATTTTCAGCGGTTCTTCAACAATCGCCTGTTTTCAAATTTCCTGATCCGGCTCTGCCTTCTGCTAATTAACATCGTCTAATTTCGGCCTAATTGACGTAATTCGAAACCCAAACAGCCGATAGATTCGGTTTGATTAATTGAGCGATGGGCGTGTACCAATGGTAGGTGATTAGTAAATGGAAATACTAATCGGAAAATGTACGAGGAGTATGGGATGGATCGTATGGTGACAGCTTCGTGAATGTAAGAATAAGCCTCCCGAACAGTCCAGTATTTTTTCACACCTTTCATCTCTAGTAAGTAACCAATCTCAAACGATATGTCTCCGGAGAGTAGGATCTACATCAGTCCTTGAGGGTGGTGCAAGAGTACACACATGCTATAGGAATTTGGGATCGACAAATGTAACACGATTCATCTCAAAACAGGACAATGCTAGGAATACGGAGACGATGATCAGTTTGTGAACGCAAGCAACCTACATTATCCTGAAGCCGAAGAGACGTATACTTACCCAGGGGTGGAACAACGCGGTTTCCAAGAGGAAACCATGTGTAAAAACCCTCTCCACGGCATATTAACATAAATTCTACCAGATTTGGCAATCAGAACTGTCGAGTAGGAACAAAGTTGCTGCAACTTATGCTAGCCGTTCCGATCCTACTATACTCCTTTGAAGTCGTGAAATGGACTCAAGAGCAGCTGCAAAAACTCGACCTAATGAATCGCAAAATAATGCATCTTTATACGATTTGGCATCCTAAATCGAATGTCGGTGCAGTTATTTGAACTAATGTGTAGGAAAAAGCCTACTATCACTCCATGAAGCAGATGTTCATGATATGCAATAGAGTGCCTTCCATTTTTTTCAAGCTAGATATGAAGAAAATACAAAAAGACCGAAAAGATGTGGCGTACTTTTTTTCACACTGTTGTGCCCCCTGAGAAGCGACTGGCCCTAATAATTCCAATATAGTTGAGGCTAAATAAGCGCCTCATTAGTTCAAATAACCATACCAAATTTCAACCAAATCGTTTCTAGGATGTTCATGATATTTCATAGATATTTTCTTTTTTAAACTTCAACGCCCTGTATCTCAGAAACGAAGCAACTCCGGACATATGTTCATAGAAAGTATCTTCCTTAAAACGACCTAACAAATCATCCTCCATAGTTTCGTACTATAATCAAGAATTATTACAAATTGGAAAATGTATTTTACTATGATAACTGAAAGATTAAGGTGGCCGTTTAATGTCATGCATTCGTACTTCTACCATTTCGGAGAATTTAAGATCTCAAATTTGGCAAAGTGATTTTTTTTGCGGAAACCGATTAACCGATAAAATGCACGTTTCTGTATTACTTCATATCAACAAAAACATCAATTGGAATCGTTGAAAACCTAAAGCAAGACTTCACACAACGTTGTTGACGAGAAACTATGGAAGTGAGAATTTGGCGGGAATGTACCAAAATCTAGCAAATTTATGAAAATTAGCTCGTATTATCCACTGGGTCAGTTCAGCATTTTGCAGATAGATAGCACCAGAGAGAAATTCATTGAACACAATTGAAATACTACGTAGGAAAACATGAATCAACCGGAATAAGGTTTTGTCCACAATAAACAAGCACAGCACCAGGGTTGTTATAAAGTAGACAGGGTTACTGCGAAACCTCCATTTTGATGATGGCAGTTGTGTTCCAGAATTTGAACCTACGAACAAGTAGGACAAGGACAAGCCAGAAGAACAAGGATAGTTAAATAGGAACAACCACAGTAATTCTTATACGTTGGCAGCAGTGGCAGTCTTTCATCACCTTATTTCTGTGTCCCCCGAAATCTCTAAAAGCTGTTTTTCGCGGTAACCCTGTCAGTATTATACAGGGTGGGTCACGGTCGATGGTACCTTAGACGTTTACGGAGAACGGGACATAGGATCATTCTGAAAATTTGGTTTCTCAAGTAGTTCCTCTTGGTCTATCGATCTAAAATATATTCAGCAATGCAGCGTTGCCGCTTATACCAGAAAGTAGCAGCATCTTTGTTATCTCAAATGGGCCACCCTATATATTACCGCATTTTTGAACTTGCCATTCCTTTCTGATTGTTTCTGCCTCATACTTCCCTATCCCTATCTCTAACGGTTTTTGAGATATTGGTTATTTTCTATATTTTTTATCCAAAACATAGCTTGAATTGAATGTTTATGTCTGCGGTATTTGGATTCTTAGGAAGTTGCAATTTTGTGTTTAGTTCATCAAGATCATGTACATTGATTCTGTATAGAGAAGTTTGTTCTGCGTTATACAGGGTCGTTCAAAATTCATTATCTTACTGCTAGATACGAAAAGGGTTGAAAGTGCGTTTTTTTAAATGGAACATCCTGTATATTATGAAATATCCTGAAAGATGACTAAATTCCCTTCGAATTAATATATCATGTTCCTATACCTAAATAGCCAGAATTCCGAGATAATAGTAATTTTCACTTGTAATCTCCCGCAAGTGCTTGAATTATTGTCGGAAATTTTTCGAGTACATGAATTTTCAAAGAATTTACGGCAATTAATTCAAGCACGAGGGGGATTCGGTAAGAAAATTCCACACCGAGAAATGAAAATCATCCAACAATTCATAAGAAATAACTAACGATGGTTTCACCTGAACTATCAACACTACCGCTGAGCTACGGGACTTGTGATAAAAACTTGTGACAAATGGTGTATTGAACTTCTTCTGAAATATGATTTCAGAATTGACAATTTCTGCAATAATCGTGAAGAAAATATTTTCAGACACATTCGAAATATCTAGTAAATACATAATTATCTCCTTTCATATGAAAACTAGACCTTCATTTGTACATTAAAGCAAAATATCAACTTGTCACATGTCAAATGTTTGACAGAAAAATTTCCACTTATTAATTTCATCCTCCCGGGTACCGGAGGATGAAAATTTCCGGAAATTTTTAGGGTTGCCATGGTATCTAAACAAGAACGAATTTTTTGATTGGCTACAAAAGTGAGGTGTGAAATTTTCAAAAAAAATCGAATTATTTTTCTGATATTCATCTAAGGTGTCTATTAAATGTCATGATATTATGAAAATTTGACAATTAGTGCACTATTAATAATACCGTTGTGTGTTTCTTAACGAAAGTGACTCAAAAATAATTGAAATGGAGGGAAATAACTATTCAAACGAAGTTCTGATGAAATTGTTTATTTTTCATGGAAAATGTGAGGGAATTATAGCAAGAACGTGCAGAAAATTCAATGAAACGTACCCTGATTTACAACCAATGAACAAAAGGAAGTTTGTACGATTACAACATAATTTCATGAGTCGCTAGGTCGATGGTTCAATCCACGATAAGAACATAACTTTTTAATTTTTTTTGTTCAAAATTTAAACACATTTATTGATGAACATTTTGTTAAGTATTTTACATATCAATATTTCAGTGGTTATAAATAGTTCAGGTGAAACCATCGTTAGTTATTTCTTATGAATTGTTGGATGATTTTCATTTCTCGGTGTGAAATTTTCTTAACGGATCCCCCTCGTGCTTGAATTAATTGCCGTAAATTTATCTCGTACATGAATTTTCTTTGAAAATGTACTCGAAAAATTTCCGGCAATAATTCAAGCACTTGGGAGATTACAAGTGAAAATTGCTATTATCTCAGAATTCTTCCTATTTAGGTATAGGAACATGATATATCAATTCGAAGGGAATTTAGTCATCTTTCAGGATATTTCATAATATACAGGATGTTCCATTTAAAAAAACGCATTTTCAACCCTTTTCGTATCTAGCAGTAAGATCATGAATTTTGAACGACCCTGTATAACGCAGAACAAACTTCTCTGTACAGAATCAATGTACATGATTTTGATGAACTAAACACAAAATTGCAACTTCCCAAGAATCCAAATACCGCAGAAATAAACGTTCAATTCGAGCTTGTTACGAGTACAAACTAGGTTTGTGGCTATCAATACGCATCTAGTAAAGTTCGATGCCGAAACAAGAGCGCTTCAATTCTAATCATTTTATACTATTCGCAAATTTACATATTGGCGAATAGTCTATGACCCGAAATCATCGGAGGTGCATTGTGAGTTGTATAGATCTGATTTCCCTTAATAAATCAATCGATCATCGAGTGATATTTGTTGCCAAGACCGTGCCTGAGGGATTTACGTGAAGTTAGCCACACTTTACTGGCCACAGTTTTTTGTTTTGAGTATACCTTAGGTGGAATTGAGGAGTTACCGTCTGCGGTGTTGCCACATCAATTGTTTTTACAGATATGTTCATTACCAGTTTTTTAGATTATTTGCAGCTAGGTAGCATTATTATTCAACAAACTATTGAAATGTGGTAGGTAAGAAACATGGAACTGTCCGAAAAATCCTGAATTGAATATGAAATAGAAATACTATGCGATAGACGCCTTCCAGAAATGTTTGTATTTATATGTATGTGGCGTATGTGACGTAGAAGACATAGAAATGAAGTACGGTGACATTTTCAACAATTAAAATCTCTTTGCATGGCAGTAGGAGAGTTGAAATAGTTATTTAACGAACAAGTGTATTAATAAGGGCGATTAACAATCGAGATATTTTAACGCGTGAGCGGAGCGAGCGCGTTAATGTTTGAGATTGTTAATCGCCATTTTAATTCACGAGTTTGTTACAAAACTTTTCCGTCGACAGAAGTTTTCAAAAATAGAGATATCTTATTTTCAATGTTTATTTATTTAACGTTACGATAAAAAACAATCACTATTTCCTATTTATATTAACTCTACTCAAAGATAGTTTAATTTTTCTCAGTAGTAGTTTTATTTTATTTTTATTATTTATTTTCAAATTGAAATAAAAAAAAAATTTACCCTCGGTGGGTTTTGAACTCTAGACCTAAATAAATAAATAAATAAATAGAGGTTTATTTTGTAAAATTAATGACTACATGTCACGAGTGATAACATGCCACATAACTCATTATCCACACACTTCTAACCCAGGGGGGAAAGGAAGGAGTGGGAGATGGCGCAGAAGTAGCAACTCTCCTGATCCCGATCAGGGGAACAGGAGAGCGCCCTGCCAGACCGAACTTAGTCATCCCCGGGGAGGGGTACCGTTGTCCGGCCACGCTGATGTTAACGTAAAGCCGGACATTTCATCACTCGCGGAGATATTAATCAGCAAGACACACGCCTCCTGCAAAGCTTATGCGTGTCGTATCATTGTTATTCAATGTAGATACTTGCTTGCAATAAGTTGCTGAGGTTGGTTATTTCGATGATCATCCCGGAAAAGGCTGAGGCAAAAAACCGGGTCGAGGTACTTGCGCTTAAGAGTTGACTTTCGATTTGGTTCCCTAAGGAACCGGTTCTTCCCTTCTCTCCTGGAAGATATCCAGCGCTTGATATATGAGCCCGCCGTGTTTGCGGGGCTCATTATCGTACACCCTAAGCTTAGTAATGTCCTCGGTGAGAGGACTTTTATCAATGTAGTATTTATAGAACTTGTAAGACAAGTTTCTAATGTATGTCGGAACTGAGTCGACGCCAGCAAGCTCCCTAAGAGTTTCCAACCGAATGTATCTTCTGCTGTTGGTTATGATACGAAGCACTTTGTTCTGCATCCTGTCCAACCTCGCTAGAGGTGTGGGCTTAAGGCTGCAGAACACCGGACAAGCGTACGTTAACGATGGCCTTATGATTTGCTTGTATAGCAGGAGTTTGTTCTCCGTACTCAGTTTTGAGCCCCTAGCTATCAGAGGGTAGGTGCGCTTAAGAGCACCACCGGCCCTCTGTATAGCCAGGGTAATGTGTCTGCCGAAGTTAAGTCGCTTGTCCAGCTGTACTCCCAGGTACTTCGCAGTGCTCACGTTCTCCACGGCTTGGCCATTGATCATCAACTTCCTGTATAGTTTTGAGTGTGTATACTTCTTGGTGAAGTTGATGGTCTCTGACTTCGCCGGGTTCACTACGATCTTATTCTCCTCCAAATAGGGTACGACCTTCCTATCCAAGTGAACTTGGATCCTATATTGGGCAGCGACGCTTGAGAATGAATGGGCAAATATGGCGGTATCATCGGCATATATCGCCGTGCCCATGTCCCTTCTCTCGCACTGAGGAAAGTCGTACGTATTTAGGGAGTATAAGTGTGGCGACAAACTCGAACCCTGCGGAACACCTGATTCGATAGAAAACTCCGCGGAGCGAGTGTTATTTACTCGCACCATAAAAGTTCTCCCAACAAGGTAGGAGTCAACCAATCTTACTAGATATGAAGGCATGCCTGCCAACAGCATTTTAGAGATTAGACCTTCCACCCATACCGAGTCAAAGGCCTTTTTCATGTCCAACAGGACCATGACCGTATTGAGTCCGCGATGAGCTGCCTCTTTCACCCCGTGTACAATTCTGACCACTTGGGAAGTGGTACTGTGGTTTTTCCTAAACCCGAACTGCACATCGGGGATCATTTTGAGTTTCTCCTCGAGACTCAATAGCCGTCTCAGAAGGATCTTCTCGATCACCTTGGCGATCACGCTCAAGAGCGAGATCGGACGATAACTGTCGAGCTTATGGCCATCCTTACCAGGTTTAAGAATGGGTATCACCAGCGCCTTCTTTAGACAGTCTGGGTAACACCCCCATCTGATAATGGCATTTATCAGATGTATGAGCTGGACGAGGACCTTTCTCGGCGCGTTTTTGAGTAGAATGGCATCCACACCATCCGGCCCAGGTGCCTTGTTCGTCGGAAGCCTTTTTATGACTTCCGTCAGTTCCTCATAGTTTGTCATGATTTTGGTAAACCTATGAGGACCAATAGGGAGGGACAGAGACTCTCTAAAGTCTTCCGTTATCTTAGTATTACGTTTCTGTCCCTCACTAACGTCAGGCACCCTTTTGTGGACGCCTGCGAAGTATTCCCCAAATAACTTGGCCTTCTGAGGGTCCGTCACTAGCGACTCGTTACCACTCTCCATGGCAGGAATCGGCGCGAAGCGTCTCGAAAGTCGCTTCGTCATCCTCCACAGCGAATTGTCCCGAATGTCTAGCTTCTCCAGCTTATCCTTCCACACTTTGTCGTTATTTTCATTGATCAGTCCTGAAATCTCTCTTCCTAAACGGATCATGTCGTTTTTATGTTCGGGATTATGTGTTCTTTGCCACTTTTTCCGCAGAGAGTTTTTCAGGATGATCAAATCCTTAACTTCGGGTGGAACGATATTCCGGTTACTCCTAACCACTATCTTTTTGATAGTGCGGTCTCTAGCGGCCTGAATGTTACCAATAAGAGCAAGGGTAACCTCCTCAATGTCATACTTCGAAATGTTTAACTTGATTGATGTCCTAGCATTCAAAAGCCTTCGGTATTCTTTCCAGTCAGCATTCCGGTAATCGTACTTAGTCGTAGGTGGCCTTTCGTCCATCCTGCACTTTAACCGGAACATGACTGGATCGTGATCCGAAGTCATTTCGTGTATGACCTTGAGTTCGCTCATATTCGTGACATTCTTATTCACTACCAAATCGACGGTGGTCGGAGTGGTCCCATTCCAGGGGTAATGTGTTGGCTCTTCAGAGTGCACAATTACCGCGTTGTTATCTAGGGTATATTCCCATAGCGTCTTACCGTTGGCATTTGGTTGTGTGTTACCACTCCACTCGGCACGCTTCGCGTTGAAATCCCCCGCCAGCAACACCTTATGTCCGGTGTTACACAGATTCTCCAAGTCGGCGCCGGAGAACCTTACATTCGGCGGATTGTATACCGCAAATACGCAGGTCCCGTCAGCCAATTTGACACCAACGTGTTCTATCGAACTTTGCTGTGGCGGGATCCGCGCATGCGCTATACCATCCTTGATAAGGATGGCCACTCCCCCCCCCCCTCACTGCTTGAGGACGATCTACCCTGATAGTCGAGAAGCCCTTCAGACTGAATCTATGATCCGGTCGAAGCCATGTCTCGCATATGAGCATAAGATCAATCTTATGCCTGTCAATAAAGTCAATAATAAGCGGTAGCTTATTATTGACCGAACTGGCGTTGAACATGCATACCTTCATAGCCTGCTCAAAAGTTGTACCGCTGGCTATCTCCCAGAACGTCTAGGGTAGCCATGGCCTTTTCCAGCGGAGTTTTCGCCTGTGCCAGCCTGACGATCAAATCGTCTAAGGCTCTGCACAGCTCCGAAAGATTGATCATCGAAGCAACCTCGTGTATCTTACCGGTTAACCCCGCTAAGTTCTGAAGACCGGCATTCCCTTCCCGGGCATGCCTATGGACCGGAGTCTGATTTGGAGGTGTATATGGGATGTTGGGAGACCCTGGGTTATTCTGTATTCTTCTATGTTCGGGTGGACCAGTACGGTGGGCGTTACCCTCCTCTTGCTGGGAGTGGCTAGCCTGCTGCCTCGTGGCGTGACCACCCTGTATTGAGGCGTGGCTAGCCTGCTGTGACTGCTGCTCTCCTGCTACCTTGGGTTGTCTGCTTTGCCAGGGGTTGGTTTTTGGAGCTGGCGCTGGTACATAGGCTTTAGTTTTTGGCTGTTGCCTAGCGTTCCTCTCTTCCAGGAACTCGATTCTGGATTTGTATACCTTGCACTCAACGCTATTTGCTGGATGCGGACCTTCGCAGTTGGCGCATATGGCTGGTTCGTGGACCGGTTTTTTGCATGTGTAGGTTTGATGTGTTTCTGCACACTTTAAGCATCTCGGTTGCCTGGCACAGTTACTAGTGGCATGCCCCCATCTCTGGCACCGATGACACTGTACTATGGGCCTCTCATTTCTGCGTAACTCCCAGGTTACTCTTATATGTAATAAAACTCTAACCGATTTTTTCAATTGGTTAAGAGTAACATTTTTGGGGGTAGTTACGAGATAAAGAGGCCTGAATTTAGTATTCATTCTCATTATCCGGTCCACTGTGATTCCATATATTTCTTCCATTTCTGCGGCCAGTTCTTCTAGATCTATGTCCGCATCCAGTCCCCTAAGCACGAACGCGTGGGTTTTGTTTTGAGGCAAGGTATACGTATGGTATTCCGCCCCCATCTTTTTTAATGTATTAATGATGTGATCTCTGTCTGCCGGATAGCTTGTGAACATTTGGGTTTCGCTACCTGTGTACTTTATGTTAAAGTCTCCTTTCAGCTCGGATTTTAGTTGACTACTTAGCTCTCTGTTTAACGTAAGTCTACCCTGTATCACTATGGGCGGGAGCATCTTGGGTTTCCTGGTATCTTTAGGATTTTTGGTGTTGTCTGATACCTGTGGTGCGTTGATATTTTCCTTATTGAGTTTCTTGGCCTGCCCTGCTTTCCTGGCGTTTTCATCTTCTGTAAGAGGTTCATCCTCCTCGAGCGCGTCAAACGAATTGTCTGTACTAACAGGATCGTTCATAGTGACCTTTTTCGGTTTTGCCGTAACTTTCGGTACGACAAAACCTTCGCTATCTTTATGTGAACTTAAATTTTTCTTGGGAAGTTCAGGGAATTCGAGTTTTTGGCTAACTATTTTATTTGGCGATTTGATTAACCTCTTAGTTTCCAGTAGCCTGGTCATTTCTGTTCGATGATGCGAAGAGTACACCTCGGTGTAGTACTCCCTTATTTGCTCGCAGGCAGCTTTAATAATCATCATATCCGGCAGTCCTGGCATATCTGGGAGCGACTTATATGATTTTTTGTATTGCTCTATTTTTTCTTCCACCTTGGCCTTAACGATAGAGTTAATTTCGTGGATTCTTCTGTCCACGCTCTGGTTGGGTATTACAGAAGAATTGTCTCTCGACCTTCTTCTGGTTAGGATTTTCCTCCTATCGTTACGGCTTCGGTCGTCCTCTCCTTCCGACGTTGAGGAATTTTTCTTTGAAAGTTCGGCGTTTCTATTTTCTAACTGTTTTTTGTTTTCCTGCAGTTTTCTCATTTTCTCTTCTCTTTCTCTTTGTTCTTGTTGGTGTTTGATTGTGGCTTGGTGTTGTTCGAGTTTCTCTTTTTCTTTTTGTATTTTTGTGTTTTCGATTTTCTTTTTGTTTTCTAGCATTTTTGCGACAGCTAGTTGGAACCCTTTCATATTTTCAATTTGGGTTGAATTATGGCTATGTTCCATATTCACCTCAGTTTCCATTCTCTCTCTGACGTTCACCACACCTTCCAGAATTTTTATTTGATTTTGTGCAAGTCCAGATTTACCCACACTTTCCAAAGTTTCCTTTGGTTACCGCACTTTCCGAAATAATTCTGGGATTTTGGCTAAGTCCAGTTTTCAACTGACTTTCCAAAATTTCTGGCTCGTTCAACACACCTTCCACTTTTCTTCGATAGTTTCGGTTATGTCCCGGATTCACTTGACTTTCCATCTGACGTGGGGCATTCACCACACTTTCTACTTTACTGCTGGATATTTGGTTATCTCCGGGATTCACCACAGTTTCCGAATTTTGCTCAATATTTTGGCAAAGTCCCATATTCGCCGACCTTTCCAAATTTTCTTCTGTATTTAGGCTATGTCCAGCTTTCACCTGACTTCCCATTATTTTCTCAGATTTTCTTCCAAGTGCGATATTCACCGCACTTTCTATTTCTGAATAGAAATTTTGGCTAAGTCCAGCTTTCACCACACTTTCTATGTCGGAAATTTTTATAGGTTTTCCTTTACCTGCAGTTTCCATTTCTTGTACGGGATATCGGTAATGTCCCAGATTCACCACACTTTCGATGTTGATTTTTGGGTTGGTGCTAAGTCCAGTTTTCACCGTACTTTCCATATTTGTGGTTTTCACCACACTTTCCAAATTTGTGGTGTTCGCCACACTTTCAATTTTATCCCAGTCTTTCTGATAATTTTTGGACTTAGAATTATTCATAGCCTTCACTACACTTTCCAATTCCTGACTCTCGTCCGCCCATGACATATTTTCGACAGGAATTGGAAGTGGGTGTTTATCAGATGCGCTATTATAAGAGCTATGTGTCCGATGGTCAAGTTTTTGAAATTCCTCTAAGTGGACTTCTGCCTCTACTGTTAAAGAATTTCTTTGATTTGATTCATTAGGTGTAGCCGACTTAGTAGAATTTTCTGTTTTAGATTGGGAAGTGTGGTGAACGTGTTTTCTGCTTTTGCGTGATTTGATGATATATTCACTTTCAAAATCAGGAAAGTTATCGTACTCACTCTGTGTGATTTTCTGGTCCCTTAGGAATTGCAGCCAGGTCTGCCATGTGCTGTCGAGTGTAACATTCACCTGTTTTTCCACAAAGCGTTTCCGAAGCTCGTCGAAAAGCACCTGCGAAGTCTGCGCATCGATGTTCAATCTGCTTTGCCTCTCGTTCTCTTTGCGGAAAAGCTCTTCCCAGCCTTCATTGACTTCTGAATAATTCTTCGCCCAGCTTTCGAAGTCCCTAATTGAGCTTTGGGAGGAAGCTTCATCCTCGGATGTTGCTTTCTGTTGTCGTTCGACTTGCAATTTTCTTAACTCTTCGCTGCTTTCAGAGTGATGGAGGGGAGGTTGAATATCTTCCACCTCTGTCATACTCCGATGGTGAGGGAAAGGGTGTAGACCGTCTGCAAGCTTCTCAACGTCTTCGCTTTCTGAACTGACGTCATCTTGGTGGGAGAGGGGTGGGTCTTCAAGCTCCACCTGCCGTTGTTGATGGTGTGGGTCTAATGTTTCTCCCACCTCTGGTATGTCCTGCGAACCCCGATCGACGCCGGGCGTCGCCTCACGCCTCTTCTCGGACTGAATCATCTCCCGGGCGTCATCCCCTCCAATATTTCCAGCTACTCGATCCACCGGATATGGCGGGGAATCAGCTGGGGAAATAGATTCATTATCCTGGCTTGGCGTGATCACGCCGACGTTATCGGGCTCTGGATTTGTTACTATAATTTCGGGAATAGCTAGCACTGGACTGATGCTATTCCTATCCATGTCCTTTGATAAATTCAACGGAGTGCTAGTTTTTCCTTTATCATTCTCTTTCTGTTCGAGCATTAGTTTAAGGCGTTGCTCTTCCACGCTCATATCATCCCAGATTCGGAAAGTTTTCTCTATCTGAGATGATGGACGGCTAATGGCCGCAGTTTCCCTGTTCTCAATGTTCCCTGAATGTTGTTCGATGGAAACATTTTCTGAATTTGGCAATTTTTCAGAGGATAAAGAATCCTCTTTTGATGTGACGTCATCATTAAAGGAATTTGATGACTCACCTGTTTCGCTTTCATAACGGAGTTTTTTGTCGGGAGGAGATTTTCCTTCCTGACTGGCGCTATCTGGAGATGAAGTAATAATTACACAGGGAGTAGTGTCAATATCACTGGGAGGGATAACTGTGTCTATTTCACGTGGGAGGGGATTAGTGTCACTGTCACTGGGGGCTGGGGTGGCACTAGGCACTATCTTCGTCTTTACAGATGGCGTTGAAGAAGTACTCTTCGGAGATGTTTTCTCCGGCTGCTTCCTCTTCTTCATTTCGCGATCCACATCGCTTCCGGAAGTGGCATCCGTACCGGATCCCACTGACAATAATGAAGAAGGAGCTCTAGCTCTGCCGCTGAAGGGTTGTCGGGGCACTCTTCTCGGAGGTTTTGCTCCCCCCGCGCCGCTTTGCATAACGGGGGAGCGTTGTGGCGACCTCTTCGGCGAGGACCGCTGAATCTGTCGCACTTATCAGAACTCGATGGAAGTTCTAACAAGGTTCAAATTCGAATAACAGTAATAAATCTCGCTACACTGCGCAGTACTTGGCACCTACGCGATATGCACGAGCACGATAGTACGTCCGACCCATACGGCGGCTCGGACAATACTGAACTCTAGACCTCAGTGTTGCAAGCCAGGTGCACTTTACCATTACGCCACGGGACCTTATAAGGTTTTGAGTGACAACTGGTGTAATAAACATTTTCTAAAATTTTATTGGAAATTGACAAATAAATAATGACAGGTAGTACTAACCAATATAAAATGTATAAGAGCAATGTATGTTGGGTTGCATATAATCAAATCGTTGATTAATAGAAAATCATTCATTAACAGGGGTCATTAATCAACGATTTTGAGTGCGTTAAAATACATCATAAATGAACGGTCGACGGAAAAAAAAAATTAAAATATTTTCTTGGGCTAAAAAATATAAAACTATGTCAAGCAGGTACGGTGCACAAAAAAAAATAACATCGGAAAGAGCATGAAAATCTTGACATTTTCAAAACTTCCAATCTCTTTGGATGGCCGTAGGAGAGTAGCAAAAAAATTAAAATGTTTTCTCGGGCTATAAAATATAAAACTATGTCAAGCAGGTACGGTGCACAAAAAACAAAAATACCATCGGAAAGAGCATGAAAATCTTGACATTTTCAAAACTTCCAATCTCTTTGGATGGCCGTAGGAGAGTAGCAAAAAAATTAAAATGTTTTCTCGGGCTATAAAATATAAAACTATGTCAAGCAGGTACGGTGCACAAAAAACAAAAATACCATCGGAAAGAGCATGAAAACCTTGACATTTTCAAAACTTCAAATCTCTATGGATGGCCGTAGGAGAGTAGCAAAAAAATTAAAATGTTTTCTCGGGCTATAAAATATAAAACTATGTCAAGCAGGTACGGTGCACAAAAAACAAAAATACCATCGGAAAGAGCATGAAAATCTTGACATTTTCAAAACTTCAAATCTCTTTGGATGGCCGTAGGAGAGTAGCAAAAAAATTAAAATGTTTTCTCGGGCTATAAAATATAAAACTATGTCAAGCAGGTACGGTGCACAAAAAACAAAAATACCATCGGAAAGAGCATGAAAATCTTGACATTTTCAATACTTCAAATCTCTTTGGATGGCCGTAGGAGAGTAGCAAAAAAATTAAAATGTTTTCTCGGGCTATAAAATATAAAACTATGTCAAGCAGGTACGGTGCACAAAAAACAAAAATACCATCGGAAAGAGCATGAAAATCTTGACATTTCCAATACTTCGAATCTCTTTGGATGGCCGTAGGAGAGTTACAAAAAAATTAAAATGTTTTCTCGGGCTATAAAATATAAAACTATGTCAAGCAGGTACGGTGCACAAAAAACAAAAATCGGAAAGAGCATGAAAATCTTGACATTTCCAATACTTCGAATCTCTTTGGATGGCCGTAGGAGAGTTGCAAAAAAATTAAAATGTTTTCTCGGGCTGTAAAATATAAAACTATGTCAAGCAGGTACGGTGCACAAATAACAAAAATACCATCGGAAAGAGCATGAAAATCTTGACATTTCCAATACTTCGAATCTCTTTGGATGGCCGTAGGAGAGTTGCAAAAAAATTAAAATGTTTTCTCGGGCTATAAAATATAAAACTATGTCAAGCAGGTACGGTGCACAAAAAACAAAAATACCATCGGAAAGAGCATGAAAATCTTGACATTTTCAAAACTTCAAATCTCTTTGGATGGCCGTTGGAGAGTAGCAAAACTATGTCAAGCAGGTACGGTGCACAAAAAAAACAAAATATCATCGGAAAGAGCATGACAATCTTGACATTTTTTTATGCACTTATGCATGATCTATTGAAAAGGTTTCTTAGACTAAATTTGTATTCAAAGTGGTAAATTTGTTTTAAAGTATACAAAAATATTAGCAGCAAGATATACTTCCCTCATATAATCGTATGGTGCGATGATTTTTTTTTTCTAATCTTTCTCCTGTTATTTTGTTTTGCAAGTGTTACCTCCTTAATAATGCTTTGAAGCCCGAGAAAATATTTTAATTTTTTTGCAACTCTTCTACGGCCATCCAAAGAGATTCGACCTATTGCCGCAGATTGGATATAAATAGTGTTGTATTGCTTTTCATGCTGTTTCCACTGGTATTTTTTTTTGTGCACCGTACCTGCTTGACATAGTTTTATATTTTATAGCCCGAGAAAATATTTAAATTTTTTTGCTACTCTCCTACGGCCATCCAAAGAGATTTGAAGTTTTGAAAATGTCAAGATTTTCATGCTCTTTCTGGTGGTATTTTTGTTTTTTGTGCACCGTACCTGCTTGACATAGTTTTATATTTTATAGCCCGAGAAAACATTTTAATTTTTTTGCTACTCTCCTACGGCCATCCAAAGAGATTTGAAGTTTCGAAAATGTTAAGATTTTCATGCTCTTTCCGATGGTATTTTTGTTTTTTGTGCACCGTACCTGCTTGACATAGTTTTATATTTTTTAGCCCGAGAAAATATTTTAATTTTTCTTTCAACTCTCCTACGGCCATGCAAAGAGATTTTAATTGTTGAAAATGTCACCGCACTTCATTTCCATGTCTTCTACGTCACATACGCCACATACCAATTTAAAATCGATTCGTACAATAATTACAAATCTCGTCCGTCAAGTTGGAGCCGCTATTTTGTTTTTTTTTTCTCTAGAAATAATTCTATAATGCATTTTGTCACTGGAATTATGATAACTTGCCAAATTTCAGGTTAATCGGACAACCAGAAGTGAGTCAAAATTCGCTTTCAAAATTTGACCAAAACGAACGAACGAACGAATAAAGTAAAAAATTAAACTAAATAAAAACTTGTAAATTATGAATATAATAAATCGTTGTTTCTTTCAATTCCCTCTATAAATACTAACATTTCTGGAAGGCGTCTATCGCACAGTATTTCTATTTCATATTCAATTCGGGATTTTTCGGACAGTTCCATGTTTCTTACCTACTACATTTCAATAGTTTGTTGAATAATAATGCTACCTAGCTGCAAATACTCTAAAAAACTGGTAATGAACTAAACAATTGATGTGGCAACACCGCAGACGGTAACTCCTCAATTCCACCTAAGGTATACTCAAAACCAAAAACTGTGGCCAGAAAAGTGTGGCTAACTTCACGTAAATGCCTGAGGGTATTGCTAATTTTCGCGAGGAATTGTACGTTTTGTATGTTTTCCCTGGGTTTGGTTAAATCCAAGAATTTTGTGTTTCATCTTCAATGAATGTGTGTCATGAACTCAAACCCTTTTTGTGTGTTACTTGAATTTTCTTGTCGATGTTTATCTATTCATACCCCCTGGAAAAGATACGTCCCTGGTGATTGCCTATTGGGCAGACTCGAATTATTTGTGTCTTCATTTCGTTCTTTCCGGTGTGTTACTGAGTAAAGCACGTTCCTTCCCGAAATTTTGGGGATCAAAACTCAGTAATTTATTCATGCAAGCTAAGTTTTTGTGATTTGGTGTCAGGAAATTCCTTGAGATATTCTGTGAGGATATTTCCGTGAGTGCCACTTAGTCTGCCACGACGTTGTCGGATATTTTCCACCGGAACACGCAAATCGAATAACCACTGTCCCAGCCAAAAGGACAGCTTCATCCAAGCCACCCTTCAACTACGGCTTTTTCCTTTCACCCCCGACGTCCAGAGGTTGCTACCAACCCTCTTTTAGACGTCCTAGTATACATGGATGACGGTGAATTTCACGCCGCCCTGGTTTAGCAATTTTTTTTCCCCGGATGTATGGTTACTGGATGGTTAATGTGCCGTATCCTTTCCCTGTACATCTCTGAGCATACGACTGGAGGAAACCTCATCCCTTAGAGTTGGACCTCGCTGGAGAAGCACCGAGAACAGCTAAGTCTTTTCATCCTCAGTGCCTCAATATTTTTTTTTGTATTTCTCGCCTTAATTTTTTTTCTTACCTATATTCATCCCTTTGAAAAGTAATGATATACATGTGTAGATATTAATTACTAAGAATGATTCTCATGATTTCATGAATTATTTACCGGATTTTGTTCATATTCAAATGAGATCTCACTTGGGTACCCGCGAATATTATATGAATATTATATTTAAATTTCTCTAAGAAATAGTATTGGAATCCCATAGTTGGGAACACTTAGATCATCCATCTAATATTTGCTTTCATTATCAATTTTCAATATACCTATTTGAGTAAGTGGACGAATGTGTTTTAATTGGACAAGGGAACAACCTGCAGCCTATCAAAACCACCTATACAGAGAACCCACGCGAGCTAGTCAGCCGTGATTCAGTGATAAGAAAGTTTTACAAGGGGGACCACTAGAGCACGATAAATCTATTTCTTATTATTTCGTCTCAGGGTAAGAACAAACTCTGATAATTAATACCTTTATTAAAAATTGTTACTTTAAATAGCAAAGCCACTAAGTAGGTAATAAGAGATTACAAGTGAAAATTGCTATTATCTCAGAATTCTTCCTATTTAGGTATAGGAACATGATATATCAATTCGAAGGGAATTTAGTCATCTTTCAGGATATTTCATAATATACAGGATGTTCCATTTAAAAAAACGCACTTTCAACCCTTTTCGTATCTAGCAGTAAGATTATGAATTTTGAACGAGCCTGTATAACGCAGAACAAACTTCTCTGTACAGAATCAATGTACATGATTTTGATGAACTAAACACAAAATTGCAACTTCCCAAGAATCCAAATACCGCAGAAATAAACGTTCAATTCGAGCTATGTTTTGGATAAAAAATATGGAAAATAACCAATATCTCAAAAACCGTTAGAGATAGGTATAGGAGAGTATGGGGCAGAAATAATCAGAAAGTTCAAAAATGCGGTAAAATACAGGGTGACCTATTTGAAATAACAAAGATGCTGCTACTTTCTGGTATAAGCGGCAACGCTGCATTGCTGAAAATATTTTAGATCGATAGACCAAGAGCAACTACTTGAGAAACCAAATTTTCAGAATGATCTTATGTCCCGTTCTCCGTAAACGTCTAAGGTACCATCGACCGTGACCCACCCTGTATAGAGCAACATTATAGAATAGGATAGGACATGACGAATTCGGGTTCAGCGATGAGAAATAGTTTCTTATACGTAATGGCAGATTTTGTAACATCATAGGCGTGTATGTGTTCATACGAGGGGCAGTTCAACATATTATTTTGTTCATTTCTTTAATAACATTGGATGTTGAAAAAAGAGTCACTAGTATCGACGGATTCATCGAGGGTACATACATAGATTTCACAGCAAAAATTGTAAAATAGAAATAATAGAAGAGGGTTGTAGCCATAAGGAAAGACAATTATAGAAAAAAATAGTCGACCATGGAATGAGTTGTCAGTGTCACATAATTTGTACCTATTTGATAATCATAATATTGGAATCAATAAATCTAAAATAATTATTTTTTTTTGAAAAATTTTCACTTACAGAATAAACAAAGAAATCAAGATCAACACTTCACAATGAATAAATTATAGGTGAGCAGAGGCGGAACTTTCGAGGAGTCGAGTAATTTGCATATTAAATGAAATTTTTGAAATGGTTAGACATGGAATCCTTGAAATACAGTTACAAAAAAAATTGTAGAAAAAACTGGAGTCAAGTGTCGAGTTTGGAACAGAATAAACGGATATACTGTGAGTCCAATATGATAATAATGATAATGATAATAAACATCATGATAATAATGATAATAATAACAATAATAATAATAAAGTTATCAGGAGTTCAGATCCCCATCTCTGCATGGTTCGTGACCATGAAAAAGCAGAGATTGGAGAATTCCTTTTCAAGGCAGCAGCACGGGCGGCCGATGAACTTGGTCGCGTTTTCGACACTGAACGGGTGAACCAAACTCTGTCACCGAGTTGGAGCCCATTCAGGAAAAAGCTCACATTAAAGCTATGGAGATTCATAAGGATAAGCCAATGCATGGGGTCTTCTTTAAGAACATTGAAGAGCTTGGCTTATCCAAAAATTTGACCTACGCATTCCTCAGGTCTAGTAAGCTGCCAGGATGGTGTCTTCAACACCCTGGTCTACCGTAGTCGCCTGATGGGTATAGAGGTACCTGACACTAGATGCAGAGCGTGTCGTGAGGCGCCTGAGACCAGTGGAGGACGTGTGTATAATCAAATTAATGGTGATGAAATGCAATTTTTTTCTGACCCGACGAGCCACTATGTTGCCATTTGAAAAAAATGGTATAAGAAAAATGGTAATAATAATTTAAATATTAAATTTTACCCAGCAGATGGATTTTAACCAAAAACCGTTAAGTTGTATTTTCCCCAATACTTACCTTACTTACAGGACAAAAATTAATGATTTGAACGTATTCATAGCCCTCTAGATTCAGAAATAAATTTCAAAATTTTAAAAATATTTGGTTACAAAAAGTAACAAATGATACAAAGCTGTATTCAGAATGTCAGGTTGAGAAAAACAAAGTGAAAATATACTGGCTGTCTCTGGGTGAGACCGGAAGTTGCGTAAAGCTGAGTCACTTGTCAAAAAATGCAGTTTTATATATTATATAGATCCTTCAAATTTAATTCCAATATCTTCAAAAACAAAAAAATTATAGGGGTGAGCCACCTTCCGTGGGCACCCGGTATAGGTTTGATTTTGAGTTTTGTTGTGGTATCCGAATCGAACAGTCGCATTGTGCCTGGCTAGTGCTAAAATAATGAATAATTCAGTACTCTATCAAATTCAGTTGATGATAATCAATTATTGAATAATTACTGTTAAAGATCTGAGTACTAACAGTAGGTGTTTGTTTGAATGATTAGCAACATTTCCATAAAAATGTACGTACTTTTTGTGCTATTAGTTCGTTTTGTCCTGCACTTCCAATAACTATCTTCTTTTACTACACAATGATGAACAGTGGCGGGGCGATATGTGGCCAACATAATATCCAGACTGTTTTTCTCGGCACCGGTGATTCCAGTAGTCAGATGATATTACAACAGCTACTAACACATAATGTGACATATAAATAATCTTTTTGATTTTGTTCGAAAATATACATAATAAATGAAAAATATGAACATGATGTTCACAAAATCAGTTGTGGAATCATCTGCGGCTGAAAGACAAATTTTAGTCGCTATTTTCCATCGTTCAAAATTGACCTCTTGGGGATTAAATGCGAGAGAAACAAACTTGCTTCAATGAAATAAACGATTTCTGTGAGTGATATTTTTGAATAACATTCTCATTATCTACTTTATTGAATGAATTTCCAATGAAAACTAGAGTTAACTAAAAAAAAAAATCAACTATCTGAATGAAAAGGCGAATTTTCACTGTCAGTTTTTTTTTCAGTTTCCTTTCACAATATCTATCAGATGTAGTTCAATGTCAAGCGTGGCTTTAGCTAGGAAAGTAGTTGTGGACTTTTGAGTTTGGACTGTTCAGATCCTCTTCTTTGCTTGGTCTATGATTATGAGAAAGCAGGGATCGAAGCATTTCTTTTCGACTTTGAACAGGAAGAGCCAAATACCGAGTTGGACTCCGTTCAGTAAAAAGCTCACATTGAATCTGGGGAGACTGAGCTCCTCCTGCATTTACATAAGGATGAGCCAACGAATGGGGTATTCGTCACGAGCATCGAAGAGTTTGGCATACCAAAAAACAAATTACTTCTGGTCCTTAGGTCAACTGAGCTGGAGTTGGAAACCGAGGTATTCATAATAGCATGCCAAGATGGAGTTTTCAATACCCTGATCTACCGTAGTCGCGTGATAGATTTCGCGAATACTAGATGAAGAGCGTGTGGTGCTGGGGCTCCTGAGACCATAATGCATTCGCTTGTCAAGCTTATGCGGTCTTGGACTATATCCATAGGCATATCGAGGCACTTCGAGTGTCTCACTACCACATACGACACTCGTGTGGTGTGGACGACACAACGGTGTTGTCTCATGCTTCGGAGATTGAGTCCGCTGTGGAAAATGAGAAGAGTCGATTCTAACTGAACTACTCATGTCCCACCTTCAGGCAAATACAAGCCAATACGGCTGATGTGGTCCTCCTTGACCATCAAAATAGACGATTTTCTTCATCGCGCTTTCGGCTCTTGCTGCAATTACAATAGTCTGAAAAGAGCAGGAAAAATAGACCAAAAATACTGACATTTAGTCTCTGAACTCCGCAGGCCCTACCGAAAAGTCCCAAGTCATAGGAGTACTTGGTAGAATGATTGATCAGACTTGTTGTGATGCGGAATTAGGGATTATAGGGAAAAATTTCCCGCACGCGAAAGTTTTTCAAGAGAGTGTGCAGAAAATATCTATTATTTTACATTACGTGTAATATTCGTTGGCTCCATACGAATCCTGGGTTCTAGTCGGAATGCTTTCTGCAGTCCTTATCGATAACTCTGTCACTTATTTTACAAGTGGGTAGTTGAGTTATCGTAGGACCGCCTGATAAATAGCAAATGCTATTCAATTGACGGATGGGAGCAATGGCTCTCCGTCCTGACTGGGTGTGCACTGATGATTGGCAGAACCGTGAAACCATTAGGCACATAGACACTTGTTGTTGATTGGCATTTGCTAGTTATAACATTAAGCATTGCAAAGTATGTTCTTGTAGAAAAAACTTTGGTGGTGGTCAGGGGCGGTTTGGCAGTTGTATGGGGCTCTTGAATCATTTTCTGTTCCGATGCTTGCCGACAAAACTCCTATAGTATAGAGAATTTGCGAAAGACTGCATTACGTAAAATTCATTTTCATGTAATGATAAAAAGGATTTGCTTCCGCCAACCACTGAAATTTCCTTCCATCCTTCCCTTGACTCTCTTGGGTACCCTTAAGCTGAGAATTTACTGACTCTTCTGGTATCAGAGTGAACTGCACGCTGTGTTATCGGGCTCGGCTATCGCCTCGCTCGATATTATTCACGTTTACTACCATAATGATGATCGTCATCAGGATTCTCATCACATAAATATCTATTTTGTACAACTGACATTAAAAATGACGTTTTTAATTCATTGACACATGAACTAAAAACTGACGTTTTCACAAAATCACTTTTAACACTAGTGTTAAAAGTACTTTTAACACTAGTGTTAAAAGTAAAATGACAGATGAGATGATGGATACTCAGTAATATAGATCTCTCTAATAGAAACACTTCAATCAGATATTATAATCAAAACACCTACTCAAGAGGAATCGTTTATAAAAGTTCACACATGTATTTGGTCGTTTGCGCAATTGATAATACTAATTCCTTTTGAAGTTACAAACGAAGTAGTATTTAATCCAACTGTAGAATGTCCTTCATCACTGACAAATAATGACATTCATAAATAAAGTGCGTTGGGGTTTATTATATTTGAAGTATCTGTCAGTCAGCCTTGTAATCCAAAGATCGTGTGTTCGAATCCTTATGGATCTTATTTTTTTTTGTTTTTTTCTTACTAGCAGTAACTGTTGAACAAAAAATTTTGTATGATACATTTGTTAAAAGTGATTATGAATGGCGACCAGCCGCTATCTTGAACAATGGAACTACCTTATTTATATCAAAATGTATCATTAATTAACGTCACATCCAATAAAGAATCAGCCGTATAATAAATAGGCAGATGGTCGAAGAATATTGATTTACTTCTGCGCAAATTACGAATTATGCCGTGAATTATTTACAAAAAAATTATGTTTTTAATGACACACATAAGCTTATAAAATTAGTAATTTTAATTAGCGTCGCATTCTGACAGTTATTCGAGGATATCTTTGGTTTTATTGGCGTTACGCGATTACTGTAACAAGACTCGTATTACAGGATGCGTTTTATTCGATGGAAGATCAATAGAAGTTTCTAATTAGCGCTGCGGTGTCGGTACAGAACTACGCTAACGCTGTCAATTTGTGCAATTTGAATAAACTCGTTACAGCTTCTCGTCTGCTTAGAGAGACAAGCATTTTCGAGAAACATGTTATGATTGAGAATATATTATGCAGATGAGTGATGAGAAGAGTGACGAGAAGAGTGATCAGAGTGGAGAGTGACTAGAACGTGTTTATAGTTGTGGAAACTATAAGGCAAATATTTGACAGAAAAAACTGCTTCCCTGACTGGTACCGCGACAGACATTGAACTGGTTGTGACCCAGACCGAAACCAATTCATTCCGTGAGGGAACACCCAAATCCAGTGTTTTCAGAATAATTATTGTATTGTCAGTTGATGTTATGACCAACTGACACTAACTAACATTTCAATCTGACATTTGTTTTTTTCACTACTATATGTTTTTATCTGATTATTCACAAATTATAGTGTATCTCTGACAAATACATCTGATAAATATTTGAAAAAAGTTCTTCAAGGACGATAAATTGCAAGTGCTAATTATAACCATTTGTGTGGAATACAATACATTAATTATTATTATTATTATATTATTATTATTATTATTTGTATCCCCACACAAATGGTTATAATTAGCACTTGCAATTGATCATCCTTGAAGAACTTTTTTCAAATATTTATCAGATGTATTTCTGTCAGAGATACACTATAAATTGTGAATAATCAGATAAAAACATATAGTAGTGAAAAAAACAAATGTCAGATTGAAATGTTAGTTATTCATAAGTCATAACTTCAACTGACAATACAATAGTTATTCTGAAAACACTGGATTTGGGTGTTCCCTCACGGAATAAATTGGTTTCGGTCTGAGTAACAACAAGTTCAATGTCTGTCGCGGTACCATCCAGGAAAGCAGTTTTTTCTGTCAAATATTGGCCTTATAGTTTCCACAACTATAAACACGTTCTAGTCACTCTCCACTCTGATCACTCTTCTCGTCAATCTTCTCATCACTCTTCTGCATAATATATTCTCAATCATAACATGTTTCTCGAAAATGCTTGTCGATTACTCCTAATTGAGATCTCTTAGCAGACGAGCAGCTGTAACGAGTTTATTCAAAAGGCACAAATTGACAGCGTTAGCGTAGTTCTGTACCGACACCGCAGCGCTAATTAGAAACTTCTATTGATCTTCCATCGAATAAAACGCATCCTGTAATACGAGTAATCGCGTAACGCCAATAAAACCAAAGATATCCTCGAATAACTGTCAGAATGCGACGCTAATTAAAATTACCAATTTTATTAGCGTATGTGTGTCATTAAAAACACGATCTTTTTGTAAATAATTCACGGCATAATTCGTAATTTGCGCAGAAGTAAATCAATATTCTTCGATCATCTGCCTATTTATTATATGGCTGATTCTTTATTGGATGTGACGGATTGTTCAATAGCGGGTGGGCGCCATTCATATATTAGATATTTATGTGATGAGAATCCTGATGACGATCATTATTATGGTAGTAAACGAGCCCGATAACACAGCATGCAGTTTATTCTGAGACCAAAAGAGTCAGTTAATTCTCAGCTTAAGGGTACCCAAGAGAGTCAAGGGAAGGATGGAAGGAAATTTCAGTGGTTGGCGGAAGCAAATCCTTTTTATCTTTATATGAAAATGAATTTTACGCAAATTCCCTATACTATGGGAGTTTTGTCGGCAAGCATCGGAACAGAAAATGATTCAACAGCCCCATACAACTGCCAAACCGCCCCTGACCAACACCAAAGTTTTTCTACAAGAACATACTTTGCAATGCTTCCTGTTATAACTAGCAAATGCCAATCAACAACAAGTGACTATCTGCCTAATGGTTTCACGGTTCTGCCAATCATGCCAATCATCAGTGCAGACCCAGTCAAGACGGAGAGCCATTGCTCTCATCCGTCAATCAGCAATTGAATAGCATTTGCTATTTGTCAGGCGGTCCTACGATAACTCAAGTACCCACTTGTAAAATAAGTGACAGAGCCATCTATAAGGACCGCAGAAATCATTCCGACTAGAACCCAGACTCCGTATGAAGCCAACGAATATTAAACGTCATGTAAAATGATAGATATTTTCTGCACGCTCTCTTGAAAAACTTTCGCGTGCGGGAAATTTTTCCCTATAATCCCTAATTCCGCATCACAACAAGACTGATCAATCATTCCACCAAGTACTCCTATGACTTGGGAGTTTTCCGTAGGGCCTGCGGAGTTCAGATACTAAATGTCAATATTTTTGGTCCATTTTTCCTGCTCTTTTCGGATTATTGTAGTTTCAGCAAGAGCCGAAAGCGCGATAAAGAAAATCGTCTATTTTGATGGTCACTGAGGACCACATCAGCCGTATTGGCTTGTATTTGCCTGAAGGTGGGACATGAGTAGTTCAGTTAGATTCGACTCTTCTCATTTTCCACACCGGACTCAATCTCCGAAGCATGAGACAACACCGTTGTGTCGTCCACACCACACGAGTATCGTATGTGGTAGTGAGACACTCGAAGTGCCTCGATATGCCTATGGATATAGGCCAAGACCGCATAAGCTTGACAAGCGAATGCATTATGGTCTAAGGAGCCCCACCACACGCTCTTCATATAGTATTCGCGAAATCTATCACGCGACTACGGTAGATCAGGCTATTGAAAACTCCATCTTGGCATGCTATTATGAATACCTCGGTTTCCAACTCCAGCCCAGTTGACCTGAGGACCAGAAGTAATTTGTTTTTTGGTATGCCAAACTCTTAGACGCTCTTGACGAATACCCCATTCATTGGCTCATCCTTATGTAACTGCAGGAGGAGCTCAGTCTCCCCAGATTCAATGTGAGCTTTTTGCCGAACGGACTCCAACTCGGTGTTTGGCTCTTCCTGTTCAAAGTCGAAAAGAAATGCTCCGATCCCTGCTTTCTCAAGGTCATAGACCAAGCAAAGAAGAGGATCTGAACAGTCCAAACTCAAAAGTCCATAACTACTTTCCTAGCTAAAGCCACGCTTGACATTGAACTACATCTGATAGATATTGTGAAAAGACTAACTGAAAAGAAAATCTGAAAGTGAAAATTCGCCTTTTTATTTAGATAGTTGATTTTTTTTTAGTTAACTCTAGTTTTCATTGAAAATTGATTGAATAAAGTAGATAAGGAGAATGTTATTCAAAAATATCACTCACAGAAATCGTTTATTTCATTGAAGCAAGTTTGCTTCTCTCGCATTTGATCCCCAAGAGGTCAATTTTGAACGATGGAAAATAGCGACTAATATTTGTCTTTCAGCAGCAGATGATTCCACAACTGATTTTGTGAACATCATGTTCATATTTCATTTATTATAAATATTTTCGAACAAAAATCAAAAAGATTTTTTATATCAGTCACATTCTGTGTTAGCAGCTGTTGTAATATCATCTGACTACTAGAATCACCGGTGCTGGAAAAAACATTCTGGAGATTATGTTGGTTACATGTTGCCCCGCCACTTTTCATCCTTGTGTAGTAAAAGAAGATAGTCGTTGGAAGTGCAGGACAAAACGAACTAATAGTACAAAAAGTACGTACATTTTTATGGGAATTTTGCTAATCATACAAACAAATACCTAGTGTTAGTACTCAGATCTTTAACAGTAATTATTCAATAATTAATTATCAGCAACCGAATTTGATAGAGTACTGAATTATTCATTATATTAGCATTAACCAGGCACAATGCGACTGTTGGATTCGGAGACCAAAACAAAACTATACCGGCTCGCACCTATAATTTTTTTGTTTTTGAAGATATTGGAATGAAATTTGAAGGATCTATACAATACATAAAACTGCATTTTTTGACAAGTGACTCAGCTTTACGCAACTTCCGGTCTCACCCAGAGACACCCAGTATATTTTCACTTTGTTTTTCTCAACATGACATTCTGAATACAACTATAATATATCATTGTTACTTTTTGTAACAAATATTTTTAAAATTTTGAAATAAATTTCTGAATCTAGAGGGCTATGAATACGTTCAAATTATAAATTTTTGTCCTAAAGTATTGGGGAAAATACAACTTAACGGTTTTCGGTTAAAATCCATCTACTGGGTAAAATTTAATATTTAAATTAATATTACCATTTTTTATTTCAAATAGCAACAGTGGCTCGTCGGGTCAGAAAAAAAAAGCATTTCATTACTATTAATTTGATTATAAACACGTCCTCCACTGGTCTCAGGCGCCTCACGACACGATACCGCACACTATTATGTCGGGAAGAAACTTTCGTCAACAAACTTTTTACTCTAGATCTCTCTTGTTGAGATCAAAATAATATTAAAATTCATCATTAACCTGTGACCAACACAAATGTTATAACAAAACCATCAATCAAAAAATTAATATCTCCTTGCATAAATGATATTATTAACATATTTTTCAATCAATAGCGTACACAATACTTAGGTTAGGAATAATTGCTTGAGATGCGGTGTTGCTGGGTCTGCCTAGAGTATTTAGGAAATACTTAACCTCAAATTATTTGGTTGTCATCTTGATTGGTGTCGAGTTTACAGAATTTATGTTGTTAGTTATTACTTTGAAAATATGCGTGCGGAACGTTTTGTAGAACGTCTCGAACGGTTCGATAGTTCATCAGAGTCTGAAAATGAAGGGCGCCGAGAACGTGTAATTCGTCCTTGTACCAATGAGGCATTGGACGAAACTGACTTTTTTCGGCGTTTTCGGTTACTAAAAACTACGGCGTCGGCGTTACAAATAAATATTAGGCCCAATTCATGTAAACGTTAGGTAAGGTAGGTAACGCAAGAACGTAAGAAACTTATACTATTGGAATCGTGTACCTTACCTTGCGTTTTATCATGGAAGTATCTACACGATTTCAATATTTTAACTTTCTTCCTTTCTTGTGTTACCTTACCTTACGTTTTTGTTTTTAGTAGTGCCGCATTTATACTCACTTACGCCGGGAGCTAACTATTACGATGCCACCGCCAAATAATAAATTTCAATTGTCAGTTTCAAAGTACCCGTCCACTGCTTTTTTTTTTCACAGCATATGACAATAACATAAAATCATTAAGATAACAAATCAAATCATATTTACTTCACAACTTAAACCAAACAACAAATATAATTTTTTTTTATACAAACTCATCAATGGCATCATCAAAATTCAAGCTTTAATAACATGTCACTGTTAATATTCAAAATTGATAAGCAATTCAATGGAATTCCTAAGGTACTTTTTTACTCTTTTTAAAATTGAGAATGACCTTTCACCACTGGCATTACTAATCATCAGGGATAGGAACATTATTTTGTATTGTAGCGTCCAAGGCACCGCTGACGCTTGATTAGTGAATGTTATGATTTTCACAAAAACAGTATCCCAACCTAGTCCTTTTGATGCGGTACCAGCGGTCGCCGATTGCGCGTTTGCTTCAAAAGGTGACGAGTTAAGGGCGGCTTTTAAAAAGCAAGAAGCAATATGATATACTTGTCGCCTCGTAGGCGACGAGCATATTCCTGCTTGCTTTACTGCCTCTTAAAAATTACCGCCGGGGGCTGATAGTCCCGTAGCCCCCCCTAAATCCGGAACTGGTTTTTAGTGTGAAACAAGAAATTTTTAAATCGGTGAACTTTCACTCTCAGCGACCTTTACTATTATTTTTTTCAGAAATTAATTCATGTCGCCTATAAATCAGTTATTACTTAACACTGTGTTTTTATGCCAAGGAAAGTTTTTTAATGCAAGTTGGGGACTTAGCAGGTGTGAGTACAATGGGTTGATGGTAAATTCGGTCCCAGCAGGTAAGCAGATGGAATTACAAATTTGTGTACCATTCCTTGGTAGGTTAATTCCCTCCCAGTGAATGAATGATATATATACCTGACGTTTGTCTTCTTCTTAATAAAAAAGCACTCAAATATCTCTACATAAAAGGTTAGTCCGTTTTGGTTTCATCAGACTAATTAATTATTCCTCGCAAAATTTATGTATTCAATTTCCACGCACTCAAATATCTACTTGAGTTTAGTTCGTTCTGGTTATTTTATTTAATATTATTTTCACGGGACCGAATTTACCTATACAGTTTCTGGTACAAACAAAATTTGGGACCGAATTTAATCGTCATTTTTCACCCATTTCTCCTTGGGTGGAAATTTTTCTGTTCCTAGTACAAGTACATGTTGCCGAGTAATTAAATGGGTAACATCAGCTGTATGTAACCTCAAAGACAATTTTATAAAATTTCCCACAAATAATGAAGAGCAGTTAAGCGCTAAGAGTATTTTTTTTTCGAATAGCAGGTTTTCTCAATGTTATAGCAGCTATAGATTGCACACATGTAAGGATTCAAAGTCCTGGTAAGTTGTATTTGAATTGGTTTATCTTTTGATTTTTTGTCTTTTTTAGTATTCAAATTATTTCACTGTGAAAAAATTCAGTACTTTCATATTTTCTTCCATTTCAACCAATATAAAGAAACTCAAAAATCACAAAAAACCTCAAGAATAAACCCAACAAAATCTTCTATGAGGTTTTCTTTTTTACTATACTTGTCAGATTATGACCTCCATCCATTCGGTTTACTTAATATTGAAAATTGGTACCAATAATTATATGAAGGAAACTTTCCAAATCAAATTTTTATGTAAGTATTTCTTAACTGAGGATTATTTGGGTTGGTGGAATTCGATTTAGGTAAGTATCGGATTTAAAGGTGCGTCAAGCTGGTGATCCACATTTGGAACTTTTGTATTTCAATGTTATGGGTATTTTGTGCCCATTTTGTGCCCATTTTGTGCCAATTTGTGCCGTATATTTCGAATTTTGTGCCCATGTAGTTTTTGAGATCACAATTTTTCATATGAGTCACCAACTTGACACTATGACTCACATATGGAAATTTCAAAATTTTCTTTTTTTATCAAATTGTGCCCATTTTGTGCCAATTTGTGCTGTATGTTATGAATTTTGTGCCCACATAGTTTTCGAGATATTTTAAAATTTTCCTGTGGGTCACCAACTTGACACTGTGACTCATATATGTAAATTTCCAAATTTTCTTTTTCCATCAAATTGTGCCTATTTTGTGCCAATTTGTGTCGTATATTTTGAATTTTGTGCCCGTGTAGTTTTCGAGATATTAAGAGTTTTTCTTGTACGTCACCATATTACACCATACGTATTCTTGCAGTTTTCACCATATTTCGAAAATATCTTATGGGTCGCCAACTTGTCGCTGTGACATATTATATTGAAACTTCAGAATTATATTTTTCATCCAAATTGTACGCATTTTGTTAAAATTTGTGGCTTAGCTATGAATTTTGTGCCTGTAGAAATTTCGAAATATTTTGTGTTATTCCTATGAGCCAAAAAAATGTATTTTCTTTGTGTTCATTCATGTCGTTTGTAATGGATTTTGTGCAAATTTAATTTATAAGATACTTTGATTTCTCTGGTTACCATCCTTATGTAATTTTCCGTAAATATTCCCTGTTCTGGCCATTTTCGTGCCTGACATTTTTTTAGTTCACTTCAACATCGAATCTTATGAATGGTTGATTTTTGTAATATCATGAATTTAAGTGACTTTTTAAGAACATTTTAGTTTTAAGTACATCACTAGCCGCCACTTGATATACAGTTTGTCTCACTTTTAATGGAAACACCCCCTTAACTCTCAGGACAGATGAAAATGCTGAAAATGTATCTAATGGCTCGATGGTGTTGGTAATATACACTGCCCACCACTCGCAATGGTACAACCTATTTTCACGGTAAATCATACTAGGGAACACTGGAGAACAATAGAATAATAGACAATTATTGCAATCAGTAAGAGAAAACAAACGATACCGTTGATTTTCAAAGGTACATATTCTGACATTGTCGTGAGTAGACAGTGAATTTTTTTGTTAAAATAATAAAATATCACTAAAATAAATTGAATTGGACACAAGTTGCTAATTTTTGGGGGGAATTGAAATATTCGTCAAGCAACACAAATCGTGTTAGCTTCTCTATTGTTCAGGAATTTTTTATTTTGTTTCACATTAATTTGTATCAGTCTGCAGAGGTCAAAGAATATAATCTCAATATTCAGTCCGTTTTTCCTCGTCTTTTCGGGCGATATTCATTTCGCCTGACGAAAATCTTTCTACTTTGGTGTATCTTGTATTTTGGAAACGAAGTAAGGACACAAGCTTATTATAAAAAAAATCTTATTTTCACCTAAAAAATCGATCCCAAACGTTTGGCGGTTTAACCCTGGGTCACCCTGTATATCAGTAACGTCATGGATCAATGTTGCATAAATTACCATGAAATATTTTTATTGCTGTTGGCACGTGTTTCTTTGAAATATGTCGAGCAGAACAGTGCCGGGTATCAAAGTACAAGTGCAGTTGTATGGATTTATAATGTTAAGATTATATAAAAATAGTGCTTGCTTTGTTATTCATTTTGACGACTTGTTTATTAAATGCTTTGGTCTCATGTTGTTGATACAACGTTCTTTTAATTTAAAAATACATGGAAATAACTGTTGTAAAATTTCAAGTAAATAAAATAATCTCAGCCTTTGGGCGGTGTATGTCAAACAAAGCGGCAAATTCATAGCATGAGGCACAAATTTGAACAAAATGCTTACAATTTGGACAAAAAAAAAAGGTAATCTTGAAGTTTTAGTATAATATGGGTCACGGCGACAAGTTGGCGACCCATACGAAATTTTCGAAATATCTCGAAAACTGCAAAAATACAATCAAGTTGGTGACGTACAAGAAAAACTCTAAATATCTCGAAAACTACACGGGCACAAAATTCAAAATATACGGCACAAATTGGCACAAAATAGGCATAATTTGATGGAACAAGAAAATTGTGAAATTTCATACATGAGTCACAGTGTTAAGTTGGTGACCCACAGGAAAATCTTTAAATATCTCGAAAACTACGTGGGCACAAAATTCATAACATACGGCACAAATTGGCACAAAATGGGCACAACTTGATAGTAAAAGAAAATTTTGAAATTTCCATATGTGAGTCACAGCGTCAAGTTGGTGACTCATATGAAAAATTGTGAATATCTCAAAAACTCATAACATTGAAATACAAAAGTTCCAAATGGGGATCACTAGCTTGACGCACCTCGGATTTAAGTATTTCCTAGCTTAGGAATTGCTTAGGTAGGAAGTTCCTAAAATCAGGTTGGTGAAATCGGGCGTCCAGTCGTCTTGCTAAAATTTACTTATAACTTACCGACCATCGACATACTGCTGAGATTTTTTGTTTATGAAATGATTGGCTCTGGTATAATTGGCGGTTCTCCCGTTTAAAGCTGGAGTCACATAAACTGAGCTGCCCTGCCTATGTCTAGAGTCTGTCAATCCGGCACTGCTTAACGGAAACAAAGATTCCATTCAACATGCATTGTTATAGACCTTTTCCCTACAAACTGATTACCGTGTTAAAGAGATATTCATATGTCACGCGTCCGAATAAAAACACGCCACGATATACCACGCAATGTTCGGTTCATATCAAACCATTTCAAGATTCAGCACTCCCATAGAGTGACACTCTTATTGTGCTTTATGATATGATATGTCGCTGTCGTTATTTTTACCCGTGGTGCGATATTATACGTCCCGACGATTTATAGGATGATAGATCAAGGGGAATTATAAATGGGAGGCTAAGGAAAAGGGCGAAGCAGTAATAAGTGTTATGCTCGAACAAAGAAAGTTAATCTGGTCTAGCCTTATACAGTGTTCGCGATTTTTCGAGCAAGAATAGGATAACGCCCCCAATGTCGTGTAATGAGAAACTGAGATTGATAAAATCTGTTGACGATTAGTTTTGTCAGTACGTTGATGTTTGGAAGCTACTTGCACAAGACTAAGATCGGCAATGAAACGATCAGATATAAGCTTAGTCTCATTAGAATACAAAGTCCGAATATACGAAGGCACCAGTTTTATTTTTCAAATTTCGACTTAATAACTTGGAATTCGTACTTCGTATTTCGGAATTTTATAGTTCCGACTAAGTATCTAGGAATTCCAACTCACTGACTCGGAATTAAATAATTATGACTTCGTATCTCGGAATTCCGACTTCGTATCTCGGAATTTTATATTTCCACTTCGTATCTCGGAATTCCGACTTTGTATCTCGGAATTCCGAATGAGTTCCAGAAGTTTTGCCGGAGAGCCGGAGAAATAAATGAAATAATAAAATCGACAATGTCGAAGTACCCTTCTCTTCAAATATTTCCACCAGGTGAAAAATATGAGGCAAACATCAGACATAAAAAAAACTACTTCCCTGTCTCTGACAGATATTTGTGCAACGTTATTGCAAGAATACCCAGTTGAAAATGCTCATTGTAATCATACACAGCAGATTATCCTTCACTTCGCTGATGAAAGACCACCTGCAGACGCGTTTCGTGGTTCTTGTCGCTCATCAGTGACAGGGTAGGTCGGACAACATTAAAACCGTCCTGCCTCAGCCTCACGAATCATAATCCACTGTATAACTGATATTTTCCTACAAATGAAGCAGCGACTTACAGTAAAAGTCAGTCGCAGTGCCATCCCCAAGGAAGTGAACAGAGTTCAAGAATTTTTGCCGGAGAGTACCAAATAAATGAAATAGTAAAATCGACAATGTCGAAGTACCCTTCTCTCCAAATATTTCCACCGGGTGGAAAATATAAGGCAAACATCTGACAGAAAACAACTTCCTCAGCTAAGTGAAGGATAATCTGGTGTATGATCACAATAAGCATTTGCAACTTGGTCTTCTTGGAAGACGTTGCACAAATATCTGTTAGATGCCATTCAATGTCCGTCGTAATATTAGCCAGGGAAGTTTGTTTTCTGTCAGAAGTTTGCTTCATATTTTCCACCTGGAAATATCTGGAAACGTCTTAGTTCAACATTACCTGCAAGATGGCGCTTAAATTGCTATAAATAATAAATAAATAGATGAATAAACTGTTATTGCCCAACAGCTATACATCCAATTCAAGACAACAATTCAAATATTTACGAAGATTACTATATATCTTTCTATTATCAATTAATTAGTAATTTGTTTACTGGTCGACTTTAACATCAAACGATACTGTCAGTTCCCTGATAAGAAACGAAATTGAAAGATACCCTTTGCGAAGAAGAAATTCTACTTCTTTTCAACAAGACGAAGCGCCAATACATAGTACTCTTGAAGTTAGAATTAACGTGGCTCAGAGAAACACTTTCCTCATGAATAGATAAAAAATTGATATTCTGAAAACCCGTGTCCTGCAAGATCTCCAGATTTGACGCCATTAGTTTTTGTTTTCATAGGGTTACCTCATAAGTAAGATTTATAAATATAGGTCATTTCATAATATCAACCATATAGAAGAAGTAAAACGGCATTGTATTAATTACATTCAGAGATTCACTACACGTCAAGCTCACGTCAAGTTCACGTCAAGTATTTATTTTTGAAATTCAAGTCGAGTCAAATAGTTACACATCAAGTACTTGTAAATCAAGCTATCTACTTGTTCTTGAAAAACTAGTACCTTTTTTGTATAAATATGATTAACTGCCAAAACGCAATAACAATAAAAATATATGGATGCAAAATAAACAAAACTGGAGTTAGTTAAATACAATACAATAAAATTCACGTTATAATATCCCACTCTCAAATGGCAACAATTTTTAACAGATTTCTTGAATCCTATAGATTTTTTTAGATATTCAAAATTTTATACAAATAAATAATTATTAAAGAAAATAAAATATGGACATTTTTTTGACCCACCGTGTAGATTGATCAATTGTGTTACAAACTACTACATAGTTATAGCTAAAATCTAATAATTGTTTTACCTTCTCAAGCCAACTCGAAACTGACATTGTGCTACGCCCATTCGAACCTGTTTAGGTATTTGCCCCGGAATTAGGTGGGCTGGATCTACCAAACTTTTTTTCGCAGGCTCTAGTGTGTTTAGCTTGCAGATGTCGCCTTAGTGAAGATGTTCCGCAGTTTTTCATTTTCAAAACCGCCGTACATAGGGTGCATTTGCCTTGTTTGTCAATATTTTTATTACTGTTAGGATCTCGCTCGACTATGAAATAATCTGTATTTTTTTTCGTTTTATTAGATATACTTTTATTAACTTCAATTCGTTTGGCCTTTGATGGCGCCGACCCTGCACTTTCTACTTCTGTTTCGATGTCATCAAATTCTGACACTTTTTCAGCTACGTTATATTCTGATCCGCTGCTTTGAAAAGGTTCCGATTCCATTACGGACAAACCACTTAAATCAGACATAAAACATTATTTTCTAGCATCCATTGTTTATCCTTGATGATCAACGCTGCTCTACTATTTAACAGCACGTCGTCATCGAACAATCAGGGGCGTGCTTATTGTAACCTCGGTGAATCCCTTATTTTAACGCTTTGGTGTGCATTTCACGGATCGCTTTCAAGTAATATCAAGTAGATTGATTTTACTTGACATCAAGTCAAGTAGTTTATACCGTGAATCGAATCAAGTCAAATATCAAATTTTCAAAAGCTTGAGTTTTGAAGTCAAGTTAAGTATTTAAGAAAAAATTCTAGCTACTTGGCTTAATGAATCCCTGATTACATTACAGCACAAATGCTGTGAAATATTACCAGAAAAATGAAATCCCGAATCAATACATGTATTGAACGTTAGGGTAAACATGGACAATTACAAAGTATCAGTCAGTATGTTATTAATTATTTGGTTTATTATTTCAGCTTCCAATTTTATTAAAAAGTAAAAAAAATTTAAGTGCTTCTTGTTATGACAAAAATTCAACCAATTTTTTGCTTCAATAAAAAATTCAAATTGGAATTGTGTAGTGCGTAGATAGTCCTCTTATGGAAAATTCATAGATTTCAAATATTTTTGGAATAAAATAGAAATAGTTTGCGAATCTTCACAATATATTTTTTAAAATATTACTGTAGGCTTTACTAATGAGTTTTTTTTTGTCATGTATTTTTCATAATTGATTTTTTTTGTATGGCAAAAATTTTATTTTAATTTCTTTTCCGCAGATTTTTTTCAAAACCTCTATATAGCTATGAAATGTCGTTCTGAACAACTTTCCCGATCAACATTTTCCGCAAAATTTTCAAATAAATTTGTTTTGAGACATAATTTTAAACTTCGGGGTGTCTTTTGATACAGAAGAAGTCATTGTACGTATCGATATTCGTCAAAATTCTTTAATAAAAAAAGAAACATCTCATATGATGCGCACTTTCTGCCGGTCACTGTATATATAAGAATTGCTCGTTTAAAGACATTATATAAAAAAACATGTTATATACCGTAAGAACTATATGTCTTAATTAACGTACAATGGTAGAAATAGCAATTTATTTATAATGATAGAAGTAGTAATTTCATGTAGCGTAAATTGTGTAATTGAAAAAAATATGTACAGTAAATACTGACTTATAATACCACTAGAGTTTCAATCAGTTATGGGAATTTTCTGTTTTCAATTGAAGCTAGAGGGGTATTCGGTAATAAAATTTCACACCAAAATATTATTAAAAAAAAAGGATAATGACTGTTATGGTGGTTTCGAAATTGAATAGTATTCAGAGGTAATTTTGTAAGCTTTATGTTAATTTTTACCCATTTAACATATTTTGTTACACATTCATATAATTTTTACAGAAAAAATACATATTTCAATGTGTGTGAACATGAATATACGAACATACAGGCCATACAGTTTGCAAAGATAACACTACATTTATATATCTTTTACAGAATAACCTTACCCTAAAGGTAGAATAACAATTATACATGACCTACTAAATACTTGAGGAAAAAAATAATATTAAAAAAAGTTCCAGCGGTGGGATTCTAACTCACTATTCAAATTTCATTTCAACTATAAACGTCAAAAAAATTCCAGTGCAGTTTCATGCTTCGTACTATGGTAACGATAAAAAGCAGGCCTTTGATTGGTCGAAAATGTTAGGTGTGAAATTTTCACTTATAATTGCACAAGTGGTTTGTATTCTATCGGGTAAATTTGGGTTGTTTAATGAGATATTGTTTCCTAGCAATTCGACGAGAATAACTGTCAACTATTAAAAACACGACACCGAAGGTGGAGTGTTTTCCGTGATTATTATCGAAATAACCGGCCTTCTAATCGAATAAAATCTAACTACACGCATAAGCTATGCAGGAGGTGTGTATCTCACTGAATATCACTGCAGGTAATGAAATGTCTGGTCCACGTTACCATCAGCGTGGCCGTACAACGGCGCCCTCTCTCGGGGGTTCTAGGTTCGGTTTGGCAGGGCGCTCTCCTGTTCTCCTGATCGATGGCAGGAGAGTCTCTACTTCTGCGCCCTTCTTTCACTCCTTTTTTCCCCCCCCTGTGTTAGGGCATGTGAATATGAATGAAATGACATGTCATTGCCTGTGTATTGTAATTGACTAACTGTGTAAAATAAACCTCTATTTATTTATTTATTCATTTATTTATTTATTTATTTATTTATTTATATATTTATTTATTTATTTATTTATTTATTTATTTATTTATTTATTTATTTATTCATTCATTCATTTATTTATTTATTTATTTATTTATTCATTTATTTATTTATTTATTTATTTATTTATTTATTTATTTATTTATTTATTTATTTATTTATTTATTTATTTATTTATTTATTTATTTATTTATTTATTTATTTATTTATTTATTTATTTATTTATTTATTTATTTATTTATTTATTTATTTATTTATTTATTTATTTATTTATTTATTTATTTATTTATTTATTTATTTATTTATTTATTTATTTATTTATTTATTTATTTATTTATTTATTTATTTATTTATTTATTTATTTATTTATTTATTTATTTATTTATTTATTTATTTATTTATTTATGTCACCGACGAGATGTATGAAACGCGTCTGCAAGTGGTCTTTCCCAGCCAAATGACAGAAGATCTACTGTTTTGAAGTTCGGAGATAAAATAAATTTGTAGATTGGAAGATTGTAGTACAGAAATATTTTATCCAAGTTTTATCGGTAAAAACAGTCGAACACAAAAAGTGGACTCAACGGAGGAAAACATCTAAATCGGGAATTGCCGACCACGCATGGACAGAGCTCCACCAAATTCTTTGGGACGAGGTTAGTGTTCTTCATAGAGAGGAACATTGGTTAAAGCGCAAATTTATAGAAACCGCCTATATCGAAGCCTTTAGTTAACCAAGCGTGGAAATTAAAAACGTATGGAGATAGCTCATGGGCCGTTTTGGAGCGAAATCACGAGCGCCACAAGACCGTGCATAGTTACACCATACCGACAGACTGTAAAACGTAGTGTAGATTCCTAATTTGTCAGTATTCACCTGAAGACGATTTCAGATTCAAGCAATTGAAATGTAGTGAAAAATTGAACGGAGTCGAAATCTTTTCAACCATTAAGACGATGGAAATCCGAAATGTGAGTAATCAAGTAGTTGATAAAAACAAAACTTTGGCATCATTAAAAAAATCTACAAAACTGTACGTTTTTCTTATCATCTTGTAAAACTTAGAACGCTCAAGAAAATTACGGGAACACTAGATAATTTTGAAATCTATTAGAGAGAATTTAATGAAAAAAATTAAATTGAGCAAACCGTATGAAATAATATTTGGTTAATCAGATAGCTGAGAAATACGCGAGTGTATGGGAAGATAGGAAATCGAATAGATGAAAAATAACGAAAACGAATATGCTATCCAACTGCAGGTCTAGTCAAGGAGAAAAGGGATGAGAAAGAATTGGCAAATGAAAAGAAGCAGAGACCCTCACATGGAGGAGAAACAATGCCAAATTTTGATAAAGATGAGATTGAAAGAACAGTTTTGTAAATTTTGATAAAAAAAAAACTGTTAGCGGATAGAAAGAGACCAACAAATTTGGAAGCTGACATGTCCTAACTGAAAAACAGATAAAAGTTAAAAAAAAAATTAATGAGTTCTGAAAAGTTATTTTTATTATTTAACTTTCTGCAAAACTTGTACATTTTTCTTATCATCTTGTAAAACTTAGAACGCCCAAGAAAATTGTGCAAACCGTATGAAATAATATTTGGTTAATCAGACAGCTGAGAAATACGCGACTGTATTGGAAGATAGGAAATCGAATGAAAAATAACGAAAACGAATATAATGCAATTTATCCAGGCATATGCTATCCAACTGCAGGTCTAGTCAAGGAGAAAAGGGATAAGAAAAAATTGGCAAATGAAGAGAAGCAGAGACTTTCACATGGGGGAGAAACAATGTCAAATTTTGATAAAGAGTTTTGTAAATTTTTGATAGAAAAAAACTGTTAGCGGATAGAAAGAGACCAACAAATTTGGAAGCTGACATTATTAGATGTTGCTTGTCCTAACTGAAAAACAGATAAAAGTAAAAAAAATAAAAAAAATTAATGAGTTCTGAAAAGTTATTTTTATTATTCAACTTTTATTTTACAATGTGTCTCCAGTTTGCTTAAGAACTACAAGGAATGTTCTTGACATAATTTTTTGGGTTTGTCACCTTCCACAATCTGAAAATGAAAAAAATTTTTAATCCAAAGAAATCTGTACAAGTGTAGAAGGGCAAATTAATTAATTTGCCCGATAAGTTACTGCGTTCACAAGACTGCTGTCTTGAAAGAAATTAATTTTTGTCAGTAACGTACCCTACACTGAATTTGCCTATCTGGAAAAATGAGATCGAATTAACAAAGAATACTTTTTTTGAAAACTGTTGACGTTTCGGAGGCTGTATCTGCCTCCGTTATCAAAACTTCTCAGAAAGACGCTGGGAAAACTGAATTTGAATTGCGATTTTGGTAATAAGACCTTTCTTTGACAGAGTCAAATGAAATCTGTCATACATTCTTTTGATTGACATTTGGTATCTTGATACATAGGGTGTTCGGTATCAATCAATCACCATTCTAATAGTTCTTATTTCATCTCTGAGGATGGGTAACCAGGTGCGGTCCATTTCGATGAAATTGGTTGAGAAGCAGTTGTTCGATAAAAGAATGCACGCAGTTTCCTTCAACTTCCTTTTTTCTTGATTTGATTCTCTCAATAAAATTTTGGTATTATTCCATTCCATCATATGATCGCCATCAGATGTTAGAATATGTTCGGATATTTTCGAACCCGTTATTTTTCGATTTCTGATGTAACTTTTATGTTCTTCCTGGCGCACAATCAATGGTCTTGATGTTTCACCTATATAACTCTTACCACACGAACAAGGTATATTGTAAACACAATTTTTTGAACATTCACCAGCGTTTTTGGGTTTTGTATGTGTGAGTATTGATCTCAATGTATTGGTTGTTTTAAATGTTGTTCTTACATCATACCTATGGCCAATCCGTTTTATCTTTTCAGACAGTCCAGGGACATAAGGTATAATATTGTTTGTTGGATATGTATGGATATGTCGCATGTCTGTGTGTTGTGGTGATTGATTGATACCGAACACCCTATGTATCAAGATACCAAATGTCAATCAAAAGAATGTATGACAGATTTCATTTGACTCTGTCAAAGAAAGGTCTTATTACCAAAATCGCAATTCAAATTCAGTTTTCTCAGCGTCTTTCTAAGAAGTTTTGATAACGGAGGCAGATACAGCCTCCGAAACGTCAACAGTTTTCAAAAAAAGTATTCTTTGTTAATTCGATCTCATTTTTTCAGATAGGCAAATTCAGTGTAGGGTACGTTACTGACAAAAATTAATTTCTTTCAAGACAGCAGTCTTGTGAACGCAGTAACTTATCGGGCAAATTAATTAATTTGCCCTTCTACACTTGTACAGATTTCTTTGGATTAAAAAATTTTTTCATTTTCAGATTGTGGAAGGTGACAAACCCAAAAAATTATGTCAAGAACTGGATTTCCTCCACAAAATCAAACTTTTAATCAATATTTACAAGGAATGTCTTTTTTCGAAGTCTCAATCGCCGCATCAAAGACATGTTCTAATTATTCCGACACACCATAAAATCTTCTAGGAAATCCAAAATTAATAATATCAATATATCTCCATCATCTTTCAAAAATATATTATCTAAAGTATCCATTTTTTCCATTTTTTGGGAAATGCAAAGGTACACCTACCACCAACCCAACTGTCACATGTGCATTTGCAGTTTGTGCTAATCTTCAACCTAAGAAATCATTGGATTGAAGTGAATCGCGATAATAGATATTAAAGGTAGTACTTTCTTATCTTTCGGAGTTCAAATTTATTAATTGTCCGCGCGAATTTCCATAGTAATGGCTGTATCTGTAGATCAGGTTTTTCAGCCAAGAAAGCTGGCAACTTAGCAATTGTTTGTGAGACAAGTCGGACAAACCAGTCATAGTCCAAGAGCCAGAGGCAATTTTTTTTAATGAATTTAGGTGAACATACTGTAGTCAGTCAAGCGAAACTGGAAACTGATGATGTTTAATCAGGTAACTATCCAAGTTGTCATACCTAGTGAGGTAATAACATGAATTTGTAAAGGGTGAAAACTGTTGAACACATACCTTATTAATAATAATTGAAGTCATGTCAGTCAATCAGCTGAATTTGGATCAGAGCTGGTTAGTCAGCCACAATTTAAATAGGGGGTTTTTCAACAATAATGAGTGGGTAGACGATAGCTGCTTATCTATTTGGGATAGGAAAAATACTTTGTAAAAAGCACTGAAGCTATGATCCCAAAAGACGTATCACCATACAGGGTGTCTCGTAAATGTGTGACTTATCAAAGCTATATATTTTTTAATGAAAATCCCTTTATATTTTCAGTGGATTGAATTCTGGTTGAACTTTGGGAAATATGTTTTGATTTCCTATTCCAGAAACCGCTATATATCAATTTTTAACGAAATCTGATTATAATCACAAAACTCATCCGCTATTTTGAAGGTACCACCTTCAATTTTCGAATTGTGATGAGAAACGTGTTCACCTGACTTCAAAAACCCCTTTGTGTAAATTTTGAACAACTATAATCACAAGACTCGTCCTCCATTTTTCTTCAAAGAGAATAAAAATGAATTTTTTTAATAGAATCGTTCCATAAGTCACAAAACTCATTCGGCATATTTTAAATTTTTTTGTCAGAAACCTTCGCAGGTGCGCGCTCAACAACTTACCAAAGTTTAATCCTACTCAGATAACTGGTAAAGGATGCATGAAACCTGAACCAACAAACAAATGTTTTATTTTATATAATGATAACTACAAAAGTGGAGAAGTGCCACAAGAGTATTTCTTATCATTTCGACATTAAAGTCGAAATTTTGACATTAAAGTTGAATTTTCGATATTAAAGACGAAATTTCGGGAAAAACTTGGTAGAAATAAAAAAAAAAAAAATCTCTTGTGGCCCTCCTGCGCTTCCATAAATAACATAAAAGAAATTCCATTGTTTTAATTTTCAAATCATTAAATTTACTAAGAAATGCTCCGAAAAATCAATTTCCGTGATAACGGTAGAAAATCATTGCTTTTTAATAATAATAAATTCAATAAAACGCGTTTCTGACTTTTCAAACCTATCGATTTATAAAAAAATAAATCAATTCCGCAATCACCACTGTTTATCGCTGACCCACCGCCTATTATTTCGAAATACCAGAAGTTCTTTCACTCTCCGTTTTACATAGTATCTTTTCCTGGAGGCGCAGCGTTGCCAAACATTTCAAGTGTTCGGCTCAGACGTGAAAACTGTATGTACTTTCTTACTGAATAACTCGAGAAAAAAAAAATACAAAAACTGGTCAAAATTTTGATAGTAGTTAGGTTTCCGAACAAAAAACAAGTGTTTTTCAAATCGGTCGTAAGAGCGTTTCATGAAATATTTATGTTTCAGACACATTTCTGTACTGCTTTCCTATACCGTAAATGGAAAAGTGGTCGATTGTCTTATCATATATCTCAAAAACGGAACACAAGAAAAATTTCAAACTTGGGGGACTGAAAAACTAAATGTTATCCATGTCATACATCAATTTCAGCCTTTTCTTAAGAAAACTGTTTGAGGGAAGTACTACCTTAACGAACAAGTAGTATATTAATATGGACGAATACCAATCGAGATAATTCAACGAGCGAGAGGAGCGAGCGCTTTAACGTTCGCGATTGTTAATCGCCATTTTAATTCACGAGTTTGCTACAGATCTTTTCCGTCGACCGTACTTTTCAAAAATAAAGATGTCTTATTTTCAATTTCCATTTATTTAACGACAAACAACAATCACTATTTCCTATTTACTCTATTCAAAGTTAGTTCAATTTTCCTTAGTGGTATTTTTGAAACTAAAGGAAGAAATTGATAAAATAGTTGATTAATATAAAATTATTTATTAATAGGGTTCATTAATCAACGATTATAAGTGCGTTAAAATACATCATAAATGGACGGTCGACGAAAAAGGTGTATTTCCATACGGTGCATAAAAAATGAAGAGTTAATCGAGATCAACAAAGTTGTATAACTTATGTTATGAGGAAATCAGGTAGGCCGCGAAAGAGCGTATGAGTAATGATTGTTCATTTTCTCGAGACGTAATTTCATTCGACTAAAGAAACGCCGTCTACAAAAGTTCAATTTGACACATTCTTAATTTCATGACTACACTGGTAACTCATTTCAATTATTTTTGATTTAACGAAGAACCCGCCGCGGAAAGTTTAATGCATGGTCACTGAATAATAATTGCGAGACTCAGATATATTATTCTCCGAGTTTTACGCAATGACCATTAAGTAGCAAAACCTGAAAATTCAGATATTAATTTTTTTATACAGTATTCGGCATAAAGTTCTCAGCGTATGGAATTATTATTGATTTCTCAAAAAAAAAATCATTCTTAATAAAATCTTCTGCTGGAAATGTTGATCCAGGAATTCAAATCATAGCCACCTATGACCAATTAAATTTTTCAGCTTTTTTCTATTTTCTCCTTTACAACATAATAGCTGGAGTGAAATTGTCAAGCTGTGTGCACGCTTCAATATACTTGAAGGAAGAAACTTTGTATTTCGTGCAAAATATTTTTATTTTAAAAATTGTAGCAAAGCGCTTTCGACTGTTAAGTCATCATCAGTGCGTACCTGCAAGTAAGTAATGCTTGAAAATGAAATTGATAAAATTGAAAATTTTTGAAATTTGAAAGTTATGAAAAGTGAGGTTACTTACTCGTCAGGTGTACAAGAAGCCATATAAAAACATCATGTTCATGGACCAAATTAAAATGTTACAAAATATAAAACATATTTAAAATTGAATAATTTTCATCCTGTTTGAGGATTATTAAAGATAAAGATATGGGATACTACATCATATCTGTCTGAATGTTGAAGCGGAAGTGGAAAAGAAATTTAAATTGACAATGTATGCCAATGACACTATTGACAAGTGACAGTGACCGTTGACATTTGTGACATAGAATTCAAAGAACTCCAGACATGAGTTTAAAAAGGAAACGTAAATCTGAAAGTGATTAGTCTAATGGGAACGTTTCGTTTTCCAAAAATACGATACCAAAGAAAACTCTATCAAGAATACGAATAAATTATCAAATTTATTAATGGGTGAAAAATAATGAGTAATAATCAGAAAGAAAATAGGGGGGTGGGTTCTCTATGGATCTGTCTATCCTCAACCAAATATTGCTAAGACACCGAGAAAAAGTCTAATGAGAACTTCACTCAATATACCTGCATACTGGGAAGACTAACTGAACCTAAGAGGTGACCCAAGTTGAGTGAATTGGCTCCAAAGTTTGAGCACCCACAATTGGGCTTAAGGACATGTGAAAAGTCTAATGAGAACTATCTTAGTCCAAGTTTAGGCAATTTGGGTAGCACAAACGTAAAGAAATGAAGAAACTTTCAAGCAAAAGATCAATATAAGGCCTCTATGCAGTCCTATCCAACCCCAGCAAGGAAAGCTAAGGGAATGAGAAAGAGTCTAATGAGAACTCATCACATTTTACCCGCTGATCAAAGTTGGAAGTTGTACACAACTACATAGTTACCAATAAAAAACCCAAAAGGTGAAAATTAACTTCGTGTTCTCAGAATTGAAAGCCGGAGAGAATGGATAAACTGCTAAACGGGTTCAAGTAATATCATCATAGAGAAAGATTAATGAAATATTGAGAATGTTTGAACTGAAATTTTTTTTTTTTTTTTTTTTTTTTTTTTTTTTTTTTTTATTTGTTATTTAATTGAAAAAATTTTAAAGACATTAATTATTATTATTTCAAACGCCTATGAAGCGGTACATAAGTTCTGTTTAGATTGACTTGAGTATTGAGACAAAGGTCATTGTTGAGTAATTCTTTACTTATATGTAAATCTTCAAGGAAATCTAATCTATTATTATTTTTGGACCTAACCTCCTGTAAAATTTGAGAGTTTCTGTTTGGGCTAAAATTATGGTTGTTGAACCTTAAATGTTCACCAAAAGCAGATACTTTGTTTGGGTTTTGATGTTCTTTTATACGAACTTTCAAAGGTCTACATGTTCTGCCAATGTAAGCTGCATCACAATCTTCACAATTTAATTTATAAATACCACTTCTTAAAAGTTTATTAATTTTGTCTTTTGTATTGACTAAAAATCTACTTAAATTGTAATTCGTTTTAAAAGAAATTTTAATGTTTTCAATGTGACCTTTTATGCAACCAGCTATTTTGTTAGAAATATTATCGTTTAAAAAAGGAAGTGAAACAACTTCAAAGTCTTATCGTCAAATCCATTCAACAATTTTATCAGAAAGTTTAAAACTCAATTAAATATTCACAAAGATTTTTTTATAGACCATTCTGCTCCTTTCTCTTTAATTAGTAGCAACCCAGTTATTCCTCGTTTGTATGGACTTCCAAAGATCCACAAGGTTGGTATACCAATAAGGCCAGTAGTAAGTTTCACCAACACACCAGTTTCAATTTTAGCTTCCTTCATCTATAAACTCATAAAAGATTCAACCAAATTCACACCTACATTTTCGGTAACTAATTCTCTAGATTTGATTAATAAATTGACCAATTTAAATTTACCTCATGATAGCTTGATGATTTCTTTTGATGTAAGCAACCTTTTCACTTCAGTCCCAAAAATGGAAACTTTACCTCTTGTTAGTGAGGCCTTAAGCCTTGCTCAAGTTGATTCTGATTCGATTACTTTTATATTGACCCTTCTAAACTTTTGCCTTTCACAAGATTTCTTTTTATTTAATGATAAATATTATCAACAGCCTGATGGACTTGCCATGGGTAGTTGCTTATCACCCTTCTTAGCAGATATTTTCATGAATTATTTAGAAAATAAATTTATTGTCACTGATGCCAACTCCGAAATTTTACACTGGTTCAGATATGTTGACGATTGCTTGGTGTTTGTAAATGGTAACATTGACACTGCCCAAAATCTTCTTTTTAAAATTAATCAAGTACACCCCAAAATTAAATTTACAGTTGAATTTGAATCTGATAATAAACTTAACTTTCTTGATATCACTATTCTTAAAAACAATAATACCCTAAATTTCAGTGTTTACAGAAAACCCACACAGACAGACCATGTGATACCCAGTTTTTCCAATCACCCCCACCAGCATAAAATGGCTGCTTTCAATTGTTACATTCACAGACTCTTGAATATACCTCTTTCTACAGTTGATTACAAAAATGAATTGAATATCATTAAACAAATAGCTTGCAATAACAATTATAACCCAAATATCATTAACTCTTTAATACAGAAAATTAAGAATAAGAAGGAACATAACTTGGCTTATCCTAAAGTAGATTCTATTGACAAATTTGTTTCACTTCCTTTTTTAAACGATAATATTTCTAACAAAATAGCTGGTTGCATAAAAGGTCACATTGAAAACATTAAAATTTCTTTTAAAACGAATTACAATTTAAGTAGATTTTTAGTCAATACAAAAGACAAAATTAATAAACTTTTAAGAAGTGGTATTTATAAATTAAATTGTGAAGATTGTGATGCAGCTTACATTGGCAGAACATGTAGACCTTTGAAAGTTCGTATAAAAGAACATCAAAACCCAAACAAAGTATCTGCTTTTGGTGAACATTTAAGGTTCAACAACCATAATTTTAGCCCAAACAGAAACTCTCAAATTTTACAGGAGGTTAGGTCCAAAAATAATAATAGATTAGATTTCCTTGAAGATTTACATATAAGTAAAGAATTACTCAACAATGACCTTTGTCTCAATACTCAAGTCAATCTAAACAGAACTTATGTACCGCTTCATAGGCGTTTGAAATAATAACAATTAATGTCTTTAAAATTTTTTCAATTAAATAACAAATAAAAAAAAAAAAAAAAAAAAAAAAAATTTTCAGTTCAAACATTCTCAATATTTCATTAATCTTTCTCTATGATGATATTACTTGAACCCGTTTAGCAGTTTATCCATTCTCTCCGGCTTTCAATTCTGAGAACACGAAGTTAATTTTCACCTTTTGGGTTTTTTATTGGTAACTATGTAGTTGTGTACAACTTCTAACTTTGATCAGCGGGTAAAATGTGATGAGTTCTCATTAGACTCTTTCTCATTCCCTTAGCTTTCCTTGCTGGGGTTGGATAGGACTGCATAGAGGCCTTATATTGATCTTTTGCTTGAAAGTTTCTTCATTTCTTTACGTTTGTGCTACCCAAATTGCCTAAACTTGGACTAAGATAGTTCTCATTAGACTTTTCACATGTCCTTAAGCCCAATTGTGGGTGCTCAAACTTTGGAGCCAATTCACTCAACTTGGGTCACCTCTTAGGTTCAGTTAGTCTTCCCAGTATGCAGGTATATTGAGTGAAGTTCTCATTAGACTTTTTCTCGGTGTCTTAGCAATATTTGGTTGAGGATAGACAGATCCATAGAGAACCCACCCCCCTATTTTCTTTCTGATTATTACTCATTATTTTTCACCCATTAATAAATTTGATAATTTATTCGTATTCTTGATAGAGTTTTCTTTGGTATCGTATTTTTGGAAAACGAAACGTTCCCATTAGACTAATCACTTTCAGATTTACGTTTCCTTTTTAAACTCATGTCTGGAGTTCTTTGAATTCTATGTCACAAATGTCAACGGTCACTGTCACTTGTCAATAGTGTCATTGGCATACATTGTCAATTTAAATTTCTTTTCCACTTCCGCTTCAACATTCAGACAGATATGATGTAGTATCCCATATCTTTATCTTTAATAATCCTCAAACAGGATGAAAATTATTCAATTTTAAATATGTTTTATATTTTGTAACATTTTAATTTGGTCCATGAACATGATGTTTTTATATGGCTTCTTGTACACCTGACGAGTAAGTAACCTCACTTTTCATAACTTTCAAATTTCAAAAATTTTCAATTTTATCAATTTCATTTTCAAGCATTACTTACTTGCAGGTACGCACTGATGATGACTTAACAGTCGAAAGCGCTTTGCTACAATTTTTAAAATAAAAATATTTTGCACGAAATACAAAGTTTCTTCCTTCAAGTAATAGCTGGAGAGCTAGTGAACCCTGGGAGTAACGATCTCCCTGTAAGGTTAGAAATTTGTATACTTACGATTTATGACATGCTAAGAGCAATAGCCATGACCTGGCAGGCGTCAGCCCTGCACGTCATCAGCCCCTTTATTTTTTGGACTGTTAAGTAAATTGAGTTTCAAAACTTGTTTCTGTAAATTTGAAAATTTAATAGGATAAAGTTTATTTATTGTACATCTTAAAAAAAAATTGACAGGCGATTACAATAAGCAGAAGTATATGACAGATCAATTAGAAAACGTACAGTTGATGAGGTAAAATAAACTTTATCCTGTATACTTAAAATTTTTATATGTTTTCGAGTAAACGTCTCAGAGTAAATATGTACAATGCCAGGCGGTTTTGAACAGCATAAGACCTTGACAGGCGAGGGGACAGCTGCTAAGGGCGTGCGAGTGAGAGCTGTTGCGTGAATGCCTATAGTGCGAGTGAGACCGTTTATCTAATACGAAGGGACGTATACCTGCTCTCGAGCAACAATGTACAGAGAAGAATTTCGTCAGTTGTGCCAATGTTTTTACTTGTGAAGATGCTTTGAGCTATAACATTTCTTATGTTGAGTGATTTCGAATTTAAAAAAAATCAAACTTTATATTATTATCAATTGTGCAGTGATATTGTGTATTGTTGTACTTATTAACATTTCAGTAAATAGTGTGCAAGATGGAATTGGAACACGTGGTTTGTGTGATTTGTAACGAAGACACTGACGAAAAAACTGTACGGTTTACAGAGACTACGTTGAATAAAAGTAAATCAATATTGAAAATAAGAAAAGACAATAATTTAAAATTTAAAGATATTTCTTTGCCAGAGGAAATTAACGCAAATACTGGTTACCATGTAAAATGTTATAAAAACTTTCTTGCTGTGATGAAAAAATATCGCACAAGTGAATCATCAACTTCTTCAAATCTACCAGCATCATCATCAGGTATTTTTTATGAACTTCTATATTTTTTACTAGGCTTTATTCTTTAATTGTAACTATATTTTTGATTTAATTACGTGGTACAAATTTTATCATTATTAAATATATATTAAATGGAAATTATTCATAATAATGGTACTGTAACAATAATTATATTAATGTTAAATAACGGTTGGAACTTAATTGATAGTCGTTACGAATTTAATTGGTTTGAGGGGAATACGGTTCCATCTTCTATATACGACATACTTTTACAAGGACCTGCTGATACTGCCACAGCACAATAGACTGAAACTGAGGAATGCATTTCAGGTAACATACAACTATTTTATTCCGTAACATTTAATACGCAGTCCTATGTAATTGCGCTTGATATTTAATTCTTAACAACCTTATTGATTCATTAAAATATTTTTTTTTATTATTTTCAGATGAGGAAAACATTGTTGAAGAATCAGATGATGATGAAAACAGTGATAGCGAAATTTCGGATGATGCTGAAGAAAATGAATGTTAAAAATAATGTAGATTGCATAAAACCCAATAAAATACATTGTATTTACTGTATGCGTTCATGTAACATTTCTTATTTGCACGCCCTTAGCAGCTGTCCCCTCGCCTGTCAAGGTCTTATGCTGTTCAAAACCGCCTGGCATTGTACATATTTACTCTGAGACGTTTACTTGAAAACATATAAAAATTTTAAGTATACAGGATAAAGTTTATTTTACCTCATCAACTGTACGTTTTCTAATTGATCTGTCATATACTTCTGCTTATTGTAATCGCCTGTCAATTTTTTTTTAAGATGTACAATAAATAAACTTTATCCTATTAAATTTTCAAATTTACAGAAACAAGTTTTGAAACTCAATTTACTTAACAGTCCAAAAAATAAAGGGGCTGATGACGTGCAGGGCTGACGCCTGCCAGGTCATGGCTATTGCTCTTAGCATGTCATAAATCGTAAGTATACAAATTTCTAACCTTACAGGGAGACCGTTACTCCCAGGGTTCACTAGCTCTTGGACTATAAGGAGTTCTTTGCTGGACGGGTGGTACATTCTTAGATATGATGCACTCTATGGCTATCCTCCTTCCTCGCTTCCATCAGGAAATCACCTTTATTGAAATATGTGACAAAATTTCGCAAAATCTTGCTGCAAATTGTTATTTCCATCAACCGGCTGCCCCCTTACGAGCAACCCTCAGAAGTCATCGAGAGACTTGTGCGAGCTAGGGAAGATGCAGCCCTCACCTTTTAACGTATGATGCCATGCACGAGGTCGGTGGGTGCGGCGATTCGAACACGCGTATATTATCATAGCAAGCGAAAACATAACTTGTGCGCTATCAAGACACATATAAATGAAACTGAATTATCTTCAAGATATGATGCCAAAATGAAAATTAATAGAATAATGGGATATACTTGTATAAAAAAATGTTATCCGTAAAGTGAAAATGAATTAATTTCCATTCTGGCTCCATTGGAGACAATTCAGTATTAAATACTACTTGCATCCAGATTCTGTGAAATTCTTTCACATATTTCAAATAATGTGATTTTTCGATGGGAGGGAGAAAGGAGAGAACGTCCAGTGAGTGATGTCATCATATCTAATAATATACCATCAGTCTGACAAAGTATTCTTAATGTTGTACAGGGCGATGAGAAGAAAATGGGAAAAAGTTGAAAAATTACATGGATCTTAGGTGACTATGATTTGAATGTCTGACCGAGAACAAAAAGCTCATTGCGCAACATAATATTAGAAAAAGCTGCACCAATTGCTTTAATTCACAACTCCGAAATTTCAACTGTCTGCTACTCTCGAGTTCCGAGATATTTCCTGGCTTAAACCTCGTGGACCCAGCTGTATAAAAAAAGAAACAAAATATTACACAAAAAAATATTTTTTTGAGGACTACACTTCAGAAGGCGACCTGTGTTCGTTTCCACCCCTCTTTTCACTTGGTTACTCCGCGAAATGTTCTGTGTGAACAATGATTTCTGAGCAAAACGAGAAAAACCACGTCAGTACGTATTAGGGGTAGCTTTTGGGGGTGAAGCTCACTCTACTAACTTAAGAACTCTTCTTATTTGGATCTTTCTTTGCTGTGTATAATCCCCAAATAGCAAAACTTTATACTTAATTTATTTTTTCTATTCGGTTATTTTACGAGTGAAGTTCTTACGATTATTTAAGACTCATTCGGCAATGAGTTTTGAATAGCCAAATGAGTGTTAAATAATTGTAAGAACTTTAATATAAATGGACTATTGGTTGAGTTGAGTATGTCTCAATGTCGACGATAAGAGTGTCTAAAGAGATCAGGCTATCGAAAGGTGGAGAACTAATCGAAAAATGTTGATATATATGAGCCAGGAAATGCAATTATATTTGAAAAAATGTGATATTCAAGTTCCAGGTTTTTATCGATTTTTTATGTAATTTTTACGCAAATGGCTTCCGGATTCAAATTCGGCATGTGATGGTACATATTTTCGTTATTAGATAACGGCGAGTTCATACTCAAGAACTTTTTCAGTCCTCCTGATTCCTATTTAGCTGGGAGTTTCTCTTTTCAACGAATTGTTCATAAAATGTATACGGTCTACATTTCAATGTAATGAAATATGCAAATATTTTGTACAAATTGAAAACATTTCTCAAACAACCAAAGTGGTAGATCTACAATATGTACCTCGCAGCTGGCTATCCATATATACAAATTACTCGTCGATACTGGGAACACGTGAACTATTATTTAATGTCAGTGTTCACATGTAACCAATAACCAACTAAGTTTCTTTACGAAAACCGAAGCACCCATTCGTAACATTATTAATATTTGCCACAATTATTAATAATCCAAACGGTCACTTTTGACAGTCCCACTAGTAGTTGACCTTCCACAGATTCTTTATTCGTGGACAGATACTTAGTAACTGATATCCTGGCAGCCGAAAAATTATTAAGTTTATATTTACAGAGTGTCTCAACTCATTTCCTGTACTAATTCGAGCTGAAATACCGCTGAGAATCTGTTCGAGTGGAATATGTAATCATACCAAGATTCATTTACACATTTCTCGTTGCGGATGTTCCTCAAGGAGCATTTACTCATAGACTGGCAACCAAGCATAGACGAATACTGAGTATATAGACCGATTTCATTTATATGGGGTGATGTCAACACGTGATACCTCGAACTCAAACAAACAAAATAGTTATATAAAAACAAAATTCTTGCAACCTTGCAAATTTACTGTGGTCAATTCTGATTAATCTGTCTTGATGTTAAGTCCAGTTGGTTCGATTACTGCGCTCAGAGAGGGCGCTAGAAGTGAGAAAAAATAACAAAGAGCAAATCTACTATACAAACACTGCGAATTAATAATTATGTTGCAACTATACAAATGAACAAATAATGGATATAGATGTGATAAGAGCAATAATCTTATAAATAATTGAGCTAACAATAGGTGAACATTGAAAAACTACTTTCTTGAATTAATTGTGATCAGTGTATTCATCTTAACCTTGATCTTCACGATGAAATTCTTTGAAACTCTCTGATTGTTACGATGAAACTCTCTGCGTGGTTGAGTTGTTTTGGAACTTGATGGGTGGGAAGTTCACATTCTGAAGACATCCTCATAACGACGAAAAAATTCACTTGGTGCCAACGTAATCGGGTAGCGAAGATCATGAAATAGGGAGAACAATCAGAAAGAGCCACGAATAATGATAGTGATCGGCTTTCGTTATAAGCTCAACTGTGTTGTAACTGATTAACTGATAATTTGAATAACAATTCAGAAGGAAGTTGCTGAATTGCTCAACTAATGACGATTGTTGAAAGTCAGAACAATTATTGTCTAGTAGTTCCAGTAAAAATAATATGAATGAAATTTATACAAAATTAGCTCTAACCAAATAATAATAGAGCTCAACGGTCAGAACAACAATCTAGTAGTTCAAAAAATACATAATATGAATGACAGTTACAGATACTATCAGAATTTATCTCAGAAATGGTCTGTCTCTGAGACAAGGTCTAAACTTGTAGCGTCCCAAGAAATAGTTATGGTTATAAGGTAAAGCGATAATTGTCGGACTACTCCAAAGGTGCAAATATCAATTAGGTAGTCAGGCAAGCATTTATGCAACACGAGAGCCCATAGAGAGGAATAAGCCAAAGGCTACAGGCTATAGGTAGGTCAACAACTACAAAGAAATCAAAAACCAGTTATCGAACACGTGACCAGAGGATCATAACAAACAATCCTGCAATAATATTACGCATTCCAAATATGCATTCAATAACTCCTTAGAAGCTGAAAAACAGTTATTTGTTAAAGTAATCATCAAATCAGAACATGTTTGAATAGCCTATATAAATAATCTCATATTTCATACTTTTTCAGGAGAAGTATTTAAAGTTTTTTAACTAACTATAAAGGATATTTGTGACAGTAGTTAAAGCAATGATCACAATTTGAACCTCGCTTTGTGCTTCATGGTTATACGCCACTACGTGTGAAATCGAAAGGGCATGCAAAATTTAGTATCTATAAGTCGTATCTCAAATTTGGATTTTTGTGGGATACGCTACTACGTGTTTTGAAGGATGAATTGTTTTAATACCTTGTCTCAAATTCAGTTATTTGCTACTATATACTTGCTTGAGTATTCGATCAAGAAGCTGAAACCCTTCGGACAGTGGTAACACCAAAAAAATACTCAAGACACAACTACCAGATGTTCTTTATTAACTTGATATTCAATTCTATCTAAGTAGCAAACGGACTATGACAATCTAGATCAAATTAAAAACATAAATGGTTAAGATCATGACAAGCGACACCGAGGAGAAAAAAAAAGAAGCTCAAGAGAGGCTGGAAGAATTCGAAAATGGAAAAAATGGAAAAGCTGGTAACAAGCAGCTATAAGAAAGAATATGAACATTCTTGAAAAAACCCATGGCTTCACCGAAAAATTAAATATAAGTGATACTGTGAGAAAATGTACTCTTTGGAAAATTTCTAATTGTGTATATCATTAGTATTTTCATAACTTTGTTTGTTTAATATTCTTGATGTTATATACTGGGGAAGGGGTGAGTTATTTATTTTACTCACAGAACCAAAACGGCATTTAGCGTATGGATATATGTGATTATGCAAAAACTTCACATAATAATAAAAATAATAATAATAATAATAATAATAATAATAATAATAATAATAATAATAATAATAATAATAATAATAATAATAATAATAATAGATTTTATTGATAGGAAAAAAACCATAAACAAAAACAATTTTGATAGCGATTACATAGTAGGTCCTATCAAATGGCAGGATTCAATCTCTGACTGCGCTACAGAAAGCACAGCAAAACTATTTGCCCAATTCTAAATTTATAAAAATTATGAATTTTTGGAAAAGAGTATATTTTTGGAGATTTTCCAGATTCTCAGTGGAAAATGCACCAATCGGGTCACACAAAAACGGTTTTGTATGTTTTTCAATTATCTATAAGAGTTGACTGTGTAATCATTCCTTCAATACTTTTTGAGATATTTGTAAAAAAAACTAAAAAGTGGTAATTTTTGACAAAGCTTATTGTTAAAAAAATAACACAAACGATTTTTCTGGAGCCGACACCAGGGGTGTTTCACCCAGAAGGCTAATGCCTAAGGGGTAGCAAATATTAGGCGCCAGCGGAGCCTAGGAAAAAGCCAGAAGTTGGCAGCGTTGGGAACGAAATCGAAGGATTCCTTCATCACCCACACATATTACTGTCCTAGATATTATCATATAATACATTGCAAACCACTGCTACAAAAGCAGAAGCAATGGAGTAGCTAGAAAGAGGCATCATCCTTAGTTTTTGGAAAGGTAGCTTGCAATAATCCGAATAATCTGAAATTTTGCACATATTTATCCGATTGCCGATGGCAGTAAAATAATTCAATAATAATAATGTAATAATGATAATAATAATAATAATAATGTGATTTCTTTAATAGACTGAATTATCTAAAATTTGTCAAACATATCAAAGATCGACAATATGAGAATTTCATGATATAGATGTAAAGATATGTACCTAATAAAAATGATGCGAGTTTTAAAATTCAATTCTTACCCACTTCTAATCGTCCGAATAAAATATACTCCAAGATTTATTTATTCATTATGGATATATCGGAAACAACTCCAATGAAAAGATTTTACTTTTTACGTTCATCTTTGTAGGCGTCTTTACTGAAAAAAAGACGCGATTGTACACTCTTTATTTTTCATTGAATATCATCAAATCACTCAAGAAGATATGTTGAACAAGAATAATGAAACCCCTAAAGCCGTTGGAATTGTCCTCATATTTTCAGCAAGAATATGAGTTTTTATTGTTATTGTTTTGTTTCAGATCATGTTATATGTTTTTTTATGGTTTTCTTAACATTTATGTATTCATTTCATAGTATATTATGCGCATATTTTTTAAGTGTCTTCTCTTAAAATATTTACAAAATATACCTTTGTTTGTATTAACCTAGTAATTTTTCAAGCGTTTTTATTTTTTCATTTCAAAATGATACATTTTCGAACAAGGATTAAACTCGCATCTTTTGTGAAAAAAAAAAGTTTCACTGGCTACAGACCCCAATTAATATTTAGCCTAAGGCGCCTACGACCGTCAAAACGCCCCTAGCCGACACCAGGGTTTTCATCTACGGAATATCTTTTGAAAGGTACTAATGTAGGGTATTTGCTGGTCTTAATACGTCGACTTTTTACAGCTTCCCCTGTTAACTTTCGAATGGCTCCACGTACAAACATGAAAAAAAAAATGCTTTGGATGATATCACCGATGCTACTGTTTGAAATAACATACGTTGTGATTGCTCGATAGATGGCGTGGGGGATATCAACTCTGAAATTTCTAATATAAGAGTCAATTATTCTTACATCTTTGAAAAAATAATTCAATTCTCTTTTCAACCATCTAATACTTTTTTCGCAATATGCATGTGAAATTTCGAGTATAAGGGCGGATTCAATTTGAACTATTACTTCCACAACTTTTAAATGGATTGATGTGAAATAATGTGACAGAAAATATTTCAAATGGTATTATCAACACAACTTTTTGAAAGAAGATACACTGTAATTACTCAACAGATGGCGCTGGAGGCACATGAACTTGGAACAGAAATGAATTATTTTTTCAACTATGCGACACTTGACCACCCCCTCATGCTGTTTGGGATTTTTAAATTGATGTTCCCCATGCCATCTATCGAGCAATCATAACGTCTTATATTTCAAAAAGTAGTGTTGGTGATAGCATTCAAAATAGTTTCCATCCCATGTTTGTACGTCGAACCGTTCAAAAGTTGATTGGGGGAGAGGGGACTAAAAAAAGTAGCACTGTGTGCACAAAGCTGTAGACAGATTTATTTTTATTTGTTTTCTCTCTGACCAAAATTAATAATCTCAATTATGTAGCTGAACCGTGAAACATATCGTATTTCAGGTAAAAATCGAAATCCTGATACACGGTGTAGCATCATTTGTATAAAATATTCAAATTGATATTTAACTAGCTATATCGTAATGTCGCATTTCCAGTCATATTCCCGCATATAATTTCAATAAATCTTCGAAAGTAGGTAATTCGAAAAAATATTCATTTCTCCTAGTTGGTTATTATTTTGAATATTTTAATATTCATTTCGCCCGTCTCCAAATGAAGGCGCTTGAACGGGAGTTGTGAATCACATCAATTAGGAAATTTCGAGAATAATTATTCATAATTCACGATAAAAGTGACAGCTGAAACGAAGAACATAACGATTAGGAGAGGAAGAAGGCATACTGGGATTCAATGGAACTAGTTTTTGCCGAAAATGATTTATTCACTACTCAACGTTTCATTCTATTTTTAAGTCGTATGAAATAACGAACCATTAGTCAAAAAATACAGGACGATTCAGAGATCTAACAGTGAGTTTTCTCTCCAGATTTCCAGACCAAATATAAAATTTTAAAAAACAATTGGTTAAAAACTGTTGAATTTATCGAGGGTTATACCACAAGAGATTTTTATTTTATCGGATACACTTTCATTTTGCACGAAAACTTGGTTGCTATAACATGATATAATCACGACACCGAAGATGGAGTGGATATTACAAGCTACCAAGTTTGAGTAGAACAAAATTAAAGTTTATACGATAAAAAAAACCTCTTGTGGTATCTAGTGAAATAATTTAACGAATCAAATAAATGAGTTATTGAACAAAAGTACACAGAACATAATTTATTACCAAATCTACCGTTATCGCTAATTTCGAGTCAAAAATAATACTTTGTTTATATCAGTGATATGAGATGAAATTGAATTGGTGTGTTGATTAAATGGCATATATTTCAAATTTTATTCCCAATAACGTTTTTATTGTTTAACGCATTTCAACGTAATTCAATTGGTATCGCTAAATTTAGATTTTTAGAGCTCAACACTAACATAATTTTCAGTGGGAAAAATCCCCGAAGAGGGAAAATGAGTCAGCCAAATATGTCATTATCTGACGGTCTAATACCGTCGATAGTTAAAAAATCAGGGGTCTGAGACCATATCGGAATATGTTGAAACAAGAAACATCTGCAAGGAGACAATCGAATCCTCGAAAGCTCACTGAGTGTTCTAACGGGTCCTGCTCTTTTTGGCCATTTGCCAAAGCCGTGGGAAGAAATTTCTCCTCCAGCTCATTTCTTCCCTAACAAAGGAAGACGGAACACTAGCAACCAACGCTCAGGAAAAGCCAATATTTTTGCCAGCACGTTTGCTGCAAAATCTACGCTGGTTTCATTGATAAAACAACCTCAGAACATAATTCCCATTGACGCACTAGCAATCGCATATTGCTAGGTGACAACACCAACAGAGATAGTGGATGTGATGGAATTCCGCCGATCGTTCTTGAGGAATGTGCTCCCGAACTAACACCAGTTCTTTGTGAGTTATTCAACCTATCTTATAATTTGAGGGGATTCCAACCCAACTGGAAAATTGCAAGATTACAACCAGTTTCCGAAATATCTAGAACTATCAGGAATTATCAATGATCGACAATATGGTTTCCGGCTTCAGAGATTAACTGGTGACCTGCTTACACTTTACATATTTACAATACAATAATAATACAATACACTTTATTGATCATTGCTTTTTCATATAGAAGTACATGAGAAGTCATAGCAAATACATGAATAACATGAATAAAAATAATAAATATAATTAAAATATAGGTGTAGAGACCTATAATTGACAACGACAATTTACGATTAAACACATTTATTTTTAGTTAGTAAATTCACTTAAGGAATAAAAACAATTCACCGATAAATATTCTTTAAGATATTGTTTGAAGGCTTTTTCATTAGGACACTGTTTGATTTGATCAGGTAGTCTGTTGAAGTGGTCTGCCCCAGCATATAAGGGAGACTTTTTATATTGCTGTTAGTTATAGGTGTTTCGAATATGGATATCATTTCTCTTTCTTGTTGAGTAGTTATGAGTATTATTTTAATTTTTTTCAAATGAATTCAAGTTCTTATGTACATAACAGAGTAATTTGAATAAATATATACTTGTGACAGTAAAGATTTTGAATTATGAATACTCTAGAAACCTCGGTAGCTTGTCCCTATGTCGTTATATTTGTACATATTTTGGAATATAGAGGTCTAATAAATATTTTTTTGTCAAAATTTGATTTAAGTGTGATGAAGGCGAAGTATAATTTTTTTAGGGCAGAGCATAACTGTTCTATATCACTGTTGAAAGAAAGTTTTTCATCGAGTTGAATTCCTAGGAATTTTGTGCAATTTGTTGTTGTTATCAAAGTGGTATTTAAATTAAAATTCAATTGATTAGCTGTTCGATATTTGCTTGTGAATTCAATAAAAACAGTTTTGCTTGTATTATTTATTAGATGGTTGGATTCACACCATTAACTAAATTGCTTCATGACCGTTAATGCTTTTTCTTTCAGGTTTGTGGATAGTTTCGGATGTGTCAATTATGGTTGTATCATCTGCGTACATGAACACCTTCCCTTCACTTATATAAAGAGGGAGGTCGTTCACGTACAGTAGGAACAGTAAAGGTCCTAGAACTCCGCCTTGGGGAGTACCTAGATCAATTTCAAAGTTTTCAGAGAATTCATCATTCACTTTCATAATCATGTTGTGATGCCTTACATAACTCAGTATCCATTTAAGGGTCCCGAATACCCATTTTTGATATTTTAACACCAAGAAATATTGGATTTATTGTTTCTAATGCTCGAGTCAAGTCGAAGAAAATTTTCTTTATCAATATTATCATTAATGTATTGAACGACCTCCGTGGATGCTGTTTCGATTGAAAAATCTTTTCTAAACCCATGTTTTGATGGAGATATTACTTTATTGACCTCTAAATATTTGATTGTCCTGTCATAAACAATTTTTTCCTTATTTTGGATAAAGTACTTAACACACATATTCCACGGTAATTTGCGACATTTTCAGGGTCGCCTTTTTTAAAAACTGAAACAACTTTTGCTGTTTTTAATGAGCTTGGAAATGTTCCATTTGTAACAGATTAATTTATAAGAAACGCAAGAGTCTCTGAAATTAGGTCTGAACAGGACTGAAATATTTTCATGGGCATTTCATCAATACCGCTGGAGTATTGATTAAAAGTTTGATTTTGTGGAGGAAATCCAGTTCTTATGATAATAAAGCAGAAACAAGCAGAACATAGTAATATGTCATTGGACTGACCACGCAGTTCTCAAATGGCTTCTAGAGTTCGAAAACCTCTAGGGCCACGTTGAATCGAGAGACTCCAAGTTCGAACATCGAGTGGGGAATAGCCATAAAAATGTAAATGATATGTGTTGCGGAGATCATGCCCATATGACTGCTCATATTGCAGAAGAAAATGGAACCAACAATTTGCAGGACGACGGCAGTGGACAACAACTGGAATGATAACAAGAACAGAAAAAACAAGAGAAATAGGTATCTAGATTTTGGTTTGGTCGTCGGTTGGAAAAAGAATAATGAAATACTGTCATGGCAGGATATCGCAAATTATTCGCCAGTTGTTAAATTCTACCTTGGACAACAGGGTCCTGAAACGTGTGTTGGAGTCCGAGGATGGTGGAGAAGAAAAATTTTAGACAGTTATTTCCAGGAACAGAATGCAGGAAGTGCTTCGAAACATTTGTTATGGGGTCGCCGGAGTGACGAAGACCTTTCAGAAAGTAAGGCAAAAGTCCAACTGGGTTGATTGCCAAGCTGACCCCAAGGATTGTTGCACTGAGTCGTCACCTAGACAATGCGGGAGAGGAGTAGGTAGGACAAGTGCCAACGATAGAATGGAGGATACCTATGTATCACCGCAGCCTATCATCGAAGTTGCTGAAAAACAACCTCGTCTACCGAATACAGGAGCTACCTCGCAGGAAACCTAGGATCATTCATTTCAAAAGGTTGTCTCGCCACACTTGAAATCACGACCATGTTTGTAACCCCAAACCACTGGTGGATGAGGATGAGGACATTTCAGATGTTCATATTGTTGTACTCAAGTGGACAGATAGCGATACAAGGAGTTACTTAAGAAGAGACCATTTCAAGGTGCCGGTTAATTACGCGCTGGATCACTGTGGCAAAGGATCTTCAAATCTTCAAGATACCCATCTTTTAGTGTTCGCCAAGAATTTTGCTCCACTCCTGGAACTACGGGAACAGAAAGTTAAAGGGGTGTAACAATTGTAGAAGGGCCAGATGAGGCTGTGACGATATCTTAAGCAAACTAAAATGGTGGCCAGATTCTCTTGGATCTGGAAATCTCAAATTGTCTTGTGAGAGGTATAAGAAATGTGCTGGAGATAACATTCTGATCCAGTGGCGTCAAAATTGTGTTGTATTGTAACTATCTTCCACAAGCGAACATGACGACTAAGGAGTATTATTTCCATCGAACTTCACTGCTTTGATATGTGGAATCATGCAGGAATCGACAAGTTCCAAGGATGTCTGTAAGAAAGTGGCAATAGAACAAGATTGGCGCTGAACTATGGGTTGATTTCTAGGCCCATTATTTGGGATCTCTCTCGTGCAAACGAAAATATCGTTTACCTATGCTTGGAACCTAGACACTTGAGTGCCAAGGCTTGGACTAATGTACTGCCTCGGTATCTTTCTATTTGGCCCAGCACCTACCTCATTGCTTGCCTTAGAGCCAGTCGTGTTCCTGGTTTACCGTTGGTATCTTTCCCATCTTCATATAATATATACCGAGTGACCATGAGGTGAGGTACGACCCCCAATTTTTCTATCGTTTTGAAGATACAGATTTCAAATTTGGGTTGTCGGTATAGTACTTGAATACGCATATTTTGATTGAACTTCTGATAATTCACCACTTCCGGTTTAACCGGAAGTGCCCCCAAACTATTTTTTCTTTCAAATAACATCCTGTTTCTCTCGTTATGTAGAAGAGCACGCAATATGTGATATCACTGTTTTTTAAAATTAGAAATCGGTTTTAAAATGGCGGAGATAAAGTTGATTGTTCAATCGAACGAAGTTGGCCATGAAATTCAAACTTAAATCATCACAACTGACAAAAGACATCAGAAGTTACCAGTATTATTGTTGTTACATCTGATTCAATGTTCTCATAACTAATGCATATTTCTTTATCATATTTGGGCTTGTTCAGTAATTTACTATTAACAAAATCAAAACTTCATTACAAAAAATATAGTCTATATTTGTCATCACAAACTTACCGCTACATGTACCAACATATTCCCTACTAAATTATGCATTAGATTGAGCCAAGATTTACAACTATATACTTTTTTCCATTATATTCCTGCTCGTTCTGTCACTTCATAGAAATCCAATGAAATGTTCCAGATGATATTTTGACTTGATTTAATGCTGCTCTATATCAACTATAGGGTTATGGCCATAGTCATATTTGGAATGTGAAATTGCTTTCTACAGAAAATACAATCTTCATTTCGAATATCATGATTTAGGGTGGGAAGGTGGAGTCTTCTGCGAGATATATGCTTGGGATGCACATGAAATGAATTGAATGAACTGAAGTTTCTCAGTGAATTGATTTGATTTACACCAACAAACGTATAGGTATTCAAATGACTATAAAATCAACGATGAAGATCGAAAACCATTGGGTGTCCTTACTTGTTATAAATAGTGGAAGGGTACGGAGAAATGGGTGTGAAAATATCAACGTTTTATAAACTTCTTTAATTATATCATCAGTAAAAGATAATGGAGAAATGGAGAAAATGGGGAGAAAATTAACACTGCTTGGAGAAATATTAATTAACTAATCTGTTCGGAATGAAGTATTTTAGAGGTCAAAAGAAACAACTTTCTTCATTAAACTTTCAGCTAATTATGGAAAATATTGTCTGCGAGTTGATTTTTCTTAATTTTTGAGTATATTATGCTGTGAAAAATATTAATTGTCTTTGAATATATCAATCATGTTGTACAAACTCACAGGATGAGGCAGAAAACGCGTTTCATCTCAAACTTTTTTAGGTGTGGGCTTTTCGTTTAGGAACTGTTCTGAATACATTTTATAACGTATCAACATAGTAAGCAAAAAATAATGTTGAATTATAGGAGATGATACGGCTTCAGAATGGTTTTCGACAAATAATCTAAAACTAAACACAGAAAAAACAAGCGAGCTTATTTTCTCAAATGGTAGTCAAGAGAATAGCCTTAAGTTATCAGGTATACATACATATTGACACAAAATTGAACTGGAAAAATATGTCAACGACTTATCTGAAAAATTAAATAAAGTAGTGTGTCAAATTAGGAATTCACTACCGCACTAACATATGATTATAGTAACTTCTATTCAATTTTTTCTTACGGACTTCTTCTTTGGGGAAACTCCGTAGAGAGTGGAAGAATATTTAAACTACAAAAAAAGTTGTACGAATAATAGCAAAGGCTAATTATCGAGAACATTGTAAACCGTTATTTGCAAAATTCAGCATCTTAACTTTACCTTCAGAAAACGAAAAGTCTCTATTTTCAAATATAAAATATTCAAACTACAAAAAAAGTTGTACAAATAATAACAAAGGCTAATTATCGAGAACATTTTAAACCGTTATTTGCAAAATTTAGCATCTTAACTTTACCTTCAGAAAACGAAAAGTCTCTATTTTCAAATTCGTTCTACCATTCTCATGACACTAGAAATAAAAATTCGTTGAGCATTCCCTATCATCGCCTGAAAAAAACTCAAGAGCCAATTAATCATATATCCATCAAAATTTTCAACAAATTACCGAATGCACTGAAAAATGCCCATATCAAACAGTTAAAGGCAGCAATCATTAATATATTATTAAAAAATGCATTTTATTTCCAAGAAGAATATTTCGAATCTATTTTTGACGAAAAAATTAATTGACATATAAGTAGACATTTTATCTCTGTATCTTCTGTAATATTGACTAATTTTAAATTTTATATGTATATTTTGAATTTTATATTTCTGAGTTAACTGAATTTAATATAAGTATACATATATAGTTTCATATTCAAAATTTCATATAATTGTTTCTTGTACCTGTACTTGGTTTCGTTCATATTTTTTGTTTTTGGTATTATTTGACAACCTTGAATATAACTTGCATAACTTGGGTTAATAAATTATTATTATCATTATTATTATTTTCCTTGACCTGCGAAAAGCGAAGGTCAGATTTTTGGCTAAGCCAAGGTCTTCGATGTTCCTGAAGAAGACCCCATGTATTGCAGCTGCAGGAGCACTCCTGTCTCCGCAGCTTCAATGTGGGTCTTCTGCTGAACGCTTCAACTCGGTGACAGAGTTTGAATTAACCCGTTCAAAGTCGAAGATCATGGGCTGCACGGGCTACTGCCTCGAAAAGAAATGCTCCGATCCCTGCTTTCTCATGGCCACAGACCAATACCATTCTGTTATGTAGACACTCCAAACTCAATAGTCCACGGCCCCCTGCTGCCTGGGAAAGTACAACCGTGGAACGGACGATTTAGAATGCAAGCTCCTATTGAGATGCATCATTTTACGAGTTTTCACGTCGAGTTATCGCAGCTCCTCTTTAGTCCACCACTACAAAGATTTTCTAACTGTGCTTACCTCTTGGTTGCTCCACTCCCAAGTAGGTATACGTCTCTCCGGCATCAGGAGCTGGACATCCTCTCCGTATCCCTCTCATAGTCCGCTTTTGACATGAACCGTGGCACATTTGTCAATCCCGAACTCCATTCCGATAGCACGCGTGTACTATTGCACCACCCTTAAGGGCTGAAGTAAGTCCCTTTCTCCAGAGGCATACAGGTTGAGGTCATCCATATAAAATAAATGGGTGACCTTATGCTTACGGCTGGGGATGCCGCAGTTGTATCCCCGGGTTATCCCGAGTGCAACGGATGATGGAAATAGTAAAAGTGAAGAGGGCTGAGGGAATCTCCCTGAAATACGCCCCTTCTGAAGATTACCTGCTCTGTTTGGACTCTGACTTGACCAGATCTTATGGTGAAGCGAGTCCTCCAGAGCGGCATCAGTTGTTTAATGCACCTCACTATCGGGCACCGCAAGACATCTGAGCAAATGTATGATAAGCTCATGCGATGTTGTATCAAATGCCTTGCGATAATCGATCAAGGCTATCGAAAGGTTCCGCTTATACTGCTCGGATTCCTGCGTTATAACTTTGTCGATGAGCAGGCCAGCGACCCCCCTCTTTTTGACCCTCTTTGCTCATATATCCGTTCGTACACTGGATCAACTGCAAAGAGTTTCGCGCATATAAAATGCGCGTAAACATCTCATAGCACAAATTCAAGTACCGGCCTGTAATTCTTTGGATCAGACAAATCTCCGTTTTTGGGGATGAGCACGGTTCGCCCCTCGACAAACCAATCCGGAAACTGCTGCTCCCCATCTAGCCAAGAGTTAAAAACTCTTGCCAAATGGTGGTGGGTACTGGGGAATTTTTTCCACCAATAGTTGTTTAAGCCATCAGGGCCCAGAGCCGCGAAGCCTTTGAGGGCCCGCCGAACGTCTTTCAGGGTTATCGGATTGCGCAGATCATTGAGCTCTGGCTGATGAGGCCTCCTGCAGAAAGTTACAAACTGCGCTAGGGCTGGAGTGTCTACGTTAAGTGGTTGCGGGTACTCATAGATGTTCTTTCAGAAGGTTTCCACCCGATCAGCGGCCGGCGGGTTATCGACAACACGTGGAGGCTCTTGGAATAAGCGAGAAGGTTTATCGCGGAACTCCATGTTTCGCAGCCACCAGCATTCGTATCATATCAAGACAGTGCTGATTGATGGTAAACAGTACGCCTTGATTCAGTGTGTGGTGAGCTCGTCACAGTTTCGCAGAAATTCGCCGCATTGTGACCGTGAAAGGCATATTTGCCGCCACGTAGTCCAACACAAACTGGATACGAGATGCGTGTTGTCTCGTCGACTTGATCTTAGCTTTCATCTTGTGTATGCGTCTCACGTGCCTCCTCTCCGTTTGAGACATAGCATGAGCGGCGTGATACACAGCAGAGTTGATCTTCCAGATGTCAGCTTCATCTGAAAGAATTCCACGAATACTCGCATCCACCTGTGCCAGTTGTTGTGGCTTCAGGGGCTTGGTTCTGTGAAGCGCCCTGCGGGTTCTGATGCCCTCCATCGGTGGTATGATGTGAGCATCCTCTGCATGCAGGTTTACGAGTGGCATGTCTACCACTTCTGCCACTACGTTAATCGACTGAGGAGGAGCTCTGACATAGCCTGGGGCCCAAAGATGATATACGTAATCCCTAGATTTTGGGCGGAAAGGACGGCATGCTCTGGGTATCTCTGACTCCACAGAGCATGCATTCTCGCCATGTATCCTCTTGGGGTGGACTTACTGCTCTCGTATCAATGCAGGAGGCCGTCCCCGAGCTCATCTGTCCACTCAAGGCGTCCGTTGTCATTGCGGTTGTATCATTTGGCAATCCATCGTTTTGGGCCCCACCACCTTGCCGTTGACCCCTATTCCGATCGGGTCGGTTGTGGGGGCCTCTTCCTTGTTCATTTGGAAGCCGAGTTTTAGGGTATACTGGGGGGGGGGTTAACCTAGTATAAAACATGGCCGACATCAGAGGGAATGCTCTTTCTCTCTCCGTTTGCACCCGTTGCTCAGAAAAGTGGTGTCGCAACTCACCAAGGCCTTATTATTATTATTATTATTATTATTATTATTATTATTATTATTATTTATTTTTTCCCAAAAGGATATTCCAGTCAGGCCCTGTCTTTGGAGCTCCGACACATCCGGAGGGCGCGCTGGATCGTTTACCCAGATAACCACTCCCCCCCTCCTTGGGGTGAGCGATTACTGGGTCCGAGAATCATGTACACTGAGCAGACGCAGTGAACTAAGGATGACGGTCTTCTGCATTCGTCCGGCTAAGATTTCTGTCATATTACGCCAAGCCGGTTTGATTTTTAAGTTCGAGAGCGGTGTGTCCATCATTCCACCAAGGACCCCTATAATTATTATTATTATCACCAGTGGATTCATTGTTGATATCCGAGTTTAATATTTCAAAAAGAATGAGGATCAAGTTTTGTCTACTCTTTTGTTTGACGAAACAGAGTGAGCCCACAAAGACAAATTATCTAAGACCTGTATTCCAACGAAAGTATGGGCAAATATACATTTTATTTCTGTTGATACGAAAGCTATATGAGTATATTGAAGTTTTCAGATCACATTTTCCAATGTACCTGCACAGTTAGCCATGAAACATGAAAGATACTCTTTACTGCTATTGGATTTTTCATTTTAATCTTTTAACGTGTGTGAAAAGAAGTATTCTTTGACACCTTCTGAAGAATATTCGATCTTGGATACATTCTTGATCCTTCTATAAAATATCCAAAACGATGAGTTCTTCATTCAACCCTCAAAGAGTTGAAGCATGCGTTTATGCACATCTTCAGAAAAACATAGCCAAGTAAGAACCAAAATTGTGGAAATCCGAAAAAACTTTCAAATGACAGGCAGCAAATATCAAATGCAATCTGATATTCGAATTTGATTATATTACAGTGCTGAAAAAAATTACCTTTTTTCGGAATTGGTAAAAAGTTCAATGTACTCATAGCTTCCGTATCAACAGAAATCAAATAAATATTTGCCCGTGATTTCTCCAAAAAATAGTTTTTTGAGAATTCGTCTTTTTTGTCGTCACACAAAAGAATAAACAAAATTTGATAATCAATCTTTGTGAAATATCAAATTCGGACATCAACAGTGAATGCATTCGTTTCATCTCCTATAATTCAAGTATTTTCCATTATTGGCGTTAGATATTGAACTCAGACCAGAGGCCCTCGGGTTCGTAAAACCAATTCGCCCAACAATCAATGCCACAGCGAATTTTTCAACGCCCACAGCCCTTCCAACGACCTGGACAGCCACAATTCCATCAACCAATGAAACCATCACCCCAACAACAAAACTTCAGACCACATTGGTAGCAAACACCCAGAAAAGTCAAAACTCACATCGTTTTCCACAGAAACATCCAAATAAAAAAAAGGACAAGAACCAACACCAAAGAGCATAAGTACCAGGAATACTTATGGAGCACCAACGATGAGAACCCAACCTCAATTAGACCAAATTTCAATCCAACTCTCATGTACAATACCGAACAATACGATTAAGAATTTGGATACGAAACGAACCCCTATTATGGTAAAGAAAACTTTTTGTATTCCAACCAAGATATGTCAGGTAAAAAAACACGAGATTTCTTTGTTTCGGAAATCTTCAGTCCATTCGAAACTTTGAATTGATGATTTTGAAGGAACAACTATAACATTTCCATTGTAACATGCCTAGAAATCGTAAAATGTAAGACAATACTCTGCGCTATAGACACCAGAGTAATAAAAGACCAGAGAGATGCCTTCTCCATCCTTGTCTTGAAGTCAACATAACTTTGTTTGTTTGCGAGCGAGGGCCTTGAACATGTTAAGTCAGTATTCATTCGGGTAGTTTCGTGTATGCCCGCTCATTTCATTCGGATCAAGTTGTCATTCTTCGTTTGTAAAAAAACTGTCGATAACATTTCACCACCCGTCACCCCCCTCACCAACAAATTGTAAAGAGAAGGAAGTTCATTTTCACTTCAAAGCAGTTATTTGTATAGGTATAGGCAGCACATATCTATGTCTTTTATTATTCTGAGATATAAACACGTTAGGAATCTTAATCGGAAACAGGTCATTACATTCATAATCATATATTCAAATATATAACAACGTATTGAAATATGAATATGCCCCTCTTTCACAAAAAAAGAATCAGAAAACTACGTTATATTTGCATTCCGAAAATCATCTACCCAAAGATTGAGAAGAGCTCATAAGTTTTCATGAATAGTAGTGTTCTGATACCTTGGTCAATAATGAAATATTTGGGAACACCATCGCACGACTGATATTATCGTTTCTCTTCTTTTCAGCCTACACCAGAGTGGGTGGAAATAAAAAAGGAATTTTCACAAGAAATCGCCAGCCCAAAGCCAGGTGCTCATCATATCAGAAGGAGATACTGGAAATTAGCCAATCAGTATGCTAATGAACTAAATTTTCCTGAGTCTCTCATATTAACCGAATACTCATCTCTCCCAATCCAATCTCCCTGGTCCTCACCAATTTGGGTCGTTCTCAAGAAACCAGACGCCTCTGGAAAAGCAGAATAGGATTTTGTTGTGGTTTTTCGGAAAGTTAACGAGAAGTCGATAGACGACCGCTACCCAATTTCAAACATTTCTGATATCCTTGAACAATTGGGAAGATGTCAATATTTCACCACGTTGGACTTGGCAAGAGTATTCTACCAAATAGAAATGGCAGAGGCAGATATCCTCAGGACCTTATTCATTCATAAATGGACACTACGTGTACCTGAGAATGCCGTTTGGATTGAAGAACGCCTCAGCGACATTCCGGAGGGTAATGGACAACGTCCTGAAGGGCCTACAAGGAATAATCTGCTCAGTCTATACGGACGATATGATTATCTTCTCTACAAACTTACGAAAGTATTCCAAAACCTACGAGAAACTGGTTTCAAAATACAAGATGACAAGGGCATATTCCTGAAAAAAGAAGTAAGCTTCATAGGACATGTCGTCACTCCGAATGGGATGAAACCGAAACTAGCCGAAGTGAAAGCAATCATGGATTATCCTCTACCAGGATCCTTCAAAGATATCAGAGGATTCTTCGGTCTCCTATTATACTACAGAAACTTCATCAAAGACTTCGCTAAGACAACCAAACCTCTAACCTCCTGCCTCAAGAAACATGTGCATATAGAACATACAACAGAATTCCTGAAATGTGTCTGAACCTGCAAAAACCTGCTTGAAATATGTCTGAACCTGCAAAAACCTGCTTGAAATATGTCTGAACCTAAAAAAACCTGCTTACCGATGAACCGCTACTTCGGTTCTTTCTCATAAGGGCTGTCATATCCCAAGGCAACATAGAAAAAGACAGACCAATAACCTAGGCATCCAGAACCCTCAAAGAAACAAAGATGAAATATTCTACCATCGAGAGGAAATGGTAGCCATAGTTTGGGCAACCAAGTATTTTCGACCATACCTCTTTGGGAGAAATTTCAAAATTTTGTTCGATCATCGACCCCTCCAATGGCTCTTCTTCCTGAAGGTTCTAAATTCCAAGCTGGTCCGATGGCGCCTTAAGCTAGAAGAATATGACTACGAAATAATCTACATAAAAGGCACAAGCAACACCAGAATTGAAATAAATACAAAGGAAATCTAAGGAGCAAATGACAATTACGACAAAATGTCATTAAACAACAATTCTCCATCAGAAGCCACTGATACTGCAGACGACATCATCAATGAGTTATTTGAAGAAGGGACACGAACAGGAGAATGAAAACAAAGCCTCAAATGAAGTAGATAAAGAAGTTGACCCGAACCCGGAAGGTATCCCAGAGGAAGACAACAATGGCATTACCAACCATTTAGCCAGAGAAAGCCCAATGTTAGAAATAACAATATCGGAGAAACCGCTCAGTATTTTCGGTTTCAAACAAGTAAACTACAATGCAGCCAGAACACTAATAGAAGATATATTTCTAAATAAGCAGTGGTACCATGCCCAGTTGAGAAATGACAATCTGGATAAGAATGTTTTTAAAGTCCATGATGTTCAAAGATGAAGAAGTTAATCCCAGCATGTTCAGAATTCCGAGAGAAACATTCAAGAACTCTTCTGTCAACATAATGAAATGCAACCGCCGTCTGGAAGATGTCCACCGTCCAGATAGACAAAAGGAAATAATCACGCAGCAGCACGAAGAAAAAACAAACCACAGAGGAATTACCGAAACGAAAACTGGAATTGGAAGATCATACTATTGGCCCAATATGAAGAACGATATTGAAGAAGCCATCAACTCCTGCGAGATCTGTCAAATCAACAAGTACTATCTAAGACCAGAGAAGCCAAAGTTCATGTTAACGCCTACTCCAACAAAGTAACTCGGAAACTTTTCAAGCCAGTGGACAAAAAATCCTGACGATAGTGGATGAATTTTCTAAATATGGCCAGGCGAATCCTATTGATGGATCTAATGCAATCAATATCCTCAACCCCCTCCTGGTATGAACCACCATGGAGTCTTACATATGATCATCACGGATAATGGAACTGAATTCAAAAATGGACTGATACAAGAATTTGTTAATACCCATAAAGTTAACATCCACAACACCACTCCAGAGAACCCTCAGTCAAACGGGATAATCGAAAGATCTCACTCCACACTGATTGAGCACTTGAAAATATTGAGAGACACGCAGAAGAAAAGAGACATCAAAGAACAGATGCTGTATTTTAGAATACAAAAATTCCATCCATTCTGCAACAAGACAAAAACCTATGGATATTCTCAATGGATATCTCAATAGTCAAGATCCATCTGATATCGATATAAGAAGAGCATTAATCTATAACACACAGAAAAAAACGAAAAATGGTTATTTAACGAACAAGTGTATTAATAAGAGCGATTAACAATCGAGATAATTTAACGCGTGAGCGGAGCGAGCGCGTTAATGTTTGAGATTGTTAATCGCCATTTTAATTCACGAGTTTGTTACAAAACTTTTCCGTCGACAGTAGTTTTCGAAAGTAGAGATATGTCACTTTCAATGTTTATTTATCTAACGTTACGATAAAAAACAATCACTATTTCCTATTTATATTAACTCTACTCAAAGATAGTTTAATTTTTCTTAGTGGTAGTTTTGTATAATTTTTTACTATTTATTTTCAAATTGAAATTAAAAAAAAAATTTACCCTCGATGGGTTTTGAACTCTCGACCTTGGTGTTGCATGACAGGTGAACTTTACCGTTACGCCACGGGACCATATATGGTTTTGAGTGACAACTGGTGTAATGAACATTTTCTGAAATTTTATTTGAAAATTGACAAATAAATAATGACAGATAGTACTAACCAATATAAAATGTATAAGAGCAATGTATGTTGGGTTGCATATAAACAAATCGTTGATTAATAGAAAATCATTCATTAACAGGGGTCATTAATCAACGATTTTGAGTGCGTTAAAATGTATCATAAATGAACGGTCGACGGAAAAATATATAAAAAAATCAACGAGGACTTACAAAGAAGGAAAACCGTGAAAAAGAAACAAACTACTACCACCCTTCTCCCCAAAATCCATCCATAAAGACCACACAATAACTGTTGAGACAGAAAATTCTAACATTCACAAGAAAAATATTTGACACTTGCCTACTAAGATAATGGAATTATTCGCCCCTTCAAAGCCAAAACCTGACGAGAGGACAGGAAATCGAAATCCAAAATCTGAAGATCAACCCAGGTCTACTACTCCTCGATTTGCGATAAGCAAATATCAGGACTGGTACCCACGATTCCATCCACTACTACAATCTTGAACCAATCTACCAAGAGAAAACTGCCATAGAATACCAATATGGTGCCGTCTCCACAGCAATTCGTAACGGACTTAGTGACCCCCACTTCTTCAACTTGCAGAATTCCGATCATAGACCAAAATTCCACTAGACAAGCTGCAACATCTGACTCTAGAAGAGGAAAGGTTGCAAATCATACCAGAAGAAACCCGGCAATCTGACATCAGCCATTTCTCGATGACTCCCATTTATATTGTATTCATCATCAGCATCCTTTTCTTATTTCACAGATAGAATAGGCATCAAACCACTGATGATCCAGTCGGTCCAGAAAACGAAGCAACATCTTCAGTCTTGTTCGTCCCATACAGGACTTCCTCAGGGGATGGAGAAGTAACAGTTCGATAACCCTCTTACATCAGCAGATTATTGTTCTATAACCCATGGACGACAGCACTTATTTATTGATGACATCTGCAAAGTCAGCACTAATTTCAATATAAATCTTGCATGCGATTGTATTAATTCAGTACTAATATTTTATACCTATAAGTTATTACTCTTTTCAAATAAAGTTTTTAAAAACCCTTTTGTGTAAACGAGAAATATAATTCGCGGCGTACACAATACGTCATGAAAGGTTTATAGAAAATTGATACAAAACATGTATATTTCCTGAAATATGAATAAAAACAAAAGTAGTAATATAGAGTAAACGAACATATTTGAAAAATATTCAGAATTCATGAAGTGAATATAATATTCAGTCGAATTTTTCCCAGCTGTCTTTGCATATAGTTTCATGGACTTTTGGCTTGTTCTCTGCCTCTTTCATCTTAGAGACTGCTCGTGACTAATCCTGTTCATGATCTTGTTTTATTGACTTGAATTGAATTAGAGTCATCAGATTTTTGTGAAATAGGAAATAAAATCGCGTTCAAAAATAATAAAATCAATAAGTTGAAACAAACAGAGATAACTTGTATTTGAAAAATATTACTTTCATAAGTAGTCGCAGCGGCATACGGAGTACGCTCCAAAGAACTGAAACTATCGAACTTACACACTTGAGAGACGGGATTATACTAAAAGGAACTCCGGTAGGAGGACTACAAAAAATTCAAAACAATTCTACAAGTTAAAAAAATCTGCATGCATTGTTCACAATAAGCTTGTCAAGAGAGAAACAAGATGCCTGCCGTACCAGGACGACGCTTATTGCCATAATCCTATACAATAGTAATAATTGGGTAGAAAATCCATCAGAAAACAACTACTTTCCTGGCTAATACCACGACAAACGTTGAATTACATCTAATGAATTTCCCAGCTTCTGCCTTTACATGGAGATTTTGTTGAATCGTTTGTTGCAGACATTAGTTATTGTCTGCAGAGACCTACCCTATACTGATGAGGGCAAGAATCCAGAAATCGATCTATAAGTGGTCCAAATGTTTCAATGAACATTTCCACGCAACTAGCAATTGCGGAGACATCCTTGTAGGACTCTGCACGGAAATTTATTAGATGTAATTCAACGTTCGTTGTGGTATTAGCCAGGAAAGTAGTTGTTTTCTGATGAATTTTCGACCCAATTATTCCTATTGTATAGAATTATGGCAATAAGCGTCGTCCTGGTACGGCAGGACATCTTGTTTCTCTCAATTCTACAAGTGGCTACCAAATCAATAAGATTTAAGAAGAACTGTCGTACGCTATTCGCCAACGCGACGACCTGAGGGTCGTAGAAAGATTGATTACAGAGAAAGCTGGTAATTTATTTTTCGAAATCATTTCTGTTCTATTGAGAATAACTAATTTAGTAACTACAGCGGTAATAAAAGAGTGACCCGATTAAAATACTTTACTTTAAAACAGTTTTGTGAATAACTCTTCTGTGTTTTTTTTTGTAGTGGTTCCATATTTGATGGAATGACTCATCTTTTAACCGTTATTTTGCATATGAACCCAAAAAGATAACTTCTTTACTACAGAAACTATTACTTATGTTTAAGAATGATATATGCTAGTTTTTTACGCTGGTTCTTGGACTAACATCATCCCGTTTTAAAATAAACGGCCCACGCAATACAAATACCTATTTGACGTCGGATTTCAATGATTTCTATTTGCTACAAGTAGACCCTTCAAAAAATCCAATATATCACGCTGGCAGTATTCAATAAGTACTTACTGGTTGCACGTAAAAATGTTGCTTATGCACCACGCTCTAAGATTTATCATATTAAAAGATTTATATGGAAATGTCAAGAACACCGTGTTCTCTATTGACCCAGGGCTGGGTATACGATTTTGAATGCTTCTCGATATTCTACGGAGTGTTTAGGATGACTGTGCACAGTAATGAATAGTGTAAAGAAGCAGCACGGCATACCGAATTCTATTCGAATCTCATGCTACATATATGCGTTTTAGTCTGATTTCTTCAGTTATTTCCTTCAGGATATTTGAATTATATTTTTTGTTGAATCTAACGGACAGAACCACTATCACTATTTTTATTCGAGTTTGAAAGCCGTAATTTTTATGGAACGGTTTCTTAACATTTCGTTAGTACGAGTGGCTGACTTCTTCAGAAATCTGATCATCTTTCATATTGCCGCAAGTTGTATTTATGCTTCCTCGGGTAATCTTTCTCATTAATTACAGTTTCTTGGTTCGTATCCATACTTGTCATTGCGTTGTTATTTGATAGCATGCTTCTATCTGCTATCACTTAATTGTTCTTAGTTGTCCTTTCCCTAGTATTTTCAAGACTGGGATTTCAGATCGGGTGGAGGTTTTTCTTCATGTGGATCTGTATTGCTTCACGTACAAGTCGGCTACGATATCCCTGGTTGGTGGTAAGAAATTGAGCATCTCCAAAAAGTATCATTCCTCCCTCGCTTTTGACTCGGATGGTAGTTCGATAGTAAATGTCATATGCGTCGGTTTCTGGTACACTTTGTCGGTAAGTGTCGTGACACACGTTTTGATGAGTTTATCCAAGAAATAATTTTGGTACAAAGGGCAGGCGGAACATAAAGTGGAGGCGCCGTCTTTCAGTCCTATGGGTTCCATTCTTCATAATGGAATGTCGTGAAAAATATATTTTTGACAACCGTTAATTTTTGTTCGCACATTTCCAAGATCACCCTTCATGTTCGTATTCATTAGTTTTGGGTATGTGGAGCCAACAACTTTTTTATACACAAGTAGTGATAAAAATTGAGTAGTATGAACGACACTATAATTTTTTTTAGGATACTGAATTCTTCGTGATTTACATGAGGTTGTGCACATTACGTTATGATTGAATATATTTTGGTTATATTCAATTCCTCTTGGTGGAGATATCAACAATTATTAGGTATTTTGTATGACAAGAGTCCTGATTTCATATTCCTCAAATTTATCTCCCAATTTTAATTATTCCGAAGAAATAACCAAGGGCAACAGAGTGAAAATAGTAGAAGTTATTTTCAAGAGTGCCCTCGTATGTTTTGCTTAAATTCGTTAGAGGTTTTCCAATTGGAAAATAATAGCCGAACAAGTGAAAAGTTTACAGAAGCTATCAGTTTTAACGATTTCCCATTATCTTTCCCAATACAAGATTTTCCAAAAGAAATAATTGAAATCAGACAAATGAAAAGAGTACGAAAGAACATTTTTCCAGCTGTCAAATTCATTGAAGGTTTTCCAAAAGAAAAATAGCAACTTAACAAGTGCAAACAGTTTGGCCAAGCTATTATTTCGATAGTAACTCATTTTAATACTCTAAACAAGTTCATGTGCGAGATAAATTTCCGAAAATTAATTCAAGCACGCCGAGGATTCGGTAAGAAAAATTCACATCAAAATATGCTCACGAGTTCATTATTCAATTTTCATATACCTACGAGTGGTAAATGGGTCATTTCATATTCACTGTTCACTGTACACTATACTTTTTCTACGACCATCTGAATCATAAACAAATCTGTAATATTTTTAATAAAACTTATAATCCTTGACAGCGACAAGCGCCCATGTTTCCCATAATACGTACAATCTAAAAAAGGAATTGAAGGTACAAATATTGAAAATTATTATAAAAATCGAGCAATAATCGATTTCATAATGTGGGTACTTGGGGATTTGAACCCCCGAACCCTAAACCATCCAAACCCGACCGTCCCCTGAATCAACTCTTGCCGCTACGAGAGAACGAAATTATTTGTTGACATTAACTGCTATAGAAACTTCCTGCCAATTACTAGAAATTATAGAATTCGATAGTCATCAATGTTTATATTGTAATTAGCTTTGTCAATGTCAAATAATCATCATTATCACTACTCATTTTCGATTATTCATTTTTTTAAACGAATTTTGTAAATACGAATGTGAAATGTCAAATTATCAAACAGGCGTTAGCAAACTTGATTCGATCTTATATTATTTATGATCATAAAATTCGTTAACACCTATAATGACAGTCGTGCATGGAAACCCCACAGCAAGAAGCACTCCTCGGCAGCATAGACTCCAGGAAGAGTTAATGCATAATTCGAGCAAAGTTTGAAAAGTGTACCGGAGAGTTTAAAATACACACTATCCCAGAAAGTGGAAAATCTTGGACAAATATCTGTCAGAAAACGAGTATTCTCCTCTAGCATCATTGAGACATCTATTTGTGCAATGTTCGTATTTTCCTTTTTTTACGATTGCAATCAAGCATTGAGTATTATCTCCCATATATACCTAATCGTTAGGTAATCCTTAGGGGTTGAGTCAAAGATATTTTTGACAAAGTAGCGTCCGGCGCTCGAGGACGAAAATTTGGATTATTCATTTTAATATCATAAAAATCTTATCAAAAAATCTGAAGTACCCTCTCAGGCGACAAATTTAGTGTTCGTTTGAGTTTAATTGAGTTTAATGGTTTAGTTGATTTTTTGTGCAAGCTAAGGGCCGGTTGCATGAAACTCCGCCAGATTGGGTTGCATAAAAATACTGATGAAAGATTTGATGGCACATTAACTCAATGCCACGTTAACTTATGATGATTGCTAGTCAACGTGAATTATCGGTTGCATAAAAGCCAATTAAGTTCTAACGTCACATCAACTCGAATTTGATCAGGTATTATCTCAATCAGAGATCCACCACTGATTAAAGTATCATTCAAAAACTGACAGATGAAAATTCTGCTAAAAAATTTGAATATTTCCAAGTTTTAGTAAATATTTTCAGTTCCTGCTGGTATATAAGTCGATGTAGATAAACAAAATTTGGTAGGTGAACAGTATCTGGAACATCAGAATCTGAAGAACAAGTAAACAGTTCGGAGACCAAAAACATTTCGAAATACAAACAATTCCGTTGCAAATGATGATCTCGATTTTTGTCAACGGTTTAGTTATTCTAAATATTTGGTGATGGAATTGATCCATATATTGGGTGTTATGAATAAAAGCTAGCAAAAGCTTTTACTATAGGTGTGTCTTTCTCATTAATTAATAAAATGGATAGGCCTGTTTCAAGAAATCTGAGTAAAAGCATTTGCTCAAGGTTTATTCATTAGACCCATTATCTGAAGATGAGATTGAGCTCATGAATCAATTACTATTAACGCTGAGGTAGTATGCAACTGGCGCATATCAACAAGCTTTTGGGGACGGTTTGAATATTCATACACAATCAGAGAGTCATATCCATACTTTTTCATTAAATTGTCCTGCCGAATTACACTCGAGGTTTGTTTGATATCGGGTAAATTTGTGTGGTTCAAATTCTAAACTGTTTCCTTCAGTAATTTCACTCGAATAACTGTCAACCTAAAAACACTCCACCTTCGGTGTCGTGTTTTTCTCGTGTTATTCTCGTGGAATTGCTAGGAAACAGTTTCTCATGTAACAACCCGATAAAATACAAACCACTTTTGCAATTATAAATTAAAATCGGTTCCTTGTAGCTATGTATTGAAATAATTCAACAAAAACTATACCATTAACTTGTCAACAATCTTCAGTTATATTGTTTCCTCTACCTCTGTACAATTGGATTCTCTTTTTTTAGAACCAGAACATTTCTTACTACTATTTATCTCAGATGAATAGTGTAATTGAATAAATAATACAAATGACGAAGTTTTTTAAATGAAAACGCAAATCGAAGCCATATAACGTTCCCCCCTTTTTTTTTCGGCAACTAATTTATTAGTTCACTTCTTCAAATTATCCATTATTGCATCCAGTTTATTGGTACGTTTGAGGAGCTATTATACCAATATTATTCTTATTCTTATCCATATCCATGTTTATTTCTCTTCTCATTTCAATGGATATGCTGTCCGATTTTTTCCACAATGTTTCCATATCTAGAGAAAACGTACAAAAAATGGTTTTTGTACAACTGACATTAAAAATGACGTTTTTAATTCATTGACACATGAACTAAAAACTGACGTTTTCACAAAATCACTTTTAACACTAGTGTTAAAAGTACTTTTAACACTAGTGTTAAAAGTAAAATGACAGATGAGATGATGGATACTCAGTAATATAGATCTCTCTAATAGAAACACTTCAATCAGATATTATAATCAGAACACCTACTCAAGAGGAATCGTTTATAAAAGTTCACACATGTATTTGGTCGTTTGCGCAATTGATAATACTAATTCCTTTTGAAGTTACAAACGAAGTAGTATTTAGTCCAACTGTAGAATGTCCTTCATCACTGACAAATAATGACATTCATAAATAAAGTGCGTTGGGGTTTATTATATTTGAAGTATCTGTCAGTCAGCCTTGTAATCCAAAGATCGTGTGTTCGAATCCTTATGGATCTTATTTTTTTTTTGTTTTTTTCTTACTAGCAGTAACTGTTGAACAAAAAATTTTGTATGATACATTTGTTAAAAGTGATTTTATTTTGCTCGTGGGGTTGCTCCACTCGCTAACGCTCGTTTCGCAATATTCCCCACTCACAAAATAAAATGCCACTTTTAACACTTGTATCATAAATAACTATTACATGCTTTTGAATCAAAATGATTAAACTGAAAACGACCTTTAATTTTTAACAATATTCTTCAATATTCCTTTTTTTGTTATGTTTAATTTTCTCCCATTTTCTTCTTATAATTCTTCAATCCTTCCTATTATTAACCTCAGACGAATAACATAGGTACGAACATAAATAAACCTAACCTAAAAAAGCTAAGTGAGGCCTTAAACGAGAAAAATAGCACGATTGCCACATCTTTTCCTTCATTAGTAAATGGGCCATTAATATAACTTGATCAACACATCAGATATTTAACATGACGTCAAATGTGACGTGACATCAGTTAATTATAAGATTGATTTTTGTTTGTGCAACCGGCCCTAAGCATTTCAGAAAAACAGGACCACTGGAATGAATCAAAATCGAATTACAACTTATTTTCTACAAAGTTATCTATGCAACATAGCAAAATTGAGTAGTACCTATGTATCTCTTGGAATGAGGAAAAGTAAACACTTTTTTAAAATCAGTCCTGACTCGAAACACGAGGACACAGTAATCGAATGGTGAGGTCGTAATATTCATGATAAAGTGAGTATTTGCAGCAATGCAAATATGCAAGTCGGGTTGTTAATGTCTAAATACTTCTTGCCGGTCATAATTCAAGCTCATGGTTACCTCCAATCCGGTTCTAATATCTTACCGGTAAGGCATTTGTTCAAGTGGGCAAATCATTACGTCATGCGCCGTTAATGCATATCCGTACTAATGAAATATTATGTAGGCCAATTAGAGGAGGAATGTCATCCATGTAAAATAGGAATCGAACGATTTCGAGTTGCGTATAGCTGAGAACCAAGAATAGCAATGACTTATCAATATTTCATGGCATGTTGATTTTTGAAGCGCTGAGAGGCTCTACATTCTACATATTCTATTGATCTGACAGGATCGTTGGAGAGGATGATGGTTGTATATAACAAATGGAGAAATGAACACAAGGAACAAGTTATAATTGATTACGAGCGTATTCGAAAGAGAAAATCGAAGTTTTTATGCATTGTTGAATGGCATTTATTCTGATGTATGGAGAATATTATTTGTTAATAATTCTTCTTTTCTTGCTCCTATAACTTTATCAGTATTTATAAATAACTGTAAATCGGAGAAAAATATCTCTGTGAGAGATTTAATCTTATTATTTTTATTTACGTGGACACGTGTGACTACCCAATCAACACAAACGTCTAGATGTTGCTTTCTTTATTATTATGGTAACAAAATGAGTTGCATTTAGACTTCACTATTACCACTTAGTGATGCCAAATATTATGAATTGTTCACAATTTTCTTCTCGTTAGTGTCGCTTTGAGGTACAAAATGTGAAGAAAATTGTGAAGCACATTAACATCAATTTTGGTTTTATTGCCATAGAAGGAATTAGGTTGTTAAAAAAATTGAGCATGACATCACCATCACAACACAAAATGGCCAGAGTTGCTTGTCGAGTCGAGAGTAAAATTTGTATTTGGTTGGAGCCATTCTTCAAATATTCTATAGGCACTTCTTATTGTGTGTAGTGTTCTGTTTAATTATTTTTATTTCAATAGTTAAATCAAATGTGTTTATTAACATTGCCCAATTATTATGTTTACCAAGAACTGTATCCCTGCAAGGACTGGAACGGTGAGTAGAAACATAGAAAGGTAAATTCAGTGATTTACAGAATTTGGCATTTTTAGGATAGGTACTGATTTGGCCGGGAAGAAAATGCTAACCAGAGGACTCGAGTTGAATTATGGTTTTTTCTATATTTCTGTATATTTTTTTCCTAATCATGATAGACGGTTTGATGAGTATATATTTTTTTGTAAAAAGTATATACTACGCATTTGTTTTCTAGCATTCGATTCCATATGAACCGTAATTCATCAGTAAGGATAATAATATTGAGGTATAATTTATATTTAGGTTGAAACTTGATGCACTTTTATTCTTGAACATTCTAAATGTCATACTTATCCAAGTTGCCAATTGATTATTGTTCTACCAGTGAATTCGCTTCGAAGAGAATTAGTGGTACCTACAAGATACCCTCAGTAAATCTAGTGGCCAATAATTTCAAGGATCATTTGAATCAATGATGACAACAAAATCATTGATCTTTATATTTTCTGGATCTCTATGCCATTTTGATCTTTTATTCAAGGTAGGCAGATATTCTCGGACACTTCTTCCCAAAAAATTATCAGCTTATTTTTGAGCTACATAGCTCACTGTTTCTTCGAATCAACTGATATTTCATCATTCAGGATTTTTTGGATCTTCAGATATCCATGTTGAAATCTGCTGTTTTTGATGGAATGCTCAATATCAGTAAGGACTCTTTCGCAGCCAGGGAGGGGAGTTTCGGGCCACAGTCCCCCCAAGCCACCAAATTACTACGTTATTCATAACATCCGGCTGACGAAAAAAAAAATACTAGTAACTGATAAATTGTATGTTCAGACCCCCAAACTGAAACCCTGACTGCGCGACTGCGTGCCTCTTCTAAGATTACTGTCAGCGATACCTCAACTGATCTAATGAGTATTTCTCACGTTTCACCAAAATGTCTCCAGTCACTGGAGAAAAATGCCATTCAATTCCTCCCATCGTAAGCTCATCCGAAATGACTCTTGGATCATGTTTTTAGGACATCCTCTCCATGAATTCATTCTTTTGATATTCATTATTGCTGAATCAGTTTCCGATGAGTGTATACCAATTCGACATGTATGGCTCTTATTGCCAGGCATGTCAATAAGACCCCGTGGCCCGTACCTTACGAGTCCACAATTGGTGAATGGCCACTCACGTTACTCTTGGATATGGCAAATATCTCATCTGTGTATATTTTACCTTAGGTCTTCTATTCCTGCAGAAACTGCAATTGAAAATACACTTCTTCACTTCGTTTCTCATACGAAGAATCCAATATCTTTCTAGAAGCATGTTCACAACTGTGTCTTGCCCTTGACGAAAGTTTTTTTTGGTGATAGAACATTATAACAAGTCTGGTATATTCATTTCATGTAGTATGTTTTAATCTTCCGTACATTTTGATCTCATCTTCATCAAGATATGGTGTAAGCTGGTATAACTTGCTTTTTCTTTCAACCTTCTTCACTTTGTCCAAATCATTAATCTCTGACTGAAAATCCTCTTGTTGAATTTTTTTATCAGTTTTTTTCTCAGCTATACTATATATATATACTATATATACTATTCCGGTATACTGATTAACCAATTATTATTATTTGTTCTTGTGTAAAGTTTGATAAAATTTTTATACTATTTATGAATCGAGAATCCAAGCTGTGGTTCTGATGAGTTTAGTATATAACTAGAGACATTTTTCGGGTCTGGTAAACAAGGATATTTTTCTGTGACTGAAGCAATGAGTTTTCTTCTTTCCAAAATTCATTCTTCATTTCCGAAGTGTTCTTGAAGCCATTGCTATCCTGTTTTTTGTTTAAGGATTGTCCTGTCGACCAGTTATGGATATTTTTAGGATTATTCCATTTAGTGGCTTTGCCTTTTTCGTTTCTTCTCTCAGATGCTCAGATTGTTTCACAGATGCCTAGTTGTTCTTCACACAAAGTTCAAACAGAACCCACCGTTGAAAATTGAAATTTGAAATTGGGATCTTTTTTTTCTCAATGTTACCGTCTTTTTAAATCAGCTGCTATACTATAGTCCTCTTCACAGGTGCTCATTTGTTCTTCAGAAAAAATTTGAAAAAATCCAGCGTTTTGTAAGGCCGTGAATAGAAATTTTAAGTTTTTGAGGTGCACCATGGTGATCATTTCGGCGCTCGGGCCATTTCCTCCCTGGCAGACTGCTAGCTTAAGCTGGCAGATTCAGGCTCATTCTTTTTGTATGATATTCTCAAATTCCGAGATTTTTCTTTCAAAACTATTTGGAACCTGAATATATCTTTGTTGGTTGTCCCACCATAGTCCAAAAATTCTGAGGTATAGTCAGACGAATTCTTCATTTCTGTGAAAGTGATTCCACAGATGCTAGTTTCTTCAAAACTTTTTAAAAATTGTATATCCAATTGCACATCTGGAAACAAACCTGTAGACGAATATTTATAATTCGTCAGTGCTTCATGTTCGAGCCAACGCTATCTAAATAATCGTATGTGTAATTTTTCGTCAAAACAGCTGTCACTGATTCGGGAAATTTTTTATCCAATTATTGTGCGTTTTTATTCCTCATTGCTTGCGCGCGGTGCATAGAGATGGAGTTGTTCCAAAAATCATTTTGACTTCATTGATAAATTTCAGGTTTGAATTATCTTCTTTACCCTCTCCACAGGAACAATTGTGCATATCGATCTTCTTTGATGATTTTGACATTTCTTTCATATTTCCAGCAAAAGCAATGCGTTTTCTTTCTATTTCTCTGCGTTGAAACTCTGAGTTTTTCTTGTTTATCTTCGTGTTGTGATATGTTTTGTCCGGTGAATGTTCTTTCTTCGGATTCGATAAGTTTTTCTTTGTGTTCCGCTGTTTGTATCGATTTGCATTCCACTATCATCTGCTTATTATCTCCATTTTCAATATAAAAATTTTCGTAGGATATATTATCAATCCATATTTGCACTCTACTGTGATTCATTTGACTATTCACTTCATCAAAAAATATTTTTTATCAGATTTGGATTTTTCTGATATACCTAACTGCATTTTTCCATTCCAATTCTAACATGATTTTTCGCTGCATTTGTTCTAGTCGTTAAATTTCTATTATTTTTTTCTTCTTCAGCATTGGCTAATTGATTGTGTGCTTCAATTTTTGCTAGAATTCTCAACTGTCTCACAGAGCTCCTTGTTCGTACTGTCATATTTTTTTAAATATTGGAACTCATTTTCCAGTTATTGACTTTTGCTTCCACTTTTTCATCTGTCGTCTCGACATTTGTAATCCGTTTTTTTCCGGATCTAAGAATCTTGGACATTGCTCGAAGGGCTATAATAACCTTATCAGTAAAATAGGAATCGAACGATTTCTAGTTCTAGTGTGGCGCAGGCCGTTCAGAACTTCAGTATAGCGGTAATCGGTTCGAGCCCGATGTAGGTACGAGGGATTTTTTCTCAAGTACCCAATATCGGAATCGATAGACGACCACATTCCTTGTTGAAAGCAAGTGTAGGTATTGTGTGTTGTCTAGATGCCAATCTCGGCTAGTGCTAGCTTGGAGTGCACGCCGGCCACCTGAGGTGGTGCTGTAGGTTTTCCGGGTTTTCCTTCAGCTTAAAAGTGAATACGCCACCAAAAATCACTAAGTTGCCCCGGAGCGCCACGGCAAATAATAATAATAGCCGTCCTCTACCCGCGCAGGCCTTGGGTACACTCTACGAGTGTTTATGAGGGAGTATTATTATAGTGTATTGCTGAGAACCAAGAATAGCAATAACAATACTTATGGCATGATGATTTTTGAAGCGCTCTACATTCTACATATTCTATTGATCTGGTAAAACAAACCATTATACCACAAAAACACTAAGAATTTGGAAAGTTTTTCTTGGAATTTGGTATGAGGGTGGTATTTAAAACAAGTCAGTGTTTTTTGAGCAACCCAAAGTACAATTCGGACAAGTATTTATTTTGATATATTGAAAAACAAATGGACAAAAAGGGGTGCTAGTGATATCATCGTCACCTCGTATATAGAGAGGAATCACAATATTGGTTTTCAAGAATTCTGGAAAGAATCCTCTAGCAAAAATGCATCGTAGACTAGATCGAATAGTAATTCAAAAACGAAAATTGGCAAGTTTTTATCTCTTCTGGAAACGTCGGTAAAATGTCTGTTGACCAGAGATTCTGCCCAAGAAACAAAAGACTAGAATATAAAAATATAAATCTTCAAATTACCGTCATAAAAGTTTTGCCGGCGTACCGGCATTTCCATAACAATTCTCGAATCAATGAGGAACAAAGCTAGCGAAAGGCTTCTCGGATTGTCTCAATAAAGAAAAAATAGGACACAAAACATTCGGTGTGTATACAGTTGGTTTATGGGTTGTACTCAGACTGACCGGATGGGACAAAGGATACCGCACACTTTAATAGGAAAAATGCCCCCTTGTCGAATTGCCTGAATTTTTGATATGTTATAGTCCAAGTCATTCTAAACAAAAAGTTCCGTGTGCACAACTTTTTCTATTGGCTAGTTTTGGTGCTAGTGGCCCATGAAACCTTTCATTTGTTCTCCGTTGTTGAACAACACCAAAAGTTATCATGAATAATTTACACTATTCTGAGTAATCAAGATCTGAACATTCATCAATATGAGATACCCACTATAAGAAGTATTTTTATTTACTGTAATTATAGGTGGTAAATTATACAGTGCGAATTATTAAATGAATGATCAGGGTTCATTCGAGGGTTTTTCATCAATACGTTGAACGTAACATGTAATAATATTGAGTTATAGCCCATTATTTTCTCTATATTGCATTTATGCTGAATGTGCAAATGGAGGCTTGAATGACCTGGCACACTCCTCGAGCATCAATAAAATAATCGGATATATTAACATACTCATTCGACACAACCCTATCAAAAACACTTTTTGTTATATCCTCCTTCTGAGTTTCATAATCAACTTGGAGTAATAATTTGATCATAATAAATGGAACACACTGTATACTTTACCACCTGTAATGACAGTAAATAACAATACTTTTTATAGTATCTTACTAATGAATGTTCAGATCCTGATTACCCAGAATAGTGTAAATTGTTCAGGATAACGTTTGGTGTTGTTTACCAAAGAAGAACAGATGAAAGTTTTCATGGCCGCTAGCGCCAAAACTGGCCAATAAAAAAAATTGTACCCCTGGAACTTTCTGTTTGGAATGACATGGACTATACCATATCAAAAATTCAACGTATTCCCTATTAAAGTGTGGGGTATCCTTTATTCATTTTTGCACACATTCGTGTCTGACATGGTTCTGTCGGAGCTATAAAATATTAAAATATTGCTAGCGTGACTTCCACAATTTTTTCAACGGTGGTAGTGAATGAAATATAAAAATACCAATGCAAGTTTAACAGAGTCTTTTTGTGGCCCTGATGACCCAGTTGAAGTGATTTCTAAGGGACACTGAAATGTCTTCATCGAATTATGTCGCTAGGCACACAAGGACTCGATGAGATGGTACCATCTGCATTTTTTGTCTTCGTCCTTTCCGGGAGATATTGAATGAGGGGCATGAAGTGAGAAGTGCCAAATATAGTACTACTCATTAACCTTATATCCTGTATAATTTTTGTAGAATTCGTTTTTAATGATCCTCCAGGTTTTCACTTATAATCTCCCTAGTTCTTGAATTATTGCCGGAAATTTTTCATGTACATGATTAAAAAAAAAACGAAATAAATTTCCGGCAATCGATTCAAGCTCGCAGGTGATTCGATAAGAAAATTTCACACCAAAATGTATTGAATTATTGCCTTGAAATTTAGGGATTGCTATTTTTTCGTTCAATTCTGTGGTAATGATTTCCTTTCATGTCAAATTTTCTAAAGCGTCGTTTCATGTCCTGAAATAATTGAATATCAAACTTCCTGAAGGTTGTCATTTATTTTAATTAATTTGTAAAATAATTCTTATTTGTATTTCTCTTTTTGCCCAAGTATTATTCCTATTTGATTATAATCCATTTCTTATGTCAAATGCTGATTGTGGTTTTGCACATAGTATGCATATAACATATATATACGTATAACTTGAAAGATTCTCCAATCTTTGACTTTCAGAATTTTCATCAGTTATCCAAAATTTCCACCTGATTTTAGGAATTCTCTGTAATTTCAATTTTGCAGCTTATTAAAATAATGATAGTATACTTATTACTTGAATTATTTGGGTCATCGGCTCATTTAACTGTAGGATTCAAATATGGAATTTAATGAATATGGAATTTAATGAATATGGCGGTGGATATTTCATACAGTCATACGGCTCGAGGAAGGGATATCGACTGAGCTCTTAATTCGTCCAGCGAGGTGACAGGAGAGGCGCGCAGTAGTGCGTCTCTCTTATTTATGTGGTATTATCATATAACTGCGTTTCTTGTTGCTCGCGTAGATTTCTTTCTATACCCCAGATGAAAAGTTTCCGATACTGTATATGATATAACTGCGTATACCCACCGTCCTAACTCCAGATGTAAGTGTACATTAATATCCACTTCAATTTTTATTGTGTTATCAATTTGAATGCAGAGGTAATGTTTCACAGCATTTCTGAATCTGAAAAAAGTCATACTTTGAGCAGTTTCACTTCCTTGAACTTTTTAACGAATTAATTTTCGATTTTCCGACGTTTTATAATTTCCAGCGATATATGTTTCAGTAACTCTTGGAATCGTTATGGAAGTCATTGTTTTTTATTCGAGTGTTTTGATTTCCGACTCTTTCATTATTTATTTCCATCTCCTTCGCTATTTCCTAGGGGGAAAAGTGCCACTTGCACTTCCAACGCTAAAATTAGGGAGGAAAAGTCATTTTCAAGGGAGGTGTTAGAAACATGTATTTGCTGATGTTCACACCTAGTTGTTTCTCTGAAAATGAGCCGAAAATGGAGAGTTCCATTGAAATGTTTTCCTATGGCCCCAGCGAATTCCTCTGAACATCATCATATAGTGTGCATGTAACAAATGATAATCATGAGCCCACCCGACATAAAACGAATAGGATATCTCGACTCGAACACTCTGTATCCAGTTGGCCACCACGGCAAACCAGTATTTTATCTCTTTCACACTTGAGACTATTATGAAACATAATTTATAGTGAATAGTCTCGAACCGTGTTCCACAATAGGCATTTTCTACGTCCAACCCGAACCCCATTCTATTTGTAAAGTGTCTGTGAATTTTACGTCCGGCACTATAAACTATTATTACTAGGCAAGATCGCAACATTATTACACCATGCGATTTTGAATCACGATAATGTGTATGATAATGTACTCGGTAATATTTGCGACGAGATGAAAAGTTCTGTAGTTGGCGGACAGGGAAAGGATCTAAATGGCGAAAATTATTAAGTGATGAAGTGTTTTGCCGAGCCTATTAATTTGATGAGTATACGCCAACACGTACTTTGTGGTGATGAAAACCGCGGAAGATAATGTTGGTTTAATAACCATCCAGGATCAGTGGCAGCGATTGTTAACATTATCGGGCAGAGAATGGGTTCAGGACAGGATCAAGTGTGTTTTGCTCTGACCACACATATTAACTTCTACAGAAAGGAAATATGTGTTACTTTTTGTACAGTGAATTCACGTTATATCGCTGAAATGAAGTGGGATATCGGTATACAACAATTATGTTTTCCAAATGAGGAAATAGTATATTGATGGTATTCCGAGTAGGAAAATATATTGTTGAACAACGTGAATATTTCTTGTCAAGGTGAGACAAGCAACACGAAGTCCAATAATGTTTTTTTACGTACTTAGTAAGTAAACCTAGTAAACCTATTTTCCGCAAAGCAATCAGAAGAATTCAATGGCAACGGAAAAAAGTTTTGAAAACGGAAAATTTTACAAAAATACTTGGTAAAAATCAAGTAAAAATTAATGATTATTATAACTTCAAATTTGTTACTTCAGATTTGAAAAAGTGCGAGATTAAAAAATTGATTTCTACCACACTTATAGCAATACCAAATTGTTAAAAAATAAACAAGAATAACCACCCACCAAAATTTGAACTGTTTTTCGTAACTAAAGTTGGTAGTTCTGTGTTTTATTTACCGCGATAATTAGGGCATTATTGTAATTTATAAATATATTTAATTTTGTGTCAATATATTTATTACTTAGTTGTAGCAAATATTTTCATTTTGCTTTCCGATGTATTTATTTTCGATAAAACACAATATATTTACGTTCTAAGCATTACAAATATATAAAAACGTTAATTCCCATATATTTATAAATTCGATCTATTTTATGTCGCAACCGATGCGATTTGTCCAAGCTCGAGCATGTGGCAACATGGCGATTAGGCAGTCATTAGTACATGAAGGCTAACAGATAGCAGTAGCACAGGCAGTTTTGTTATTGTGTAGTTTTCTACTTTACAATTGGCCACTTAACTGGACAGAGATCTGTGATTCCGATATTCAGACTTACTGTAACAGTCTAATTCGCCTGTTACAACATTAACAAATTATTCCATGCGAATAAGGATAACAATTGGCTCTGTAGGGGTACCTGCAATTGCCATAGTCATATTTCAGATAACTACAGTGTTTGTGTTATCTCTTATTGCCTCCCGCATATAGATGTCACGAGGTATATCAAATAACGAATAAATAAGTCGGTATCTAGCGAGACAAATTCCTGCAAGGGACAAAAAAAAAAGGCATATTTCTTTCCCGCAAAGAACGATAAGGAGACTGATCAAAAACGACGATTTCTTCGCAAAAGTGTGGAGTATTCGGTGTTAGTGGTGATAGCTTTTAAATATATTGAGACATTTCTGTCTTCCCTGGAGGGATTCAATTTTAAAAGTCATCTCGTTATATTTGGGATTATGGTATTCAGGAATTCATAGTTTTCCCGAAATAACTTCTCTTTGTGAGGATTAGTGCCACCAGACCTACTCTACAACTACGAAATTTGTGTAGTCAACTCCTTTCAACAATATATTGAATATTATATTTGAAAACGAATAAAAAAAGCAACCCTTGTCCAAGGTAAGTTATTAATTGTTTTTCTAACTGAGTTATTTCTATTTGAGAATTTCGTGCATATTTTTTTCTTTTCGTGTGTGAAAAGAAATCATACCATCTGATTTTGTATTTGATCTCGTTATATTTTCTTTCTTGGTGAATTGTCTCCAGACTAAGTCATACTTTACTTTCTTTTCTAAAGAATGAAACATAAAAAAAAATGTTTTTTTTATGTAACTCACTTGATATTTTTCATTATAATGAAGGGTTTCATTCGGTGGTTCCTTATCCAGATTTGCAATCGTGAATTTCAAATATTTTTAAAATATTTCAAAATGTATTTTTTTAGGGTTGTTATTTCCGGGCTATTATTTCCGAGCTGTTGTTCTGGCTGTGAAATTGTTGTACGAAACTGTCGTTTACGCCTACGTACTGGATTTGATGTCATTTTGTTGGATACAGTGGGATACAGTGGTATACAGGGTGATAATTGGTTGATCCCCTCTCCAACGTCAGCTGATATTTGGTTCCTCGGATCGCACGCAAGTTATTGAAAAATTACCAACTGAATCTTGATACCTTTTTTTTTATTTCTGAATATTTAATATTCAATGAATTGATGCGCTATGTAAAATCTCGTTATAGTTATAAGGTTATTAGGAAGAATCATATATATATATGCAAATTCATAATTTATTTCTTTGTAAGCGGAGAACTATTGCGGTTTGATTTCCATCGATGATAAATTACAATCAATTACATTCAATAATTATAACCTGCGCATGAGCTCACGCGAAGTGTTACAGTCAGCGTCATACTTTCTAGGTATTATTATTATTGGTGGATATAATACCAACCACTGCCACCGCCAATAGTGATCTCCACCCAGTATAGTGACGAAGTTTTCTCTCTTTTTTTTATGTTACTCACATTTTTGTGCTACTCGATTCTCTTCAAGTGTTATATAATTGGTCAAAACATTGACAAAATATTGATATTGTTTTTCTTATTGAAATACGGGCATTCTCGTCATGTAGATTGGCGATTTGAATTGAATACACGATTTGATATTTCGAAGTTATTGATTCTTATTTTCCTTTTGCATATATTTTTTTTTTTCTTTTTTTTTTTTTTGTCCCAGCTAATTTACTAAGTGGTTAAATGTTGAGTTTATTCGTGTTCAATGCTGAATTGACATGTTGGTGAGCATTGATATATTATAGTTCTCAAGGTACTCAGGGCCGCAATTTGTCTGGCGCCCTCATTACTTTATCCCCTATTGTTATTTTTTTTGTGGACCACACCCTTCTCCACTGTAATTAGCTAGCCGTGAGTACTCGTTTGCCGAGTGGCAGACAAAAACATCATAACCGAAAACATACCCTTGGTAATTGGTTTCGTTTGTTATAATTTTATGGTTATTACGATATTATTTTATTTTTAGTGATAATAATAATATTGTTGATTTGAGCAGAGGGTTCGGTTATATTACTATTTGCTCAAGTATGTACTTGAGAGTTGCAAGTTTATATTCACTTAATTTTATGTATTTTTTCTTAGAAATTAATCAAATAAAAATAGTTTTTCAATAATTGAAATATAATTATTCATCCGAGAGTGCTAATCTGAGTGTATGCAATTTGATTATACTCGTTTGAAATCGTTTAGAAGATAAAGGTTCTTGATTTTTCAAATTTCAACCACAGCTGCATTACTTATAAGAGGGTAACGTACTTATTAATTTGTCTATTAATCGAGAAGATTTCGTGGGAATATTTCTCGAAAATTGATAACTTTAATGCTCAAGATTGTAGGTAGTTATATGTTTCTTGGTAGTATCTAGCTGATAGGTACAATGTGAAACATTTTATTTATATTCAGTGACCCTATGTGTGGGTCAAACGAAGGCTCTCTAGGATTAAATGACCCAATCTAAAATATCATACTGCCGCCATCTATTCGGCAATTTCTGTGCTAATGACTTTGCTTCGTTCCCATAATTTGGCAACGTCACAAATCTTATATAATATGCTCGAACGTGTCACAAATCGCGTCAATTGCGCCATCTCTTGACGACATAAAATAGATCAAATTTATAAATATATGAGACTCAGCGTTTTTGTATATTAGTAACACTTGAAATGTAAATATATTGTGTTTGATCGAAAATACATATATCGGCACGCAAAATAATATATATTGATACAATTAATAAATATATTGACAGAAATTATTTATATTTGCAAAAATACTTTTTACCCGAACCTCATATATTTCTACCATCTGTAGTATGATGAAAAATTTAAAAATGGGAGTTTATAGTCATGATATTATTTTTAAATTACTTTCTATAATTCAAGTTTGTAATTTGCTTTACTTATCGCTCTATCTATCGTTATATACATAGTTACATGATGTAGAATCTTAAATTGGTTATTGGCAAATAAACGCAGAAAAGTGCAACTTTGCGCTTTCTTTTTGAAGCACAAACATGGTATTTTTCGCTCGGTTGTAGAAAAATAAATAAAATTTATATTAAGGGCTACAAAAATTGTGTCATTATTATAAGTGTACTCAATTTGATACTAGGTTGCACTACTTTATATTCAAATTTTAGTTTGATAGTGGCAATTAAACACTGTCTGGATCTTTCCTTCCTAGTGGCAATCGAAGTGAGACCCACAGTTGTGAAAAATAGAATTGTGTATTAGTGTCAGTTTAACCTTAAAGGCTGCTCATACAGAGTTAGTCAAATGTATGGACTCGCCCATTTTTTCCAGTTAGTATTAAAACCATCGAAAATAAACCTTCGGATTGAAGTTGAAGGGTATTTCACTCTGCACCTTTTTGTGAATTCATAGCTATTTGTATTATAAGGAAGGAAAGTGTCATTTTTCCTCCCGTGGGATGTAGTTTACTAAACATTCAAGGGAGGAAAAGGCACTTTACTCCCATGTAATACATATGATTTTTCCTCCTACCCACTTAATAAACATTTTTTTGTGAATATAAAACGCATCTCAACTGCTCGTGTTTAAAACGGACCTATACTTGCATGATGAAAAGTATACAAAATCAATTCATACCCATCTAAATTACTCTGATGGCGTAGCGGTGAGCGACGCTGACTAGTTAACTAGCTGACTAGCGACAATCGGTAATTTTTTTTTAAGCAAGTTACTTTCCTTTTTTTCTGTTAGAGGTATAAATTATGGGATATTTGGTTAACTTATTCATTTGGGAATGAGATTCAATGCTGATTTTCTCATAGGCAATATTATCCTCCCTAGGGTTCACTCCCTGATTTTAGGGAAGAAAGTGTGTACTTTCTATAGGGTAGGAGGAAACATATTTTTTTGATGTCTCATTGGTGGAGGAGTGACGTCATCGACAATTTTTTTAAGGGAAACGTATGCCATGTTTTGTATCGTCAGAAAACTTGTATTCTTCTCGTTTCAGTAGTTCTAATATTATTTCAACCCCCTCGATAGATACAGTGTGTTTCGTAATTTTTTGTCGAACTCTGTAATTCACTTACCTACTTCACTTCAACATTTGTTGAAAATTCACTCAGTTGGGGACTGTGGCAAGACGAATATTTCAGCAATAAGGTAATTTGAATTAGACAGTGGCGTACGCGAGTTTTTATTGAAACAAATTTAAATGCTACATTAACAGCTGTTTCATTAAGAAATTCCATTCACAATGTTTGGAATAATTTTAAGTATCAAAAATTGGAACTAGTCCATTGATAATTGAAAAAATATTTGATATAGAGAAAACGTGCTGCAATCGAGTGGCCAGCACGAAGTCCAGATCTTACACTACTTACTTTTTTCTATAAGGTCATGTCAAAAATATGGTCTATGTCGATAGATCTAATGGACAAATGGATTTAATGCACAAATTTTGAAATAATACAAGAAGAGAACAAGCTTTCTAACGATACTAAACTTGACATATGCTTCCATTCAATAAAATTCCAAAGACGTTACCTCTCCACCAATGGCACATCAAAAAAATATTTGAATAGACAGAAAGGTGCAGAGTAAAATATTCTTCAACTTTTATCCAAACTTTTTTTTTATAGTTCTAATATTAAGTTAGATAAATGAGCGGGTCCATACATTTGACTAACTCTGTATATACAGGGTGTTCCTTAAAGACATGCTAATATTTGAGGGGGTGATTCTTTGACTTATTTTAGGGAAAAAACTTTCTATAAACGTATGTCCTAAAAGTCCTAACTTTTGAGATACAGGGTGATAAAGTTTTGAAAAAAAATCAGTTTTTTAATAATAACTGAGATAATATTGTAGACGTTTTTATAAAATTTGGTACATGTCTTCTATGCATCAAGGTGCATTTTTTAATGCACAAACATTTTCATTTTCTCAACCAAAGGCGTCCGTACGGGTTTTGCATTGAATATTTTTGGAGAAAAAAATACTACGCCACTGCTTTCTCCTGAAAAAAAAAATATACTTTTGAGATCCTCATTTATTTTTGAGCAAATTTGATCTCCTGAGTTTTCTTTGTCCGCCGCATCGTTTTCGCTTAAAAAAATAAAAATCGTTTCATTTCAGGATCAATTCTTCAAAAATCTGATGCGGTGTGGAAATGTTTGTGCATCGACTGAAATCAAATTGAGGGATCAGATTTGTTCCAAAATGAATGAGAATCCAAAAAAATGTGTAATTCTAGTCAGATGCTCGGTTCTTGATTAAAATAATTAAATTGAAATTGCTTCATATCGCATCAGTAGGTACCTAACATTTTGTTGACAATAAATCGTCCGATAGTAATTTAGCTACCTCTTTATAATTGATATTTCATTTTACCGCTTCTTAATCTTTTCACTTATAATCTCCCAAGTGCTTGAATTATTACCTGAATGGATTTACGATATTAATTCAGCTACCTATCTTAAATACAGTTCATCATAATCGTTGGATAGGTCGCGGAGGACCTCAGCAATGGCCAGCAAGATCTCCTGATCTCAACAGTTTAGATTTCTTTTTATGGGGGCACCTTAAAACTCTAGTGTATAAAACTCCCGTTAATACTTTAGAAGATTTAAGAGAGCGAATAGTTGCCTCGTGTGAAACTATTCGAAATACGCCGGGAATATTTCAACGTGTGCGTAATTCCATGCGTAGACGGGCGGAAGCATGCCTATTAAGTGAAGGTGGCCATTTCCAACAATTTTTATAATCAGTGTTAGTATTGTCAATAATTAATGAATTTGATCCGTTCATTTAAACTTACTTTTATAAAATAAAATAAAATTCGTTTTTGTACAAGCTGAAATCCATATTTTTTTGATTCTCATTCATTTTGGAACAAATCTGATCCCTTTATTTGCTTTAAGTCGATCCACAATCATTTCCACACCACATCAGATTTTTGAGGAATTGATCCTGAAGTAAAACGATTTTTATTTTTTTAAGCGAAAACCATGCGGCGGACAAAGAAAACTCAAGAGATTAAATTTGCTCAAAAATAAATGAGGATCTCAAAACTATTTTTTTTTGAGAAAGCAGTGGCGTAGTATTTTTTTCTCCAAAAATATTCAATGCAAAACCCGTACGGACGCCACTGGTTGAGAAAATGAAAATGTTTGTGCATTAAAAAATGCACCTTGATGCATAGAAGACATGTACCAAATTTTATAAAAACGTCTACAATATTATCTCAGTTATTATTAAAAAACTGATTTTTTTTCAAAACTTTATCACACTGTATCTCAAAAGTTAGGACTTTTAGGACATACGTTTATAGAAAGTTTTTTCCTTAAAATAAGTCAAAGAATCACCCCCTCAAATATTAGCATGTCTTTAAGGAACACCCTGTATAGAGGTGCGTATTCACTAGAGCATTCGTTCCGCATGAGTACCAAATAAGCACATGTGCTGGTCGGTTTAGGCTCAGTCTGTGTCATGCTGCATAATGTAAACACTATCCGAGCATTTGGTGGTTCGGTGCTCATGCGGAACGAATACTCTAGTGAATACGCACCTTAACCGTTTCTATATTTGTGTTTTCGATTGTACCTCTTTTTGCCCACTGACCCGAGCGTACAGCTATTTTTTTCTTTTAGATTGCCTTCTCACGTTTTTGCTTGCGCATGGAGTGGAAATTTAACATGTTTAGCTAGATTTGTTTTATGTACAAGTACCTAATAAAAAAATATCAATTGTGTGTCACAGCCATAATATGTTTTTAGCGAAACTAAAATCATACATCGTCTTTCACCAAAAATGTCTTCATATATCGACACCGACTCTTTCGTTTCCGTAGAATAATACCGGAAATTTCCATTACTTGAACTGTAATGAAAACAGGAATGCGGAATAACGATTCTTTGTATGTAATATGTTTCCAACATTTTTTCGAAATATTGTTGGTTTGTTCAGTGAATGACGTTCAATCATATCCTACGCCTGTTTGTCATGTAATCTGTTACTGTCATGTTGAAATGGAAATGATGGATGTGGCGAATTGAAGAAAAAATATCGAACCGAAGACAATAGGGTAATGTAACTCATTGTCGTTATAAATTCTTGTCCTGAATGGTTCATACCCAACATGTCCAATTGAAAAATATTCAAGGCCTGATGACTGTGGCATATTTCTCAAAGAATATATTTCAAATGAGCACCAAAATAATTATTGTGGTATATTACATGCCAAGTTTTATACTCTGTCTCCAAATTATTATTTGGCCACGCCACCAAAAGTAATAAACGAGCACCAAAAAAGGTTAGGTTTGTGTGTACAGCGTGAGCGAAACACTAATTCACACATTTTCGACTCGCAAGCTAGCTAAGCTTGCTCAGGTTAGGTTTGTGAGACAAGTGCGAGCGGAAAACTAATTCACGCATTTTCGACTCGTATGCTAGGTTTATTTTGGCGCTCAAATATTGTGTTCAAGTAAGATTTGTGGTGTCACCAAAATTAGTTGCTGCTGAAATAAATATAAATAAACTTCAAAACTGAACACTTTGGGGATCAAAAATAAATAATTTGGTGATTACATTTTAGTGCTCAATTATGTTTTTTGGTGACACAACATAAGTATTTGGAAATCATATCAATATTACTCTGGTGCTCGGTGCTGGGAAATACGACCCTTTCTCAAAACTGAATTGAAGTTCATACTCGCAAATGTTAAATACATATATATAATATATGTATATAATTATAGAATATGGAATAAGTTCATTATTTCTCAATATGGAAATATTGAAAATATCCTTGGATAGGTCGATTTTTTTCCGAGTAGTCAGTTTTCGAATATTTCCTAAAATATATAAATATATTTTAATACTGTCACATTATTGGGGAAAATCAATAAAACGCATATTTACTTTTATTTGGGAAAAATAATAACATTCAAATTCATTTTTATATTTCATATTTATTTCTCTCGGAATCCGAGGCATATCAGGAAGTTTCACATCGTATTGAGTAGTATTGACAAGAATTGCTGAGACTGCTATTTCAGCATAATTGTGATTATTGACCTTTTACGATGGGAATGGGAATACGCTGATGAGGGATTTATCACCTTTGATTTGGAGAGAGTTTTTTTCAAGAGGTTAGTGGCTATCTGGTCTCCTCAAGGTGCGACACACCACCGGCGTAGAGAATGACTGTATTATTTTTGTAAGTACCATTTTTATTGTTCATTTAAATGATATAATTAGATTTGTTGAATTTACCCAACTGTTTCAATCATTCACTACCTTACCTAATGAACTGAGCTTACAACTCCAACGTCCATAATTTTAAGTGAAACCCCAATATAGGGGAGGCGCTAATTAATTTAAAAGTTCCATGGCCTGGGGCGTGACAATACGTGCAAGGATTCAGTGAAAGGCGGGTGGTATCTCTTTCCTGAAACTTTTGGCTTCAATTTCGAATTAGAGCACAAAAATCAAATCGATGCATATAATAACCAAAATAACACGAGGTCCCATGGGAATGTGGAGATTCATACATCGGATAGACCAAGAGGTCATTATCCGTAAGAATAAACACCACACCGTCAGACCTATAGAAACATCGCTTAGCATTTCAAATTGTCAATATTCACCTGAAAACGATTGTGGATTGATTGAAGAAATTGAAACGTTGAGAAAAATTGAAAGAGGTAGAAATCTTTCAACCATTGGACGATGGACATCCGAAATGTAAGTAATCAAGTCACTTTATTATATAGTTTTTTATGTTGTTATTATTCTGACGTGTAATCTTGGCATGTCATGTTTTTTATTGTTTATTTATTTTTGCATAATCAATTATTTTATCTATTGTATAGACTATACTTACTCTTAGAATTATGTCTATGATCTATCCATCTATCTACTACATCGTCTACAAACTTTATCAGTTCATTCAGCTTGGACACAAGAAATCGTACGTTCAATTAGGCTGGAACGCATATAAGCAAAACGTACCACGTTTTAGTCAATGGAAGATATTCTAGCTCTCTGATTGGATGTAACCAAACACAGGTGCACTTTGCCATCCAGACTAAAACGTAGTGCACTTTGTCACCCGGAAATTTATTCGAAAAAATTCCCTGTGGTGAACAGGCAAACTAGATTAGCTTTCTCAGGTTAGGTTTGTGTGTAAATCGCAAGCGAAAAACTAATTCACGCATTTTCGACTAGCAAGCTAGGTTAGCTTGCTCAGGTTACGTTTGTGTGTCAATTGCGAGCAAAAAACTAATTCACGCTAGTGCAAAATGCACGTTTCAGTCTGGATGGGCAAAATGCACCTGTGTTTGATTAATCAATCAGAGAGCCATAATATCTTCCGCTGACTGAAACGTGGTAGGTACGTTCTGCTTATATGCGACCGGGACAATATTTTCACATATTTTTATTTCATTGGTTATCTCATATAAATTATCAAAAGGGACAAAATGAAAGTGACGACAAACAATACAGGAATTTTATATGAAAAAAGAAAGAATCAATAAGGTTAAAAAGTAAAACAGAAGAAAAAAAGAGTTATTTTTGACAAGCTGATGTTATGTTGAGTTCGCCTGATTTCTGTAGTTTTTTTTATCGGCTAGTTCAAAATATCGTTCCCGATCTCGACAGAAACGAGTGATAATGAGAAGATTGAAGTTGAGATCGACTGGGACCGCATTTATCATATTTTATATTACTTATTATCTTTTATTTTTGCATACAATGCACGTATAAATCAAGCAATCAATGAATCAATGTTAGGCTTCATTAATAGATCATGTAAGGAATTCAGTTTGAACACTCTCAAGTTATTAAATTGTTCATTAATGAGATCATTTTTGAAGTACACTTCAATAATCGGGTGTCCATACTATGACTCAAAAATCAAATTAAAACTGTACATACTTTTCTGAAGGTGCGTTATTTATTAAATCATTCGGATCATTAGGACCGAACGAACGAATGCTCGAACAGTGTGGACGTGGATGCTGATGTAAGCACGAACAGAATGCGCGTGCGGTGCTCGGGTTGATCCGGTTTTTGGTCTACTTTTTCGTGCTCAGTGTGGACGGTGGAAGTGGTATTGACGGTCTGTGTGAAATCATCACAGCGATTTCGTTTGGATTTAGTTGATGAGTATGGCGTGGACTTGAGAAAAAAGCCTTGAAAATGATAAGTTCATATAGAAATAACAAAATGTTGTGGTATGCAAAATATAAATATTTTTACAACAACGTGAAAAAAGATGACATTTGGCGGAATATTGCCCAAGAGCTACAAACGGATGAACACGATGTAAAAAAGAAGATGGAAAGTTTAAAAGGGTCGTATAGGCCTGAGAAACCCAAGTAAAAAAAAGCCAAACAACAGGAAAAGTGAAAACTAAGTGATATGCGTGTGAAGAAGACATCCTCATGTAATTGTTAAACAGTGGGTTCGCTGATTCGGCTGTTAATTCTCTGAATACTGTAGTTCTATCTTTCGTCGTTTCTTTTTTAACAATGAACACAAAGCAATAACACCAGCACCAGCCCTCACCACATGGGAATTCATTTGATCAGTGATTGGTTGGAGCTGCAGCTGGAAAACATTTTTCGAAAATTTTCCTCACGAAAATGTCTCAGGTCAAATATTACCCGGTCTTCTATATTCTCAATTTTTAGTTCAGTATTTTCATTTTGGTCCTTAGATAGCTAAAATCGAGGTGTAAGGAATTTTTAGCAGGGCCGAGTAATGGGGGGGGGACAAAAGGGCGCACTCGAAAAACTCGTGGGACCGGATATGTTCAAAAATTGGAAAAATAAACTTGGAATGATGATTGAGCTCTGAAACTTTAGGTGGCACTTCTTTAGGAACCAAGAAAAGCAACCCTCCAAAAGTTTTCGTCCAGTACAGAGGGATTTTTTTCCAAATGCTACAAAATCGAGGAAATAGTTATGAAGAGGACTATAATTGAAAGGGTAGTGGTGAAAACTGGACCAAAACTCCTGCCCTTAGGGTTGCTTTTTTTGGTCCCTAAAGAAGTGCCACCTACAGTTTTGGATTTGGTATATTCGAGGTAAGTACTTCCATTCCTGAGCTCGGAAGGAGTATAGCTGTTCGGCGTATCATTTCACTGGCGGATCCCTAACTAATACTAGTTAGGTCTAACAAGGGAAGAATATTCATACGATAAGGGAGATCAGATGAATCAATTATACCTATTTGGAGAATAGAAGAATTATTATAAATGTATATTTCTAAAACAAAATTTTATCCGGCAGCATTAATTGTGAGGAGATTTTATCTTCAATTAATTTAATTGTCAATACCGAAACATTCAGAATACGGTTGGTTTCACTCTACAGATTATGGTTTTTTCTCTCCTGTCACCCAAATGCTCAGAAATGGATATTGGTATCAACAGGTTGATATCTTTAGCAGCTCAACAAATACAATACAAATGGACTGAGTCGCATCATTTCCTAATAAACCTATTTCCTTTTATTGTATTTTATTATTATTTTGTAGGGTACTATTATATTATATTGTATTCTTATTTTATATTGTACCACTATACTGTATCTTATATATTATTAGTAATGTATCATTACTGTATTATGTATGTAATTGTTTTTAGTTTTGAAATTTTACAAATATTTGTATAACACATTGTAATTGAGACCACCCGCTGAGTTGATAAGAAAACAAAAAAATTAATAAAGAATTACTCCACGTACCCACGAAGCAAAATGTTGCAAAGCAAGCTTCCGCGAAGCGTGAATACCCATAACTCCAATGAGAGACCATGGCGTTATATTCCGAAACGTCCTTCCCGAAGCAATCTTATTCGTCAGCGGCCGCGGACTGATACCGTCTTGTTATGACGAATTCCACGAGTGGCAATTAAGGGTGCACTTTTTTGGCTAATAAACATCTAGTTACCTCTCTCTGAAACCGGCCAAATATTTGTCAACATTCATTTGTCCCGACATTAGTATGCAGGCGAGGCGCTCATTTAGGAGGAGACAAAAAGCGAAGCTGTTTCGGCCGGCATGGCAGATTCAGTGAGTACCAGATAAATGCCTGTCTGGGTTACGGTGGACATTTTCCGCGAACCACGTGGTCTATGGTCTTGCCGATTGTTTTTTGTCGACCGGACGGGAATTTTTTAAATGCTGCCCGAAACGTCGAGCTGAAATGGGGGACACAGGCGTGTGCGAGGGTTTTTTGCCAGTGTCGTTTGCTGCCATTCATTTCTCACCGTCAACTCTATAAGGTTCAATTTATGCATCATTGTCATTAGCATAGTCCTAATCACACTCACTGCCATAATAACATTATCAAATTTTAATAGCATTTATGCGATTTATTAATTTTTAGTTCCAATCATAATCATAAGAATTGAAATGTACAGTTTCAATTTGAGTTTATGATTAAGACAGTGACTGTGATTTGGACTATGATAATGTCAATGGTGCATGCATACATTTTTCGACTGCATTTGATTAACTGGGAAATCTGCATTCGTCGGTCCTGGGAATGCATAGGAGGCAGAGTTTAATTGTTATCAGGATTCATTCATTTTCTTCAACATTTATTATCTACTGAATTTACTCAGTCATTATTACAGTAGATACCTATCGTTGAAAAGGATCATGAGACAATTTCCCACATATTCGGGTCAATTGTGTTTCTCATTAACAATTTTGAAATTTTGAAATTTTGTTATCATAGTAAGACAATTTTCAGAGCAAAATATATCTCAATTTTATAGAAGGCTTGAAAAATATCAGCGGGAGATGATGTTGCCACATAATCTCCTGCCAATAAAGCAATGTAGATATCAGGCCTTCTACAAAATTGAGATATATTTTGCTTTTAAAATTGTCTTGCTATGATAACAAACTTGTTAATGAGAAACAGAATTGACCCGATTATATAAACCAATCATATGCCATAATTTTCTCACTTCAACCAATGAGAACAGGACTTTTTGAAAACACTGCCTCCAGCCCGTGGTATTTTCAAATCGGTAATTGCTCTTTCCTTATGTATACATTTCCATAGATACAAAAATCACGGTTAATATAGAAATTTCAGTTTGTCGGCTCAACTGAGAATGATTACACAAAATGAACCGTTTGTGCAATACGAATTCAGTCCTTCATAATGTATTCATGAAATTGTCTGATCGAATATCCTTTCAAAATACAGTATTTAAAAAATACTTTCACCTTGCCATGCACTCAAACTGTGCTGTTATACAAAAAACTTGAGCAAACACATTTGTTTTGCCAGCAAGATGAAAGAGTTTTTTGAAAATTCTGTATTTTCTCAGGATATTATTATACTGACTATTTCACCCATTTTATAAAATTCTCACATAACCTGACCAATCGCAAATCAAAGACAACTTGTATTATCAATTCCATCCAGAAATTTTTTACGTCAACTTTATTTTTACTGAAAGCTTTACCTGACTTGGTAGCATGTGGCATGTTTCCTAATACAACTTTTAAACTAATATAGACCCGCTATTTTTTCAGTAAACCAGTTTTGAGGTATAGGTCAACTATATGATCTAATGCGAATTTTCTAACTTCAAATGGGCTCAATCCAGAATAAATATTTGCCATGTTCTTCGAGTAAGCGGCCAATTTCGCTTTCTTCTCTTCAGCAAATGCTTCTTGTAATCTAATCTGCAAGTTGCTCATCTTTGAGCTTTTTATAATACCATTAGATACTATAAGTTTCCCAACATTTCTAATGGATTCTCCAAGACAACTGCACTGAGAATATATACTTCTGGTATATTCCGCAACTGGGTGATCCATTTTCTATTGCGTGTCATGATGGGAGTGTCACAAGAAGAAAATGATAAATATGCAACACTCATTTCTTGTTATTGTTCAGAAAATTATTCACATCCCTCATCATACCCATTTATTATTTACAGTGTGGTGAATCCCAAGGGGAAACTTTTCAGAAATATTCACATGTGCTAAAGTAACATCTCTTTATAAGAACTAGACAAAGAAATAATCAACAATCACAGACTGATTTCTCTCATCAGTATTTTCTCACAACTATCAAAAACTATAGAAAAATTAATGAACAAAAGCAACAACTATTTTGAAAACAACTTTTTTGGAGTTATCAATATACATAGTTTTCGAGAGATTTGCTCCATCATCGATGCACCTATGTTACCATGAGTATATTCTTTTATTGATAAATGTATTAAAAAAAAACTCACAACAAAAACCTTACTATTCGTATACAAACCCATAATGAATAACGCAAAATCACAAAACATAACTGTTTCTATAGCTTCGCAATTCCCTGACTTCCAGTGCATCGAATTATCAGTATTTACATTAGAAAATAGTTTGAATTGTTGATGGAATGACAAGTGTTTCATCAGGTTCGAAAAGTAATTTAGCGAGAAGGTGCCTTATTTTTTTCACTTCAGCAACTGAAACAATAACAAATTTTACTTCCATAAAAATTATGTTTTTTCACTGATGTAATCTCACAATTTATTATGGTATATTAAATTTGAGGTCATTCTAGTAATTCTCGATATATTTTTATATTACAGAAAAATAGTTATTTATTATACAAGGGAAAAAAGTATTAGATTTTAGCTCGAGGTTGTGTTGTCTCACGACTCGAAGCGGAGGGAGGCAAAAAACCGAGAGATAAAATCTAATCTTTTTACCGTGTATAATACACTATTTTTTTCTGTGACGGGAAAAACGAAGATTTATCAAATATCTTCCATAACCTATGTGTATATATATATAAATATATATATATCCGGGAAAAAGGTACTAACTTTTTTCCCGTGGGCAAAAACTACTCACTTTTTTCCCGGTACTCGGGGAAAAAAGAAATTTTATAAAAAGTTATATTTTATTACCTGTCAACAGGGATTAAATGTCAAACTTTTGTCCCGTCACAGAAAAAAGGATTTTATCATACCCAGATATTTCATATCAAAATCTTACTGTGTTGATTTTGTTCATAATTTTGCGAAACAAAAAAAAAATTTGTTTTATTCAATAAAATGATTGAATACATATTATTTTACGTTCAATTGGATTGAATACATTTGTTTTATTGATTTTTTTGCAACGTTTACAGGAATTATACAAAAAAACACAAACTGAAGTGAACATTGTTGACTGGTAGTTTTCAATCCCTAGGTAGATACGTACCTATTACGTATATTGAATTTCAACATTCCTTGATTTGTCTACTGAAGGAAAAAGTCTTGAAACCCTTAGTATGTCTGCTCATAATCAAGTGTGAATCAGAAAAATATATTCTTCAGGAGACAACAAACATTTTATTGGTCATTCCATATGAACTAACAAACCAAATAGTTAAATTTGCATTTCACCTTCAGAATTCAATAATGGTCTGAAATATCTAAGTATAATGAATGAGTTTTGCTTAAACCACCTCTGACAGCCGCCTACTAGATATCGATCAGTTTTTCGACTTTCTTGCAGACGCTGGAACCGAGATGCGTCCTGCGGTCAGTTAAATTGAGTAGGTGCATTCCGCAAAAAAAAATTCTTAGCCCAGATGCGTCCGATGGTCGCTCATGTGCGTCCGATGGTCGCCCAGATGCGTCCGATGGTCGCCGAGGTGCGTCGCGTCGTAGGTATACCTAAAATAAGTAAATTTTAATTTGCATTTGCTGTTGTAGGTATACCTGAAATAGGTTTTAATTTGGTGTTTTCATTTCTTTCAAATTGTGACGTTATATTGACAATAAATTGCGTCATATAATAAATCTTTAAATTTAGAATGGAATAACAAATTTTAATGATTAAAAAGAAAGTGCTCGGTATCTCATTTTGAAATTGAAAAGTTGATGTCACTTCCGGTTTTACTTCCTATTTCCGATTCGATTTTGAACTATAATCGAAAAATATCTCTCAAACAACGTATCCAAAAATCAGATTCCAATCTTCGCAAAAATAACCAGATGAGTGACGTAACAAGTCTCGTGGCCACCCTATAATGATGAACTTTAAAAGCAAAACTTTATCTAATTACAAAATTTTATCGAAATCATTAAAGCCGTTTCCGAGATACCCGAAATATATGAATATGTATGAATTGCTCGTTTAAAGATATATTGTTAAAATTAACATTTTAGTCGAAAGTAGCATAATTATTATTATTATTATCATAACTAATAGTAATAAATCAGCATGTAAACGTCTATAACAGGGTAACTAACGTCAGATTCAGGCCATTTGATCATATGACAACGCATTTTAATAAAATATTAATGAATTTCGCAAACTATGAAGTTTTGGAATTTGAAGAAAAGCGTCTTCACCACCGTAATACATTACTACTGTATATACTCGATCTACGTTTCGTTAACAAAGTTAGCATCATCAGAGTTGATGTTTGTCTGATTATAACATTCAAACTAATTGTGTTTGTGAGATGTTCTACCTGAATGTAACGTTAAGTGCTAAGAGAAATAAATTTTGTAGTAGTTAATAGGCAGACATGAAAAGTCGAAAATTTAACAATGATTCCAAAAGTTTTCAAACTTTGGTCAAGTGAATGGTACATCGAGAAAGCAACAAATATCAATTTGCAACCTCTTCCGAAGTACTAACTTTGCTGTATAATCGTTGAGAAAATTCGGAAAGTTCTGCAAACTTGGAGTAGTATTGAATACATTATTTTATATCACGAATCAAGGTTGCAACCAATTCAAGTGTACGGAATATACAGTGCGGTCCATAGGTATGGAATAAATTCATTTTTAGCGTTATTATGAATTTAATCAAAAAATCCTCAAACAGGTCAATTTTTATTGTCAATTTGACAATTTACAGTATGAAAATATTACCCCCTTCTTGCACCCCCTCTGAATTATGAGCACCCCATCAAAATATTTAAATGATAAGGGGGTCGTGTGGCATCTTGTTCGAAAGGGATTTTCATTATCTGTTCAGGAATACTAAGTTTTTCAAATTTGGTGCCATCATAACTGAAAAAAAATATTTTAAAAATGTACAATTTTTATTCTCTAAGTTATGTATTTGTTTAAAAAACCTGAAACAAATCGATTTCTATTCTCAATTTGACAATTTATAGTATGAAAATATTACCCCCTTCTTGCACCCCCTCTGAATTATGAGCACCCCCTTAAAAAATTTGAATGAGGAAGGGGGTCGTGTTGCACCTTTTTCAAAAGGGATTTCAATTCTCTGTTCAGCAATACTAAGTTTTTCAAATTTGGTGTAATTATAGCTGAGAAAGTATTTTGCAAATGTGAAATTTTTATACTTTACGCAGAATAAAGGAAATATTTTTAGGAAATGTTTTTCAATTTATTTTACAATTAAATGAAATGTTCAAAATTACCACCATTCACTCTTTGACAATAAGAAAGGCGATCTTGGAATTCTCGTACAACATTTTGTAGGACCTCAGAGGTAATGTTGTTAATTTCTTCCGTTATCCTAGCTTTTAAATCTGCAATATTGTCTGGTCTATTGAAATATATTTTTGTTTTCAAATAACCCCATAAGAAGTAATCAGGTAGTTTCTTATCTGTATTGCTAAACATCAGGAAAAAGTCGTTCAAGACACCAAAAAATCATTCACAAAACCCATAAATAATATAATGGCAATCTAGTAGACTACTGTCATTTTGATATTTGTGAGTTGCTGGCAGACGTCGGTGTATTGAAAAATACTTTTGTGTGTATTCGATTCAACTATGGCTCATTTATCAGAAACTCAAAGAATATACATTTTAATTATGATTGGATGCGGTAATAAAACACGAACTCAAAAGGAAGTTTGTGAAATGTTTAATAATAAATACCCTGGTTGGTCAACACGTCTCACAATCTACAGTTAGCAAAATAGAAACAAAATTCCGTGAAACTGGACATGTAAAAACTCTTCAAAAACCTGGTCGAAATGCTAAATTGGATGAGGAGAAAAAGTTAGATGTACTGTTAGCGATTGAGGAAAATCCGCATGTGACAAGTAGACAACTTGCCGCCGACAATGATGTAAGTAAATCACCGATATTGAGAGCTTTACATAAAGAAAAATACCATCCTTATAAAGTTAAGTTGGTTCAGGAGTTAAATGAGGATGACCCTGATAGAAGGCAACAATTCTGTGAACTGATGATGGACAGAATCGAAGCAGATTTGCAGTTCGTAAACAAAATTGTCTTTTCATTTAAATGGAACGGTTAATAGACAAAACTGTAGATATTGGAGCAGAGAAAATCCTCATTGGATGTGTGAGGCTCACACACAATATCCCAAAAAAGTGAACGTTTGGGCTGGTATCATTCAAAACAAAATTATTGGCCCCTATTTTTTTGAAGGCAAAATTAATGGTGAGGCTTCTCTAGGTTTTTTGATGAACTTTTTACTGCCTACATTAAAAAGATTTTTTCCCGATGTTAATGATCCAAATGCAATAGATAGATCAATTTGGTACCAACAAGATGGAGCTCCACCGCATTACACACGTATTGTTAGAGATTATTTGACAGAAGTTTTTCCCAATAGGTGGATTGGAAGACGTGGAACGATTGAATGGCCGCCTAGATCCCCCGATTTGACTCCTCTCGATTACTTTTTATGGGGTTATTCAAAATCAAAAGTATATTTCAATAGACCAGACAATATGGCCGATTTAAAAACTAGGATAACGGAAGAAATTAACAATATAACCCCTGAGGTCCTACAAAATGTTCTACGAGAATTCCAAGATCGCCTTGCTTATTGTCAAGAAGTGAATGGTGGTCATTTTGAACATTTAATTTAACTGTAAAACAAATTGAAATATACTTCCTAAACATTATGTTACATTATTTCCTTCATTCTACTTAAAGTATCAACATTTTACCTATTCAGAATAAATTTTCTCAGTTATGATTGCACCAAATTTAAAAAACTTAGTATTGCTGAACAGAGAATTGAAATCCCTTTTGAAAAAGGTGCAACACGACCCCTTCCTCATTCAAATTTTTTGAGGGGGTGCTCATAATTCAGAGGGGGTGCAAGAAGGGGGTAATATTTTCATATAAATTGTCAAATTGAGAATAGAAATCGATTTGTTTCAGGTTTTTTAAACAAATACATAACTTAGAGAATAAAAATTGTACATTTTTAAAATATTTTTTTTCAGTTATGATGGCACCAAATTTGAAAAACTTAGTATTCCTGAACAGATAATGAAAATCCCTTTCGAACAAGATGCCACACGACCCCCTTATCATTTAAATATTTTGATGGGGTGCTCATAATTCAGAGGGGGTGCAAGAAGGGGGTAATATTTTCATACTGTAAATTGTCAAATTGACAATAAAAATTGACCTGTTTGAGGATTTTTTGATTAAATTCATAATAACGCTAAAAATGAATTTATTCCATACCTATGGACCGCACTGTATGTTTTATCGACCTATAATGTTCTTCTTCGATATACCATAAGAGAACTTCACAGATACATCGGAAATATATTCCGATTAGTTGTGCAGATTTGCAACCTTTCACGTTTACCAGAATAAATATTTTCTCAATTTGTGTTCAGTTTTTTTATCAAGGTGGTCTCGAAATAATTGCAAAAGGTTTGAAACATTGTTGCAAATTTTGAGAACATCCACTCTGATGCATTCCCAAATTTGCAACCTTGTACACGATCCGGAACTTCATGCAATTTGCAAAAAGCCGATTTGTAAAAATTAATTAGATTTTTCAATTATTTCAAGTCCAACTTGTTCCAAAATATCACTACGAATAAAAAAATATATGTTCCGGTCAACGTAAAAGGTTGCAAATCTACACAACTGTTCGGAATATTTTTCCGATGTTCATGCCAAGTTTGCATAACTTTTGGAATATTCTCGTATGGTATATCAAAGAAAAACATATAGGTTGATAAAAAAAATGTTCCGTACACTTAACTTGGTTGAAAACTTGATTCGTGATATGAAAATATATATTTAAAACTACTCTAAGTTTGCAGAACTATTGAAATTGTCTCAACGAGTATACAGCTAAATTCAAGTTAATTGCCATTTTGTCAATGTTGCGTACTTCGAAAGAAGTTGCAGACTAAGATTTATTACTATCTGGATGTACCATTCACTTGACCAAAGTTTGGGAATTTTTGGAATTAATGTGAGTTGATTGTCTATTTCTACTAGGCCAGTAGAAGAGGTAACCTTTCGTTTTTGTGTTCTACCTACTAATTCTAAGTACAAATTTAGTACCTGTTAGTATGTAAATCTAAGAAATAATTGATTCCGGTCACCAGTTCTAATTAATTTTGTTTACCTGTACCTAACTGATTGAACTTTTCAAGGGACAGAAACGGAAGTTTCAATGTTTTTGTCATTACATTTCATCACCTGCCTATCAGTATATGTCCTAAAATGCATCCCCTTTGACATACAGGGTGTCAAAAGTACGAAAAAAATTAAGATTTCTTTTTTTTCCAAAACTAGTCAAGTTTCATCAACGTGACAATTTGAAGTTTTAATTTTTAATCTTCGTGAACCAGTGGCGTAATTACGTTGGTATATGATCATATTTTCCTTAATATTTTCTTTGGACAAGTGAGTTTGACATCATTCAGGCTCATCGATACACAACCTAAAAGTCAACTATTCTATTGAGAAAAACTGAAGATATGTCCTGAGTCCCAATACAATTTTTTCTGTACAATAATTGCATAACACTAATTTCAATTTCGGTTGACTGAATGCTCCATTGGCTTCGATATAGGTGGGCGGTTTCAATAAATTTTGCGGTTGAACTTTCGTAAGACCGTAGAGATGAGATGGTTTACTGTATTGTGGCGTCAAATGGGTCCTTCCGGGAGTGGATTCTATCTCCAACACCATGTTGAAGAAGCTCCCGGAGTCGCAAGTCACAAGTTTGCGAAATGTCGTAAACGGCACTATGCGCCTAAGGCACTTTCCCAGTAGGTGAAAGCACGCCGTGGTTGTTATGATTCCGAAGAACGGTCAGGATCCGATGTTTCCGCAAAATCATCGGCCAATCAGTCTTCTGAGTTCGGTGTCCAAGCCGACTGAGCCTGACTGACTGACTGAGTCGTGCTGGAAAGGCTCGCGATAGGAATATTCTGCCAGATGTTAAATTTGGATTTCGGCCGGGTCACTCCACGGAGCTGCAGGCCTTGAAGATGGTAGAGGAGACCATCAGTGAGTTAAATAAGAAACCCTCCGTATTTATTTTACTCCTCGATGTAGTGAAGGCCTTCGAGTATGGCACGAAGGCCTTCTCTACAAGATACATCTCCTCAGGATTCCTCGAAGTCTGCTAAAATGGTTGAGCTCCTTTTTGCAAGGCAGAACGTTCCAGGTCAGAGCCGAAAATGTTCTCTCGGAAACGAGAAACATTCAGGAGTGAGATCCTCAGGTTGCAGTTTTGTCCCCGGAATTGTATTCCCTTTACGCTGATGATATTGCGTTGCTCGCCAGTTCCAGGAATCCGGAGCTCGGGGTTGACTATCTGCAATCTGCAGTGGACAGTCTCGAGCAATGGTTCCAGGACTGGAAAATACGAGTCAACCCTGCAAAGACTCAGTTGATTTCCTTCGGAAGAAAACGCGATCTGCCTCAGACGAGGAGACGATCTCAGGAAGGGGGATCGACTGGCAGCCGAGGGTCAGGTACCTCGGACTAACCATCGACCGTTGGCTCACTTCACACATTCAAGAGTTGAGAGCTAGAGTGCACTCTAGACTGGCTATTTTTTCAAATAGCTGCGGATGATAACAAATTCTCCTTGGTTCGTGCGCAACGTGCGATGATCTGTGGCTGCCTTCCAAATTATTACGTTGATAAACCTTGATTAGTATACCACGTTTGATATTTTTTCCTACAGGAGTTTTGTAGAAAAAATAAATAAATCCTATTATTTTACTACTTTTGACACCCCGTATCCCAGAGGGGATGTATTTTAGGACATATATTGATGGAAACTTTTCACTTCGAAATGAGGTAAGGAATCTGTGGTCGGAGATTGTCGGTCTTATTCTGACACACTCTGTGTATACCACTTGATGAAACTGGACAAAGAACCGATAGGAATGGGCTCTCTGTATGAACTTGTAAGGGATATTCTTCATCAGTTCTACCACGAAAAATTTGTTCTACAAATATTGTTTTGAATATAACAAACTACCCAATCAATTCAAACAAATGAAACGAATAAGTCAAAATCTCGTTCTCTCCACACTATCCCAATAAGTGAAAAATTCGAGGCCAATATCTGTCAGATAACAACTAATTTCCCCTACGAACATTGAATTACATCTGACATATATTTTTGCAATGCTTCAACTTGAGGACATAATTGCAAGTGCTAATTATTTTATTGTATTCAAAGCATTGAATATTGTCCTCCATCTGGTCGGGAATGACCAACTGCAGAATGACATGTTTCAAGAACTATTACCATCTCATCAGTGCTCGGTTAGATCAGACAACAATAGTGTCAAATTCGGATAACTAACGTAAATAACGGAATACTTATTCTTAAGGAATTTAGGGTCCCGGATAGAAGTACACATACGTCAAAATCGATCGATTGCCAGGAAGTTTCAGACATTGTCCTCCCATTGATATGAGCATCTAAAAATCACTAGAAGTGTCTAGAATTCATATTTTAGTGATATTCTCCAAATTTTTTAATGTACATTAGGTTCTCCAAAATATCAAATGAAAACATTAAAATTTTATAGTTTTACGGTAGTTCATAAACTACTGGGAACACTGGATGGCGAGTTATAGCAGTAAAGTTGATTTTATTTAAGGCGTTTCCATGTTATTGCACTACCCATTCAATAATTCAAAACATAACCTTGAGCTCGACGGGTCAATCTCGATGAGACCGCTAACGGTGGAATGATTGATTTCGGAAGAGCATCGTCCTTGAAAATATCTATAAAACAGAGACACATTGCCAACTTTTCTGCGATGTTCCAGAGAAATAAGTTGCTTCGTTTCTGAGATACAGGGCGTCAAAATTTAAAATAAACAAAAACTATGGCTAAGATACGTGGACGACACCTTCATCATATGGAACCACGGAGATGAACACCTTGAGGACTTCTACTCAAGAATCAATAACATGAGGGATCCAATCAAGTTCACGATGGGAAAGGAAACTAACAGTACCCTGTCTTTTCTCGATGTGGAGGCTGGAAGAACAGGCATTGGTAGTGTTTACAGGAAGAAAACACACACTGGACAGTATCTCAACTATGACTCCAAGCACCCGAATTCCACGAAGAGGGGCATTATAAGAACGTTGGTGGAGAGAGCGATGTGTATTTCCAGAATGCGGAAATAAACCACATCAGAAAGGACCTACGCCGAAACGGATACTCCGAGAAACTCATACGAGAAGTTCAGACACAACTCCAAAGGGCCAAGACGCTCGAAGAACGATCACAAAACCCCGTTCGTGTCCTTCCCTACACCAGGGGTATTTCCGAAAAAATCAGAAGATCGGAAACAAATACAACATCAAGAGTTGCTTTCAATCTGGCAGTAACTTATGAAGCTTCCTCACCAAGACGAAACCAGAGAACAAAACAGAATCCAGCAAAAACTCTATCTAAGAGGTCCTATGTGAATGTGGAGATTCGTATATCGCCCAGACCAAGAGGCAATTATCTGTAAGAATAATTGAACACAAGAAGTGGACTGACTCAACGGGGAGAAACATCTAAATCGGGAATTGCCGACCACGCATGGAAAGAGCACCACCGAATTTTCTGGGTCGAGGCTAGAGTTTTTCTTAGAGAGAAACATTGGTTCAAGCGCAAATTAATTAAAACCGCCTATATCGAAGCCAATGGTGCCTTCAACTGATCGTGGAATTTTAAAAAAGGAACGAAGATTGCTAATGGACCGTTTTGGAGGGAGAAAAAGCGCGAAAACACACGCGCCATAAGACCGCGCGTGATTACAACGTAATTATCCCATATCGTCAGACCTATAGAACATCGTGTAGATTCTTCATTTGTCAGTATTCACCTGAAAACGATTGCAGATCCAAACAATTGAAACGTAGTGAACAATTGAAAGAAGTAGAAATCTTTCAACCATTAAGATGATGGAAGTCTGAAATACAGGTAATCAAACTACATCGTCTTCAACCTTCAAACAAATTCTGACTTACCACAAATTCCCTAGTCAGTTTTGCAGAATGTGTATAGGGATTGTTCATTTGCATGGATAACAATAATTTCTCCTCTAATTATTTATTTCAACAGGGTGTAGCTCGTGTACCAATCAAGACGTTGCAATTTTTATGAACTTATTTACTTACCATAATTACCTTTTGATATCATAAGGATATTGAGTTATTTCGGGAATTAAATTGCGGTTGTTAGGGAGTTGGTCACAAAAGCATGTCGATTGTTTGGAATAAATCCCCTTTCCAAACAAAATCGAATTGTTTCATGGTTTCCTCAAAAAATATTTGTGAATTAGGTCCAATTGTTCCTGTTCGTAGGTTGTGTTATATATGAATAATATTTTGCGATTTTTGATAACACTTAATTTTTTGTCAAAACACTATGGATATTTTCGGTGAAATATTTGTATATTAGATATTTGTAGGCTATTATTCATTGCTACAGAAAATAAGAAGTGGCTCTTTGATAGGATTTCGTTGTTATTTGGATCTGTATTTGTTGTCGCATAGAATACCTGTGTTTTGCTTTTAATAATGAAGTAGTATATTGATAATGAAATATTGTAATACTTCAGGCACACAAATTACACAAAAATGTGGACTTTTTTGACAGTTGTAGAAAAAGATTATTGTCCAATAATAGATATAAAAAAACTGACGAGGTGGTGATGAAAATCTTAATCATTATTTCATAATTTCTAGATAGGTGGAAAGGAGTTGAGTGGATACTTTGAAATCATCTTTTACATTCTACCTATCCAATTGATAATAATTATTCAATTTCTTCAAAAAAGTCACAGCAAGGTAATAATGAGAATTGCAATATTTGTATCAATATTTTCTGAAGGGAAGAAAGGGGTTAAGTGGATATTATAAAATGAACAATTCAGGAATTTTTCAATATTTAGATACAAAACTATTAGAGCAGAAATTAGAGCAGGTCGTATCGGAGAAAATGCATATATATATTATGATACATCGAACTGGACGATAACTTATTATGATGATTCAGTATGTTGATAAGTCACATAATATACAGTAACGGAAAGTTTTCATCTTGGGTAAGGTGGTTTCATGAGAGTGTAAAGAATAGCTTGCTATAATATGTTGAAAGAGCATTAAAATTTCTCCCCTACTCGCTCGAGGAAGGGATATCGACGAGAGCTGTTATCGGTGTGTCGCACTGCCACGTGGTCCGTTAATGCGTCGGGTGGGATAACAGGAGAGGCGCACAGTAGTGCGTCTCTCGTTGCTCGCGTAGATTTCTGTCTATACCCCAGATGAAAAGTTTCCGATACTGTATAACCGAATGATGAGGCGAGAGGAACCAGAATATTGTGTGAACATTCAGATACGGAGAGTGAACGAGAACGTACTTATAGACTGTTGATAATACAACTGTTGCAAGAAATAAAAGTGTTTTATTTAATAAAATAGTGAACACCGCATATATTATATTGAAAAGGTTAGGTTAGGTGAAAGAATTACGGACCCATAATTCTTTAGTCCAGATACTAGCTATTTATATAACAAGTTGTACAATGAGCGTGTGTTTTGCACCAGACGTGGTATCCAACAGTCTTTTTTTGGAATCTTCATTCATATAATATAATAAATTACACTGAATACGAGAATAGGTCAATAGCTACATTTATAGTGAATTGCATGACACGAGTCTCCAAAGATGGTTCTGATTATGTAGCCGAGTAGACGGTAGCGGAGACACTCCCAGGATCTAACTTCCAGTTGACAAGTTGTTACGTAAATTATCTGTTAGACTGCCTTTCGATCAAATACATTAGTTTTTGTGTATGTTATTCTTGAAATAGAGAATAATCAAGAATATTGAAAGTAATGAATATGAAAAATATCTATTTTTATCACCCTGTACTAAACAGCGTCTATGTATTGAAAATAATGCTAAAATTTGATAAATTTCAGTGTTTTTCCATCATTTCAATAACTTGAGAATGTTCATTTTGATAGTATATGAGTGTTTCCACTATGCAGACGTGGACGTTAGTTGCTGACTAGGAAACTTCTACACCGAGAATTTCGACAAACTACACCTTTTTATACGTTCTCATACTCCTTACTACACAAATACGAATATCCTGGTCTTTGTTTGGCAAATCTCCCACAACTACGTCCTTGGCATGCAATGTTGTCTCGATGAGTCCAGTTGCAGGGAAGGCATCCGGTGAATTCTGTTTTTGGACACTAATTAACAAACATAAAGGCATTGTTTTGCCAGGTTCACATACGTCTTAACAAGTTTATGCATCTGTTCATGCGAATTTCTGCAGAGAAATACCGCACAAATTGTTCAAAATGATACCACCTATGAAGCCGACGATGTCGAACAATCCCAATTATTCCGCAATATAAACATTTTCATAGCTCTCTTACTAGTTCAAGAAATTGTTTTAATTCACATTGTTTCTCATTCCGAGAACAGTACTAATTAAAAATTAATTGCCTGCGCTGTTATGGCCAATTCAAAGAAATGATTCGTCGCAAACGAGAAAAACAACAGAATTTTACGATTATATGAACTAACAATATGAGAAAGTTATACCAAGAGACTAGCAGAATGACTTTCGACATACTTTTTTCGTATAGAGAGAAAATTATCTTGATGTTAATAAGTCAATTTTTGTGACAATTTATTCTGATAATTTAAAAATTCATGTGCGAGAAAAAAATTATTTTATATCACCAATAAGTGTATAAGTATATTGAAAATCATGAATTAGGTTCATTGATGAGGGGTATCAATAATAGTAATTTGTATGCCAGTGCCACGAAACAACTTTTTAGCGTAACAACGGAAACGATGTCACCAAGGCCGCTTGAGGCCAAGCAGGATATACTAAAAAGTTTGTAGACTATGTATGGCATACAAAATTATTCCACTAGATGAGTGCAAAGAGATATATAATTGCTTCAAAATCAAGAACATGACAATTAGATTTACAAAGTCATAGGGTGCTATGGAAATGCTGTTTGGTTAATGTATTCGTATGATTTTTGACCAATTGGAACGTCTAATTGAGTTCAGTTACCTTGTATAATTTCTAAAATACGCCGTGGTTATACATAGAGTTACTTATTCAGTCAGAAATTCAGAAATACCTATTTGAATTTCCATAGTAACTGATTCATATTGTTAGGGCAATCACAGACAAACTTGCCTAGCAAATAGCATGGGTACATAAAGGAGTTCAGCTAATAAAAATGCCAGTAACGTCGGATATTTGCATTTTGATTGGGTGAATTCGTTATGTCTTATATATGCTAGCGCTATGGAAGTATGTCTGGGATGGGCTTTACATACGAACAGAGCGCCTCGAAAAAAATTTGACATTCATCTTATCTTTGTCTCAAATTTACCTATTAGGTCGCAAATCAACCTTACCGTTGGAAGAAAGAGATGTTACTACACGATACAATGGCCATATTTCGAGGAAATCAGAAAGAATACCTTGGAGGAGGACAATCAACCTATATTTGTAAAAAATGACAACAACTGCACAAGATTCCGCCAAAACCAACAGAAGAGATATCAGAAGAAATGGAACCGACTGGCAAGAGGAACACGGCCACCACGAACCAACGACGTAGAAATGAGAATTATTATAACCAACATCTCATCAATACCCATCAAAACTCAGGTAGAGGAGTAACTGCTGGGAAAATGATTGCACCAAAAACCAAACCTATCCTAGACATCCTCAGCTCTGTGGCGTCCACAAGCAATAGAATAAACCCTATCCAGGAAGAATAATTTAAATAGAGGCTGCACTCTTAACAGAAAACTATAAACTCATACAGAAGGATGTACCATCTTCGATAGAAAGGCAAATCTACAGCACTCTGACGAATTACAAAACCTTTTATTAGTGACAAGGAAAGGGCACATTCGACGCCACAAACCCGACGTGCCATTGGGACCAATTACTAGCTTCCGTAACTTACCCACCCATAATCTGGCTAGATACCTCCTACCGATACTACAACCCTTTACAGGGTACCAGCAGTCCCACACAGCACCGGACATCCAATGGATGTACGGTTTACGTCCAGCTAAAGTCCAAACGTCCATTGTATGTCCAGGACACGGGCGTACGATGGATGTCCATTGTACATCCATTGTACGTACATATAATGTACACAAAAATACGTATTGATATTATATTTATTTATTTATTTATTTATTTATTTATTTATTTCATCCTAACAGGCCTAACAGGCCTAGTTACAAGGATGACTTATAAGAAATATACATGTATATACAAGCACTTAATATGACATGTTAAATAGTACGGGGATAAACACAACAACGAACAATAATTATTACAAATCGCAAAGAAAAATTGACAAGGAAACTAATTACTAAACTGATAAATTCTCAACCTGTCTACGGATTATAGATCTGAATTTTCCTAGAGACAAATTCCAATCCATATCTTGCAAGGCATTGATGTAGTTTGCCAGACGGAGCATGATTAAGAGGGGGGATCTAAAAGTAACACTCACAAAGGGAACCTTAAACATAACAACAGAGCGCATAGGTCTGGGAGGTACATTAATTGGTATTAGGGACAATAATTCTATAGAATTTATATTATTGTTAACAATTTTATGCAAAAAAATTAACGCAAAAATTTTTCGCCTGGAGTCTAAAGAGGGTATATCGAATTGAGTCCTCAATTGTGATGTTCTGATGCTATTATAATCGGGATAACTACGATTTTTTTTATAATAAAGGTATCTTAGAAATTTGTTCTGTATTTTTTCTAGTTCCTGTAAGGTTGTTTGGTATTCTCCATTCCAAATCACAGAACCGTACTCAAGTTTAGATCTCGCCAGCGTGAAATACAGCATTTTTATGGAGTCTATGTTATCAAAAAGAGAGGTCTGTCTTATAGTAAATCCAAGAGCCCGATTTGCGGCATTTTTTATATGTTCAATATGTTTCTTAAACGATAATTTGCAATCGTAGGTTATTCCTAGGTCTTTGAATTCATGCACTCTTTTCAATGATTCATTATTCATGTAGTATTCAAAGAAAATGGGATCCTTTTGGCGGGTTATTGTCATGATTTGGCATTTTTTCAAGTTAAAATCTAACTTATATCGAACACTCCAATCCAATAAATTATTCAAATCTTTTTGTAAGGCGGAACAATCTCTGACTGTTTGCACCTGTTTAAAAATTTTTACATCATCGGCAAAAAGCAAACATTTGGAGTGCTTGATATAATCTGGTAAGTCGTTAATAAATAACAAAAAAAATAAGGGCCCCAAGTTTGATCCTTGGGGTACCCCAGACGAAGCATGAAATTTACCCGAGGTATTTCCATCATGTTTTACCACGAAATATCGATTTTGTAGATAGCTTCTGATAAGATTCATGATATTTTCAGAAAGTCCAAAACGATATATCTTTTGCAGCAAGACATCATGGTCCACCTTGTCGAAAGCCTTGCTAAAGTCGGTAAATATTGTGTCCAATTGAGCCTTATTTTCTAAGGAGTTATTTGCTTCGTTTGTGTATAATAACAGATTTGTGTTGACAGATCTGTTTGACATAAACCCATGCTGTTGCTCAGCTATGGCGCCCTCTACAAAACCGTACAATTTACTATAAATTATCTGTTCGAATAGCTTGGAGGGAGCACACATAATAGATATTGGTCTGTAATTTTTTATATCACGTTTGTTACCTGTTTTGTGAACTGGTGTGCAAATTGAAGTTTTCCATTGCGTCGGAAAGTTAGCGTTTTGAATTATGAGATTGAATATATGGAGTAGTGGGTGACGTAACCATTCATGGCAACCCTTCAATATATACGGCGGTATACCATCTACACCCGCCGACTTTTTTGTTTTAAGTTTTTTCATAGCCTCATCAAATTCTGATATACTTATAGATGTTATTGAGAAGGTATCATTAGTCATGTCCTGAAGACTTTTAAAAGTTACATTGTAATTACTCGCGTTGGTCGAGTACACACTAGCAAAAAACTCTGCGAAATACTGTGATGTATCTTTGGGCGAAATTTCCATATCATTGTAGACGAAATTTTCATTGGTTGAACTTTTACCCTTCCTTTTGTTAACATAGTTCCAAAATATATTGATATCCGTGTTTACATTGTTTCCGATAGTTTTAATGTTATTCTTATATTCTTTTTTTGAAAGAGACTTCAATTTCCTTCTTACCTCTATATATTTTTCAGCGTGATAAAGTGAAATATGTTTTATTTTTCTGAGTTTATCCTTTTGCACAATTAATTGTTTAATTTCTCTAGTATACCATACAGGAAATTTATTATAGTTGTCATATAGTTTAAATTCAGGTACACAAAGAGAAAATATATTATCTAATATTTTGTAAAAGTTTTTCAAGGCACTATCTACGTTAGACTCCAAATAAACCTCATTCCAGTTAGCGTCTCTGATAAGTTCTGCCATGAGATCAAAATTAGCTTTTTTGAAATTATACTAATTATATATGATATATTATATTAGATGATCAGCCAATTGATGTACATGTTTGGACATCCATTGGACGTCAAATAATAAACATCCACTGGGCGTCCAATAGTAAAAATCCATTGGACATCTAATAGTACACATCCATGTTAGCTTGCTCAGGATAGTTTTGGGTGTCAAGCGCGAGCAAAAAACTAATTGTCGACTCGCAAGCTACGTTACCTTGCTCAAGTTAGGTTTGTGTATCAAGCGCGACCAAAAAACGAATTCAGGCATTTTCGACTCGCATGCTAGGTCTATCTTGGTGCTCAAATATTGAGTGTTCAAGTGAGATTTCTGATGTTAACTATAATTAGTTGCTGCTGAGATATATAAATAAACTTCAAAAATTAAATATTTTGGGACTCAAAAATAAATAATTTAGTAATTCAATTTTTGTGCTCAACTATGATTTTTGGTGACACAAGATAAATATTTGGAAATCATCTCCATATTACTTTGGTGCTCGTTTACATTTGACCCATTTATTATTCCGTATTGACAACGTGATTTCAATATCCATAAATTCAAACGCTTCTCATCTGTGACGTAAGTGTCAGTGTAATAAAATTGGCTGAAATTTGAGATGACGCGGACAAAGCCTAGAGTGACTGATGGACCGCGCAGTTGCCAAGTCTTTCTCCGAATGAATTACGAGTAATAACAAATTGAACTAAATTACTAAATTACTAATTTATAACTGGTTTCTCTCAAGCAAACATGAACATGAAAATATTCCAAGATCAGGAAAGATCATACAGTATCGGACACTTTTCATCTGGGGTATGCAACAACAAGGAACGCAATCATATGATAATACCCCATAACTAAGAGAGACGCACTACTGCGCGCATCTCCTGTTAATTAATAGCTCACTTTGATATCCCTTCTTCGAGCGAGTAGAGGAGATATTGTAATGCTCTCTCAACATATAGCAAGCTATTCTTTACGCTATCATAAAACCACCATATCCAAAATGAAAACTTTCCGATACTGTATATGCTGTCATTTTCCAGTCGATCAGTTTCAGCCACATATTCTGTCAGAGATAATGGCAGATATTTTCATTATCATCATCATAAATAAATTCAGTAAGCGTAATATATTTTCATGCGATAAATATTATTTATTTAAAACATCGTGAATTTAATCTTCGTTGAAGTTAATAAAATACTCTTTCTGAAAATATAACTGCAGATGTGGCAACCATTTACCTATACAAATCAACAATAAAAACATAACCTGACAATGACAATGGTCGCAAAAAAATGTTTAGGTTCCGATTTGTCGGAATACGACGGATACCTACTCCGAATAAAATATTTGTTCATGTACCAAGAAATTCAGGTCTACAAAATAACTGGAGGATAGCTTTGAAACTTCCTGAAATAGTTCATCTCGGTAGAAACAATGTGACTGACGTCCAGTGTTGCATATGACCAAAAAAAAAAGTAATAGTTTCAAAGACAGAATAGTAATAGATAGTAACAGATTCTGTCAGAACAGGAAAGCCCGCCGCAGGCGAATTTTTTTTAGCAATCTATTACTATTTCTCGAAAATCTATTACATTTTGGTGTCTCAGTGTATTATGCGCATGCGTAGGAAATATTTGCGCCTCTAGTGGCGCAATTGTAAGCTAACTTCAATACTGTTTCCGAATGATTGAGGTCGCTCCAAATCTATATGTTTTAATAAGGTTTATTCGTTTGCATCGAGGTGTAGCACTTTCTGGTGTAATTCACACTTCTATCTCTCTCTTTCGTTCAATGGCGAGAGATAGAGAGAAGTGTAAATTACACCAGAAAGTGCTACACCTCGATGCAAACGAATAAAGCAATATATTATTTATTTTCATCATAATTCAAATAAAACAATGTGTAGAAGTTGAATCTTCAATAGAAGAATAAAATTCTCAAAAAACTTCGAACAAAGCAGCTTCCATTCAATAAAAGATAAATAATATCAGAGCATCAGTCACAACGTATTCTAGTAGTAGTGGTAGTGAGTGTTTTTTTATCAGGAACCTTGAAAAAATTAGCCCCATTTAAAATGTTTTTCAAAACAAAAAAAACAATTCCGAATATGGAAGCTAGGACCTAGGTGCTCTTTTTGTCTTTTTCGCACGGGAAACGGGAAACCATTCGCGGGAAACCCAAACCAAAAATAGATGTCAAAAGTGTCAAATCAGTCAAATGTCAAAATTCAATGTCACAGAACTCACAGATCATGTGCCTCAAGACCGTGATTTATATCGCATGCATAGAACTTTCAACTTCTGTAGTTGCATATCTTTCATTGGTGTTCCATGTTACGAATAATTGAACCCTAATTTTTAAATTCGCCCGTTGGGCGTTGATGACATTTTGTTGAAATAGTAATAGATTTCGCATTTTTTAAGACTGTACGTAATAGCGTAATAGATAGGATCCAAAAGTAATAGAACTATTACTATAGTAATAGTATATGCAACACTGCTGACGTCACACGGCTTCCCGCTCCTCTGATCTTTTGAATTCCGTAGTTCACTTTGACGTTTTGAATAATTTTCATCTCGATAAATTGATGACAAAAAAAATATATATGTATCGAAAGCTGAACACGAGTTACGTAAGAATGTACTATATCGAAATATATTTTTTCTGGAAATGACTGGAAACGCTCATTGCACATCCTCAATATTTCATTACGTGAAATACCACCCGGATAAAATGTTGACGTTTCAGGGGTCAATCTTTCACCCAATACAATAATTGCTGTTCCCATCTCGAACTCGTCCGTTATTCCATGTTATTAAAAGTCACCACGGTGCTCGTAAATAAAATCCGACGTGAAAAAACAATCATGTGCGTTAACATCAGAGAGGTTTTATGAACTTGGTGTGAAATACACGGTTCATCGAAAATTCTTTCGCAAATACGTTTATAATTCGAGGATAATGAGATTTTTGCCACAATTTAATGATGGTAAAATTATAATTGATGCTGTAAATTTCTTTGAGTACACTGATAAAAATGAATTGTCAGACAATATGGGTCATCCATGAATCAATATTAATTTGATTTTGGGCAGAAATATCCGAATTCTAGGCGTAGAAGGGCAACGTTTATTTTATCCCCCATAATTGCGACTTTTATGTTGTTTTTTTTGCAGAAGATTGGATTATATTATCCATTTTTGGATATATTGTCAATTTGACCCATTTTTCGGCACCATAGACAACTCCCGCCAAATCTGAGGTCACCTGATATAAGTCGCAACGGGTTTTTCAGTTGTCAGACATGCAGAAACAATCGTCATTAGTATTTTCCAGAAATGTCAATAGCAAAATTTTTGTCCCATATGTAGCCAGCTTTATGAGGACACTGTATAAACTATTTTTCATTAATTCGAGATGAAAGTCGAAATTTCGACATGATAGTCGAAATTATGGAAGATGAAAAAAAAAAACCTTCTACGCCTTAGTGAACTGATTTTATTGCCATTTCACTATCGAAGTCTTCACACATTCTGCAAAAAAAAACAAGGCTCTACTGCATGATTGATTACAAAGTCAGAATGTGGATTAAAACTTATTTTCGAATCGAAATATACCCCAACATCTTTGATTTGCTCTACTCTCTTTATAGACCATCAGATAATGACATATTTTGCTGACTCATTTTCTCGTTTCAGGGATTTTAACCACTGAAAATTATGTCAGTGTTGAGCTCAAAAAATGAAAATTTGGCGATCGGACGTGTGCTAGGCATATGGAAAATGAATTATTTTTTTGTGTAAAAAAAATATATTTTTTTTCAATCACTCATTTATGTCACTTTAACACAATAACAGGTAGGAACAATCTAATAGTGTAAAACCAAAGCCATAAGGTTTGAATGTCCTTAAAGGATGGAAATAAGGGAGCCATCTTGTAAAAGAATACTCGGTCGTTGACGCATTTTCTCGCTTATGGCAATCGACAGAATGAAATCTGATATCGTTAGGAACCCGACAGAAAATTCCCATGAGCCAATCAGCTGTTTAACTAAATTTTCCGGCCGGAAAATTTTGGGAATTTTTTTTTTCATATGCCTAGCACACGTCCGATCGCTAAATTTCCATTTTTTGAGCTCAACACTGACTTAATTTTCAGTGGTTTAAATCCCTGAAACGAGAAAATGAGTCAGCAAAATATGTCATTATCTGATGGTCTATTATTACTTTATCATTTAGAAAATATTGAAATTCAATGGGCGTACTATTTCTGATGAATGATATACAAATGCATCATTGAGTTTGAATTTATTGCAAATGCAATAATCTGAGAATTTTAAGAGATCTTCTGGAATGTTCGTACAGTCCCTAAGCGTGGTTACTTTATCAAACTTTTTCAAGTTATCTGCATATAAATGTGCATTTGAATGTTCAAAACACCCCATGAAATCATTATTGAACACCGAGAACAACAAAGGGCCAAGATGTGAACCCTGTGGAAATGAGAAAGTGACCAAGAAGTGCTTCAAGATGAGGAGGTTGTGATCAACATTACTAAAGGGAAATGATAAAGCAGTTTGCCAGGAATCTGGAAAAGTACCACAATGCATTCATACGTGTTAAATATATTACAGATGCTCAGTTTTTAACAAAATAGAAGGTGAAACCATCAACTCCATCTCCCTTAATCTCATCTAGAAAATCTATTTTATTGAATATCATTTCTGAATTGAATTTTAGTGAAATAAACAGGTTACCATAAACTGTCCAGAAAAGTTATAGATTTGCTGCTAGGACTCATATACACTGCGAAAATATGTAGCAAATGGATCATATATGTATATCTTCACCGTTGTCTGCAGTTCTGCAGAAATATCGTCATAGTTTATTTTGTTAAGTACGCTTACCTCATTTTTGCAGACTATCTTGGGGCATGTCTCAATGTCCGCCTGAAGATTATTCTTATATATTCTGTAGTAATTTAACATGAGGTTTTCACTTCTACACCTCAAAGTCTTAAATTGTCTATAGCATTATTATTTGTTTCCAATATTTTTTTAAATTTCTTATGCATCGGATTTTTTCTTTGTGCATTTTATTGTGTGCAATGAAAAATATAAGGAAAATCTTTCATTTTTCATTTCAACTCTAGGAACTGGAGTACCTTCCTCAAGAGCTTCGTATACAATAAGGCAATTTGTTGTTTGACTGATAAATTGAAAAGAAGTTCGTCCAAATCAATATTGAGAGAATAATTATTGAGCTCGTACATGCATTGTGATTTTTATAGCAGGAACCAACAAAACGATAGAATGCACGTTTCTGTATTATTTCAACAAGAAGACCAATTGAAATCCCTCAAAACGTAACATGAAGCAAAACTTCACACAGCAAGGTTGGGAAGAACAACTGGAAATAAGAATTTGGCGGCAATGTAATGAAATCCAGCAAATTCATAAGAAATTACTGCTGTTTGATGGTCGAGTCAGTTCAGCAGAATGAAATTCATTGATTACAACAAAAATACATCAAAATTATGAATTAAGCGAATTGAGGGGTTTAATAACGATAAACAAGCACAGCGCTATACAGGGTGTTTCAAATTAATAAAAAATGGGATGTAATATGGAACATGGCAAAAAGCAGTCGAACATTTTTATGAAATTTTTTGAAATCGCTTTCAGTTACCTTTGTTTATTTATTTTCAAAGTGACGGCATATGGATGTGAGGACTGAGTCAGTCTCGATGGAACCGCTAACGGTATAACGAAGGACGATATTGATATTGACGGGAAGCGAAATACTTCTTAGCACGAAACAGAAAGCCAAATTTTTGAGAGGCACTCTTGTCGATGGAACTTACATGGTTTTTCCATAAAATGATACTATTTATATTTCGCATTGTATACCTATCAATGGAATGGAAGATTTCATTGGTATGGATATATAGTCCTAAAATAGTTACGTTGGCCGATGTGACATCGGTCTTTCTAGAGAAAACACTTGCTTGGGATTTGTTAGCATTGAATTTTACCAAGTTTATTGTATCCCATTCTAAGATTTCTATATTTAAATCGTTCACGATTCTTCCCTATTCAGTTCTGCTTTGACTGTCTGATATCGAAACTTTGGAAGAGAAAGCGGTATACCTAAAGATTACTATTATCCGCAAAACTGTGCACTAGACATGAAGTAGCCCCCAACAAATCATTGACGATGAAACAGTGTTGGTTCTAGAACGGATCCCTGCGGAACACAAGCATTCATTGGTAGAGTGTGGAATACCACCACCACCACACCACACCTCAGAGAGACAAATGTATATAGCAAGGAACACAACTGGGGGTGGCAAGGAGTCCCTGGTGCCAAACGCATTGAATATATTATCTAATGCAACGGCCAGGGTTACATCATAGACATAGGCTGCTGTCAAATATGTGAGACATAAGCAAGCAGATCACCCGTTGATCTCTAATGCCGGAAACCAAATTGTCAATCATTGATAGTTCCTATACATTATTATTTCATGAGCTCGATGTTGATGGCTCATTTTCCATGACCTTCTAGGTCTGGGAACAGAGAGCCGCAAAATTATTCAAATGTGAAAAGTGTGTTCCAAACACTGGTGGGAATCCCAGAACTCGCTAAGCTCGTTTTGGAAACATTCACCCGTGCTTTGAAAATTCACTTTTTACACTTTGTATCATAAACAGCTACTTTCAAAATGAGAACAACGATGTTATTATGTCTTAAAGATCGTTTTCAGATTTCTAAGCAGAGAACTCCACAGACCAGTGGCAAAGCATTGGGCCAAACGCAAAGTTATGAGTTTGAATCATCACCGAAACGAATCTTTTTTTCTTTAATTCTGGGAAAAACGGAAATAGTGTAATCCGACAAGGATGAATATGAACAATATGATAATTGAACATATGAAATAAAACGGGAATAAATGTATAATTGACAACGCTGCTCAGTAGAGTAATTCATAGTATGGTAGAAATGATTTTTTATTCCATTTTTTCTGTTTACGGATGGTTACTAGGATAAATATTCATTAAAATAACTGGTAGCTCATCTATCGGAATAGTTTGTCAATCCTCATCAAACGGTAAACCTTAAGGAGAATAATTATGAAAAATACTTAATTTTACTTGTTCAGTAACTGTTGTCTGTCTCCTTTCACGCAGCGTAGAATAAGATTCATTTCAAAATTTTGATGTTATTATGTTTTTTTGGATACCTTTTCCCCCAGACATCGTTATTTCGTCTGGTGGGTCAATTAATAGGGGTAGAGAATATTTACGACTGCACTACATTCTGTTGAATCAATAACTTTCAACAAAGAATATTGAAATTCCCTAAAAATTTCTTGATTGGGACGCATTTTCAAACCAGTTACCTCACATCGAATTGTCCGCTGCACGTAATCTAGATATAAGTGTCAGTAACGGCAACTTGAAATTTGTCAGCACGTCCGTTTCATCAGCTTAATCTATCCATCGAATCATGACACTTGATGATTTTACGTTCGATAGAATGCAATGAATATCTCGGCATTTTTACCGAGACGTAGAAAGTAGGGGTTCTATTGTTAGTAGGTACACGATCATCGATTCGAGATACTGCGTGATTTGCCAATGTGTATCGTTGTTGACGAGATTTATATTTGTTCCCATTCTTTCATGGTTCCGAGATGACACGTCGTAGAGATTGGGATCTATCGACCATAATATAGATTTGAGATAAAGCTAGAAGACATCGGTGATCTACTTTCAGTTTTGTATATATCCGCAATGCTGCAACTAGAGATATTTATGAACTCACTTATTTTACATAAAAATATTTTTGCAATAATAGATGGATTTAAAAAAACAAGTTCTAAAAAAACAGTACTACAATTTGAGTGGAAATTGTTATCACTGTCGTAGGAATAAACTCGGTAAAATCGAAGCAAAATATATTGAAACTAGGACAGTTTCCATATCTCTGTTGCTTGTCCACTGTTGTTCTGCTTAGTGGCGGTGTCAATACATTGCGACCTATAAGATCTACTGTGTTCCGTTCTGCTGCCCAGCCTTTTAGGGTGTATCAACGATTATAGCGGTTTCTCCAGTCCTATATGGCTTTTGAAAAGTTCAGGATATCGGATGGGTTCAGGTTAGGTAGATCTCCCCCTTCTATTTGATATTCTCAAGGTATCTAACCTCCGGATTTTTTAAAAGTTTAAATAATTGACCTAAAAATTGTTGGCTTCCTGGATCCCTTTTAATATACAAGATCATACGATAGAAGTTTATAAAAGATTATTTATTATTTATATATCTTATATATTTTTTTTAATAATGTTTTATTATTGTTCTTTTCACATCTAACAATGGCAGTAATTAATACTGGTTAAAATTTTTCGACGTCGTTTGTTTATAATTCAGTTATATCCAGCTTTGTTTCATGGGGGGGTAATTCGTGGAACGGGGTTGACAGAGAATAGAAAAGCGCCGCAGGTGATTTTTTTTTGTTCACGGTCAAATGGATAGTTGGGTTTGTCGGTGGGGTATCATAAAGGTGGAAAAAAAGGGTAATTCGTGGCGCAAGGGTGACAGAATTTTTTTTTTTTTGTTCAAAGTCAAATGCTTGTTTTATTTAATATGAAAAACCAAAAGCATAGTCGAACAAACAAACAATGACATCTTCCAATAAAATGGAACATATTCAAGAAAAACTAATACGAAATTATTAGATGCATTCTGAAACTAAATGCATTAAACTTTTAAATATATAGGTAATAAATAGTAAATATTGTATAATTTGTTCCAAGTTTTTTTGCTGCAATGTAATCTGACGATAAAATAGTATATTAAAGTATAAGTCGATAAAAAGGTCTCTCAAACACGCGCGATTTTTCGACGGCGCAGTCGGAGTGCTCGAAATAGAGCAAGTGTTTGAAAGATCAGTTATCCACGAATACTTTACGATATTTTTTTCAATTGATGCACTTTGAAATGGTAAATACTGGTTTTATTACAAATAATGAAAATAAGAACTTATAATGTAAAATGGTTGAATTCGTGATGTGACATCAGTATACCTTTCGTTAATGTTTGAATAAAAGTTTCTCATTCGTTTGCAATATTTCATTTGACGTTATAAGGTACTCGTGTCAGATAAGAATCATAACAATGTCATTCTGTCTTCAGTGTTTTCGAATTGGTAACGTAGCCATGGTAACTTTGAAAAACGCGCGTTTTTGAACGTTCCATTTGCACAAAAAGGGCTCCAATTGAAAAAATAGTTATTTATGATAAAAGTGTTAAAAGTGGCATTTTATTTTGTGAGTGGGAAATATTGCAAAACGAGCGTTAGCGAGTGGAGCAATTAATTCCACGAGCAAAATAAAATCACTCCTAACAAATGTATCATACACATTTTTTTGTACAACAGTTACTGCTAGTGAGAAAAAACAAAAAAAATATAAGATCCACAAGGATTCGAACACACGATCTTTGGATTACAAAATATCTCCAACTATAATAAACCCCAACGCACTTTATTTATGAATGTCATTATTTGTCAGTGATGACGCACCGTTTACCGTTGGACTGAATACTACTTCGTTTGTAACTTTAAAAGGAATTACTATTACCAATTGTACAAACTGCCAAATACATGTACGAACTTTTATACATGATTCCTCTTCAGTATTCTGATTATAATATCTGATTGAAGTGTTTCTATAAGAGAGATCTCTAATCCTGAGTATCCATCATCTCATCTGTCATTTTACTTTTAACACTAGCGTTGAAAGTATTTTTCACAATAGTGTTAAAATTGATTTTGTGAAAACGTCAGTTTTTAGTTCATATGTCAAGGAATTAAAAACGTCATATTTAATGACAGTTGTACAAAAAGTATTTTTTGTACAACTGACATTAAAAATGACGTTTTTAATTCATTGACACATGAACTAAAAACTGACGTTTTCACAAAATCACTTTTAACACTAGTGTTAAAAGTACTTTTAACACTAGTGTTAAAAGTAAAATGACAGATGAGATGATGGATACTCAGTAATATAGATCTCTCTAATAGAAACACTTCAATCAGATATTATAATCAGAACACCTACTCAAGAGGAATCGTTTATAAAAGTTCACACATGTATTTGGTCGTTTGCGCAATTGATAATACTAATTCCTTTTGAAGTTACAAACGAAGTAGTATTTAGTCCAACTGTAGAATGTCCTTCATCACTGACAAATAATGACATTCATAAATAAAGTGCGTTGGGGTTTATTATATTTGAAGTATCTGTCAGTCAGCCTTGTAATCCAAAGATCGTGTGTTCGAATCCTTATGGATCTTATTTTTTTTTTGTTTTTTTCTTACTAGCAATAACTGTTGAACAAAAAATTTTGTATGATACATTTGTTAAAAGTGATTTTATTTTGCTCGTGGGGTTGCTCCACTCGCTAACGCTCGTTTCGCAATATTCCCCACTCACAAAATAAAATGCCACTTTTAACACTTGTATCATAAATAACTATTTCGATATTCTATTGCATCACGATAAATGTTTTGTATGTAAGAATCGTTTTTTTGTAATTGATATCAATATTCTCGGTGGCGCAATTTGTCAACGCAAAGACAATTAAATCCACACAGATTTGTGTGGCAGTGTGGCGTAGGTTCGAATCTCTGCAGCAGTAAGTTACTTTTAATTAATTATACTATTTCAATGTTTCATAATTGAAGAGTAATAATTATGTCACTTAAAAACCCATTTTATAGGATATAGCACTCGCTATAAGCGGAGCTCTGAGACGAAATTAATTGGCCAGTGTAAAAGTATGTGATTCAAATGATGTAACATTTGCATTAATTGTGAAGATTCTGAGAAACCTGGTTTTCATGTGCATGGGTCGTCAAAAAAGTATAGTGCACAACTGGTGCGGAAACTGGATATTTCATACTTGTTTGACAAGACTATTAAATTTATATTTTCCGCACTAATGATATCGTCTGAAACATTTCCAAAAATTTCTATATTTCTATTCAAAATGTTCACATCAAATTATTGCGAGTTTTCATGTTATATTCAGGAATGTGCTGCAGGACAATATTCCTCCTAAATATATTTGAAATATTCTCTGGATAATTCTATATATGCATTTAAAAAATTTCTGAAACATTTAGCAATATTTCACAGAAATGCATTGCAACATCTTTTGAGGAAAATGTTTCTGAAACATTCAAATTTGATACAAACCACAAATAAACCAAGAATGTTCTATAATTACCAAGTAGCACACTCATATTGGGACACTACTGTGAAAATATTGGCAAAACATTCAAATAAAAATATATTGGCGAGAAAAAAAATGTGAACATACGGCGATATTGGTCCAATATTTGAAAAATAATATGTAATTTTCTCGAAGCAATATTGGCCTCAAAATGTTGACCGATATTGGTACAATATTGGTAAAATATTGGCGAAATATTCAAAAGTAATATTGGCGGGATAAAATTATGATTATTTCTGAAATTGGTACAATATTACTTGGAATTATAGAAATAATATTAGTGAAATATTGTGGAAGCAATATTGGCCTTAAAACATTTAGCGATATTGGTACAATATCATTTATTTCGTAATTTATATATATTGGTAAAATATTCAAAGTGAATATGTTGCCTTGCAAACATTGATGAAATATTTCCATAAAATGTCGAATAATTTGAAAATTCTACAATTTCGTTTCTACTTCAATTAACCACAAGTAGATTGACTTGTAAACGCATTGTGAGATGCCTTATTTAATATACTTTACCATGATTCAGCTGTCGTTCCATAGGTGGGGCCACCTAGCGGTTTCTCACTTAAGTTTGATCATAATTCATTTCAATATTGCTTACTGAATATTCGGCCAATATTCATATTTATATGATAGTGATAAATTTATTTCGTTATATTGTGTCAATATTATCTTTCAAATATTGGCGTAAGGTTTTCGTAACAATCTCCATTATTATAGGGTCAATATAATTTTTCGAATATGGATGAAATGATATTTCACCATTGTGCTATCAAACTTGAATACACAATATTGTTTTTTATTTATGAAATCGATATGAAAGGAATATTGAAATCGCAATATTGGTGCTAGATGCTGGAAACAATATGTAGACAATATCACTCTATTGATATCGGTGATTATTTTTTATATGATCCTGTCAGCCAATCGTTATGAGAAAACATTTCAAATCGACCAATGGTATCAAAATTACACTGATAATTTGTTAGTGGCAAATTACAGCGACAATTTTTTCACATTGTTTGATTGGTTCTTTGTTTAAATGAATTCATAAGAAAGTTAGCAATTGACTTGGTTGTCAAGATGACACTGACAAATGTCCGGTAAAAATATAATCAAACGGAATTACATTCGTGTTAATAATTTTTTTGAGACTACACTACTTGTTTAATTACTGTTGAAAATTATTGAACCAATATTGACCGATTATTTTATGAAACAATGTACTTTCAGAACAGGTTTAGCCAATATTCCACCAATATTATTAATGAAATATTGTTTTTCCAATATGCACCCATATTGGTTCGATATTATTCTTGCATTCACAATATATCCATATTGGCCCAATATGAAAGATTCAGCCAATGTGAGGTGCTACCTAGGTTATCAACTCATGCAGAGTTTTTTCCGAAATCTCTTTGAGGTCAGGCATCTTTAGTTTCAGAATGTTTCAAATATTACAGTAGTAGGATCTCGAAATATTTCGGAGAAAAATTATTTTCCAAATATTTATTCTCGCATTATTATCTAACTTCAAATGCCCTTTGAATGTCTCTGAAGTAGTAACTAAATATTACTAATCTATATTACTTCCTCGAAACGTTTATGAGGTCTGACATTTTAATTTTTTGATAAATACTACACATTATGTTTCAGAAATATTTCTGGAATAGAAAAGTTTTTGTATTCATACACTACACACAATCTTTGGGGGCACCCATTAATTACTTGAGGCGTTTAGGGGGAAAGGGTGTCGAGCGAAACCTCACGACATTCCATCAAGGGAGAGGAGAGGTCAAGAAATTCTTAAATCATTTCCTCTCAAACATCAACGTATTATCATTCTACCAGAGCCACCATAAATCATCTGGTAGTTGATAATGAGGTATATCTCGTCTAGACAGTATTGGCCACAAATTATTTAAATACAAACGTACCTCACACTGACATTACCCTCATTAAACGATCAAAAATACAACGCATAAAATATCGTCCATTGTTTCGTATTGCCAAATTTCCCGCAAAAAGAGAAACAAAACAGAATCAATAATAAAACGGCCGTTTTAAGTCTTGGCACTGCTTAACGATATTATTTACAATGTAAATGGTCACAATCACATATAAATAGTTCGGCAACACGTGTACGTCCGCTAATTAAACATAAATATCGAGTAAGTACCGGCGTATAACGACATATTATGGGCTTTCGTGCAGGTTATGTACGCAAAAGTGGCCCATGCAAATTCCTTATGGCCAATTTGAGAATTCGGGCCAGGACCGGATTTCCCCGCCCACGGTTGAGAAGCTGAGCAATAATAAACTTCGAAACGTTCTAGTCTAAATGTTTGGCCATTATAGTTATTTATTTATCAAGGGCGTAAAGTAGGCGTTTATGGCCTGCGGCATCGATGATGGCCCGATGGCGTTAGCCGAGGGTAATCACATGCCGAAGGCCATAAAGGCATTTGACGCACGTGGTACATACAAAATTTTATGCACTAGCGGTTTAACAGCGCGAATCACAAATACTGTCTTGAATTGCAATGGTCAACAAGTTTCATACGTTATATATACAATAATCAAGAGTAATATAATACAGGGAATGTGAAACTAAGTAGCTGAGGACTTTTATATTGAAAAATCTATTTCAAATAAGAAATGTTAGGAAGAGTCTGTATTGAACTGAAATAATTCTGATTCGTGTTTGGTCTTGCATGGAATGATATGTAAATATAGACAAGTTGAGAATTTTGTCTACTTTACGGCAGGCGGGCCATAATGCGCCCGCGGACGGTAAAGTGCCACTTCACAATCGGTGAACCAGGTGGTAAAGTGTACTTTACCGCCCGCTAGTGCATAAAAATTATTATGGTTGAAATGACCAACATCATATAACTAGTAGAGTATTTCATATTTTCACAAAACACAAATTTTCTTATTAAATTTTAAATTTTGACGTGATAACGTTTTATAAATCGATGAACGCCAGCTGGATGCACGAAAAGATATGACTCATTATCACGTTCCGCCTGAGCCGAGCGTACAAGTGAAAGCGCGGAACAAGCGATAGAGAGGCATGATCGACCTAAACATTCGGCTTGTGACGCATCGATATCTCTTCCATTCCATCGGCCGATGCGTCCGAGTAGAAGAGAGGCAGCGGCAGCACACAAACTACACATGAACTGTTTTGTCAACTGTTTATAAAGTGAAGTGAAAAGTTAATGTGGTTTCCATTGTTTATTACAACAAAAGTTGAAGCAAAAAAAGGTAGTTAAAAGAGCAAACAATACCTTTGATGAAACGAGTTTCGGTTTTGAGCGATCAGTTTTAGTTTTTTGCGAGAATTGTGTTGGTACAAATGATTTAATTTGTTTGTAAGAATGCGGGAAATTAACTGATTTTTGGTTTTGAGGATTTTGAAGAAAACATTATTTTTATGGTTTGACAAATGAAAAAAATAGGTAGTTTCCCGGGTTCTTAAGGAAATTATACAACTAGAGGATTTTTTTTTTATAAAATCATTAGTTTTTACGCAAAACCGAAACTACGATTAGGAGCTATCTAGCTTATTGGCGCTCTTAGCTACGTAGCTTTGTTGGGAACAGGTGCTTCGTTATCTCCACCATCATTCTTGAAAAATATATTCCCTCATACCTAAGATGTGCGGCGCAATGATGAAATTTGGCGTTCGTGGTGACGCGCTGTTGATGCATCTTTTGAGAATTTGATTAGTGATATAATCTCATATATTTTTTTTTTGGTTATTAAAAAAAAGTAGCATCGGTTGGCGAGTACAAATTTGACTGAAAAATTATTATGACTCATACAGTGTGACCCATTTAAGATGGAAGCGCCCTTCTAAAATTTACATTTTTCAACCGATTGGAATGATTTTTTTTTTTCGTTAGGTAGACATTCAAGAAGTCCACCAGGACACCAAATTTCATGAATAAATCTCCATCTCCAGGGCCAACTTATCTTATTTTTTAAGGTAAAAAATTTTAAAAAATTACTAGCGATTTTTTTATGAAAAATCTGACTACACCACTGGATTCGTACATTTTCAAGTGGTTCATATGTAAATTACGCTGAAATGCGTCAATCAATAAAAAAGTTATAGGGGAATCTGGTGTCTTAAATGGGTCACACTGCATAAACGATCGTATAAAAATGCAAATGCTTTCTTGACATAATTTTTTGGGTTTATCACCTTCCACAATCTGAAAATGAAAAAAATTTTTTAATCCAAAGAAATCTGTACAAGTGTAGAAGGGCAAATTAATTAATTTGCCCGATAAGTTACTGCGTTCACAAGACTGTTGTCTTGAAAGAAATTAATTTTTGTCAGTAACGTACCCTACACTGAATTTGCCTATCTGAAAAAATGAGATCGAATTAACAAAGAATACTTCTCTTTTTTTGAAAACTGTTGACGTTTCGGAGGCTGTATCTGCCTCCGTTATCAAAACTTCTTAGAAAGACGCTGAGAAAACTGAATTTGAATTGCGATTTTGGTAATAAGAAAGGTCTTATTACCAAAATAAGAAAGGTCTTATTACCAAAATCGCAATTCAAATTCAGTTTTCTCAGCGTCTTTCTAAGAAGTTTTGATAACGGAGGCAGATACAGCCTCCGAAACGTCAACAGTTTTCAAAAAAAGAGAAGTATTCTTTGTTAATTCGATCTCATTTTTTCAGATAGGCAAATTCAGTGTAGGGTACGTTACTGACAAAAATTAATTTCTTTCAAGACAACAGTCTTGTGAACGCAGTAACTTATCGGGCAAATTAATTAATTTGCCCTTCTACACTTGTACAGATTTCTTTGGATTAAAATTTTTTTTTCATTTTCAGATTGTGGAAGGTGATAAACCCAAAAAATTATGTCAAGAACTGGATTTCCTCCACAAAATCAAACTTTTAATCAATATTCAAATGCTTTCATTTAGTATTAATGGAAAAAATTATCGTGCGTTGCTATTAATGTAAGATTAAAAACACATGTTATAACAATGTCTCTAAAATGACAAGTTGAATTGGCTAACCACCGTGCAAGCAAATCTTCTATAATGTTCATTAGCCCAATTCCTGTCATTGTCATTTCAAATCAACAATTTATTGACATTGATTTGATTTCAGTTAATTTCTATAACTAATTGTTCGTGATTATATTCAAACAAATAATTTAAATTATATTTGCAAAAACTGTAAATGATATTTGAAAATTAAAAATTTATGTTTATAACCGCAAAGTTTTATGGATATTTATGTTTTAATGGAAAGTTAAAGCAGTGCAAGGGAATATATTGTTATATCAGGCAGGTTTTGGCGGGCTTTTCAAAAGCATCAGTTTCATTATTTCAATTTTATCGTAAGTTATCGAAAAAATTGTAATTTTCAATGAACCCTTTCTTTTTATTATACAAAATAATTATAATTCAGTGATAATAATTCAATTCAATTCATAAAAGTATGCAATTCTTCATCAATATTTTCTTATGACGAAATATTATTGAAACAATACCTTCAACCAACCTGACAGGGGAGAAACTATTAAAAATAAACGTGAAAAACTCGGTATTCTTGAAACCCACAAATGAAAACGAAATTAGAACAGTTATGAGAACCTTAAAAAATAGTAGTAGTATGGATGCGTACAATATCAGTACAAAAATAATAAAACTTGTCCCTGAAACTTTAGCTAAACCTCTTACACATCTGATAAATCTCTGTATGGAAAAAGGGGAGTTTCCATCTCATTCAAAACTTGGAAGAGCAACCCCTATTCTGAAGAAAGGTGACGCCAATAATTGTGAAAACTACATATTTATCACAATAACTCCTATAATTTCAAAAATAATAGAAGCCATTATCAAGGATAGATTAACCAACTTTCTAGAAAAGGGTAAATACTTAGATGATCATCAGTATGGCTTCCGTTCTCTTAGATCAACTTCTCAAGCTGTAACCGAAATAGTTCACTCAATAGTCAAAAATCAAGATATAGGGATACATACACGTGCGATCTTATGCGACCTGTCGAAAGCATTTGACAGTATTTCTCATGACACTATGTTGAAAAAACTCTACAAATATGGAATAAGGGGAACAGCATCAGATCTAATCGAATCATACCTGAAAGACAGACAGTAGTATGTATTACTCAATGGCAAGAAGTCGAAAACTGTAGAGGTCAAACATGGAGTCCGTGTTGGGGCCTCTATTGTTCGTCATTTACATAAACGATCTACCAACATTTATCGATACTGCTGATGCTTTTATGTATGCAGATGACTCTACCCTTTTGTTACAGGAAAAAAATATAAGCGAGATGGAACGTAAATCAGAGAAAACACTACTACAAATGGAAATGTATACGAGTGCAAATGTTTTGTCCTTAAATGAAAATAAAACGAAAAGTATCACATTCATAAAAAATCATCAAACATACGACGATGAAATGACAGTGAAACTACTGGGTTTTCATGTTGATGCTCAACTAAACTGGAAAGAGCACGTTAACGAATTACAAAAAAAGCTCTCAAGGAGTCGTTTCGTCTTGAAAAATCTCCGAGAAGTCCTATCTAGTGAAGTATTAAAAACTTTTTACTATGGCATGGTACATTGCCATCTTGTGTATGGGGTTCTTTTGTGGGGGACAAGCCCAGCCTGTCGACAACTTTTGGTGAGCCAAAAGAAAATTATAAGAACTATGGCCAATTTGAGTAACAGATCACATGCCAAGCCAATTTTTGTTGTTATGAAAATTTTAACTCTACCGTATATAAATAATTGAGGCAATTATATGGATACATCAAAATAAAGATAAATATATTTCCGGAACAGAACTTCATGACTACGATACACGAAACAAAAATCAATGCAGACTGCCAAAAGTAAAATACGAAAAAACAAAAAAACAAACAGAATATTTGCCAATGAAACTGTATAACCTAATACCGGTGGAATGGAAGAATTACAGCATTAAAAAACTAAAATACTAACTGAAACAATCTTTGCTCCTGAATCCACTATATGATATAAATGAAATTTATCTTCACTCATGACTTTGGATACTTATGTTTTCTTAAAAAGTGTGTGAACTTTTTGAAATGTTCTATGTTTTTGATCTTCCCTTACATGTAAAACTTTTTTGTATATGTATAAGTGTGTCCGGAACAGTTATATTTTTACATATTTTTATACACTAGCATTGTTTTAAATACTAGCCTTTTTTTAAATATTTTTTTAGACAGAGTTATACTCTACAAATTGTGACGTACCTAATACGAAAATGATGTGGGCCTTTTGTAACACATTGTTTTTTCTTTAAACATTTTGGAAGGTGAATAAATATCTTATCTTATCTTATCTTTATCACGTGAAATTATCGTCCGTAAACCGACTTTACCAAAAACCAATTTTTTTGTGAAGATCTTGAAATATTGTAACTAAAAAATAATAGTTTTGAAAACTTAAAAACGCGCTTGGATGCTTTCGTCTATATTCTTATATCTTTATTTTTATTTAACAATACTGAGTGTTCAAGAGCCCAATAAAACTTTGTCAAGCACCCCACGCTTTTCTTACATATGAGTAATTACATTATACATTGTCAATTATTTTTTACTTTTCAGTCCATGATGGAAGTAAAGCGTGTTCTTTAGTTTTTGAACTATTATTTCATTTTTTGACCGAAAAATTGAAATCTGCGACCCCGGAAACCCCCACATACCAATTTTGAATCGAATCTGACCATAGTCACAAAACTCGTACACCATCTTGGACTTCAATCTTGAATTCATAAATTCTGACAAAAAAATTCTAATCTCTGACCCAGAAAACTTCCACCCACTAAGTTTGAATCGAATCGGTCCATAATGACAAATCTCGTCCGCCATCCTGGACCCGCCATCTTTGATTTATAAATTTTGACAAAAAATTCAAAATCTACTACCTAAAATACCTCTACATACCAATTTTGAATCGAATCTGACCATAATCACAAATCTCGCCAGCCATATTGGAGCCGCCATCTTGAATTTTATGAATTTTGACAAAAAAAATCATAATCTCTGACCACGAAAACTTTTACATACAACTCGTCAAGTATCTTATAGAGCCACCATTTTCTCTTTGTTACAAAAATGTCAAATTGCATTGTCAGCAGAATTATGAAAACCTGCCTATGTCTCACAAATTTGGCAGAAACCTATCGTAAAATATGGTGAAACTCTGTATTTGCATTAGTAATCTCCGAGGAGTTTGATCGCGTTTGACACCAGGGATTCCTTGCCAAACTTCCATCTCAAAGCTTTCCTCCTATGTTGTGTTCCCAGCTACATATCTTTCTCTCAGACCGATCTCTCCTCGTAGTGGTCGATGCAGTATCATCCAATACTCTACCAATAGATGCTGGTGTCCAGCAAGGATACACTCTAGCACCAACACTGTTCATTCTTCACATCAATTAAATGATGGGAGCTTCCTCATGTCCAGTGCACACCTTTGCCTATGATATCACCCTTCATACCGCATTCTGTTCCAAAGCTCGATACCAGTCAGTGAATGCAGAAATGAACGGGAATGGGGATCCACCAACTTCGTATATTTCAATGTGAATAAAACCCAGGCATGTCTTTTCTCCAGAAAGGCCAGAAAGGCCAGCCTAACTATGTTAGGTCGTAATGGGACATTTCGCCGCAGCCGTTTCACCGCAAGCCATTTCGCCGCAAGACTTTCCGCCGCAAGGACATTTTAGGTAAAATGTTGTTTGCGAATTTTAAACACTTAAGTGTGAAATATGCAAGGCTCTTAACAACAATAATTCATGATTTACTTTCTTGTTTCGTACACCCAATTAAAATTTATATGTTCAATTTCCACGCACTCAAATGTCCACGTACCCAAAATTTGTATGTATGATTGAAGCATTCTTCGACTTACTACTTGAATAACCTGCGGCGAAATGTCCCTGCGGCGAAAAGTCCCTGCGGTGTAAAGTCCCTGCGGCGATATGGTCTTGGCGAAACGGCCGCGGCGATATGTCCCACACAAATGAAATCTTTCATTTCAATGCTGGACATTATCGTTAGCAGTACTCTTTCGTGGGAGGACCATGTGAGGTCATTGGCAAAACTTTTCGCATTTGTCGGACAACGGATTATAATCCGTAATATATCCAGTGATAGGGCATTTCACTGGATAATTTAAACGTGGCAACATGTCAACTGCAGGTTAGATCCTATGGCAGAGTCTCCGTAATCGACTACCCGACAAGGTAATCACAAACGTCATTCGAGACCGCAGTGGCGGATCCAGGGGGGGCGCAGGGGGCGCGCGCCTCCCCCTGCGCCTGCGGCGAAATGTCCCTGCGGCGAAAAGTCCCTGCGGTGTAAAGTCCCTACGGCGACACGTTCGCGGCGATATGGTCTTGGCGAAACGGCCGCGGCGATATGTCCTCACAAATGAAATCTTTCATTTCAATGCTGGGCATTATCGTTAGCAGTACTCTTTCGTGGGAGGACCATGTGAGGTCATTGGCAAAACTTTTCGCACTTGTCGGACAACGGATTATAATCCGTAATATATCCAGTGATAGGGCATTTCACTGGATAATTTAAACGTGACAACATGTCAACTGAAGGTTAGATCCTATGGCAGAGTCTCCGTAATCGACTACCCGACAAGGTAATCACAAACGTCATTCGAGTCCGCAGTGGCGGATCCAGGGGGGTGCAGGGGGTGCGCCTCCCCCTCCCTGAGCGATTTACATTTTAATCTGGATACATAATAATTTGCGAGTTTCACAATGTTGAGGACTCGACATCATGAAAAGAACGCAAAGAAACACAAGGGACGACAGGGTGACGGGTAAATGATGCTTTGTCTTCGTGCGACGCAATCCGACATATACCCAAATCCTCTACGGTGTGTGAATCCCCGCGTACGGTATGTGAATCCCCGCGCTCCCGCGATGAGTTTTCTATATATATATATAATTTGATGATTTTGTAATAAAAAGATTTTGCCGTTTGTAATTGACTGAAAATTCCCGTTATATATTTTAATGAAATGTTTTATATTCCATGTTGAAAAATGGAAAAATTACTTTTCAATATTTTGTACAATTCCTTCTGTATAACTTTCATGTGAATTCGGTACTGTGCGCCCTCCCCCCTGAAAGAAATCCTGGATCCGCCACTGCGAGACCGTGTTATGCAATTCAATACAAATGTAGCTAGCTATTGCCCTTTGCCCATATTCAGTGTAATCCATGATATTATATGAATGAAGGTTCCAACGACACTACAAAAAGATTTGTGTATAACATATTACAAAATTGCTAGTTTTTTGCACACGACTTGTTGAAACACGAACGTAGCGTCTGGTGAAAAAAAGATAAGCATTTTGCAACTTATTATATAAAAAACTCTTTTGGCTATTCATTTTATAATATTTAAACCAGTGCAAATATATCGTCATTTCGACATTCAAAATGAAAATAAAGAGTCACTATAAATACTGAAACGAAATTACCAACAAATTATCATTGTGTCGATTTCATTATGAATACAAAATCATTTGGAAGAAGTTGTGGACACTAGTCGATGGAAGATCGAAATTCAAAATAGTCCTTGTTGAAAACTTTACCAGTAATCTAAGAGATATAATTCAACAGTTGGGAGACAGTATCCAGTTGTTTTCGTTGAATACTTGCAAACGAATAAAATTATTGTATTGCTTTATGATGAATATTGAATGTTTTTTATCAGTTGATGACCTTCCGTCTAGTAGTGTCGTTCACTTTTTATGAAATCTTGGAATGAAGTACAATGCTGATTATTCTAAATAATTCTTTCGAATACTATACCGACAAATAAATTATGTGGTTTGAGATCTGATTCTACTAATTACCTTTTGTGACTGAATTAATTAAGAAAGATGAAGATCCTCAGAATAAAAACCAAACTTCGTATATGAAATGTTTTTAACAGAAATATTTGGAACATTCGTATTTTGTTTGGTACCCGACACCCCCGTAACTTCTGTATATTACCGATATTTCTGAAAAATTGAAAGTAGGTCGAAAATGTCTCCGGATTTGTAAAAACAATCATATCACTACTAAGTGTTACTTTGTTTCTAAAAAAAAAAATCATTTCTGTCCCACTTCTCATAGAAATACTTTGGTAAATTTTGACATTGAATTATGGTACATTCTGCAAAATTCATAACTCTACCCCAAACATTATGGAAGTTACCGGGGTGTTTCTATGAAAAGTGAGACATACAGTATATTCTCAAATTTACTGAATATACATTCACAGCAATCATGATTTGTGGAGTACGGTGTAAAGGCATGTTTCATAATATCATAGTAAAAATTGGAACTGAAGTGTGGCCTTAACAAAAATTTGCAAATCATCAACTGAAATATTTTGTTCTGTAATTTGCGTAGTAAAACTCCTAAGTGAAATATTCATAGCGTTGAAATAACTGATAAAATATACCACAGTTATTTTCTTAAACTATTCTCTTTGTTATGTTAGAATATGAAACTGGACGCCCGGAAAAATAATTCTGAACATGTGAATTATATTCTCAAATAATTCTCTTTGTTATGCTGGAATATGAAACTGGCAGAGTTTCTTATAAGGAAGTTAAGATTTATTGCTGGAGTGAAGCCGGTCCAGGACGCCCGGAAAAATTATTCTGAACATGTGGATTCTTTTCCTAACCAATCCTGATTGTTACTCTGGAATATGAAACTGGCAGAGTTCCTAATAAGGAACTTGAGATTTATTGCTTTATTGCTTTTCTCAACTGATTGTAATTGTTATACTGAAATATGAAATTGGCAGAATTCATAATGAGAAAGTTATAATTCTGTGATTTACTACGTTCCTAAAAAAAAAATATTGGTGAACTTTATTGCCAAAGTAGCTAGGCTGATAATTAGATATAATCATTGTCAGTTCAAACTGGCAATAGTAATATTTTTTTGTCCGTTCAGTGTATTTTAGTATTATTCTGTTGAACTGACCCAGTTGGTTTGTAATTGTGCAAGAAGTTTGGAATGTATATAACCTTTATTTTGAAGGACGAATTATTGTATTTGAAGCGATTATTTTATGAGTAAATTTGAGACAATAATAAGATAAACGTCAAAATTTTTCGACGCGTTTTGTTTGTATGTAAGAATATGAATTGATTACTATGGAAATTCAAATATTTCTTAATTTCTGATTGGTGAAGTCACTCTATGTATAAGCAAGTATATTCGAAATCAAGTAAGGTACCGTTCAACAAACCCACCTGAACATGTGAAATTGCGCGTACGTTCATGTTGAGTGCCTTTTCACTGGATATATTACGAAGTATACTTCGTTGTGCGATGAGTACGCATCATGTTTTCACGTTTTCAGCTAGGTGAGTAAAACTGTAACTCGACTCAATTGGACCTCCCGATTGTTTGAAAATCATAAGAGAAAAAGAATCAATATCATGACAGGTGTTCATTATCTTTACTCCCATATATACCTATATACAATGTAGACTTATTGTGGCAAATACTTTATTGAACAAATATCTGTTAATACGATTTCCCAAGAGAACTCTGAGTTCTAAATCTCTCAACCCGTAGCATCGAAGTGTTTCTTGATCTGCTCACGAGATGGAGCGGCCTACACCTGTTTCATCCGCGTAAGACCAGTGTGGCCAAATAAACGGGGTTTTGTGGTGATTCGGACGGGGAACAGATGGCCTCAAGGCTTTCTGTGGTGACTTACTCTGTACTGATATTATGGCAACAACCTCGGCACTAATCTACAGGTTGTTCCTCTGTCCGAATAAAAACAAAATGCTGCCATTTGGTTGCAGGAAAACACTTATAGTTGTTTTCTGAAAGGGATTTGCCACAATAAGCCTACGTTGTAGTCGTATATGGAAGTAAAGATGGTAAGAGATCGGCCAGCAACGACTATCCTTATTTAAAGATCTCCCAAAGGAACTCCGATAATTTTTTGGAATATTAATGAATTGCAATCCCAAAGCTGAAAATCAGCTCTTACTCTCATCAGATGAATTAATACAGATCAATAATACTGGTCTAGCAATTTTCTCCGTTGCAAAATTGAAACCTATAATGAATCTTCTTATGAAATTCAGTGAGTCCGGTCCTGATAATGCATTAACACCGGTGTAATGGATTAGTCTATATCATCGGACCGTCTGATTTATTAATTGTTTCAGCTTTTCACCTGTGATATTTATTGTTTTAACCGAAAATATAAAAGAATGGACAAAGTGGAGGACCACCTACATGGAGTTATTTCGTATCAAAAATATTTCTCATTGCCAACTTTTACGCAAAACAAAGGACAGCGCTTATGATACTCGAAGCATGGGTGACTTGATTTCCAGTCTTCGAGTTCAGTGGCCTCAATTCATTTCAGATGCAGTTGAGTTATTAGTTAGGAATATGAATAAAATTGCAATGCATGTTTATTAATAAGAAATAGAAGTGGATTTTGTGAATAATTATGCTCCAGTGGACTTCGGAGTTAGTGAAAAGTATTGTATTTCATTTGATCTTGTCCATTTCCGTCTTGAATAATTCTTGATACCTACAAGCTTCGTTGCAGAAGATTTCAGTTATTCTCAGATGTACTTGTATCTTTGAATTCAATCGAAACATCACTAAGGTAGAAAATGAGGAAAATACGCTATTAATCAGTGAAACCAAAACATGAAGCGGGAGGTTCAACAAGACTTTCATTGCTACTGTGGCAATTTACAGACATTTTGTCAACATCAGCTAATTCCCGGAACATTTTTGAACAGTTTAGCATTCAGACAAGACGATGTGTGTCTCACTTTCAATGGAAGCACCCCCTTTACTTCCGTAATTATCAAAGTAGAACTATCTGGTCTAAGTGATATGCACTGACTGCCACTCGCGATAAAACAATCCATTTTCACGGTCAATCATATTAGGGGACAAAATAGGCTCGAAACTCTTTCAGATTCGGACTTTCTACAAATATACACCTTTTATTATCTACAAATTCGAATCTGTCTAACTATTTATGGAAGCATTTCCGTAACTTTCGTATAATTATCGAAGTGGAATTAAGGACTGAAGGAAATTTTGAGAAGGCGCTTCCTAGCTCAATGTTGTTGGTCTAAGTAATATACATTGCCTGTCAATTTTTCCCATTTTTTCGGTAAATCATATTAGGGGGCAAAATAGACTCGAAATTTCATTAGACCCGCGATCAGAACCCTCAACTTACTAAAGATACACCTTTTTCCTGAATAAATGTCGGCTCTGAAAAATTAAAATTTGTCCCACTTTTCATGGGAACACTCCCGTTACTTCTCCCGTAATCCTCCGTAAAATAATGTAAATATTAGAAACAGAGGTTTACTTACTGTTCCTCATTTCATGACTGAGTCTTTCAGACGTTTGTTTGTAGACCAAATTTACTCTCATTATAATATGCCATTCCATTCGAGTTTAAGGTTTACAATATTTCTAAATTTAAAACATTCCTTAAAAAGTATATATTAGACAATCAAATTTAGCAGTAACGCAAAATATCTACCTGCTCGTTTCTCACTTAAAAAAAAGGAAAATGCGTAAGTTTGTTTCACGCTTCGTAGGTATGTCATCTCTTACAAAATGTCTCGCTTCGTGTATCTTCGTGTTTTTTTTTCTCTTATAGAATCAACTATAAATTCTTTAATACTTAATTATATCTAATTTTGTACCTACTATGATACATTTATATTATTATTATAATTTTTTTTTATCTTGTTTTGCAAATAGTAAATAATTTATTTAATTTTATGCTACTTCAGCTAATAATTAAGAATTACACAAGATTTGTTTTGGGTTAAGTGAAAGAATATTTTTTGTTGTGCAGTAATGTACAATAAACTTATTTGAGTTTAATTTAATTTATGTGTATTTGTATTTTGATTGAAAATAATACAGACGTTTATTATTATTATTATCAGTACTGATGAAAATGCTGGAAACTGGCAAAATGTGCTCGAAATAACTTTCGAGGGGGAAACCGCTGGGGAATTTTGGTGTACATGTCTTGGGTATTAGTGGCATTACTCGAAAATTAGGGGCATTACTCGGGTGTTAGTCGGGAATTAGAGGCATTACTTGAAAATTATTGGTCATTAAAGGTATAACTGGTGTATTACTCAGGCATTAGAGGAATTAGGAATTATTTTCTAAAAAGAGCAGATATCCTTCTGAGAGTTTATACACCTAAACACACATCCTTGACATAAGATCATTGTTTTTTTTTAATGCGTTGTTATCTATTATGTCTGTTCATTTTAAAAAAGTTTAAGGATTTTAACTCAGAAAAACAAACAATTTTGAGCCCTGATGATGAATTCAATAAATTCGAAACGTTGGCAAAACATCAATAGTTTTTCTTCGATTCTACTGATCCCAACCCCTTCTAAAGAAATCATACGTACCTACCTTTGTTATACTGTCTACTTAAAATTCTGAAATGCATTTAATAATAATATGGTTCCATTTTAATTATTTTTTGCATATCACGATCACGTTCAATAACTTATAAAAATGTTCAATGTTTTATTGTTTTTTTTTATTTATACTTATTATTGGTTACACATGTATTTTTAATTTCAATTTTATTATGTATCTATGACGAAACAAGTACATCTGTGTACTTATCGTTATCAAATAACTCTTTTCGCTCTGTGTGAATATTGTGTCTCAACTGATGTAAGTTACTACTGCTGCGAATAAAGTTCTATTCTAATAAAATTTTCAGATTTGGTAAAAATACAACTACCGGTTCAATAGTGTTATCAGAAGTGATCAAATTTCTCCCCCAACAGAAGTCCTGGCAGGTGTTCCTCAGGGGAGCATACTAGGCCCGCTTCTATATTTCCTGTACACGTCAATTTTTTCTAATGTGCTGCAAGATGTTGGTTATCACTTTTATGCTGATGACACCCAAGTTTATTTCGCCTTCGAACCCTCAAATATTGCTATGGCAAATAAATTCATAAACACTGACATAGACTCACTAATTAGAATTTCAACCAAACATTTACTTAAAGTTAACTCCAATAAATCATGTGCATTGCATTTTTGCCCAGACAATGTTAGAAATGATATTCAATCTAATTTAGACTTGAAAATTGGCAACTCTACAATTCCCTTTAAACCCTACTACAAGAACTTAGGTTTGATAATAGACACAAAGTTACATTTCACTGGACATGTCACTAAGAACCTCAGGAATGCGTATGGTTCACTAAAGCTGATATACTCGCAAAGATTACACTTGAACAGTGATACAAAAAAATGCTTTGTGAAACATTAGTACTGTCACATTTTAATCACTGTGATGTAGTGTACGGTCCATGTCTGAAGTTGAAAGACTCCACTAGAATCCAGAAAGTACAAAATTCTTGTATCAGATTGATCTATGCCATAAAAAAAAGAAAAAATATTTAACCCATTTTAACGGTAATTCATATAAGAGGTGCAAAATAGGCTTCAAGTTCAAGACCCCCAAATTAATAGAGATAGACACCATGACTACCAAACCTTCCTTATTTCATAAAAGCTGAATTTTTTATAACACATGTAAGAACGATCCCCAGCATGAAACTTGGGTAGTGCTGCCTTTGGCAGAAAACAGGTAGTGTTTCGCCAAAGTATAAAGCTCAATTTTTATATATTTTATTTGGAAAGCTTACTGTAAGCTAGCTTAATGCGAACTTTGTTGTCGATTGAAAGTGACGTAGTTTTGGTGTTTTGGGTAGCTTCTATTTCTTGAATTATATTCACACCAAAGGTTCCAAATATTCATTTTCGATTTTCGAGAAGTTCCCATTTCAACAAGTATCAAAGAGAAAGTTTTGGTCCTACGGACAGAGAAAGCTGCAACAATCCTAGTTGACATTTTCATTAATAATTTATAATTATATACAGATTCATTTCTGCTTGCGTAAGCGATCACAATAGTTTTTAATCCACTTTTGTTTCTCGGTCCATGAACATAGCGAGTACCTTGTTGCTTGTATACATTAAAAATGAAATTATACAGATTTATATAAGCTCGTGGGCCACACAAGTTGATTTTTTATTGCGTATTCTTGTTACCAAATTAGCTGTGGGATTTGGCTGGGGACTTAACTGTTGAGTCCACAAACTATTGTCAGTGATGAAGAGGTTTTACATCTATGTGCTCATTCAAATATTTCGATACTAATGGATTTAAATACAAGAATTAATTAATTTGATAAAGTTAGCTATAGAATTGGTCATGAGTTGAAGAAGGAATTCGTTAATAAAGGTTGTAGCACTTCCACTTATGAAATAGAATATTGGAGTGGAAGTTTCATGGTATTTCATCAGATGGATGTTTCTGTACATGATATACTTTTCTCTTTCAGACATATAGAGTTATTGGCAATACTTTACGGATCCACAATGAACGAAAACTGGGTTCAACTTGCAACAGAATGTGACAGAAAATAAGAATTAAATTCTTATTTCTAATTCTAGGATAATTTGAAATTCTGCCTCAGCAACTCTGAATTATTCAGAGATATTAGTCAGAAAAAATAAGTTCCAAAAATTTTTGAAATTTTTCTTATGGTTAAAGATTATAACATCTATCAGGGTGGTAGTATGTTTACACATAATATTAATCAAAAGAATAGTTTTTCTCTAATATTCAAGGCTTAAACTCATGTGGGTAATTAGATGTTTTTGTTTTAAATGGAGAACTTGCCAAAATAGATTTTCCTTTTTCCAATTTAAATTGGTCTCACCTCATTTCATTTCAATTCATTCTTTCAAAAACAACTCTCACAGGATTTTTTGTAAGGATATACGATGCAGTAGAAAAATGAGTAATAGTTATTTTCCTAACAAGTTCCGTAAGAGTTAGGTACAATATTTTCCCTACGAGTGTTTTGGTCCATCTTATTTATGAAAAAACAAGGATTATTATAATCAAATTTTTATTACAGTGCTACAAAATGACTAATAATACAGAATAGTTACATAGATCATTTAGTTAGTCGTAAATATCCTCATTTTCAACAAACAAAAATCGTGCGGAAAAGTAAAAATCGTACGGAAAAGTAAAAATCGTGCGGAAAAGTAACTTTTCCGCACGATTTTTCTTTTTGAAAGTTGTACTTTTCCGTACGATTTAAAATCATGCGGAAAAGTTACTTTTCCGCACGATATTATTATTGTTGAAAATGAAGATATTTAGGACTAACTAAATGATGTATGTAACTATTCTGTCTTATTAGTCATTTTGTAGCATTATTATAAAAACTTGTTTATTAAAAACCTTGTTTTTTCGTAAATAAGATGGACAAAAACACTCGTAGGAAAAATATTGTACCTTACTCTTACGGAAAATGTCTTTTCCGCCCTTAACAGCTTGCCCGAACTCCTGTCCGCGTCGTTCGTGCAACTGCCGTAGCGTGCGGAAAAGTACTACTTTCCGCACTTGTTAGGTAAATAACTATATCAATCAATCGTCATTTATTTTTTTGACATGGTTTATATGTTTTGGAATTGTCAATTAATACAGGATAAAATGATAAAGTGAATATAACATAAAATCATTAAATTAAAGTGAACAACTACTATGAATTGACAAAACAATACAATTCGAGGTAGGTATAATATACAAAATTTGCCACATGTGCGCTAAATTCCTATAAAATCGTTAATACTATAAAAACACTTCTCGAGTAAAAAACATTTTAATTCGTATTCAAAGGAAGACATTGTAGTAATATTCTTCAGGTTTTGTGGAAGATTATTAAAAATTTCGAAACCAATATGGTCTGGAGCACTGGACCCCATTTTTTTTCTTTGCAAAGGAACATGAAAGTTGTGCATTTTTCGTGTTATATTGTTGTTTGTTGTTGTCGTATAAAATTGTTTTTTCTGTTAACCTGCTGTCGTCCCCCTACGAACGACAGCCCTCAAAAGTCGAAACTTGTGCGAGCTGAGGATTAACGAGGTCTTACCTTTTAACGTGGGATTCCTAGCACGATTCAAAGAGAATAGATCTCGAAAGAAGGTCGCCCGTAAGACATCCAAACCATAACTTCGCATAGCGTTGCTTGGCTCGAGAAATCGATGACCCACGCGCTCTACCGTTCGAGCTATCCGTGAACATCAGAATTTCCTATGAATGTTTCTTTCATTATCTTTCACATAAACACATATTTCGAAGATGAAGTGATTGGGAAGTGTCATAACATAAAAACTTTTAAAAATTGTTATACAAGTTTTCATATACAGTGCGACCCTAAATTATGGAACAAATTCATTATTCCTGAATATAAAGATATTACGGAAAAATCCTCGGACAGGTCGATTTTCTATTCCGATGGGCCAATTTTACTCAAATGTGGATAACCCTATATATTTTGGGTGGGGTTCAAAAATTGGCCCATAGGAAAAGAAAATCGACCTGTCCGAGGATTTTTCCGAAATATCTTTATATTCAGGAATAATGAATTTATTCCATAATTTAGGGTCGCACTGTATTCTTAATATACATCTTAAGATTCGTTTTTGGCCAATAAAAACTTATTTCGAACGAGCAATCCAGTTCTAACACTGAATTTAATTTGGAAGTTAGTTGTTGACTCAGTGTTGACTTAGTGTTGATTTAGTGTTGACTTAGTGTTGACCTAGTGTAACCTGACCTATGAAACCATGAAGCCATTTGAGTGATGCAATTATTCATATATTTTGTTGTGGTATTAGGAACCCATAATGAAGTTATTTAAATTATTGACAAATAAACTCTCTGATTAGTGGGAAAGGACGGGGTTGTCTTGAAACTAATTGAGTTCTATCTCGCAGATAGATCGCAGTGTGTTGTGACCAATAAAGTGTCTTCAATGTTTGAAAGTGTTTGAAAAGTAAAAGGATTTTTTTTAATTCAGTTATGGTAATGGTAATCAAAATGCCTTTTTCTGTGAGTTTCGAGCTAATCAGCTCTTCAATAAGGAGGCCACATGAATATTACCTCGTCTGCCAGTCTATAGCTGCCATCTCGAATTTATGAATTTTTAACAAAAATTCATGGTCCTAGAAATTTCTGGTCTTAGAAAGGAAATTATTAAGAAAGGAAAAGAGAACATATCTACCAAAGATCTGGCAAACAGCATTGAAAGGCGTCAAAATGAAGCCATGTCACCCGAATCGCGCGGAAAGTAAGCGCGAACCCAACATCACAGAAAGTGCGCGCAAAATCAGCACTAAAATGACATGCCAGAGACGAGAACTCCAGTTTCAGTTGATACGTCAAGAAGAGTATTTTGACAACACCACTGAAGATGACTGCCGCAGTTGCAGTTTAAACGTTTGGAGATTTTAATACCACGGCAAAATCCGGAAACCAACCAAAACATCAACCTGGAACAAAATGTTGGAAGCAGAAAACATAGCTCACTTTAAAATAACCGAGGAAGACTAACCAGGGCTGGTAGTCTACATACCGTACGTCAACAGAATCTCCCAAAAGGTTAGAAGGATTGGGAACAAATAAAACTTTCAGAGCTCCTTCAAATCCAGAAATACGTTGAGGAAACCAAATAGGAAAATCGCATCACCTCCTCCAACAGCATCTATGAGGTCCCATGCGAATACGGACTTTCGTACATCGGTGAGACCAAGAGAACCCTAGCCGTAAGGCTACAGGAACATACACGCTTTACGCATCAGGACGACACGCTTAAATCTGATATCGCAGACCATGGAGTAAACCAGATTTAATGCAATAATGTGGGAGTATTACAAAGGAAGTTATACTGGTTTATGAGAAAATTAAAGAGGCCGTTTATATCTAAGCCAACAGAGCGTTAAGTCAATCCAGCGTAGAGATCAAAATACACAAGTCGGTATTTTTATTGCCATTGATTCATAGAAAACAAAAATTATAGACAAATTAGAGAAGGTTCAATATGTATAACAAAATTATAATTTTTTATGAAAGTAACTACCTCAATACTTCAGAAAAAATTAATAAATGGAAAATAATAATTTTTCGAGGTCTGAAGAAATATGTCGAGTACGCAAAAAAAATTATTGATGACCTCCACGTTTGTTTAGTACATCTTTACATTTGCAGTTCATAGACAAAATTACGTTGTCAAGGTCCTCTTGAAGTGATCGAGCCCATTCTTTTGTCAACGTTGAAGCATGTTCTATAAATTGTCGGATTAAGGTCCAGGGATTGTGCGGTCCATGGCAAAAATTAAATTATCTTGTTATCTAACGAGTTCGTCACAATCTCTGCAGTATGGAACGAGCATTATCATGCATCAAACGGAAGTTTCCACCAACAGCACAAACACCAACGATAGGTTGAAGAATACTAATCCAGATACTGCTTACCTGTTAGGAAACCTTTTAAAAAAACGAGGTCGGTTCTTCCGCCAATAATTATTCCGACCCAAACCATCCTGGAACCATTCTAATCTGGCAGCGCGATTGCCTTTAGAGAGAGCTGGATATCTGAGTGGTCATCGACCCTTCGTGCAGGCGATTTTTCACGCTACCTAGGCCAAAGATTATGTAACGTCCTCTTTGTAACTCCGTAACCAATTCAGTTGCTGTCATTGTGTCTTCTAGCTCTAAATAATAAAAATCAGTCCTGACGTGCCATTTTAAAACGTCCACGACCTGAGTGTTTTTCGGCTGGATTTCCTTTCTCTGTAATACGCCTCCGTAACCGACTTAGGACAATTTGGGACATACTCATCCGCTCCGCTACTTCGACTTGACTCAGGCTTGATTTATCTCGTCTACACATACAGTATCGGAAAGTTTTCATCTTGAGTATATTGGTTTCATGAGAGCGTAAACAATAGCTTGATGTATGTTGAGAGAGCATCACAATTTCTCTCTCGAGGAAGGAATATCGACGTGCGCTGTGTGCGTAGTGTCGCATTACCACGTGGTCCGTTAATGCGTCGGGTGGGGTAACAGGAGAAGCGCACAGTAGTGCGTCTCTCTTGTTTATGTGGTATTATCATATCATTGAGTTCCTAGTTGTTCGCGTAGATTTCTCTCTATACCCCAGATAAATTATTTCCGATACTGTATGTTGTCGTTCCATTATAAAACACAATATTTTCAGTGCAACTACTAAACACGAACACTATATCATTAATGAAATCGAAACTTCAGCTACGGCATATACAGGACTTCTACCTTTCCATCTATTTTGATTATAACATTTTTTACGTGTTCTTCGAAAAAGATGAGTCTTCAGAAAGAGACAAATGCAAATAAGTGTACGTTAGACGTACAATTTAACATTTTTTTTTTATGGCTTTTATGACTTTGTCCAAATATCCCTAGATTTTTCCGATATGTTTATTTGGAAACACCTCATTGATGGTCTTCCCGGGTATCAGAGAATCATCCTAATTAATAATGAGAAGGTATCAAGTAGAAAAGCTGGAAACGAGTAATTAGTCATAACAGAACTCATAAACTGGTAACGATAGTCGTCCCGGACCGATGTTTTACACTTTTTACTCCCATATACACCTACAATGTATGCTTATTCTGGCAAATACTGAAAACAACTACTCCCCTGGCTAATGCCACTACGGTTATTGAATTATATCCAACAGATACTTGTGCAATGTACAATGTACCTCATCGCAGAGGAAACAATTGCAAGTGCTCCTTGTAACCAAATGGCCGAATTTTGTTTTAATTTGGACAGGGGGATTCACCTGCAGACTAGTTTCGAGGTATTTGACATGATATTTCAATGATTGTAAACCTTTGGGAATTTGTCAGTAATTACCTGAATACGACTGCGGATAGAAACAGTTGAAACGTTATGAACAATACAAATTATAAAACGGTGGAAGTCCTAAATAAATGTAGTTTCTCAACTTTGTGGAAATGCAGTCAATACCCATTAGAGGTGGGATTTATCAAATACTGATTCACACCGGAAACGTCTACATCATTACCAGGTAAAAATAAAATGACGAATTAATTATATTTGTACGAAATTGACTGAAATGGATATTTTTGTATCTAGAATGCGAATTCTCGAATGGTTATTTTGCTTCGCTGAAGCTCAGCAAAATAACTTCCATTCTCGAACGCAAAAGTATAATTTTGCATTCGAGATGCAAAAATATTTTTCGAAAACTGCACTAAAACCAATATGAGAATGAGAAATTGATGAATGAGTATCTGTCCTTGTTATTTGACATTTCGTGGCATTTCGTGTTTGAACCAAATAATAGGCCAAAACGAATTTTAAACGCTAAGAATAAAAAAATAGCAGCAGGCAAGGACCAAGTGTTGTTGACGTTTCAACTTCGAGGAAAAAATAAAAGTAAACACGAAAATACACAAAATGGTGAAATGGATATGTGTAAAGGGGTTGAAAACGGTTTTTTGCGATTTTCAGCTAAAGGAGATCTTCTAGCAGAAAACGTTTGATACACAAGTTGTAGATAATAAAAAAATATAAAACTTTTGTATTCAATACTTTTTGATATAACCTCAAATTAACTATCAAAATGATGAAAAATCGATTTTTCAGTATTTAATTTTTCTCGAGAACAAATGATTAAATTTACATGAAAATTTGTAAAAATATGCCTTTTCTGGTGTCGAGAAAGCATGATTTTTTCACAATTCAGAAGACTAGTTCTTAACTTATGTACATTTTTCAAAACAAATACCCTTACCTTCCACGAACAATTGTCTCGACGTTTTTTTGGATTTCGAAGAGTTTATGCAACTTGGTGGTTTATTTATCGTTAAAGCGCTGAAAATTGAGAAAAACTTAAAAAAAGTCTGTCTGAATCATGAATTTCTCAATATTTTCAATGATTTTCGATTCTCTTCATTATTTCTGTTAATATTGGACTATAATTACATAATATAAGTTGGTTTCATGTAAGATTATTACAGTTGAAAGAATTAGCGCAAACCATTTTGAAAAGTTTAAATAAATAACATAAGATATTTGCTTACACATATTAACGCTGGAATACAACGTAAGAAGTATTCATTTAAGAATATTATTAATTGAAAAATTTCCAAATATATAATATTTCAATAACAATAACAATAATAATTCATAAATATATATAATAAAAGTAATTGACAATAATGATAACAATAACAATATTTATTCGGTGACCGCCAAAAAGTATGTACCATATGGGAAAAAAGTGTATTATTAGAGTATTGGAAAAACAAATCTTAGGAAAAGTTTGTACATGTCCGATAACCTAAAATTCGATTTTGACACATGCCAAGTGATCGGTGGTATGGCGACAAATTGAAAAAAAAAATACTATGAATAGGCAAAAAGTCGAGTAAAATCGCAAGATATCGAAAAAAGTTATTTGAAAAAGTTGCTTAGAATTCAATTTTATACAATATACATAGTTTTGAAAAATAATGTGGGAAAATTGAAAATCGGACATCTTTTTTTCGATACTCTGATAATAAACTTTTTTCCCATATGGTACATACTTTTTGGCGGTCACTGTAGGTAAAATAAAACTTATTGACAATAATAATAATAATATTTATAAAATAACTCAATATAATCTCAATTGTGATCAGAAATCTATTTGGAATGCACACTTATAAAAGGTCCAAGCCCGCCAAAAGTGGCCGGAGGAGGAAACAAAGAGGGGCCAGGCCAATACAGCAGCCAAACTCGTTGTAGACATCAGCGTTGTGCTGATCATTACAATCGTAATGATTTCATTACAATTCACTTCCATCATTACATCATTACTAACATAAGAAATAAAAGAAAAATGACGTGTTCGCAAGAGAAATTTTTGTCAAATCAAAGTAACAAAATAAATTTAATTGAAACTGTATGTATCTGATAACATGCAATCACATGGAATTTTGTGCAAACACTCCCGAAGACGCTGATGTATTGATTCTTCTTCTTCTTAGCTTAGTTTTTTGGATTTCTGACTCCTATGCGGAATCAATTTCTCCAGATCAGGTGATCATTGAATCATATTATTATATAATCAGGTAAAAGTAGAAATACAAATGGTAAATGAAACAAAATGCCGGACCCTGGTTACGGCAAATCCGTTGCCATCGAGCCTGGTTACTCGCGTAGATAGCCAGGAAACCGGAAACTTTCACAAGTAGTTATATAACGTCACATAAAAATGAATATTTATAATAAAAAACTAATAATTGAATTATTCAAGAATTGAGTCCCGCCCCCATGCGGTATCCTCGTGCCATCTTTATGATCGGACACACTTCGACACGTCCGACCACTACCACGAACGAGACGGAACTGGATGTATTGATTATAAACACTGCAATTGACTCAGCAGAACAAGCAGAGCATGAAAATCAAAGTGTCGTATTCGTAGGTCAGTTAGTACTTTTGCATCAACCAAATTCAAATGGGTTCAGTATTTTTTCCACAAACAAGGTTCCAGCAATGAAAAGAATTCGTTTAAATCACGAATCGTATAAAAGCACATTAGAATTTCTTCACTTTTTTTCGGGTTGTGATATTTTACTTCTGGTTTGGCTGGAAAAGAAAGAGAAAAAAAAAACAATAGTAATGTCGTTATTGAGCATTAAAAATTTATCAAATGGATCTCAACTGATAGCTGGTATTTACAAAAGTATAGAAAAATAGATATATCAAATAAATTACAACAGGTTTCTAATAAATCCGAAAATACTGCTAAAAATGAACCAATTCATGCAATAATTGTCAGGATACCTGGTGTAACGGAGATCCAATAATATTTGAAGAAATATGTGATTCAGAGGATACTATTGATGAAGAGCCACTCTTGAATCGAAATTGAAGAGCCTGAACACGTGGATGATTTTGAAGACCCTTCGGATATTCTAAATGTGACAGACGAAGAAGAGGAACATTCGCAAAGCAAAATAATCAGAATTAATTTTTCATAATATTTTTAAAATTGTGAGTATATGTTTTTGAAAACAAAGCAAATCAATAGTCTTAAAAAAGAATAAAAATAATATTAATAAATTAATTTTGTAATGTAAATATGTATTTTGAATATTTCATTATAAATAATTTAATATAAACTACTTTTTGTTTTAAAAATAATGGAGAAAATCGATAATCATTGAAAATATTGAGAAAATCATGAATCAGATAGACTTTTTTTCGGTTTTTCTCAATTTTAAGCGCTTTAACTATCAATAAACCACCAAGTTTCATAGACCATCTCAATGTAGATATTTTAACAATTATTGACTTCAAAATCCAATAGAACATTAAGACAATTTGTTCGTGGATGGTAAGGGTATTTTTTTGAAAAATGTACTTAACTCGAGAACTAGTCGTCTTCTGATTTGCGATAAAATCATGCTTAATAGAAAAAACTTATTTTTAGAAATTTTCATGTACCTAAATCAATCATTTCCATTCAAGAAAAAAATTAAATACTGAAAAATCGATGTTTCGCCATTTTAACGGTAAATTTGAGGTTATGTCAAAAAGTATTGAATACAGAAGTTTTAGATTTTTTTATTATCTACAACTTGTGTGAATATTTTCCGCTAGGAGGTCACGTTTAGCCGCAAATCGCTAAAAAGTACTAAAAACCGTTTTCAACGCCTAAATTGCAACCCAATTTCACCATTTTGCGTGTTTTCCGTGTTTAATTTTATTTTTTCCTCAAAGTTGGAACCTCAACAACTCTTTCCCCTGGTCCTTGCCTGCTGCAATTTTTTTTTACAAATATTATAGGCAGTAGCCTAAAAGTGAACGAACGAGGTGATACTTTTTGCATGACTTTCGTGTGGTAGCCACGTAATAAATAATGAACAGGACGCAAAAGTCTTTTACGTTTCTAGAACATAAAAGTCTTTGACGTTCTAGAACGAAAAAGAGACACTTCGATAACTGAGATTTTAACGAAAATGTCAACATTTTAGTTCAGTTTTCGAAAATATTATTTTCCGTAACAAGTCCGGAAAACACTGTTTTTTTGGACGAGTGGACAAGATTCTAGGACGAGCGTAGCAAGTCCTGGAAATCTGCGAGTCCAAAAAAACTGTTTTAGGACGTGTTGCGTGCACAATTTTTTCGGCAATCGTGTAGAATAACAAATCGAGACACATTTATTTATTATATTTCTTTATAGAAGAAAATTTCGAACATTTTAATTCTTATTTGTATTAAATATCAAAATTCGAACTGAAGATAGGTACTAACAGAAACATTCTAATTCTTCTTTATATTAATATTTATATTAAAATTCGAGCATTTCCCGGACTAGTACGGGAAGCCATACTTTCTCAAAAAAATATCGTCCGGGAAATAAGTACCTACTTTCCGAACGGTTGCCGAAAATAGTAATTTACGTAACAAGTCCGGAAAACACTGTTTTTTTGGACGAGTGAACAAGATTCTAGGACGAGCGTAGCGAGTCCTGGAAGTTTGCGAGTACAATAGAATAACAAATTGAGACACATTTATTTTTTATATTTCTTTGTAGAAGAAAATTTCGAACATTTTAATTCTTGTTTGTATTAAATATCGACATGCGAACAGAAGATAGGTACTAACAGAAACATTCAAATTTTTATTTATATAAATATTTTTGTTGAAATTCGAGCATTCGAGCAAAGTACGTACTTCCCGGACTAGTTCGGGAAGTGATACTTTCTCAAAGAAAAATCGTCCGGGAAGTACGTACTTCCCGGACGGTTGCCGAAAAAATAATATTCAATACACAAACCTGATATCGGCGCATTCACCATTTGCAAAGTCACCATGTCCAATTGCTTGATTACGATTACGGAAAATGTATGAGAATTCGTATTTGATTTATTATTATAACTGGTCCTAAAAAAATTGAAAAATCTGAATAACGAATCATTAAAAATATACAATTTATTTGAATCATTTGTATTATTTCAACCAATAAGCACATCCATAAGGCTTGTGTACGTTTGTACTCGATTTCTACTTTGACTTATTGTTTTTAATCGTATTTTAGTTGAAAAATGTCAGCAGTGACAAGACAGAGGTTTTAACTTTTTTTTACTGACACTTCCAAACTTCACATTCTAAACAAGACAATACACAATACGAAAAAATAAACAATATACAAGGTGATATACGTAGAAACACTCCCCCTCAGTAATGCACTATCGTTCATTACTCCTAGTCTGGTTCTATGTTTAGAACACATAATTTAGCAACAGGCCTTTTAAATGTACCCGATGCTGTCTTGACATCAACTACTCGAATGTTGCCATCAGTTCCATGATAAACTGAAGTGACAATCCCTTTGGGCCAGGTGTTTCGACAAAGGTCACCATCGACTAGGATTACCACATCTCCCACTGATAATTCTCCAAAGACACCTAACCGGTGATTTGAATATTCTCTTAAAGGAACCCAAGAGAATGATGCAAACAAGCCAAATGAATAATTTTAACTCAATTCCTTTTCAAAACTGTATTGACTTTTTAACTGACAAGATTATCAATATTCTAACAAATTGTTTTTTTTAAACAACATCAAAACAAAAATAGTGTGTATGGATACACAAAGCCTTCCCTTTTCTTCATTCTTCCACCTTTGAATCATCATGATTCAAATCGCTGAGGTAATTTGACTCTACGCCCATATCTCGTGAAAGTATCACGTTTATTTGATTCAGTAGATACTTCGCAGGGCTTGAAGAAATGCATCAGTAGATAATGATGAAACTAATTCTAGATGTACTGCTCGGTATACTGCGCAGGTAAACAAACATATCCAACACTTGTCTCCTGATTTGGCAAAGAGAGGTCCCGCCATATCAACTCCAGATACTTCAAAAACGAAAGCTTCTCGAACTCTATTTTGTGGCAAAGGAATCGGGGAGACTTCCAATCTTCTCACATTGAATCGTCGACAAGTTACACATTTCGAAACGACTGACCTGACTTCTTTTCTTCCGTTAATAATCCAGTAACGTTCTCTTAAAATACTGAGAAGATTTTGAACGCCAGAATGACAGGATTGTTTATGTTCGTATTCGATTATTTTCCTAACAACCGGGTGCTTTGCGGGCAAAACAGCAGGGCAGCGAAAAGACTTTGTGTCATCTTTGTCAGATATTTTGGTTTTTATTCTTATAACTTCTCCTTCTTTGAGTGGACGAAAACATTGCAACTTTTTGTCTTCAATTCCAGTGAATGTTTCAGTCTGAATTAATTTGACAATTAGCTTGACAGTCATGACAAACTCTGCGACTGACAGAGGTTCCAACATTTTCATTTCATTTTGCTTCCAAAAATTTTCTAAAACGAATCGAGCTCCAATGGTTGCAGCTAGTAGTTCCAATCGAGGTATGCTCATAACTTTCAAAGGAGAAACTCTGCATTTGGACTGAACTAGTTGCACTTCGATTTCCCCAGAATGTTCGGAATGTTCGGCATCTCTGCTAGCGTCGGTAAACACATGTAAACTGCATCTTCTGTCGAATGGAATTTTCAGCCATCTGGGTATTTTCAAGTTGAAAAGTTGTGGTAAGTTTTTCAACCAATTCAAAAACTTCTCTTTCAATTCATCATCGACTTCTTTGTCCCAAACAGCTTTAGTCTTCCACGATTTCTGCAATAATAGTTTGGGCAACAAAGCAACAGGAGATGAAAATCCTATAGGATCAAATAACTTATGAGCTGCAGATAAAATGGTGCATCTAGTTATCGAGTCTGTTTGAATGTTTTCACACCATGTCGAACATATCTGAAGAGTGTCTAGGTTTTTATTCCAACTGAGTCCCAAAACTGGTATCAAATTTGTCTGCTTTGCAACGGAATCATCAATGCTCGAGTGCTCCCATCCTCTTAACTCAAATTTCGCATCAGCCATTACATTCGTCGATTCTTCAATGAATTTATGTAACTCTTCAATATTATCCACACTTGTTACACAATTATCGACATAAAAACTGTCCATGAGTTTGGAGTCCGAATTTTCGAGTTCTTTTCTCAAATGATGATCAATAACGACACCAAGGAGGAACGGACTGCATGTTATACCAAAAACAACTCTGGTATGTCGGTATATTGTCAATTCGCGGCTTTCGTTGAACCAAAACAATCGTAAAAAATCTCTGTCACTTTGGCACAATGAAATTTGTAGAAAAGCCTTCTTAACGTCAGATATTACGCCTATTTTAGAAAAGCGGAATCTTATAAGAATTGATGGTATTTTTTCAATGAAGTTCAGTCCTTTTTCTAAGCACTGATTGAGTGATGGTTGATTATTTTCTCGAGCAGAAGCATCAAACACTGGTCTGATTTTTGTGGTCTGACTGCTCAACTTCACAACGTGACGATGGGGTAAATAATGTCCATCATAAGTATTCAGTTCATCACCTGGCACTTCTTCGATTATTTTTTCATTGAGCCAATCTTTGAACACTGAATTGTAATCGTCGAAGTATCCATCTTTCTCCAACTTCTTCGTGAGATTTTCAAGCCTCTTTCGAGCCAACTTTGAATTGTCAGGTAGTGGAGGATGACAATCAATCCACGGCATAAAAACTTCATATCTGCCATCTTCTCGAATTTCTATTGTATTCATAAAATTCATCTTAACAGCTTCCTCGATTTCTTTTCTAGATTTGTTCTCCGTCGGATCAGTAATGCCCAAAGTATCAAGATTCCACAATTCTGTTATTTTGATATCATTGCAGAGTAATGTCATTACTGAAATCAAATTTGAATGGGTTTCAGGAATACTGCAGTTTGAAAAAATGACTTTTCCTGACAAAGTCCAACCAAGAAGTGTTTCAAAGGCCACTAACCCACAACTCAGTTCTTTGCGTTTTCCAGTGAACAACTTTCCCCATACTTATATCTGCTCCTACAAGAATATCGATTGGGCCATCTTCGATATCTGACATTTGGATGCCGAATCGAGTGAGTTCATTCATCCAGGGGCCTATTTGAAGACAAGCGATGTTGTTGCAGATAAGTATTTGGTCTAAGGCTTCAAAATTACAGGCATAATTTTCATCGATACTTCTTAGCCGGATTCTGTAGCATGAATGCTTGACAGTCTCTGTTGTTGAACCTCCAAATAGACTATGGATCATGTTTTCTACTCGCTCTGGTTCATAATGCATATCAGCTGCAGCGAACTTTGTTATATATGATTTTTGTGAACCAGTATCGAACAACATTCTAGCATAACGACCTTTGCTATCACTAAACAATTTTACTTTCAAAGTTTGCAGGAAAACTTCGGTGTGCGTATTATTTGAAAGTGAACTTTCTACTCTGGTATTATCTGATTTTGCAGAATAATTCTTCTGACACATTAGAGTGGCGTGTCTGCCGTTACAATTGGAACATTTCATCGATACTCGACACTTTTTACCTAAGTGTCCAAACTTAAGACAGATATAGCAGCAGCCTCGTTTCACCAATTTCTTTTTACGATCATCCATGGTACACTTTTTGGCTTCTTCGCAATCTTCTTTCGAGTGTGATTGGTGACAAAAAATACACTTTCTTTCAGATTTCAGATCAACTAATGCAAACAGTCTTCTCAAAGGATTGGTCTCTTTCATTCTTGTTCATATCAAAACCAGAAATAGCCAAGTTGATTCGTTCTTCACTATTTACTTCTTTTTTCAGGAATAACATCAACTTTTCCAATCGATCTTTAATTGGGGATTCATCATTATATTCACTGCTTCGTTGCCGCACTCGTATCAAGTTCTCTGGAAGACAGGATTCAACCAACGGATATAACATTGCGGCACAAGTTTCTGTATTCACATCAAGAGTTTCGAGAGCTCTCAATTGGCATTCTATTTTATCGTAGAGAGAACTCATTATACCTTTACTAGAGAGATTGTTTAACACCAACTTCAATAGTTCTCTCACGTAGTATTCTACCAATATATCGTTTCTGCCGAATCGAATCTTGAGGATTTCTATGACTTTCGGGTAATTGACTCCAGTCGGCGGGTAACTTTCAACGATAAGTCGAGCTTTGGAGTTCGGGATGGTTGTCTGAATTAGATATTGGAACTTATCTTCGTTTTCCATCTGCTCATCACTATCGATCCGCTTGAACTGGCTCCAGAAAGAAAGCCAATCTCTTATTTCTCCTCCAAACTTTTTCAGCTCAATTTTGGGTTCTTTTTGATTGACTTAGCTCAGATCGTATATTTTCTCTCAACTTCAGCTTGTGATGTTTGGTCTAGTATTCATCAGCTAAAACGGCTTCGGTATCAATTGATTCTGTGTCTTTACCAGATTCCAAAAGGTGTTCCAGCATTTGTCGATCCAACTCGGTAATTATGTCAATTTTCTGCTCCAACAGACACATATTACCTCGAACATCAATTATGTCCACGACTTGTTCACTCAACAAACTCAGTACAGCTTCATATAATCGATTGAAGGAATATCGATGGATTTCTAACGTTTTTTCTACTTTCTCCATGTCCTGTCACCGTCGCCAGATGATAATTCTCCAAAGACACCTAACCGGTGATTTGAATACACTCTTAAAGGAACCCAAGAGAATGATGCAAACAAGCCAAATGAATAATTTTAACTCAATTCCTTTTCAAAACTGTATTGACTTTTTAACTGACAAGATTATCAATATTCTAACAAATTGTTTTTTTTTAAAAACATCAAAACAAAAATAGTGTGTATGGATACACAAAGCCTTCCCTTTCCTTCACCCACTCTAATTTGTCTGCGTTGATTACAAACCATTTAGTTCTCTTGGTGAGTACAGGTAAATATTCCTTAATCCAGCGGCGCCAGAAATGATCTGTCAGTAATTGGGAAAATCGCCATTGTTTTCTACTGATCAGATCTGATTCATCGAATTTTCCTGGTATTTGTGAAGAGCTTGATGAGCCAAGCAAAAAATGGTTTGGAGTGAGGGCTTCTGCATCTGTGTGGTCCAAAGAAACGTGAACCAATGGCCGGCTATTCACAATATTTTCAGCCTCTATTTAAAGGGTTTGTAGAACTTCTTCACGAGGTGCTTTCTCTTTCAAAACAACTTTGTGTACGTTTGTACTCGATTTCTACTTTGACTTATTGTTTTTAATCGTATTTTAGTTGAAAAATATCAGCAGTGACATGACAGACGTTTTTACTTTTTTTTACTGACACTTCCAAACTTCACATTCTAAACAAGACAATACACAATACGAAAAAATAAACAATATACAAGGTGATATACGTAGAAACAAGGCTCATTATCATACAGAGACTTATTTAATGAATCCACTTGCTTATTCCAGCAATCGCGCCAGCTGTCTTCTTTGAATAAAATCAACATAAAACAAATAATCTCACCCGTTCTCTGAAACAAATCGAAAACACTCGGTGGTTCCGAGCGACATAAATTCATAATGATCTGTAGTGAACGTGAATAGCAACAATAGACAAAAAAAATGCAGAATTCTCCTAAAGGTGAACCAGGTGAATATATTTATATTCAATGTTGAGTAATAAATTAACATAGAATACGTGTCTATTTGTAAAATGCATTTGTTGTTATTCCATTTAATTGATTAACATGGTAATTGAGGCGCCTAAGTGGCGCTATTTAATGTTCGTACATAATCACGATTCAAAAGTAATGAACGAAGAAAAAATGTTTTTATTATATATGTTTGTAGGTGTGTTTAAAAAAAATATAGAGCTGCATTTCTAACATTTTTCTCACCAGAAATAAGAAACATAAAACCTTGTATGTTCGGAAACATTAACAGAACCAACAGTGTGGAGGAAATAAATATGTACATTTTTGAAGGTTGATGGTTTTGAAGAAGCTGCATAAGCAATGAATTTTAAAGTCATGCTCATCATTGAAAACGAGCGATCTGGGGAGAGAAAAATAGAGATGAAGAATATACAACGAGTTCAAGTAATACTTGATCACGAGTTGCGAATAACATTTTTTCCGTCCACATATGTTTGACTTTTAGTATTGAGAAAACGATTATGCATTGAATATATTGAATGAGACTTCCATATCCTGTATATTCTACAGGATGATAATAATTTGAAAACAGACGATCTCCTATATGTTCAGAGGAGAATAATAATGTATTTGCCAACAACATAAGATAAAAGGGTTCAAATCATTTAATCTCAGTAAATTTGCTGCCAGAAAATTTTATCTCACAATTTGCTCACGAACAAGTAGCCCTCACATAATCGGCTCGCAACCAATTTTCTCTGATTCAATTTGCTTCCATGTTATTCGCTCTTGCCAGAACGAACTTACCTCACGTAGACATGTGAGCGCGAGGAAATTATATACATATATTTTATGATGTGTAATTTTTAAGCCTGTTTTAACTTGAACGAACTAAGCTTACGAGGTCACTTGGGCACGAGAAAATGGACCAAATACACTTTCTGTGAAGTAGTTTTTAGTATGTTCTAACCAGAAGGAACTAAGATAACGTAAACACTTGAAGAAAATAAAAATACTACTGGTGTAGTAGGTAGGGTGAATTTCAGTGGCATTGTCAATACACTTCTCTTCAATATAGCAACTGTCCAAATGATTCAGTTCACTTTTTGTGTAGAATCACACCAATGAGACCCTTTTTCCACAAGAACACACTCTGCAATGCTTCTTATAACAACTAGCAAATAGAGATTATCTACATACTAGTTTCAGGGTTCTGCCGATCATCGGTGCAGACTCCTACTGCACTATCTGTCAACCTGAAATTGAATACCATTGGGTTGAGTGGACGATTAGAAAACGCTTTCCGTTCTCCGGCTACGAAGAATGGAAACGTATTCAGAACTCCGCCTTTTCCAGGAAAATTGTGTTTTGAATACGGAATAAAGACTATTATTATTATTATTTGTTATTTGTCAGAAGTACCCACTCAGAAAGTATGAAACAGAGCCACCTATAGGAACCGCGAATTATTTTAGAGTGAAATTGTGATAATTTACCACAATAAATGAATATTTCATATGTGGAATTGGGCATGCTTGAAGATAGGCCATAATTTTGTAGCATGAAAATAGATCAAAAATAATATAGCATTTCGCAAATTTTCCATACGATGGAAGTTTTGTCGCCCAGTCCAAAATATGATTGGCATATATTATGTAGAGTGTGTTTTATTATTTACATAATTCATACGGTGTTCGCGTATGCGGCTTTTGAATGGTTTTCCTGTCTGGCCATCATATACTTAGGAGTCAGATCCACAATCCTGATTTTTCAGATTTTTCTGTTTTATGTTTATTATTCTTGATAAACTTTCCCAACGTGTTATCTGTTCTATGTGCTACTATTAAATTTTGTTTATGCAAAAATTAAGCTATTTTTTCTGTAGCGAGTCCTGCATAAGTTAAATTTCTATAGTTCCTAGGAAGTATACCCCACTATGAGAAACCTCGACAATAATTATACTCAGGACCGATTACAGAAAAAATAGCTTCATTTTTGCATAAATAAAATTTAAGAGTAGCATATAGAACAGATATCACGTTGGGAAAGTTCATCAAGAGTATTAAAGATAAAAAAATCTCAAAAATCAGGAGTTTATAAACTGAATTGTGGAATTCGCTCCAAAGTATGTGGAAAGCCAGACAACTAGACCATTCCAAAGCCGCATACGTGAACACCGTATGAATTATGTAAAGAATAAAAAACACTCAACATATGCCAATTAATTATGAAATTATACATATTGAAAATAAGTGCATTCTGTTAAATAATTTAGAATTCTTGTAAATTGATGAATTCAAATTGTTTACTAAATGACCAATTGGACCTAAAAATAGTTCTGCTTTGTTAAACTTATTCAATTAATTAAGTAGGACCTATGTCTTGAGATCCCCAGGTAGGTACGTTATTATTGTAATTTTTCATGAGTTGTATGGGTCTAGGAATTAGCGATAATTATAGGTAGGTCCTAATTATCTCCATTGATGAGAGCGTATTTCAGTATTTTTTAACGAAAAATGATTTAGTGTACTCACTATATACATTCGCTCGAGACAGAAACTGTGTATAAAAACATGCCGTGAAGAAAATAAATAAAGTACTAGGCACACATATTTGTAGAGATTTTTACGTGTTTAACCTTACTGTCATATACTATAGGATTACCATCAAGTAACGGCCACGACAATACAAAATTTTTCTTTATATTTTTTGATATCGCAATGCCACAGAAGGGATCTGGACCCACTAGAGCACTTGATGGTTTCGCTTTGGGCAAGTGCATCTGTCTTTTCGTTTCCAAATGTTCTTTGTATCAGGGTACCCAGGCCTTATGTATTTTTTGTGTACTTTGCATGTACCAAAATTGAAAATGAAAGCCAAAGTGGTTTAGAACTGATTTTTTTGTTAAATTTCAACATCCTGTATCTCAGAAATAAAGCGGTTGCGGACACATGTTTATGAGAAAGAAAGTCTTTTTTTGACCTAAGAAATACGCCCCTGAAATCTTGATATTGAATTCTGAAACACCCTGTAAAGAACATGAATATCTTCCTTTATCAATACGAATGTATTTATACTCTTGTTTGTATTATTTAATTAGCAATGCTATTAAACAAATGTTATTACTGTTATAACTAATTAGCACTTATACTCCGACACATGAAAGGGCTTAGGGGGAAGAAAAGGGAGAATATTGGGAAAATTCGTCAGCTTCAAATGCCCACTACTTTTCTTTTAGAAGAAAGTCTGAGGGAAGCATAACAGTTCACCGTTTTCAGTTTGTTACAGCATAATGGTGGCCTACTTCAAACACAATGTCTCATTTCAGTCAAACGTTATTCACGAATTGCCCCTTTGTTAGTGAGCACGACTTAGACATGCTAAATGGTAATTTGAAATTTGTAAAAGATTCAGTGACATTCACATACCGTCATAAATTATTAGTAAACAATGGAAACTAAAGACCTATAATTAACACACTTGGTGGTGTTGAACAGAGCCGAACAGAAGTTGGATTAGATTCAGGATTATTTTAAATAAAACATAGTTGCTGGTTGTTCGTTGAAGGAACTGAAATTATCAGTACGTTGACTTCACATTTGATATTGAGATGGGGTGACACTGGGTTTTATTTTATTGATATAATTTCCAGAGATACTTTCTTTCTTATTAATAAAGTAGATGATCATCATAGCAGTGAAGCCGATAGACATATGACGATCAACATGGCAGTGTTTTAGACGAACAGATAAGACTGGGGTACATTCGGTTCGTTCGGTTACAGTGGTGCGGTGACCAGGATACAAAGTTTTGCAATCTGTTCAGCTTGGGAGATGGAGATGCGAAACAAAATGAGAGATATTAATGTTTTGTCTGTTCACAGGTGTTCCGAACACGAGGAGCAGCCTTCCAAAGGTGCAGAGGAACCTTCATCTTCTGTCTTTTCATTAAAGTAGATGAAAGTTCAGGGGGAGATTGAGATGGGGTGACCCTGGGTGTTATTTTATTGATATAATTTCCAGAGGAACCTTCATCTCCTGTCTTTTCAATGAAGTAGATAAAGGTTTGTGGGGAGACTGAGACAGGCTGATTCTGGGTGATGTTTGATTTGTGTAATTTTGGGATTCTACCTAAGCAGGGAGCTGACATCGTAGCAGCGAAGCCGATAGACATATGACGATAGACATGGCAGTATTTTAGACGAACAGATAAGACAGGGTTAGGTTCGTTCGGTTACAGTGGTGCCGTGACCAGGATACAAAGTTTTGCAATCTGTTCAGCTTGGGAGATGGAGATGCGGAACAAAATGAGAGATATTAATGTTTTGTCTGTTCACAGGTGTTCCGAACACGAGGAGCAGCCTTCCAAAGATGCAGAGGAACCTTCATCTTCTGTCTTTTCATTAAAGTAGATAAGAGTTCAGGGGGAGATTGAGATGGGGTAACTCTGGGTGTTATTTTATTGATATAATTTCCAGAGAAACCTTCATATCCTGTCTTTTCAATGAAGTAGATAAAGGTTTGTGGGGAGACTGAGACAGGCTGATTCTGGGTGATGTTTGATTTGTGTAATCTTGGGATTCTACCTGAGCAGGGAGCTGACATCATAGCAGCGAAGCCGATAGACATATGACGATCAAGATATTTTAGACGAACAGATAAGACAGGGGTACGTTCGGTTCGTTCGGTTACAGTGGTGCCGTGACCAGAATACAATTTGTTCAGCTTGGGAGATGGAGATGCGGAACAAAAAGAGAGATATTAATGTTTTGTCTGTTTCACAGGTGTTCCGAACACAAGGAGCAGCCTTCCAAAGGTGCAGAGGAACCTTCATCTTCTGTCTTTTCATTAAAATAGATGGAAGTTCAGGGGGAGATTGAGATGGGGTGACCCTGGGTGTTATTTCATTGATATAATTTCCAGAGGAACCTTCATCTCCTGTCTTTTCAATGAAGTAGATGAAGGTTTGTGGGGAGACTGAGACAGGCTGATTCTGGGTGATGTTTGATTTGTGTAATTTTGGGATTCTACCTAAGCAGGGAGCTGACATCGTAGCAGCGAAGCCGATAGACATATGACGATAGACATGACAGTATTTTAGACGAACAGATAAGACAGGGTTCGGTTCGTTCGGTTACAGTGGTGCCGTGACCAGGATACAAAGTTTTGCAATCTGTTCAGATTGGGAGATGGAGATGCGGAACAAAAAGAGATATATTAATGTTTTGTCTGTTCACAGGTGTTCCGAACACGAGAAACAGCCTTCCAAAGGTGCAGAGGAACCTTCATCTTCTGTCTTTTCATTAAAGTAGATAAGAGTTCAGGGGGAGATTGAGATGGGGTATTTCTGGGTGTTATTTTATTGATATAATTTCCAGAGAAACCTTCATCTCCTGTCTTTTCAATGAAGTAGATGAAGGTTTGTGGGGAGACTGAGACAGGCTGATTCTGGGTGATGTTTGATTTGTGTAATTTTGGGATTCTACCTAAGCAGGGAGCTGACATCGTAGCAGCGAAGCCGATAGACATATGACGATAGACATGGTAGTATTTTAGACGAACAGATAAGACAGGGTTCGGTTCGTTCGGTTACAGTGGTGCCGTGACCAGGATACAAAGTTTTGCAATCTGTTCAGCTTGGGAGATGGAGATGCGGAACAAAAAGAGATATATTAATGTTTTGTCTGTTCACAGGTGTTCCGAACACGAGAAACAGCCTTCCAAAGGTGCAGAGGAACCTTCATCTTCTGTCTTTTCATTAAAGTAGATAAGAGTTCAGGGGGACATTGAGATGTGGTAACTCTGGGTGTTATTTTATTGATATAATTTCCAGAGAAACCTTCATCTCCTGTCTTTTCAATGAAGTAGATAAAGGTTTGTGGGGAGACTGAGACAGGCTGATTCTGGGTGATGTTTGATTTGTGTAATTTTGGGATTCTACCTAAGCAGGGAGCTGACATCATAGCAGCGAAGCCGATAGACATATGACGATCAACATGGCAGTATTTTAGACGAACAGTACGTTCGGTTCGTTCGGTTACAGTGGTGCCGTGACCAGGATACAATCTGTTCAGCTTGGGAGATGGAGATGCGGAACAAAAAGAGAGATATTAATGTTTTGTCTGTTTCACAGGTGTTCCGAACACAAGGAGCAGCCTTCCAAAGGTGCAGAGGAACCTTCATCTTCTGTCTTTTCATTAAAATAGATGGAAGTTCAGGGGGAGATTGAGATGGGGTGACCCTGGGTGTTATTTTATTGATATAATTTCCAGAGGAACCTTCATCTCCTGTCTTTTTAATGAAGTAAATGAAGGTTTGTGGGGAGACTGAGACAGGCTGATTCTGGGTGATGTTTGATTTGTGTAATTTTGGGATTCTACGTAAGCAGGGAGCTGAGATCGTAGCAGCGAAGCCCATAGACATATGACGATAGACATGACAGTATTTTAGACGAACAGATAAGACAGGGTTCGGGTCGTTCGGTTACAGTGGTGCCGTGACCAGGATACAAAGTTTTGCAATCTGTTCAGCTTGGGAGATGGAGATGCGGAACAAAATGAGAGATATTAATGTTTTGTCTGTTCACAGGTGTTCCGAACACGAGGAGCAGCCTTTCAAAGATGCAGAGGAACCTTCATCTTCTGTCATTTCATTAAAGTAGATAAGAGTTCAGGGGGAGATTGAGATGGGGTGACCCTGGGTGTTATTTTATTGATATAATTTCCAGAGGAACCTTCATCTCCTGTCTGTTCATTGAAGTAGATAAAGGTTTGTGGGGAGACTGAGACAGGCTGATCTGGGGTGATGTTTGATTTGTGTAATTCTGGGATTATACCTAAGCAGGGAACTGACATCGTAGCAGCGAAGCCGATAGACATATGACGATCAACATGGCAGTATTTCAGACCAACAGATAAGACAGGGGTATATACGTTCGGTAACAATATGAATGAAGCTTCAATGACTTGGTAGGATATGGATATCTAACCTAAAATGAATAGAAACATGTTTACTTATTCCAAATTAAGAACAAAATTCAAAGCCTTCTGTATCCCAAATGAGTTCATTGTTATTTCACCCACTTGCTGAGATATTTCATTCCCACCAATGATAAGAAGCAGTTGGTTGAGTACCATATCTAACTAGTCTCTTAGCTTTAAAACTTTCTGTTGTTTCCTTCTACAGAACAATCTTCAATGTTTTCCGTAGATATATATATCTTTTCACTTTTATCGGCCGGAAAATAATGCACACGCGAATGGTTCAGCAATTTATTATCGGGATGAAACTCCTTTACATTCACATATTTTACTGATGTGACGAGCATCCAATAATAAAAAAAATACTGCCTTACCCCCTTCACCCCTGGCCGAAGGCAAGATAGAGAATATTGATAATCCGAAAAAATCCTACAGTTTCTAAAGAAACCGTAATATGGAAGAAACTTACGCCCCTGAACGCTAGATAGAGTACACGTAGAAACGTCGAATATTACGGAGAAAATAATATTAATAAGAGAGCCCCCCTTCTCAAAAAGAATTGCAAAAAATCACAAAAATAAAATCGGAAATTCACGTAAAATAGTGAAAAACATGGGATCATCAAATAATATAATTAACAAATAAATTAACCACTGACCCCACTTCCCCCCATAAGCTAGATAAAGAACGGGTAGGAATTCTTAAAAAATTACTACTTTTTCAGACTTTGAAAATTACAGCGACAATTTCACTCACTATATGAAAGTCGCGCCTCCTGCGATATGAGGACCAATCAGAATGAGATTTCGCGAAAGTACACGCTTCCTTTCGCTTCCTTTCTTTCCGATCCGGAAAGACCACGTCGTCAAGTCAACCACAAATATAAACAGCAATGATACATCTTGTAATCTAATATGACATAAACGTCAGGTTGACAGACTTCATATTTATTATTCATTAGTTGCAACTATTGAAGAATTCACTTTGTTTACTCGATCAAATTTCAAATAATAACTTGGTTGGTTCGTGAAATTATCTCAATAAATACGACTCGTGCTCACAATACAATCGATAATTCTGTCAGAAATCTTTAACTCGATCAAATTGGTGGTAACACCACGAGTCCCGTAGGGACGAGCAATTTGATCTCGTTGATTTCTGACAGGATTGTCGATAATATTGCGACCACTCGTGGTATTACCCCCGAAAAGAAAATGTAGGTCGGAATGCTTCTCGAAAAAAAAATTGCGAGAGCACGCAGAAATAAAATTTGAAAAATCCCTAAAGATAGTGAGAAATAATGGAATCATCCAATAATTTGATTTAAAGAAATGTTACTGCGCTACCCGCTTGAAAGCAAGATAGAATTTCCGATGGTATCAAACGTCAAAAATTACAGCGAAAACAAAATATGTCCGCAGATTTCGAAAAAATTCAGTAAAAACATTGAAAACAATAAGATACTCGTACGATTTCAATACAAAAAAAATCTTCTTGACATTCAGCTAAAGAACGTATAGAAATTCAGAAAAATGTCCGACTATTTCAGACGTGCAAAATTACGAAAAAAACTGGTGAAAATAAATTTGGAAGGATTTGTGAACGTGAAAGAACGTCAAATAATTTTATAAAGAAATCACCCCCCCCCCTCTTTTCCTGAAGGCTACATTGTCTGTTGTGGACGTTGAAACAACAAAATGAAGTGTCCTGCTCAAAAAAATTGCGGAAACTCACCACAATAAAATTGAAAAATAATTTGATAAAAAAAATATACACCCCTACGCCCCACTTTATCAAAAAAAAAAAAAAAATGTGAAAACGCACAGCAATAAAATGAAATTTTTTTCGAATATAATGAAAACATGGGAATATCGAATAGTACAATATAAAAAGAGATTGCCCCTCTGCCACTTGGGAGCCAGATAGAGAACGCGTAGGATTTCAGAATTTTTTTTGTCGGTTACAGACGTCAAAAATTACTACAAAACAGTAATATAGGTTGGGAGGGCTTGGACCCGCTCCCCGAATGAGAAAACTCAAAAAAAATGCATTTTTGCTTGAGAGTCAGTAAGGAATTCAGAAAAAATCTGATGGTTGCAAACGTCGCAAATTACGGTAAAAAAAGAGTCGATTCGAGGTCTCGACTTCCCATCTTTCACGAAAAAAAATTACTGAAACCCGCGAAAATTAAATCGTTAAAATCCGTAAAAAAAGTGAAAAACATATAATGAATCGTCGAACCAGTTTGATTCTGAAAAAATTACCCTTTTCCCCTAAAAAAAATTGAGAAAAATGCTGTGATTCAATAAAAAAGCTCCTGTTTCCTCTGTTAACCAGATAAAGAATGTGTAGGTCTTTGGAAAAAGGCCGATAAAAAAAATGTCGGTTGGAGAGGTCGGACCTAAACCTCGCTCGAAAGAAGGTGTGAAGACTCGCAAAAATAAAGTTGAAAATTCTGAAAAACATCGGCACGTCAAAAAATCTTGTTTGAAATAGTAGTTTACCTAACAAGTGCGGAAAGTGATACTTTTCCGCACGCGATTGCAGATCTACTTTTCCGAACTAAAATGTTTTTTCCGCTCCGCACTACAAAAAAGTGGACTTTTCCGCACGTTAGTAGAAAAAAATATTATCCCCTGCCTCCCTGAATGCTAGATAGTGAAGGCGTATGAATTCGAAAATAGTCTAGTAGGAAAGGAGAATGTTCCCCTTTTCAACATGAATACCTCCCAAGAGGTTATCTTGAACGATGGAAAATGGCGACTAAAGTTTGTCTTTCAGTCGCAGATGATTCCACAACAGATTTTATGAATGTCCTATAGATATTTTCGAACTAAAGTCTAGTAGGGTTCGTGACGAGAAGTTGATTGGCAAGGGATATCATGTATACGCATGCCACTATCGTACCAATATCTGGGCACCTAGCGCAACTATTTAGACAGATAATCAAACAAATTCTGGTGCTGAAAATTACAAAATAAAATGAACCTGAAAAATCCTTTCAGATACAAGCTTTCTTTTATAAACCACAAACCGAAAATAAATAACTCAAGTTTTAAAGAACAAAAAAATAAAAAAATAATTTTTTTACAATCAAAAGAAATCTGCTTCATTAAGGTGCTATCCCGGCCCTGTCGAAAAAAAAAAAATGTGTTCCAACTACCAGAGAAGTGATTATCGGTTGTCTATAACTTTATTTATAGTTATTAAATTATACCTAACCATCATGAATGGCAGTGTCTGTTTTGAAATTTCAATAGAGCCGTGATTGGAATTGTTAATATAATTGAATTCCTAGGCGCAATCGATAATTAATTTCGTGTCGGCTTCCCAACTGCGTAAAATTCTGAGCAGATCTATCGATGTACCAACACAGTCATACAGTTTAGTCTCGTCTATTTCATTCTGTTGGCATTGAATATATCGAAGAACAAACCGAGAAAAAACCGTTGAAATATTGTTCCTCTATCAATACTAAAATATGTGACATAAGGGCATTTCCTATACGAACGAGGGGCGATCATTCTCGATTTAAAAAAGGAAACACATTCAGCTACTTTTTTTATTCTTGTTCCCACGAGGGTTCCCACGGAAAGTAAAATCCTGTACTGTTCAGAGAACATCGTGGGAGTCAAAGAAAAGTATGTAGGAATTGGTGTTCTCGAATTCCTGAAGGCTGTTTGCCTCAGGGAACACCTCCCGAGGCAGTGAGTTCCAAAGCTTTAGCGTTTTCTTTTACATGTTGTGTAGCGAGAATATTATTTTTATAAATCAAACATATTTTCACTTATAATTGCACAAGTGGTTTGTATTTTATCGGGTAAATTTGGGTTGTTTAATGAGAAACTGTTTCCTAGCAATTCGACGAGAATAGTAACTGTGGAGCAAACATGCAAAAACCGATAAATCCACTTTTCGAATTTTATGTGTTAGGTATTGATGGTCACTGATTTTGGTGCGCTTCGTCAAACTAGTACATCATGCAGATACGACCAAAAGCCGACAAATCCCCTTGGAAATGGTATCCGAAAGTGACCAGTTCGAGCAACTAACGATATATCCAAATTACAAGCAAAAACCGATAAAAAATTTATGAGAAAGTGAGAGTGGTAAAAATAATTGGAATCGATTGGAGATTCTTTGATTTTAAACAACTCCAAGTTGGTTTGAAAAAGGTTAAAGGAATATCAGAGAAAAAAAAATAGTGTGTCAAAAATTAGATTGGTTAAAATATTCACATTCGAAAACTTCTATGTCACTAATGGTTCAGAGAAATTTGAAAAACTTTTGAAAAACAAATTTTCTGATACAGATTTAACCACATTGGGAAAAAAATTCAACACGGGGCATTCCGCAAAAGAAAAAAAAAGTCTCTTCAGCATCTGCTGAATCAGCATTTTGAGAGGTATTGGGAGGAGTTACAGGATCTGCATTGGTATCGAGCGTTGCTACACGGTCCAAGTTCGAATGAGAATGAGGATGATCCCGAAGTTAATTAACTGATTATTTTAGGTCCTAGATATGAATGGTGCTTAATAATTTTGAATTACTCATTAGGACAATATAATGTATAATATACTCCAAAATAATCCTGTTTATACTCTCCATTAAGCGGACTTTTGACAACGGAATTGAATTCCAAAACATAATTGATAAGTTTGCCGACATATGATTCAGTAATTTAAAAATAGTAAAGATTAGGACATGTCCTTTGTTAATTAAAATAACTACCACATACCTACTTACCCGTGTAAGAAAATGTGGAAATACTTTGAAACGAAAAAGTAACATAGTTTACCAATTCAACATATTTTGTTACACTTTTATATAATTTTTAGAGAATAAATAGATATGTTAGTATGTGTGAACATACAGGTCATACAGCTTATAGAGAAACCACTGCATTCATATATTTTTTTACAGAATAACCAGATGTGTGAAAATTAACATATAGCTTACAGAATTACCACTTATAGAAGAAAAGGCTGATATTCCAGGACGACGCTTTTCCGAAAATCGCTCAGAAATATTTATATTTCTCAAAAACATTTTGACGCAAAAGGCTATATCCATGTATCTAGATGTTATATTCAAAGATTTCAATAAAAACAAATTTCTTCAAAGTTGCCACAATGATTCAGAATGCTCCACAATGTTCTATAAATATTTAGTTCTGAAAATTTGCATAATTATTGTTCCACATAATAAATACCTGGTGTTCGAGGTTTTTGTGTGTCTTCTCGACCTAGTGAGTGCAGAGTTCTTGTTCCTTAACTATTATTCCTATGAATTGCACGAGAAAGCAAGATAGCTCTCAATATAATTCCTGACCTAACTCATTTCCATGCCGTGACATAATTGATATTGACACCATTTCCGACGTATCATTGGTGTGTAAGTGATATATTTGCAATTATAAATGCAAATTGGCGCTGTAACCAAATAATACAACTACCTACCATCTAATTGGTTTACATAACTAACGTCACCCTGCTCGTTAGTATCCAGTTTCATGTCTTTCGTACCAGCAAAAAGGTGGGCAAGATTTAAAAAATTTCATGACTTTGTAAATTATTGCATCAGTTCAGTACTTCCAATATACAAATGAAAGATGGAATATCAGTCAGGACGATCAAAAAATAAAATATTGTCAACGTAGGTATTTGTTGAAAAGATGCATTGAGTACATTGTGCAACCTTGACAATATGATGAAGCACGAGAAGTAGGCAAGTGGTCCATCATCATCTTGTCAAACAAGTATGAAATATCCAGTTTCCGCAAGAGTTGTACACTATACTTTTCCGACGAACTACCTGAAAAAGATAGGTATGTCGGAACTTTCACAAATAATGCAGATGCTACATCATTTAAATCGCATATTTTAACACTGGCAAATTCAGCTCGTCTCAGAGATCCACTCATAGCGAATACTAAAGGTTGAAGTACACTACGGCGCGCGGAACTGCGCTTCATTATTTGGCTGAATTATTTACATGCATCCTAATTTAACTGCGTACACCAAGCCGCGCAAGTATGCAGTTACATTACGATACAGGAAGGAGCAGCGCGGTTCCGCGCGCCGTAGTGTGCTTCCACCTTAAGGCAACCTAGAAGAATTAAAATAAACCTTTGTTATTTCTCTAGTAGTAAGCACTGACATCTAGACATTTTTTGTAATTTAGACAAATTTGAACAAATTATACAAGTGAATAATACTATTGGTTTCAAGCAAATTTTCCGTATTCACGAACACAATGTTCTTTAGAGCACAAATTACATTATTGCCAATCTATTTATGGCGTTTTGAACGAACGATTAACAAAAATACGTCGGAATAAATATCTCAGTAAGTGAGCACTGTAAGTACTCATTGGAAAACACGGAATGCGATGGTGGATGTCTCAGATACGCGATTGGCCAATATGGCGGCCATTCCAAGATGGCTACCAAACTACATATTAAGAACAGCCATATCTCGGCCATTTTTCAACCGATTTTGAAATATTTTATTTTCGTTTTTAGACCTTTACGAGCGCTATCTAAATACAACATCTTTTAAGTTATGGTGAAAACAAACGATTTTTGAACAAAAAACTAATTATTTACTGTATTTTCTCTACTTATTCCATTAATTGTTGTATATTACATGTTACGCGTTCAAAATATGAACTTTCATATCTTTTCCAGATTTTATGACGTAACAAGATGAAACCTGTTGCCAAAATAGGACTTGGAGCTGGTGAAAAGAGAAAAAGAGAAAAGAGAAAGTGTATATTGTGCAACAATGAAAGCAGAGACACTCCAACAGACAAAGCGTACGAAAATCTGACCCGAACTATTTATTGCTTTGTTAGTTGGGAAGACGAACATTGAATGGGGATGCATCAGTTCAGAATATAAAATATCTTGACGTGAAATGGCATTTGAGCTGTTAAAATTGTTAACGCACAGCACAAGAAGGAAAAGTGCAGAAAAACTATTTTTGTCTCAAAAGACCAATAAGACCACTAACGAAGAACCAATAGAGCCTTCTACACCTTTCACCAGACGACAGCAAATATCAAAGTATAACAAGGATTTGTGCTTCTTTTGTGATGGTAAAGAAACCAGAAAGCATCCTCTCCATCGTGTTTCTTATGATTCTGGAGGTGCAAATTTTAGGGAGGCCGTCGAACTCAGCGGAAATAACACGTGGCGTGTAAGGTTAAGTGAATGTATTAATCCAAAAGATGTTCATGCCACAGACGTCTTATACCACAGAGCTTGTTGGGCCAGGAGTGTAGCCAATGTCATTCGAAGACATCGAACAGACCCAGATGAAGAGAGAAACAAGGGAGCAAGTGCTATAGCATCTGATATTGAATTCATTAATGTTGTTGAAGAATTCCTGCAAGATGGAAATGTTACCAGCATGGCGGATCTTCACAACTCATACCTCAACATCTGTGCATCAAATGGGCTGGATCCAACGAATTCACCTGTCAGATTACGTAGAGGTCTAAAGCAACTCCTTGAAATTGAGATACCAGGAATTGATTTCTACCAATCGAAGAGGAAAAATGAATCGGAAAGGGTCTGTTTAAAATCAACCAAGGATGCTGCTGTATCAAAGTTAGAGGAGGATGATCTTGAAGACGAAATGAAAACTCTTCAGCCTCTAAGTTAATAAGGAAGTGTGTTTTAAGCTCAAAGAAATGGAACTTCACTGGGAAAATAACTGCAGACGAAGGTGAGGTTTTTTAAGTGATATTTCCTCTGTAGTTGACCGTGCTAATCTAATAGACGAACGTGCAAATCGTATATCTCAAATTATGAACAAAACACCAAGAAACAAACGCCATTGCAGCAAAACCCAGACATTTGTTTGAATATCCTTTGCAAGTCTCCATTGGGCTCTCAGTCCACCACTTCACACGCAGCAGTACTCTTGTGGACTACCTTTTCTAGATAGGGCTTTCTATTCCTTATAAAAGAGTTTGGAACATTGAGAACAATATAGCACAAGCTGTACTTGCAAAAATGTCGCAGATTGATGGTCTGTACATACCTCCAGATGTTGTTTACGATTGATTCACCCATTTTGCGATTGATAATATTTACTTTCAGGAAGATACCCCAGAAGGCAAAAATACCCTACACGGAACTGTAATTGTTGTCTACCAAGAAAAGAGAAAGGAAGACAACCCCGAAGTTCTGGATCTTTCTCTTAACACTGACCGTTGACAATTATCGGACTCAATATACTCACTGTTATCCTTGGAAAGTTTTTCGTCCAAAAATCGTTTGTTTTCATCATAACTTAAAAGTTGTTGTATTTAGCGTGAAATGTGTAATTATCTAAAAGATAGCGCTCGTAAAGATCTACAAACAAAAAAAATATTTCAAAATCGGTTGAAAAATGGCCGAGATATGGCTGTTTTTAATATGTAGTTTGGCAGCCATCTTGGAATGGCCGCCATATTGGCCAGTCGCGTATCTGAGACCTCCACCATCGCATTTCATGTTCTCCAATGAGTACTTGAAGAGATAAAACTACCCGCAATACTTAATCATCAAATTGCACACGGGGATGGGTTAAGGAAACTGACTATTGTTGAAGCGCGTGGGTACAGATATTGTAGATGATTTAACATTGATTGATAGTTATTATGGACATACATAGAGAATGAAATATAAAATTTGCTCTAAGACATTAGTAAAAATTCAAACCATTTTCAAAAAACGTTCAAATTTTGTACTTATTATTATAGGAATATGTGGGAGCCGCCTAATGTAACGGAAACTTTTCATCTGGGGTATAGATAGAAATTTACGCGAGCAACAAGGAACGTAATGATATCATAATACCACATGAATAAGAGAGGCGCAGCATACTACTGCGCGCCTCTGCTGTTACCTCGCCCGACGAATTAACAGCTCAGTCGATATCCCTTCCTCGAGGGAGTAGAAGAGAAATTGTAATGCTCTCTCAACATTATAGCAAGCTATTCTTCACGCTCGCATGAAACCACCATACCCCAGATGAAAACTTTCCGATACATGAGATACTAATACTTTGTATGAGGCTAGAACCAAGAAAAAATGGAAAAACATATTTTATTGCATAGGTGGCTGCGATCCTGAATCTGGTTATTGTTTTCAATTGTAAATAACTTTTTCGAATGAACTTCATGGATAAAGTAAAAAATAATGGTAGTTTACTCATGATCAAAATTCCTATTTTATGTTCTTGCCTGTACACTAGCTGGATATTTGAAATTTTGATAACACAAATACACTGATAAATGGATACTTAATACAAGAGTTTTCCACATGGTGCAAACTTTTTGAAACCCACTGTATAACTAATAGTTAGAGGTTACTTGGACGGACTTTTAATAGTTTCGATCACAAAACACCCACACATAGAATTGTAACTCAAATACCAATTCTTGGTTATATGTTACGCGGCTGCCAAACTTCAGATGGCGGCACAAGTACTTCAGAACAGAAAATATTTCGAAAAAAGTGCTGTTCCTTCTGTTTCTTCCCGCTAGAGAGTTCATCGTACAGTTTTGGGACTACAAGGAATTAAAGTCTCAGTGATATCCAAGGTATCAATAGAAGTAAACCATGGAATGTTAAATATATACCTACCAGTTTGTTAATTCAACTCACTGAATGAAAACTATAGAAAATATATTTTCATTTTATTCTTCAGGTCAAGAACGGTGTGATGGTACTTGAATTTGCCAGCCCCCCACTTCCACAACTGTGCAAGAAATTCGTTTTGGGACACCTACAAGGAATAAAATTCTCACAATTACCCAAGGTATGAATAGAAATAAACTCTGGAATGTTATATTTAACAATATACTTACAAATTGGTTAATTCAACTCACTTAATGAAAACTAGAAAAATTATATTATCATTTTGCTTTTCAAGTCATGAAGGTGTGATATTTGCCAGCCGTGTACTTCTCAACAAGAAATTAATTTTGGGACCCCGCCAAGGATTTCAATAAGCGTTAGCCTAGGTGTGTACATGCTTGGGATTTGTTCGCATTGAATTAATTTTACCAAGTTTATTAGAACCCCATTCTAGGATTTCTGTATTAAAATCGTTCACGATTCTTTCCCATAGAAACTTCAAATTGTTAAATATGCCTATCAATTTGTCAATTGAAATCTCCATTGAAAAACAGGAAGTTTATTTTTGAAAAGTTGAAACATTCTCAATTGAAAATTGACAAATAATGGTAATACTGGAAAATGGAAAATTCTAAGATAGGAATGAAGTTATTTTTTGGTGATATCTAATAGTCCCGGGAACCTATACGGACATTGCCGGTCCTGGCACCCAACTCCATAGCTCCCAGGGAATCGGTGAAAGAATGGAAAGTGTGGTGAATAAAATGAAAAGGGTGGTGAAAACTACAAATATGAAAATGCTAAGTCCAAAAGAAACTCTGTGCCGTCAACAGAATGTTGAGGAAAAAAAGTGAGGAAGAAAAACGTTCAGCAGAAAGAAAACATATAGAAAGTCTGGAAAAAATAGAAGAAGAGCAGAGAAAATATAAAACCTCAGATGTGCCCGAAGTAATCTCTTCAGAAAGCCTGGATAGAAGGGTATGATAACTCAACAATAAAGTTGTCGAAGAAGTTAAGAGGAACCTGGACAAGGAACTATCGGAGCAGCTGAAGTACGAGCTCAAGGGGGACTTCAATCTCAAATATACGGGAAGGGAAACACAACTATTCACTGCTGTGAAGAAGATAGGCATCACATTATACAAGTGATGAAATAAATGGGAGCGGAGTATCACACTTCTAACCTCCCGGAAGACAAAATGCACATCTCCGTCGTCAGGGTCCTTGACGCAAATATAAATGAAAAAGAAATCTTAGGAGAGCTCTATGAAGTATACGGGATCCAGGCGCAAAGGATAATGCGAATGAATACAAGATTCAGACCCCTGTCTTTAATTACCACGCTCAAAGATGTGACCATGGGACAGCTGCAAAAAGGAGTCAGAGTCCTGCAGCACATCTGTGTGTCTTGGGAACTCCGGCGCAATGAGAGGGCAATAGTGCAGTGCCACAGGTGCGTGGGGTTATGCAACTTCCAACTGCGCCCGTGCGACACGATGTCTCAAATGCGCCGAACAACACCTGACTTACACCTGCAAGAAAACTCGAGATATGCCGGCGACCTGTTCGAACTGCCAGGGTTCACATCCTGCAAACAGTGTGGACTGCCTGGGAGAAGAAGACGCATCCTGCACAGCAAGAAGAAGCGCATCTACTCCCCCAATATCCCCACCACAAAGCCCCGCGAGGGGGCGCTGCCGGCGGCACGGCAGAGTTGAAAGGAGTAATCTAGGAAATTCACTCCCTCCTAGATGTTGTAGACAAGCTTGAGAAAGCCAAGTCGCCGGAACAGTCAATAAGAATCGCATGTTGACAGGCATAAGGTAGATGTGATGTTCGTATCTAATATGAAGATCCGCATCAGAGACTTATTCTCAAAGGATTTACGACTCTTCGCGTTGACCGCACTTAAGCAGTGAGGGGGGGCGTGGCCATCCTTATTTGAAACGGGATCGCTCATGGGCAGATCCCACCTAGACAAAGTTTCATCGAACATACTGGAATCAACTTCGGGGACGGGCTCTGCGCATTCGCGGTCTATAACGCCCCGAATAAGAGATTCAACAGCTTGATTTGGACAATCTGTGTAGCACCGCACACAGGGTACTCCTGGTTTTAATGCGAGAAGGTCCGAATGGCCACGTGGCCACGTGGGTCTCAGCACAATGCCAACTTCAAAACACTCCGGGAATACTCTATCAATAGTGAGGTGGTGATTGTGCACTCAGACGAGCCAACGCATTACCCCTGGAACGGGTCCACCCCAACCATAATCGATTTGGTGGTCAACAAGAATGTCACCGATTTGAGTGACCTCAAGGTCATACACGAATTAACGATAACGAGATTACGATCCAGTCATGTTTCAACTGAAGTACAAGGGCGAGGATATTCCCCCCACGTATAAGTACGACTATTTGAACACTGAATGAAAAGAGTTCCGAAGGCTTCTGAACGTTAGGACGTCGATCAAGTCAAACATCTCTAAATATGACATTGAGGAGGTAACGCTCGCTCTGACCGGGGATATTCAGTGTTCAAGAAGCCGGACCACCAAAAAGATTTTAGCAAGGGCCGACCGGAATATCCTTCCAGCTGCGGTTAAAAATCTGATTAGTCTGAAAAACTCAACAAGAAAGCGATAGCAAGCTACACGCGACCCCATCGCTGATCAGGATATGCTCCGACTCGGAGAAGATGTTTCAGAACTGATCAAGAAAAAAAGAAACCGTAACTGGAAGAATAAGCTGGAGATACTAAACGTTGGAGACAATTTTTTGAGGCGGATGGCCAAACAGGCGGTTTGAGCCGATTCCTGCCCTGGGAAAGGGATGGTGCGCCCAGCATTGTTATACGCCTGCCCAGTGTTCTGAAATCTGTTCGAAAAACAGTGGAAGAGACTTGTCGAAATGCAGAATAGAGTACTTCGTTAATAAGGATAGTTACACTCGCGTGAATGTGTTACGAGCGCTTGCGGGCGTCGACTCCATCCCTGCATATACAAAGCAATCAGCTTATAAATTCTATAAGTACTTTCTCCCCAGGAGTCCGCTGACTAGGCTTAGGATCCATGATAATGAACCCTGCAAACAAGGTGGGGTCCTTTATCAAGAGCTCGACCTCTTTCATGAACGCCGGGAAGAACCGGCGGGCTAAAAAATTAAAGTTTCAACCAAACGACGAGAACCAAGATCCGGTTTTTTGCTCATAGCATTTTCCTGGGGCAACACCCAACTAACACTCTCTCAATAAAGCAAGATCTCGCACTGTCTGCATAGAATGAAACCACCAGCAGGAGGCGTGGATACTTCTTTTACAGCTCTGGTGTCACGTACGGCTGACGATCCGCACAACATCTGCGGGGTTCTAACCAGCGCCCTCTTACGAGGCCCTAGGTTATTCCTTAGGCGAGGTGCGCAGCCTCCGGATCGGAATCAACAGGAGGCTGTCGTGCACATCCGCTGTCCTTCCCCTCCTTCCTCCTTATTTCCCGAGATGAGCTTGAAGTGACGAAGTGTGTCAGCATATATGATATCTTAAGATTGGGAAAGTAAATTATCGGCAATAAAGTTCATTTTTCATTTCTATTTATTTATTGATGAGCCAAAGGTTCATGGATCAATCCCTGGCTGGGGCATGAATTTTTTATTTAATTTGGTAGTGGATTAAATTCTGTATACTGACCAGGGAGAGCAAAGGCGTCGCAAATTTTTTTTCTAGAGGGAGTGAAGGCTTTCTTGGGGGGTGGAAGGTGAAGGCTTCAATTTTTTTTCTTGGGATGGGGTGAAGGATAATATTTTATTTAAAGATGCTAAAAATACTACTATATAACTATTCTTGGGGGGGGAGGTAATTACCACCAGTACCCCCCCCCCCATATCGACGCCCATGAGGGAGAGTCGTCTACCATTCACCGTTGGGTTCAATATAACAGTGCTGCTGCTAAAGTGCCGTATAGAGTTAGTAGCAAAACCTGCAAGAACACTTTCGGCTGAAGGACCTTATATAGGTCGATGGCCATTTGACATTGAAAATAAAGTACTATCACTACTACTACTACTGATCATAATCTGAAGTGATTCAGTTTATTGTTACTTCACTTGTCAATATTTTTGTTGATGGGCCAAATTTTTTTTCCTCATGATTTCGCCACTTTCAAATTTCGCGCTATTTCTCGTAGCTTCGGCTGCCAAACACAGGAGTCGCTGAGAAAAGTGGTTGTGTGGTCAACACTGCAGTTGCAAATCGATTTGTGGGTGTTCTGTGGTTTTGATTATCGTCCGTGCATGGCATCACACGTTGAAAGGTCTTGTCTTCCCTAGCTCGCCCAAGTCCCTCGAATATTTCCATGCGTTGCTCGTAAGGGTTCAACAAAAAATGTTGAAGAAAGAACAAAAATCTGGCTTCAGATTATTTTTCAGTATGTTAAAGAAACATAGGTACCTATGTCTATAACAAGTGTATTTTGACCCATTGTCCTATTTCATATAAACCCATTCTCTGAGAAACGGAACCGAATAATTTCGCAATTTTTTCACCCAATTCCTCATAGCAAGGTTCTTATTTATGCTTTCACATGTAATAATGTTCTCAACAAATTGTTATCTGTGGGCTCCAATAATAATAAATCCAACATGATTATGTCAAGTAAAATGACGGGGCTAAAAATTCAACAGGATAGGTATTATCTTTCTACTAAGTACTTCCAAACATTATTCCGAAACAAACAGAACGATAAATAAAGAAACATCCACAATACCACTCAGGTAATGAGGCTCACTGTGTGAACATATTTGAAATTCTACAAGTCGGAATATTATCGGATATTATTGTAAAAGATGATAATCTGGACTCAATTTGGAGATAATCTACTGCAAACCCGAGAGTTTTTGTGGAGTGATTTAGTGGCAATGCTGAGACTTCAGACAAAATCATAAATACTCACCCAAACTTGTTCTACGCTGCCCAATCTAGTCATCCATGTTACCATGTTTCGTTTCGTAGTATTTGGGACGTACGTAAACTCGTCTCAATTGGTACTGTATGCATTCATTTAGAACTTTGAATTTTTTTATTACCTTCATCAGAAAACAAAATTTAATAACGATGATAGTGGGTGTTGGCCACTACCTACCCTTTTCGACACCATCGTATCTCTTGCGTATTGCATATTTTTTCCTAATCTTCGAGTTTGCTCTTCGATCATGTTCTCCCAGACATATACTGTTTCCAATCCGCGCTTGCAAGTCGTACATCGTTTTTTTCCATCCCTAAGCTATGCATGCCCCCTAGGCATAGAACACAGAACGCAGAGGCCGTCGTGTTCTGAAATATTTTTGACGTTTTCGTTGATGATGAGGTCAATAGTAGTGGCAGCCATTCCGCTTCAGAACACCATAGTAAAGAGATCGGTTTATCTGGGAAGTCCACAATGACGTTATTGTTAAGAGTATATTCCCAAAATGTTTTACCATTCGCATCGGACTGAGAGGTGCTTGAGTTCATCTGTTCCATTCAGGGCGCTAGTATCATATTGTACCCTGAACTGCAGAGAGCATTCAGGTCAATTACACTGAATTTGTTGGGTATTGATTTTGCCAACATTATTTACTACAGTCGAGGTAACATACATTCTCTTTCTACGAATCTTATAAGATTGTCTATACCTTTCGCATTCAATTCGTACTTAGATATTCATCTCTAAACCTCGAAACAATGTGTGTTATTTCTCTTGGTTTTGCGGGCACTAGACTAGGCTTAACCCCTTAGTGCGAATTATTGTTTTCTTGAGTAAATCGGAATCGATAGGCGACCACATGACGTGAAACAGGTGTGATGTGAGTCGCCTAGATGCCAATCCCAACGTTAAATGCCTGATTGGAGTACGCACCGATCCCTCTGGGTACTGCTGTAGGTTTTTCGGGTTTTCCTACAGCTGAAAAGTGAATACGCCACCAAAAATCAGTAAGTAGCCCCGGAGCGCCATGGTGAACAGTAATGATAGTCGTTCTCTACCAGGGAGGGCTATGTATGCTGGAGTACTGTCCGTGTGAGTTTATGAGGGGGTATAATTATTATCTTTTTCCGGAAATCTGATACTTCCAGAGGGTGTATGAGATCAGCGTGTACACAGCGTGACCACCAAGTACTCCTATGATCAGAACCAACACTTTAACAAAATGGGTTTGGTGGATCCTGCGAAGTTCAAAGGTTAACTTTCGATATTAAGTCCATTTTCCCCCTTTTTTTCAGACGATATTCGTTTCGCCAGGAGCCTTAAACTCATTGACGAAAATCGTTCTACTTTGATGGTCCACGAGGACTACATCAAGCTTATTTACTTGTATTTGCCTAAGGGTGAAGATCAAGTAATTCCTATAGATTCTGCACTCCTCATTCTCCACAACAGACTCAATATCCCCCGAGCATAAGGCAACACTGGCACGTTATATGCCTGTGGAAATGGGCTAAAACCACATTAGCTTGACAAATAGACAGCAAATGCATGATGATCTCAAGCACCATACGACACGCTCTGCATCTAGTGTCTAGTGTCTGGGACCTCTATACCCTTCACACGGCTACGTTAGACCAGGGTATTGAAGACAACGTCCTGGCAGGCCATGATGAATCTCTCGGTTTCCGAATTCAGCGCACTTGACCTGAGGAAAGTAAAAGTCAAATTGTTGGATAAGCCAAGGTCTTCAATATTCTTGAAGAAGACTCCATATATTGTCTTTTTCTCATGTAGCTGCAGGAGTACTTCACTCTCAGAAGTTTCAATGTGAGCTTTTTGCTGATAGTCCTCCAACTCGGTGACAGAGTGTGGGTTAATCCGTTCAAAGTTTAAAACGAGAACAAGAACAAGCACAGGCTGCTGCTCTAACATGAAATACTCCAATCCCTGCTTTTTCATGGTCATATTCCAAGCAGAGAAGGGGATCTGAACTGATAACTTTACAGGCTCCATCTACTACCATTCTGTTATGTAAATACTCCAAACTCAAAATTACTCAGCCTCCCTGTTGTCTGGGGTAGTTCAACCGAGGAACGGATGATTTAGGATGCAAGCTCTTACGAAGATACATCATTTTGCTAGTCGAGTTGTTGCAGCTCTTCTCGAGCTTCAGCAGCAACTTTGTTCTTCATAGTTTTTAACTAGGATACCTTTTGGGAGGTAACCCCTCGGTAAATATATGTCTCTCCGACTCCAAGAGGATAAAGTATGCTTCCATCTACGACCTGAACATCATCTCCGTATTCCTCGCATAGTCCTCTGTTGAGGTGAACGATGGCACATTAGTTGATATCAATTTCCTTTTCGATTTCATGCGTGTACTGTTACACCACTCTTAAGGACTGATCCCTTTCTCCGGAGGCATATATTTTGAGGTCATCCATATGAAGTAAATGGGTGTCTTTGTGCCTACGGTTGTTGCGAGTGCCGCAGTTGTATCCACAGGTGTTTCTGAGTGCAACCGATAATGACAATAGTATGATGAAGAAAAGAAGAGGGATGAGGGAGTCTCCCTGAAATACGCACCTTCTGAATAATCTCTGCTCCGTTTGTACTCTGACTGAACCAGATTTTAGGGCAAAGAGAGTTCTCTATAGTGGCATCAGTTGTTTAATGCATCTCACTATTTGATCGAGCACTGCAAATTATTTGATCTGGCACTGCAAAGCATTTGACCGAATGCAAAATAAGCTCGTGCGAAGTTTTATCACACGCTTTGCGATAGTCAATCCAAGCCATCGAAAGGTTACGCTCATGCTTCACGGAGTCCTAGATCAGACAAATCTCCGTTTTAGGGGATTACCACGATTCGCCCCACGACAAACCAATTTTGAATCTGCTGCTCCCAATCTAAATGTTATTATTATTAATATTATTCCTATTTTCACGGAAGGAACTTCCTGTATCCTAGGGACTTGGCGCAATTTACCCTGTCCCAAAGGAGAATGCAAGAACAACATTTAACATGATCAGAGCATTGAATATTCAGTCGACTGAACCGAAGTTATTATAGCCCCTATCTGTGAATAAATAAAATTAATTCATAGAACAATATGAGTCTTTACGGCGTACATTGTAAATATCTAGAATTAGAAGAAAATCATTTGTAAAGAGTTTTTGTGAGCACGTTGGCATGAGCTATTTTTTCATAAACGAACGTGATATAAATGAATGTGCTTTGATTGTTTGCTGAACCTCCTGGGTCAGAGGTGTCGTGTCTTTCTTTTATTATTACAGTTATTAGAGTAGAAATAACAGGCGATGATTTATAACGGCAATGCAGTGTTTCGCAAGATTCTCCGGGTATATATTTACAAATTGCGAAATTTGTATTTTACAGAGATTTATTGCATTTGTTGCAATACGCGTATGCTTGAGCCAGAAAGAAAATATATATTGGATATTTTATTAGACAAATTAAATTATTTTTATCCGGGATAAATTAGTAGCAGATTTCGTAAATGGTAGCTGAAATAGGCGTGACGCCTTGCTTTTCTCCAGAAAATAATATCCCTTTAATTAGTCTTACTTAAATTTTTTAGTATGAGGATCGAAAACAAACTTCCCTCAAAAGTGTCTGCCTTGATTATTTCTCTATTTTGAATTACCCCAACTTTCAATTGGTGTTCTCTGGCCTCTGAATTGAATCCTTTTTTTTGGCCATATTTTTTTACGCCCTTCTCTTATGAGCAGTACCTGATATCCCCAGGTAGGTCTAGCCGACACATGTATACCTGCTCATCTCTATCAAGTAGATATTAATCACACAAAATTCCAAGGTGCATCAAACACTTCATGAAACATGCTTCACTCTAGCTCTTCTATCAAGCCAACGTGAGAATTTGCCGCCGAAAGAATTTGACGTGATATGGTTCAAGCTGGCTGATACCAAACAGACCAAATTCCTCTGCTGCCTTCATTTATCTTCCAATGGACCATCCTATAATAGCGACCTCTTTGAGTTTTCATCACTGGAATTATACTTTATCCAGCAAAACCATCCAACAGAGAGATCCAATGAGAGAATACACAACTCTACCTGGCTCAAATTTTACAATAAAACAAAGCGGGTCGTCAAGCTGAGTCCTTCGCTATCAATGGTTGCACTGCCCACACGTATCCCTGATGTCAATAATCAGCAAAGCAATATGGTTTTCCCACCACCAATCCTGGAACATACAGTAGAGAAGTTTGTGTTCCACTTGGGAACTTCGATAAGAACCTGACAACCTCGTGTCGATTCTTTGCTGAATTTTCTACAGCATCGAGCAGCACGATGCTGTCCCGTCCCTACACTACAATTCAGTCGACTGGGATGGACTTCGCATGTTTTTCTCAGCATTTCCATGGAAAAGAGTTTGTTTCTAACACATCAGGAAAAATAAGATGAATGATGAATCCTGATGGTTTAGCAAAAACTACTTAAGCAATGGTGACAAAATGTCTGTGTTCTGAGGGCAGGTTGGAGTTTGTTGAAGCAATGAAATCTGCAAAGAGACAATCAAATCCTCGACAGAGGCTTACAATGCCAAGATATGATCAAAGCTTGTTGAGTGTCCGAGTCCAGCTCGTTTCGCCAATTTGCCGAAGCCGTGGGGAAAAATTTCAGTTTTAGTTCTCCTCTAACCAATTAATATGAAACACCAGCAACGAACGCTCAGGAAAAAGATATTTTTTCGCCATCATGTTTACTGCACATTAATCCCATGATTCCCATGGACATTGATGTGCCTGGGAACATCTTCTGCTAACGAACCATCAGACGCATTTTGCTGAGTCTTAACACCAATAAAGCTAGTGGATCAGACGGAATCACGCCGATCATTTTCAAGAAATGAGCTCCCAAATTAACACCAGTTCTGCGCAAGCTGTTTAACACCTTATAATTTGTAGGTATTTTTGTCCAACTGCAAAATTGCAAGAGTACAACTAGTCCTCAAGCGAAGAAAAAAGATCCAATCTAGCAAATACAGACCTATCTTACTGCAATCTGGTATTTAGAATTTATTATGATTTATAAGGCACATATTCGACCTGTTTTGGAATACTGTTCCATATATGGAGTGCAGTACCCAAACCCACATTGAAACTTTTAGAGAGCCGTTCGTCTTGTTGGTCATACTTCGCTTAAAAGCTCGCTTACTTCTCTGGAACATCGCAGAAAGGTTGGCAATCTGTCACATTGAAACTTTTAGATTCGGTCCAAAAGAGAGCCGTTCGTCTTGTTGGTCATACTTCGCTTAGAAGCTCGCTTACTTCTCTGGAACATCGCAGAAAGGTTGGCAATCTGTCACATTGAAACTTTTAGATTCGGTCCAAAAGAGAGCCGTTCGTCTTGTTGGTCATACTACGCTTAAAAGCTCGCTCACTTCTCTGGAACATCGCAGAAAGGTTGGCAATCTGTCTCTGTTTTATAGATATTTTCATGGACGATGCTCTTCCGAAATATAATCAATCGTTCCACCGTTTGCGGTCCCATCGATATTGAACCGTCGAGCTCAGTCCTCACATCCATATGCCGTCACTTTGGAGACATTCCCAGGCCTCGTTTTCACATCGAGCTTTGGAACTCGCTGCCTCGGAAGGTGTTCCCTGAGGCATACAGTCTTACATACGCTCTCACGATGTTCTTCACGATGTTCTTCGAACAATACAGGATTTTTTTTCGTGGGAACCAAAACTTTAAAAAAATAAGGTGGAACCACGGACGTTACATTAAATATCTTCGAAGCCTTTGATCGCGTTTGACACCTGGGACTCCTTGCCAAACTTTCAACTCGAGCTTTCCCCGTCTCCCCACCAGCTCCAGTTGTCTCTCTTGCTATGCAGCGTCCTTTCAGACTGATCTCTCTACGTAGTGGTCGATGAATGCTGGTGTTCCACAGGGATCCCTTCTAGCACCAACTCCATTAGCTAGTGAAAGCAGAAATGAACGGAAAAGAATCGTGAACGAAATGAATACGGACTTAGCAAGAATTCTAAGATGGGAGTCTAACAACTTGGTGAAATTCAATGCGAATAATATCCAGGAATGTCTTTTCTCAGAGTGGTCAGCGTAACTATTTCAGGAGTATCCATACCAGAGAAATTTTCCATTTCAATGCTCAGTATTACCATCAGCAGTACCCGTTCACTAGATTGTTCCTACCTGTTAATGTGTTGAATGTGCCATGAATGAGAGATTGAAAAAAAAAACATTTTTTTTACACAAGAAAAATTAATTTTCCATATGCCTAGCACACATCCGATCACAAAATTTTTATTTTATGAGCTCAACTCTGATATAATTTATATAATTTTCAGTGGTTCAAATCCCAGAAGAGAGAAAATGAGTCAGCAAAATATGTCATTATCTGACGGTCTATGCATTGCCAAAAGTGTCTTTCAAAAACTGGGTGTTCTGTTTCGTGTCAAGAAGTATTCTGCTTTCCGTCAACTGATTATGATTTATAAGTTACGAATATTATTGCAGTTAAAATCATTTCCATGTTCCATCATTCAATGTTATTATATTATTATCATTGATATCTTACCATGTGAAAAAAAAATTTGTTATGAAAGATTGTCAGACAGACATTAAAAAAATAAATTTACAATTTTGTTCTTCGCACCGGATATTCTTTTATTAAAGACAATATTCCATAAAACATAACAAATAATGTGACCTGTCCGGGAATACTTTTTCCATATGGAGAGATCGGTCTGATAGCAAAAAACTCAATTGGGGGCAAGCCATAAGATGGAAGTTTGGCAAGGAGTACCTGGTGTCAAACGAGATTAAACTTTGGAGATATCAATCAATCAATCAAAATATGCTTTATTGTCAGAAGAAAAATAATCTTATACATAGACAAAGTCATGTAATACAGATCAAAATATAAAGAAAAATATTATTAGAGAAACATTGAATAAAATTTTACAATAAAATTCTGGTACAGATGCAAACATAACAGTGATTTCTAATGAAGGGACATGCATACATAGCACTCAGAACACCAGCTGATCTCTCCAAATACTGGTGTCAGTTCTGGAGCACAAGAACGACCGGCGCGATTCCGTCGTCAGATCCACTAGCTTTGTTGATATTGATACCCAAAAAAAGGGGTCTGATGGTGCGTTAGGGGAACAAAATTTTAGGCCATCGTTCTTAAGGAATGTGCTCAAGAACTAACACCAGTATTTAGTTTCCGGCATCGGAGATCAACTGATGTTCTGCTTGCTTATGTATCACATATTTGGCAGCAATCTATGGAAAAATATGTTAAAGCTCTGAAAATTACATTGCATATCTCCAAGGCGTTTTTCATGGGAATGATATTAATGGAATTATTTTCCCAATGAATCCAGCGTTGAATGTTGGCAAAGATATTGGCTTTTTCCTGAGCGTTCGTTGTTAGTGTTTCATATTTCTTGGCTAGGAAAGAAAATCTGCTGGAATTGAAATTTCTTCCCACGGCTTTTGCCATTGAAGGAGCTTTGATTATATCTTGGCGTTGTTAGCCTCTTTCGAAAAGTCGATTGTCTCCTTGCAGATGTTTCTTGCTCCAGTATTTGCCGATCTGGTCTCAGGGCTCTAATTTTTCAACTATCGATAGTAGGCTGCCTTTTGGAAGGTGACAGCTCTGGAGCAGTTTCTGCTTAATCAAGGTTTATCAGATGATGTTCTTTTTAACAAACACACCCTTTTCAGTGGAAGTGCTGAGAAAAATCTGCGATGACCATCTCAGTGGGGTGAATTGTACTGCCATATGGGACGGCGGAGCCCTGTGCTGCTCGATGGTGTAGAAAAAGAACAGAGGGTGGAGACGAGGTGGTGGTCGTAGTTGTCAAGTGGAGCACAACTCCTTTACTGTATGACGCAGGATTTTGTGATAAAAAAAGATTGTTGACATCAGGAATGCATGTGGGTAGCTCCACCAGTTGTCCTTGACCAGTGTTTTCAACCTGTGGGTCGCGACCCCGAAAGCCATACGCAAGGGGTCGAGGGTTAACGAAAAAGGCAAGTGTTTATAGGTCCTACGCTACAAAAAAACAACAGTTTCAGTGACAAGGCTGTGCCTGTTTATTTTTCATTAATTTGTCGAAACGTGGTTTTATTTTATACTCGTGCGGAGTAAATCGCAAAGATAATACAATCATGTTCCTACTTGTTGGCGTACTCGCACAATGGACGAAAACAAACGAAAGAAAACATCTCGACTCCCGTGCCTGTGTGGTTCGCCTTTCGCCTCCCGCGCCCCACCCCGGCGACAAAGTTACTATTGGAGCCAATTTGAGGACTCTCGCGACTTATTTGCACAGTACCTACACACTTACACATAATCTTTGGTTTCCCAATCGATAGGGTGAATTCGCCAGTAAGCCGGACACTACCAGTAGTCGGACAGAACGCACAAAATTTGAAATAACTTCAAAATAACAAATCAAAAAGTAAAAAGGAATATGTCACGCCAATATTCCTACATCATTTAGGATTTAGGAGTTGCAAAAACACTATTATTTATTTTTTCGTTGCTGAAAAATAATATTACGTTGAAACAAAAATGTTTTATCATTGGACATGAAGCCAAATACCCAACATATTGCCTGGAAAAACTTTTAATATGATTACTCCTAAATTGAAAATTGTAGTCAAGTTTTTAATTTGGTTTTGCCTAAATTGTCCGACTACCGGCGGATTCACCCTATTTAGTTTTCAACAGAAAGAAAATACGTAGCTTTTAAAATCAGAGACATATAGTCTTATTAGAGCCTTGGGGGGTCGCTAGAATTTTTGACTTGTAAATGGGTCACATATTCAAAAAGGTTGATAAACACTACTCTAGACTATACATGATAGCTTGATGACCTGCCTCGTCTTTTTTGTTAGATAATTTGAGCTAGGTAGGGATGTTCATTGTTCACATTGAAATGTACTATTTTAATGACTTCGACTGTTGGGTGGTTTTGCTGGATAAACCTTGTTGGTGAAGGAGTTCATATGTGTTTCTGTCAGATTCAGAATATCATTGTATTGCGATGCATAACCGGTTTCGCCAAAAGGCACCGGTTGAAACGAATAGTATAGACCAGCACTAACCGTACTTATAGACGTTAATATTTTCCAGTAAAACCAACACAACATAATGATATCAAAACTCCGCTAATAGATTTCTCTGACATTTTTGCATGCGAACGCTATTCCTTAAGAAGAAGTTGAGGTGTATTCATTATGTTACAGACCCGTACATGTGTCAAATAGATAACTCTCTTCCCAGTATTAATGCATTTCTATTTATCCTTGTAAGAACACATGCATATTGATGCGATGCGATTAATTATTATTTAATGTAAATTTGTCATGCTGTCGATTCGCATTATCCGAAACATTACTGATGGCATTTTTATTATTACAAACGGTCAATCTAACGATAAGTAGGTACCAACGGTGCCGTCATTGTGGTCTTCTTGCGGTCAACAATTGGCAGACAGATTTCTTTTTTATTAATTTGTTCACGCTAAGATCACAAAGAGAGAAATAGTAAAGGAAATAATTTATCACTTACTCTCTATCATTTGCGTGTTGGATGAAAAAAGGTTTTCAATTAAATTCAAGAAAAAATAATTGATATCTAAAGGTATTGCGATGAAGTTTTTAAATGTAAGGCGGCAAAATATTCATACTGACACTTAGCTGAGATATATGGAGGTAAAGGACAAATGTTTCATGGTTTTTACGAGCTTTTTTTGAAACAAGTATGAAAAGTGGATATTTAAAACACAGGTGTGAATGTTTTCAGAACGAGCGTTACGAGTTCTGTAATTCTACCAGTGTTTTTACAAGTGTTTCATGCACTATTTTTTCTATAGTCCATTTCAAGATTACCGTAGAGTAAATTCTCAAAACACTAATATCCGAAACCTCGACATACATAGGCGTGCATAATTTTACAAATGCTACGTTTTATTTAATATGAATAAACGTTGAAAAAAATATTTCACAAAGTGAATGATGAATGTTTTTTGTAAATTGTTAGTATTTGAAAACATAGAATTATAGGTTTTTACTTTTATTTACAAGTTTTGTTATTTCTAAAACTACCTACCTTAAAGTTAATAATACGCAAGTTTAATATAAAGTGTTAAAAAATCTGAACAACTATACTAAAACAAAATAAAACGAAAAATATGTAAAATATTTTCTAATTAAAACCATATCACAAGCAATTTTAGTTGGAGAAAATATAAAGAAACTACTGTACTACAGTTTTCAGTGTTATGCTTCTTCATATTCTGTTTCAGATGAATTGTCATCCGCTGCAAGAGAAATTATTATAGGCTCTATTCTACGGTCAATAATATGATAAGCTCCCACATATTTCTCTCAATTTCCATAACGTGATTAATAATTTTTTTCCAATTTTCTGCAGTTACGTCAGATATTGATTTATGGAAAAGATTAGTCAGATCTGATAATTTGTAATTTGTGTTTATTATTGCCCATATTAATTCAATCAGATTGAGCTCACAATAATAGGGTGGTAGACGAAGTATTTCAATTCCTCATTTTTTGACTATCTCCTTAACGACATATTTTTTATAATTTTGTTTAAGAATGTTGGTAATGGTTAATAATTCTGCTTTTGTCATTGTATCGTCAAAGATTAATTTCTTAGAAATTAACCACGTTGCAATTTCATTTTTCTCCCATTGAGTAGATGGTAAACGTTCAATTAATATGGAGTGGTAACTTGCATTGTCCATCACAATAACTGAATTTTCAGGTATGAATTCAATTATTTGTTCGAAATATTCTTCAAAAACGTCTCCGTTCATCTCTTCGTGATAATCACAGGGTTTTTTTTATTCAAACAAAAGTAGACAAGAAATCCATTTACACTACCGATATGGGTAACAATTAGTCGTCGACCCTTACCTGTTGGTTCCTTGAGACCAGTTTTTGTCTTTCCAAACTTTTCCTACAGAACTCCCTTCATTAACCCACGTTTCGTCTGAATAATAAATGTTCTTGTTTTCTGTTCTACATTTTTTTTATTTTTCTTAGGTAGTCTCGTCTCCAACATACAATATCTTCGGAATCGATAAGCATTGACTGTCTGCCAAATTTTTCGTATTTGAAGTTTATATCATGTAAAACTTTCCAAAGTTTAATTCTACTTATTATGGGCAAATCAGGATCATCGGTAATAACTTGAAAAACTTTATCTAAAGTAGGTATTTGCTTGTTTAAAAAAAATGAATGGACTATCCTACGCATTTAAAAAAAAATCATCCATCTTCACTTCTGGTAATTTTGGTCTCCCTGGTCTCAGCTTGGCTGAGGTTATACCTGCCGATTTTTCTTCTTTTAAAACTTTATATATAGTTGATTATCCATATCCCATTGATGTAGACGACATTTCAACTGTAATTTCAACAAGATTAGAAGGATTCTGTTGCTTAAAATAATTGTAGACATTCAGTATAACACTCTTTTCGTTAAGTGATAAACGGTCCATCTTTAATTTTTTCACTGGTCTATAATCAGGAGTTAATTCCATATTCGATAAAATCACTATCAACTATCACAGAAATCGTAATAACGTCAGATCTCTTCCGAGGGCTAAACAACTATGTGGCGAATGTAGGCAAAAGCCACGGGCAGCAAATTCAAAGGGCGGCAATATCTAAGGCTAAATAAACCGTATCCTTCACCTCTTCTTTGTAATGCTGCGCGTTGTCTTCAATTCATGCGCGTTTCTCTTTCGGTACTCTTTTTTCTATATATTAGCGATAGCTTAAGATGCACCATCAGCGCCTCATCATGAAAGTCAAATTTTATCATTGCGCAGCAGATTTTGGGTGTGTGGTGATATATTTTTCAAGAGGTAACGAAGTACCTGTCCGTAACAAAACTAAGTAGTTGGAAGCGCCAATAAGGTAGATAGCTCCTAATCGTATGATCGGTTTTGCGTAAAAACTAATGATTTTATAACCAATAAAAATATTTTATCTTCAAATTCATCAAAACCAAAAATCAGTTATCTCTATTTCAAGAATAACGTAGAGTGAATTCTCACGTTATTACGTTATTCTGGAAATAAACGATTACCGATTCTCACAAACGAATTGAATAAAAATTTTCGCAAAAATATAAAACTGAACGCTCAAAACCAATCCCCGTTTTATCAATGGTATGCTCTAAAAATTCGTCTGTCGAAAGCAGCAAAAAATTATTCTGATATAATAATGAAGGAACAACCCAAACAAATAATTCTCCTGAAAGTACTCCTATGGCTGGAATTCTCGGCTAGTCTTTTATCCTAACAATAGTCGGTAAACACATTTTATGTGATGTGTGTGATGTGCAAAATTCTATATCTAAATAGACGAAAACAACGTAAATTATGCTGAAATATTGCCGTTGTACGTTAATCACACGTACTAAAATTTGCATACCAAATTAAATTGTTTTCTGAGAATTTACTCTACAGTAATCTTCTATTCTATTCTATTCTATTTCTACAGTATGGCGTTTAGTTACTAGACTAGTTCGCCAGCTAACGAGAGTCTTCAAGTAAGTAATGAGATCCACGTGCCACGTGAACCACAACCACTTCTTTACTCCCCTTCCGTGGGCAAACTGGAGTCTCACTCGAAGTGATACCAGGAATGCACGAATTGTTACCACAATAAATAAATGTATATATCCACAAAATAAAAGTTATTCGTTGCGATGCACGTAAAACGGCGATAAAAAACAATTTCAACTAGGGGCCCCCTTGATCTTGATACGGCAAATCCGTTGCCATAGGGCCTCTAACCCCCGTAGATATCAAGAAGGGGCAAACAATTGCACAAACTATTAATTGTTAACACTAACAAACATATATTTCACACAAAATACTGTTTCAATGCACAAAATGGCGGACGAACATATCATGACTCCCGACCTCTACGACTGCCGGCAGTCGAATCTACAGTAATCTTGAAATGGACTATACGACATTGTGTAAACTAAGCTTTTACACACTGTTGGCAATGCTTGAGGTACTTTTTCGAATAAGTGCGAAAAAAAATTACCTGTCCGTGAAATCATCAACTGTGCGTGAAGTAAATTTCCACACACTATTCATACATTTATGTATTTTTCAAAAATACCGTATTTTGCGTCAAATATAACTAGGAAGTCATCATTTGATAATACGATTACAATTCATATCATAAAATATTCAAATTAATGATACAGTAGCTGCAATTTGGCAATATTATAACTGTCAAAGAAAAAACTTTGTATGATACACTTTCTTAACGAGCTTTTTTGTACTCGCGCATTTGTTGAACTCGGCTGCGCCTCATTGACTTAACTTCACGTCCATACAAAACGGTCCTTCTTTACGAACTTGCATCATAAATAACTATTTTGACACGGAAGTATAATTAATAAAACAATTCAGGCGGAATTTCAACAAACTTCATTCGAATTTTAGATATATGAGTGCGTTACTGAGGTAGCGATGTGGGATATTATGGTTTGTTTACAAACAAATATTGACATTTTGTGGTGATGTTAATACCGAGCATTGAAATGAAAGATTTCATTGGTATGTATACTATTTTTGGATATCAATCTACTCCTAATCTACCACAGAACTGACATGGTGATGATGGTTTTTTATGGTCTTTTAAAGAGTCCATGAGCGCGATCACATTTTGGCCGTTTTTTAGGGTAAAAGAGTCGACTCAAAAACGGTTCGTAGTATCGATTTCAAACAAGGATAGGCTTCTAGAGGAAGTTTGATTCTATGTAATTATGTCTGCGGCAGCACCTCAAGATTCTATTTAAGGATAGTCGAAGTAGCTGTAGTGGTATTTCTCTTCCATTAAAATTTGAAGCCATCTTTATCCGATTGAAATGAATTTGGTATAAAAAGAAAGGCAAAAACGTTGATCTATGTACGTGCTGTAATGTTTTTTTGAAATTATTTGTGTATCTACCCAAAAAATTGATTCAAAGTAACTGCATTTTTGGGATACTTTTGAGATTTATTTTGTGGAAAAGTGGATTGAAAATTCAATTTCCATTGCAACACGTACGTAGAATCAAACTTCCTCTAGAAGCCTGTCCTTGTTTGGAAATCGATAAGACGAACCTTAATGGTTCATTCGATTGCATCGAGGTGTAGTATAGTGTAATTCACACCATATTTTGAATCGAGTGTAGCAGAGTGCAGTTCAACCAAAGGAATGTGTCAAATTAATGTGCAAACGAACACTGAAAATCAAGTGTAAATTACACTAGGTGTAGGAAAGTGCTACACCTCGATGCAAACGAATAAACCTTAACATATTCAAACAGCTGTGTACCTATTACACTGTGCCTCAAATCTATAATAATATCCAGACGGGTGACGTTTCTGCATATTGTAATATATACTATCATAGGTTATGGTTCCATGGGTCAAATAAAAATGAACTGGCAACAGCGCTTCATAAAAGACGCATGTTGAAATGTTGTGGTTGTGTTCATGGGTTTGTAAAAAAAATTATACAAAAAAATGTGTGAAGTGTGAGGATTATAAAAAAACTAGGAGGGTCTTTTGAAAATGGAAAGATTTGAAAAGCTTCTTCTTTATCGAACATTCGAACAAGCAGCATCGATGGCTGAATTTTGAGACAAGGTATTTATAATTTGTTCGAGATATTTCAGCTATTTATTCATGGTTTATTCAATTAATGTATAACTATTTTGCAGCCTCTCAAGAAACGAAATTGAAATATTTCTTGGAATGCAAAATTTCGTTGCACGATTGTTGGTTATGTTCTCTGAACACGTTTTTGATAACTGATATTTTTATATTCTTGGAGCAGTAGCGTTCTGCCGAATGGTTGACTAACCTAGCTCTCTTCCCCTGTACGTTGATAATTTGTTGTTATCAGTTTCTTGCGATTTTTTTTATGGTTTCAGAGGAATTAACCCAGACTGTTTGAAACCTGTAGAGGAAACGAACAATAGGGCCCCCAGTTGAGTTGCCAGTCGGGGAACTACCTTCAACAGTTCCATTCTAGCTGTAGGAGGATATTCAGGTGAGTAGAATTTTATTTATGACTTGGTGTCAGTGTTCTTTCTCAACTGTATACAAAATTTTACTCATCCATATCCTGTAGCCTTGATTCTTCCCTCTACAGGCCACTGTGTAGATGGTTGTCTGATCACCTAACTAGTATAGATATCTCTAAGGTGGTCCGACAATTATTGAATATCTGATATCAGTAACCTTTTCTTGGATGCTGCAAGCTTGGTTCTTGTCTCAAAAATCAGTAGACCTTTCTTGAGATTTATTCCGATAATACCAATAGCAATGTTATTTACCTTTTAACTACTAGATTGTTGCTCTGACCATTGGGGTTGTTAGTATTTATTTGATGCTAAGATTGTGTAATTTTATAGTTATGTTTCACTTGTACTGCTTGACAGTTGCTGTGATACTTGAGCCTTGTTCATAGTTAGTTAAGCTAACCTAAGTTTAATTGTTCCTCAAGGATCAGTTACCGAATATTTTCAATATTGTTAGTCAGTTAGAACGTAGCTAAGCTTACAACCAAGAGCCCATCACTGTCATTCTGAGCTCGTACGGATTACTCTCTCTATTTCATGCTCTTCGTTACCTGAGAACCTGCCTCTACGAGAACTTGTTCACCGCTACAAGAGAGTCAACAGGACGTGACTCACCTTTCCACAAATCAAGTTCAAAAGCAACAATACCACCAGAAGAGTTTAATTGTAACTACTCAGAGAGCTTGTCGTACAGTCTGGGTCAAGCGAAATACAATTGAGTACAATTGTGTGAAAAAATGCGGTAGTCAAAGTTTTGCCTAAAAAACAGAGTCCTAGTGAATTCAAGGACTTGCGACCAATAAGTGTCTTACCGACGTTGTCAAAAGTCTTAGAAAGAGCCATGGAGATACAAATGAAAGACCACTTATTACAGCATTCTTTATTGCCCCCTGTTCAGTCTGGTTTTCGCATGGGTTTCAGTTATACCTACTACAGCTTTGCTCCATATCACCGATGACATTTTCAGAGCTACCGACCAAGGTCACTGTACAATACTAGTGTTGTTGGACTTCAGTAGAGCCTTTGACACGATCCATTATAACTTACTGTTGAATATTTTACAATATATGGGGTTTTCTCGTAATGCTTTACTACTTATGAATAACTACCTAAAAAATAGAAAACAAAAAGTATGCATCAATAATATCAATTCAGACTATCTAACGTTAAAGACAGGCGTGCCGCAAGGGTCTATATTAGGACCGTTGTTATTCTCAATTTATTCATCTCACTTTTTGACCCGGATTAAAACTTGTAATGTTCATCTATATGCGGACGACACACAAATTTATTTTAGTTTTCCTCCCCAATTAGTAGAAAACGCATGTACCCTAATCAACAACGATCTTAACGCCTTCGTTAGGGCAGCTTCAGAACACTGTTTGTTAATAAATACTAGCATATCCAAGGTGATGTTGTTTGGTAGCAAATATCACCGGGAAAATGTAAACAACTATGTTGATATAAATATAAATAATGAACAACTTGTGGTAGTGAAAGAAGCAAGGAATCTGGGAGTAACTATGGATTCTGACTTAAGATTTGAGAAGCATATAAATAAGTTACTTCAACGTGCCTATAGTAGATTGAAAGGCGGTCTTTTAGTTATCAAATCTGCTTTCTATGTAACCCGGTTTTGGAAAAAATACGACTATTGAGGGTGTCGAAATTTATATTATATTTAAGAAAACATTTATTGGACACTCAAAGATGAATTTTGATTAAGTAACTATGGATCATAAATCACTGCCAATAATACCATTCTATTATATTCAGTTCCTATACTCTATTGATTTCTCAGTTTGAATGCACAGGCTGTTGTGGGTTAAGTGGAAGAATATTTTTTTATGTGTTCACACAGCAAAAAATAAACTTCGCCCTTTGCTTTCGAATCCTAAAAGTAATGTGTAATGCTGTATTTGTAATTTCATGTTTGGAAGTAATAAAGACGATTTATTATTATTATTAATTTAGGAAAATAGAAGGTACTGTTCAATTCTCACCTGCATTTAACTGTTGAATATAACATTCTTGAACTTCCAATTATTAAACATTGTTCTTGTTTATTATCACATTTATTTTGTTTATTATTTGCTCACATATGTAGTTTCAGCTTAAAGAAATAAATTCGAAGTGTTTGTATAGTGGATTTGCTCTTGTTATTCTTTTTTCACTTCTGGCGCCCTCTCTGAGCCCAGTAACCTACTTACCTAATTATCAACATTTAGATAGATCGATTAGAATTTACCACAGTAAATTTGCAAAGTATAATTCTGATACAACCCTTATCCACCCCTAGTGTCTCATGCTGGTCAAATACTGCTTCGACGTTGTTACTTAAAAAGTGATGTTTCAATCTTGGAATTTTATAATTCCGACTTCGTTTCTCGGAATTCCGACTTCGTATCTCGGAATTCCGACTTCGTATCTCGGAATTCCGACTTTGTATCTCGGAATTTTATAATTTCGACTTCGTATCTCGGAATTCAAACTTTTCATCTCGGAATTTTATAATTCCGACTTTGTATCTCGGAATTCCGACTTACTAACTCGGAATTTTATAATTTTATTCCATGTTCATGTTACTGCTGTGTTTGCGATCATAATCGTGCAGTGAACATTAGGTTATCAACTACTTTCTTACACTCTGAAGCAATGGCTAACAAATTACCTGTGAATCACATCACATACAGTGCTAGTCTAAAGTCCGTTCCCCCCTACTAATTTTTGAACCACCTGGTATATCCCAACGAAATTTGGAAGGCTCAAATAGGAGATAAAAACGAACTTTTTCATGAGAAAATTCCAGCTAAAAGTTTCAAAATGGCAGCCGAGCGCCATCTTCAATAATTTTTTTAAATAGAACACCCGGTATATCATTGCATGATCGGTTAGGGACGATCATAAGGAATCCAACAACACCAAGTTTGATGCTATTATATATATATATATATTTAATAACACTATTATGAAGTGTGTTGTTAATATATTTTTGAACATTTTGTATTACATTGAGATTTAACGTTTGTAGTCAGGGATATGCAATTGTGACAATAAATAAATAAAAAAAAGTCTATAAGTCAGTCTGTCGATTAATTACAAAAATAAACATTTTATATTGAGAAATCAGTATAAAAGACAATAAATCGAAACACTGGTTTCAACATCATTGGTCCTTCGAGCAAAAGAAATAGTCCAAAGAGGAAATTATGTCCACTGGAGAGCTGAGAAGAAGTAGTCGGGTTACCAAGGGAATGCCACCAGCTAGATTTGGAAATGAAGATATAGTGATCAATAAAACAGATAAGGAACAACAAAAAACAGCAAATGAAGATGAGAGTCGTGAAAAACTGTCAGTAACATCAAAGAAAACGAAGAAGACTTCAGCGAGTTCACTGAGGAGACGGAGTTTGCAGGCTGAATTGGAAGCGCAAAGAAAATTGGCCGAAATCGCAAAGAAGGAGTTGGAAATTGAAAGGAATTTGATTCAGAAAGAGTTAGAACTTACGAGATTGGCTGAATTGGATGATGTTCAGAAAGGAGTTGAGAGTGTAGTTTTGGAGAATTCGACAAGGGCAGAAGAAAAAATTTCTGAGGACACGTCGAGAGAAAGGAGAGTCAAAAATATGGAAATACAACACTGGATAGATACTATTCCATCTGATCATTTTTTTGATTATGATTTTAGGTCTAATGATGAACGCATTGGAGTGAATGATATGAGCAAATATAACAATTTGTACACAAGTAAGCAAGAAATGAATCGTTTTATGGCTCGTCAATCGGTAAGCAGAGACCTACCCATTTTTTCTGGTGATCCTAAGGATTGGTTGCACTTTATATCTCAATTCAGAGATACGACAAAGGTATGTGCTTTTTCTAATTCTGAAAACATCAATAGACTTCAAAAATGTTTGCGTGGAAAAGCAAGAGATTCGGTGCAAGCGCTGCTAAATTTTACTTGCGAAATCGATCAAATTATAAATATTTTGGAAAAACGTTTCGGTAAGCCAGAATATATTATACAAGACTTGATCACAACCGTCAAAAAGTTTCCCAATTTGCGTGAAGACAGGGTAGAAAGTATCATGGAATTTTCAAATTTGATTCAGAATTTAACGGTGACATTGTCAAGTTTGAAATGTCAATCACATTTGATGAATCCGCAGCTTTTATCAGAAATAATTTTCAAACTCACCCCTGCTCTGAAGTTGGAATGGGGCAAAGAAGTTACAAATAATGCAAATAAATATAAATTGAACGAAATTAGTATCATTGACTTTTCTAATTGGCTTTCATATATGGCAGATGCTGTTGGTATTATAACTTTTCCTGATTTTGATAGCGAAAGACGAAAAAAGCAATTTTGTGCGACGACTTCAAATAATTCTGAAAACAAGGATACTTATTGTGCCTATTGTAAAAAGACGAATCACAAAATTGATAACTGCCTATTTTTTAAGAAGTTGACATGTGAAAAAAGGTGGGAATGGGTCAGAAAAAATAAATCTTGTTTTGGCTGCTTGAATTCAAAACATCAGATGTTTTTGTGTAAGAGAAAAAGAAAATGTAATGAAAATGAATGTGATAAATACCACCACCGCCTTTTGCACATGGAAACAACAACGCTACAAGAAAACTCCCAACAGAGTTCAAATTCTGAAATAGTAAGTCATCATTTTAAGAAAATACATGAAAGAGAAGTCCTACTCAGAGTAGCTCCCGTTATTTTGCGCGGACCGAAAGGAGAATTTTCGACTTACGCGTTATTTGATGAAGCATCGACTGTCACCCTTTTAAGTGCAGACGTTGCCAAAACAATCGGATTACAAGGTACTATAGATCCTTTGAAAATTCGGTGGACTAACTCTATGACAAATGAAGAGTTTGATTCTACCAGAGTAAGTTTAAGAATTCGTGGAAAATTTGAGGTTGATGAGTTTCATTTAGAGAATGTAAGAACCACAAAAAATCTTGACTTACCTTTACAATCAGTTGATTCAAAATTAATGACAGAAAAATGGAATCATTTGTCTTCTTTTGAAATTCATTCATATAAAAATGCAAAACCAACCATTTTACTCGGACAAGATAATATTGGTTTGATTATAGCTAGGGAAGTGATCGAGAATGGCAAAAATGCTCCATTTCTGTCAAAAACGAAATTAGGTTGGGTTCTTCATGGTAATAACTCTTATTTAAAAGGACGACAAGATATCACTTTACATATTTCAAATATTGATCATGAATTACACAAGCTAGTAGAAAAATCGTTCAGGTTTGACGAGTTAGGAGTGACGAGTAATAAAGAAGAGTTCATGTCGAAAGAAGATAGAAGAGCATTCGATATAATGGAGAAAACGTCTAGAAGAGTCGAAGAAAACAGGTGGGAAATTGGTTTACTTTGGAAGGAAGATGAAGTGCAGATGCCAAATTCTAGAGGAAATGCCATCAGTCGTTTGAAGTCAATTGAAACAAAAATGGAAAGAAATGAAAAATTTGCGAACGAGTACAAAAATAAAATTGAAGAATATCTATCGAAAGGATATGCTAGAAAACTTGAAGAAAACAAAGAAAATAATTTGGACAACGGACCCATTTGGTACTTACCCCATTTCGCTGTTACAAATCCAAACAAACCTGCTAAAATTAGACTTGTTTTTGATGCTGCAGCGAAGGTAAATAATGTTAGTTTGAATGATTACTTATTGAAAGGCCCTGATCTGTTAAACAACCTGAATAGCATTTTATTCAAATTTCGTCAGAGGAACATTGCTTTTAGTTCAGACGTGAAAGAAATGTTCCATCAAATTCATATACAAAAAAAAGACAGAGGTGCACAGAGGTTTTTATGGAGAGAAGAAAGTGAAGTCAAAGAATATGAAATGGTCGCGATGATTTTTGGAGCAGCTTCGTCGCCAACATCAGCTACATTCATCATGCGAAAAAATGCCTTAGAATTTGAAAACGAGTTCCCAAAAGCTTGTGCTGCCATTTGTCATCAACACTATGTAGATGATTATTTAGATAGTGTGGACCACGAACAGGAAGCTGTTGAATTAATAAAATCAGTAACAGAAATTCATAGGAGAGGAGGATTTCTGATTAGGAATTGGATGACCAACTCGAGAGAAGTTTTAAAGAAGATTCCATTCGACTTGAGATCAGGAGAAATGAAAGACTTAGACATAGAAACAGAGCTACCTAATGAAAGGGTGCTTGGACTTTTTTGGAACCCCAACAAGGATGAACTGTCTTTTACCATTAAAATAGAAAAATTTGAAGATTTTTTAGAAGGAAGAAAGAAACCAACAAAACGAGAAGTTTTGAGAACTTTGATGTCCATTTTTGATCCTCTTGGATTTCTGATAAATTTTTCTATTAGAGGAAAAATTTTAATGAGAGAAATTTGGAATTCGGGAAGAGGATGGGACGATGATCTGGAAAATGAAATAAATTCGAAATGGGTCAAATGGTTGGCAGAACTTAAAATAATTGAAAACTTTTCCATTCCTCGCTGTTATATTCCAGACATATACATGGCAAAAAATATCAAATTACATATACTGTGTGATGCAAGTAAAAAAGCGTATGCGTCAGTAGCATATTTGAGAGTGAAATTTGAAAACGATATCAAATTATCATTCATCATGGCTAAGTCAAGAATCACTCCCCTAAAACCAATTTCTATTCCCAGACTAGAATTACAGTCAGCAGTATTGGGAAGTAGACTGTCTAAATTTATTTTGGAAAATCATACTTTGAAATTTGATTCTGTTCAATTTTGGTCAGATTCGAAAACTGTTCTGGGTTGGTTGAAATCGAAATCTTGTCATAAATTCAAACCATTCGTGTCACATAGAATAGTTGAAATAGAGGAAACTACAGACATTCAAAATTGGAATTGGATTTCAACAAAACAAAATACCGCCGACGATGCCACTAGAGATACAAAAACTATTGACTGGGACCCTGAAAATGAATGGATTACCGGACCAAGATTTTTGAAAGAAAAAGACGACAACTGGAACAAATTGAAAGAATATGAGATGGACACTTCAGAAATCAAGAGAGAATTCATAGCAGTTTCAATACAGACCCAAGTATATGACTTTTTACCGGACATATTTCGTTTTTCTTCCTGGTTGAAACTAGTCAGGACAACTGCGTGGATTCTGAGAATTTTGAAGTACAGACAAAAAATTAAAGGAAATATACGAGGATATGAGACGTCGGAACTGAATGATCTAGAGATACACAATGCTGAAAAAATGTGGTGGAAATTTATCCAAAAGACTGATTTTCCCTTAGAGATTGACGATTTGATCAAGAAAAAACCTATTTCTAAATCGAGCCGTCTTTTCAAATTATGTCCCTACTTGGATGATGAGGGAATTTTGCGAATGCAAGGAAGAATAGGAGCTTCAAGGGATGTAGCGGATCACACAAAAAATCCTGTCATCTTGGATCAAAAAAATTATTATACTCGTCTGCTGATACATTTTTATCATATAAAAACAGGTCATCACAGTCAAAACCTGGTGATAAACGAACTTAGACAAAAATATTGCATCCCAAGGCTCAGATCAACAGTCAGGAGCTGCTGGAATTCATGTCAACTCTGCAAGAACAACCGAGCAAAACCTTCCACCCCAGAAATGGCACCACTACCATCTTGCAGACTTGAAAGTTATGTAAGACCTTTCACATATACAGGAATGGATTTCTTCGGCCCTATGGAAGTGACCATCGGAAGACGTCACGAAAAAAGATATGGTGTGATTTTCACATGTTTGAGCACAAGAGCCATTCATTTAGAGTTAGCCAACTCTTTGAAGACGGATTCGGCTATCATGGCAATTCGACGACTTTTGGGACGAAGAGGATGTCCAAAGAAAATATATTGTGATAATGCTACTAACTTTCACGGAGCAGAAAAGGAAATGAAACAAGCCTTAGCACAAATGAATGAGGATGAAATTTTGAGAAACTTGTCGCAGAAAGGTATCAATTTCAGATTTGGCTGCCCATCTGCACCCCATATGAATGGCAGTTGGGAGAGATTGGTCAAATCTGCAAAGACGGCACTTAAAGCAATTTTGAAAGGAAGAGCACCAAAAGAAGAAATACTCCATACATGTTTGATCGAAGCTGAACACATTGTGAATAGTCGGCCTTTAACTCATGTCCCTTTAGAAGCAGAAGATGACGAAGCTCTCACTCCGAACCATTTTCTGATAGGATCGTCCAGTTCAGCTAACCTACCTGGGAAGTTCTCAGAAGGCGATTTGTGTTCCCGGAAGGACTGGAAAATTTCCCAATTTTACACAGATCTCTTTTGGAAGAGATGGATCAAGGAATATCTTCCAACACTTACAAGACGAACAAAATGGTATTCCAAGGACCCCAAAACTGTTAAAGAAGGTGACATAGTCATCATTGTTGATGGTGACCTCCCCCGAAACCATTGGCCCAAAGGAAGAGTGACTGCTGTATACCCCGGACGAGATGGCATTGTGAGGACAGCAGATGTTAAATCCAATTTTGGAGTTTATAGAAGACCAGTAGTGAAGTTGTGTATTTTAGATGTTCATTAAACTGTTTTTATTTCAAGGGGGGAGAATGTTGTTAATATATTTTTGAACATTTTGTATTACATTGAGATTTAACGTTTGTAGTCAGGGATATGCAATTGTGACAATAAATAAATAAAAAAAAGTCTATAAGTCAGTCTGTCGATTAATTACAAAAATAAACATTTTATATTGAGAAATCAGTATAAAAGACAATAAATCGAAACACTGGTTTCAACAAAGTGCAAACCTCAAGCTTGAAATCACATACTTCATTTTTTATGTAGGATGTGTATGAGCGATTATTTTCAACATTTACTGAAGAAATTACCAGGATTATGGTTGAGGCAGGAGTAAAACCCAATTTTTTCTATGGCATGTATAAGTGAGACTTGTCTCACTAGTCTTGAATCGTTGCATGTCGTCCAAACAGTATAATTATTTCATATCAACTAAAATATCCATGACTTTCGGATCCTCCGTAAATATCGTAGAAGTGGTATGTGAAGTGGAACAAAACAGGTACTCAGATACTCACATGTTATATTTGATTGAGGAAGTAGAACTACTCAGGAACGATAAGCACTCTTTCTTTTCCTTCTACTATAATTTTTAGCAAAGTTATGACAAATCTAAGTTTCGGCCCTGCCGGAAATGGCAGTGGCGGGTTAGCGCGTGCATAAAATGTGACGTCGGCGTTCAACTACGTTTTCTGAGAAAACGAGAGTATTTCATAAGGTCCAAAGACTATGGAGATATCACCTATTACTTTCTCCATAAGCCGAATGAGTAGGAGAGAGAAACTTTTTCTGGCGGGTCAATAAATTCTCTCTCACACTCATTCGGCTTATGGAGAAAATTAGTAGGCAAACCCTCATAATGCAACCGTAAACGGATCCGTTTCGGACTCATTAGACCTCTTCAGTACGCAGGAGCCAGCAACACATTTGTGGTCAAAGTCAGAACACCTCGTGTTTACAAGGCTTGAACTAACATTACCACGGAGCAACTATAGCTACCTGCGTGACATCCTAACCCAGAAATATATATATAAAATAAAGTAGAAAACCATAGAATGGCTTTGTGAGGGGAATAATAAATAGAAAGGAGAAAATTAGTGGGCAAACCCTCATAATGCAACCGTAGACGGATCCGTTTCGGACTCATTAGACCTCTTCAGTACGATATACCCAAGTGTATAGTTGTGCAACACTTGAACGTAAGATCACACAAATATAGGAGCCAACCACAGGAGCCAGCAACACATTCGTGGTCAAAGTCAGAACACCTCGTGTTTACAAGGCTTGAACTAACATTACCACGGAGGCAACTATAGCTACCTGCGTGACATCCTAACCCAGGAATATATAAATACAGTAGAAAACCATAGAATGACTTTGTGAGGGTAATAATAAATACAAAGGAGAAAATTAGTGGGCAAACCCTCATAATGCAACCGTAGACGGATCCGTTTTGGACTCATTAGACCTCTTCAGTACGGTATAGCCAAGTGTATAGTTGTGCATCACTTGAACGCAAGATCACACAAATATAGGAGCCAACCACAGGAGCCAGCAACACATTTGTGGTCAAAGTCAGAACACCTCGTGTTTACAAGGCTGGCTCCTGTAGTTGGCTCCTATATTTGTGTGATCTTGCATTCAAGTGTTGCACAACTATACACTTGGCTATACCGTACTGAAGAGGTCTAATGAGTCCGAAATGGATCCGTCTACGGTTGCATTATGAGGGTTTGCCCACTAATTTTCTCCTTTGTATTTATTATTCCCCTCACAAAGCCATTCTATGGTTTTCTACTTTATTTATATATTCCTGGGTTAGGATGTCACGCAGGTAGCTATAGTTGCCTCCGTGGTAATGTTAGTTCAAGCCTTGTAAACACGAGGTGTTCTGACTTTGACCACGAATGTGTTGCTGGCTCCTGTGGTTGGCTCCTATATTTGTGTGATCTTGCGTTCAAGTGTTGCACAACTATACACTTGGGTATATCGTACTGAAGAGGTCTAATGAGTCCGAAACGGATCCGTCCACGGTTGCATTATGAGGGTTTGCCCACTAATTTTCTCCTTTGTATTTATTATTCCCCTCACAAAGCCATTCTATGGTTTTCTACTTTATTTATATATTCCTGGGTTAGGATGTCACGCAGGTAGCTATAGTTGCCTCCGTGATAATGTTAGTTCAAGCCTTTTAAACACGAGGTGTTCTGACTTTGACCACGAATGTGTTGCTGGCTCCTGTGGTTGGCTCCTATATTTGTGTGATCTTGCGTTCAAGTGTTGCACAACTATACACTTGGGTATATCGTACTGAAGAGGTCTAATGAGTCCGAAACGGATCCGTCTACGGTTGCATTATGAGGGTTTGCCCACTAATTTTCTCCTTTGTATTTATTATTCCCCTCACAAAGCCATTCTATGGTTTTCTACTTTTCTACTTTATTTATATTATATCATATATACATATATATATATATATATATATATATATATATATATATATATATATATATATACGCATAAGCGATTATTTTCAACATTTACTGAAGAGAATGCCGATTTTATGGGTAAGTTGAGAATGAGGCAGGAGTAAAACAAACTTTTTCTTTGCATGTGTAAGTGGGACCTCTCACACTACTTTAAAATTTTTGCATATAGTCCAAAGATGGTATAGGTTTCTGCTTCAGTATAATAACTCCATATTTACTAAATTATTCATGATTTTCGGAACATCCGCAAACATCTCGGTAAAGTGCGACAAAACACATTTTAGGTACTCAAATACTCTCATAAGTATTATATTTGCATGAGAAGGTAGGAGTCTTCAGAAACGATATGAACTTTTCCTTTTCTTTCTCCGATCATTTCAACAGAGTTATGACCAATCGAATATTCGGCTCCGACAGAACTTTCAGCGGCGGATATGCGTGTACCTGAAATTTGATATCGGCGTTTTCTGAGAAAACGAGCGCATTTGATAAGAAATTACATGGGATAATTTTTGTGGAAAAATGGTTTTTCAACCTGTTGAATTGTTTTTCCGATGAATCATATAATTCCCAAGATTACAGCAAAAATCTGTTTATATATTTTTAGACGAAAAAAAGAATATATGTTCCACCCCTAGAATTTGGGTAAACAATTTTTTTTGTGTTTATCATGGTTCCACCTACTAGAATACCAAGTTTGGTGGTGCTACAATGGATTCTTGTCTCAAAACCCAATCGTACTGGATTATTATTGTTACAGACCTGAAAATTGATAAAGACTTCTCCTCTTGTTCGAGATCGTTCGATGAATTAGATGGAAAAATCTAGAATCACTAACTTTTGTTCTGGATCAATCGTCGAACATTCTTATTGTGTTCTATTGATTTCTTCATTTTTCTAGAACTGTATTTATATATAAAAGCAATGCATTTGTGAGATGGATAGACTACAAGCCCACGCCAATTTTGGAGGGGTCATTAGACCCAGCATGAATTATATTCAGAATTATAATGCCATACGCAACAACTCCTTTGCGCACTGTGCTGTAAGTTCTGAGCGGTGCAGATGAGTACGCAGGTCAACGAAACTTTCCATCCAGAGGAGGGATTTTCCGACCAAAGATTCTTGTACGGCGTTTCTCAAGATGATAAGATCACGGAAAAATAATCGAGTAGGACCTAATGCCGTACAAAAAAACGGTGCTGAGAGCCAGCAATTTTTTTTATTTTCCCCAAATTTTTGTTATGTCTTCAAGTGATTTATTACTGTACGGCATTTGTATAATTGAATTTGTATAACTACATAGATTTACGTTTTAGCAATGCCGTACCTATTTACCGGTACAGGGGCGGGGAGCCCCGCACGCAAATTCGTACTTCGCGACCTGTATGTTTCAAGATCATTAAAAAATGTACGGCATCGATCGCACATTATTATTCAACACATGAAATGTGTTTCAGAAATTATGCCGTCTAAAAATATTGGTTCATAAAAAAATGAAAAAAAAAATTACCTTCATTTGGGGGGTTGAATCTTATATTGTTCAAAAAGAAGTTATAAATACCTGTACGGCAACCAGTTTTTAGGCTAACTATTTTCGTTTTAGGTAACATCAGGTTATAATTAATGGAACTAAATAAAAATATGAATGAAAAAAAAAAAATTGCACGGTTATTTATTTTTTTAGAGAAGCATTGCTTTTTCGATTTCTCAAACATCCGAAAACAAAACAAAAATGACGCCGTACATTTTCAATTTAAAGATTTCTTACAGTTGATAAGATTGTTCATCATGTTTTTAGGAAATGTAAGCATTTTTAATATACTACAAGCCCGTATAACATTTCGGGGGCATGAAACTTCTACAAAACGATGCTGCTATATGGAAAGAATAACTGACAAAATATTCTTGCACGGCATTCCTCACGTTGGTAGATTATGAAAAAGTAATCTCCAACAACCAAATAGACGTGGCCGAAATTTTTTCTGACCACTATCACTCAGACAACTCTGGAGAAAATTACAATTCTACATTTCTAGAAATAAAAACCCAAACAGAGCAAGTCAACTTACATTTCACTACAGATGAAAACCTAGCATATAATCATCCCTTCACTATGACAAAATTCACTATGAGTTCTTGAAACACCTACCTACGAATTAGAAAGATGACGTGTTGGTAATATTCAACAGAATATGGTACTCCGGTATATTTCCCAGGCGATGGCAAGAACTGATAATAATTCCTATACTGAAACCTGGAAAAGATACCACCAAACCTGACAGTCACCGTCCTATCTCCCTCAGCAGCAGTCTGAGTGAGTTACTGGAAGAAATGGTAAATAATCGTCTTATTTTGCATCTTGGCACCAATAACCTACTATCCACGTTTTAAATGGGTTTCAGAAAATTCCGCTAAATCATAGACCCTCTAGCTCACATAGAACATGAGATACAACCCATTGTCATGAAGGAAGAACACCTCTCGACAATATTTCTCGATTTGGAGAAAGCTTATGTTTTAACGTGGAGATTATGGTATAATGAAAATACTCCATGAATAGAAAATCAGGGGTAACTTACCTATCTTTTTACAGCAATTTTTGAGTAAAAAAAAGTTCAGGACTAGAATAGGAATACCCCAACGGTCTACATTGAGCATGACCTTATTTGCAACAGCAGTAATCTCTATAATCGGAAGCATTCCAAGAGGGATTCATAAAATCATTAATTTGAAATTGATAATATTTCATTCCTCCAAATCCATCAACGAAACTGAACGAATTCTGCAAAGATCCATTGATATCGTTTACAGAGAAAGTACAGAAAAAGGTTTCAAGTTCTCTACTTCTAAAACTAAAACCATTCATTTCTGCAGAAAAAGAAAACATCAAGATGTACCAAATCTCAATCTGCATGAAGTTCCAATAGAATATCTAGGCTTAACTTTCGACTCCAAACTTACATGGAGCCCTTATCTGAGCGATTAAAACACTAGCTGGAATAAGATGGGGCGCAGATTAAGAAGTACTTCTGAATATTTATCAAAGTCTAACCATCTCCAGAGTCGCTTATGGATGCACAATCTACTCGTCTGCCAGGAAAAGCCGCCTGAAAACTCTAGATAGGATTCAGAACACCGCCCTATGACTGGCAACTGGTTCATCCAGAACAAGCCCGACATTGTCACTAAACTGTATACAGAAGATCCAGACTTCTGTCTGACTATGCAATGAAAATATATGTCCAACTACACCATTCAAATTTTGATATATTATACGGCCATGACGACATTTACAATAAGTTTTCTGCGAAGCCAACCATCATCAGACCTATGGCAGTACGCATTAGAGAACAAAACTTAATTATACATTTTAGTTCGAAAATATGAATATAAAATTCATAAAATCTTTTGTGGAATCATCTGCGACTGAAAGACAAACTTTAGTCGCTATTTTCCATCGTTCAAGATAACCTCTTGGGAGGTATTCATGTTGAAAAGGGGAACATTCTCCATAAAAATTGAAAAATGAAAAATGTGACTTATTTGTAATATCTAATAGAAAACAACTACTTCCCCGGCACAAGCCACGCTGGACATTGAACTACATCTGATAGATATTGTGAAAAGACTCTAACTGAAAAGGAAAGAAAAAATCTGAAAGTGAAAATTTGCATTTTCATTCAGATAGCTGACTTTTTTAATTCTTTCTAGTTTTCCTTGAACAAATCATTAAATAAATTAGATAAGGAGAATGTTATTAAAGAAATATCACTCACAGAAATCGTTCATTTCATTGAAGCAAGGTTCGCTTCTCTCGCATTTAATCCCCAATACATTTTGGTCGACAAAAATCTATTTCGCTTTGCCAAGCTCTTCAGGAGGATTGATATAGGATTGAAATAAAACAGGCTCTTCAGAAGCATACACATCAGGGATGGATATGAGAGAAACATTTCTTCTGCGGTGACACTTTGAAAATTATTTTTTGACATAGACCTGTCATGAGCATTTTGATTTTAGTTCGAAAATATGAATATAAAATTCATAAAATCTTTTGTGGAATCATCTGCGACTGAAAGACAAACTTTAGTCGCTATTTTCCATCGTTCAAATGTGAATCTATTTTGCATGGCTTTCAAGGAGCTCAGGGAGTCAGAGCATATCAGAAGTTGCTGACTGTCAGTAGCGAATTCGCAGTAGAGGATAGCTTGCATAATAGCGTAAAGTAATATAATATAAATGCGAGAGAAGCGAACCTTGCTTCAATGAAATGAACGATTTCTGTGAGTGATATTTCTTTAATAACATTCTCCTTATCTAATTTATTTAATGATTTGTTCAAGGAAAACTAGAAAGAATTAAAAAAGTCAGCTATCTGAATGAAAATGCAAATTTTCACTTTCAGATTTTTTCTTTCCTTTTCAGTTAGAGTCTTTTCACAATATCTATCAGATGTAGTTCAATGTCCAGCGTGGCTTGTGCCGGGGAAGTAGTTGTTTTCTGTTAGATATTACAAATAAGTCACATTTTTCATTTTTCAATTTTTATGGAGAATGTTCCCCTTTTCAACCTTAATTATACATTTTCTAGAATTTCTGCCAAGGACTTTATCGGACATAAAATCTTATGCAAAAGAGAGAGAACAAAACAAGTCAGAGTCGAATACAGAGCAGCTGATTTTGGAATATTGGAATCAGAATATTGAAAAATTTGTAGTAAATTTCACAAACATTTACACAGACGGATCTAAAACAAAAAACGGGGTTGGTTGTGCCTTTGTCGTACAGAAACGGGAACACTCATGGGCACTCCACCCCGCTGCAAGTATTTTTACTGCAGAACTTTACGCTATTATGCAAGCTATCCTCTACTGCGAATTCGCTACTGACAGTCAGCAACTTCTGATATGCTCTGACTCCCTGAGCTCCTTGAAAGCCATGCAAAATAGATTCACATTTGATCCTTTAGTCGCTAATATCATTCGACTCCATATTGCCAAACATGCAGTCAAAACTATAGCATATACATATACATTTTGCTGTCTGCGTGTCACGCTTATGCGGTCTCAGCCTATGTCCACAGGCATAACGCGGCGCTACGAGTGTTGTACTATCTTCTACAACACTCATTTGGTATAGACGAGACACCGGTGTGCCGTAATGCGGTAGAAATCTCAGCCTTGGTTTACTGCGTCTGCTCAGGGCACATGAATCTCGGACCTAGTAATCACTCACCACCACGATTTGGGTAAATGACACCAGCGCGCCTTCTCCGGATATATCGTGGCTCCGGAGATGAGGCCCAACTGGGATAATCCTATCGGATAAAAAAAAATAATGATGAGAATTTCTCAATTCAATTTTCACCAACTTCCAATCGCTTGAATAACATGGAATTCGGTAAACTTATCAAGGACCAATGGTAATACAAGGATTCCGAAATATTAATGGAATTATAATGATATAGAGCGTAAATTGCATATCTTCATTTTTTAATGAATAAAGTGATCGTAAAAACTTGCAGTAATATATTATTTAATCATTTACCAATAATTAATTGATGTATTCAATAATTTCCTTTCATAAAATCACACTGATAGTTATTACACTAGTAAAAATTCAAACAATTCTCAAAAAACGTCGATATTCTAATACAATTTTTTCCCCTCTACACCGGTTAGAAATTCATAATTTTGCGAAGCACCAACTTTTATGAGGAATAAAATTTTCTGACAAGTGCATAATAAAAAAGTTTCCCAATTTTTTAAACTCACTATATACCAATTCCAGTCTTATAGAACTATTCTTTCTGTACGGCATAGAGTTCTTCTTGAATATTGATATACTAACTAATAAATTATATTCATGCCGTAAAAAAACAAATGACTGTAAAATCACCCTTTCCAGAGGGAAATAAATTTTCCAGGGCAGTCACATGTTCCACGAAAAATGTTCGGCATAACAAAAAATTAAATATTTTCATAAAATAGTATTAAGATCATTGAGTTTCGTGTTGTGTCAAATGACCCAAACTACTACTAGTTAGGGTTAGGGGGTTAAGTGCGGAGTTTCCCACCCCTGTACGGGCAAATATGTAAGGCATTGCTAAAAAATAAATCTATGTAGTTATACAAATTCAAAGATATGAATGCCGTACAGTAACAAATCACCTGAAGTCATAACAAAAATTTGGGGAAAATAAAAAAGTTTGCTGGCTCTCAGCTCCGTTCTTTTTGTACGGCATTAGGTCCTACTTGATTATTTTTCCGTGATCTTATCATCTTGAGAAATGCCGTACAAGACTCTTTGGTGGAAAAATCCCTCCTCTGGATGGAAAGTTTCGTTGACCTGCGTACTCATCTGCACCGCTCACAACTGACGGCACAGTGCGTAAAGAGGTTGTTTCGTATGGAACTACAATTCTGAATATAATTCATGCTGGGTCAAATGACCCCTCCAAAATTGGCCTGGGCTTGTAGTCTGGGAGGAGTTACCTTGGATACAAGTATTTTGGTATCAGAACTTCAGTTTTGACAGTGACGTTAGTAACAGTGACAAGTATTGTATTACAGTATTGTCACCTGAAGTCATAACAAAAATTTGGGGAAAATAAAAAAGTTTGCTGGCTCTCAGCTCCGTTCTTTTTGTACGGCATTAGGTCCTACTTGATTATTTTTCCGTGATCTTATCATCTTGAGAAATGCCGTACAAGACTCTTTGGTGGAAAAATCCCTCCTCTGGATGGAAAGTTTTGTTGACCTGCGTACTCATCTGCACCGCTCACAACTGACGGCACAGTGCGTAAAGAGGTTGTTTCGTATAGAACTACAATTCTGAATATAATTCATGCTGGGTCAAATGACCCCTCCAAAATTGGCCTGGGCTTGTAGTCTGGGAGGAGTTACCTTGGATACAAGTATTTTGGTATCAGAACTTCAGTTTTGACAGTGACGTTAGTAACAGTGACAAGTATTGTATTACAGTATTGTCGAGTGAAGTTTGAATAATAAAGGCAAGTCCACACTAGTGTACACTTATTTTTGAACCCGAAGACGCAACATTATAAAGTATTCATGCACAGATTCCGAGTTAGTAAGTCGGAGAGCTACAATAGGCCATTGGCCGCAGTGGAGAGCATGATGTATGGGCTCACTCACATTTAAACCTAACCTAGTAAGTCGGAATTCCGAGATACGAAGTCGGAATAATAAAGTTCCGAGATAAAAAGTCGGAATTCCGAAATACGAAGTTGGAATGATAAAATTCCGAGATACGAAATCGGAATTCCGAGATAATAATTCGGAATTATAAAATTCCGAGGTACAAAGTCGGAATTCTACGCCTTCGTACGAACTCACACCATTTTTATAATTTTTCCTCAATATGATCGAAAACAAGTGAACAATACCACACACAATTCCTGACAGTGATGGATTGTTCTCTGAGGTCGAGATTCTTTGGTTTCTCTTACACTTTAGCGAAGACTCGCTTCCACTATTTGATGTTCATATAAAATAGTTCAATCTTTCGTCACACGTGGTCGTAAAATACTGAAAACTGTGATGAATCAGCTAATTCAACATTCATTTATTTACCAATTTATGATCTTTTACGAACTTCATTATGTAATTTCAAGGTGTAATTTGCACATAATACAGGGTAAATGAAACTGAGTGGTCTAGTAGACGAATCTAGAAAACAAAAGAAGCAGACATGATGAAAATTTCGTAAAGGTACAAAAAAACGAAAATCTTGGTTTTTCAAATGGAACACTTTATTTTGGCATACCTATCTTTATTCTGAATTGAATATCACGTAATTTTTATTAAAAAGAGTTTCGTGTTAAATAGATAGATATAATATAATTTTGTGGGCGGACGGAACCATAAGCATGTAGGCCTCTCATTCGGGTCCGTTATGCACCCACCGCTGCTGGGAACTGGTTCAACTTTGAAGGTAGCTTATAGTCCGTCAGATAGTGACAGATTTAGGTGCCCCATTTTGGCATACAAACTTCGAATATTTTTATCAGATTGGCCAATTTATTACTTATTCAAGGCGCTTCTAGTTTTTAATAAAAACATATATATATATATTTATATTTGATCAAAAAGATTAGGTGAACAGAATAATTTTTATCAGATTGGCCAATTAATTATTAATTCAAGGCGCTTCTATTTTTTAATAAAAACCTATATACCTATACTTAAACAGAAAGTTTCGCTGCGCAGGAAAAGTCTTGGTGCGAAACAAATTGCAGAAGTTTTTTAAACCTAATGATATATACACATTTTTTCATGATGGCGACCGTTTTACTTCCATCTTTTCGAATTATGACAACCAATTCGGTGAACTTTTAATTTCTCTACGTTATGTCAACGTTATTCGATATATTTATTTTAGGTTGCGTCACTAATGGCACAAAATATCGTATAAAATTTCACATTTGTTCATCTCGAGAACACTATCCACACAGCGTTACATATATCATTCTTATAAAACATTTTTAATAAGTTCGTAAAGCTATTCTTACAATTGTTTTAAACTACTCTATAGGATCCCTAAGAAATATAATTATAATGGTTGTGAACCTCATATTTGGAGAGGCTGTATAAATAATCTGAGAGAAATACTTATAAAATAGTTTTTTTAACTATCACATAAGGATATTTTATTGAGGGGATGTAATCAATTATAAGCTATAGGTTAAAGTAGCATACGATTTAATAATTTGGGCGTTTTTTTGGTTATTTATGTACTGTATCAGAGCTTGAAAAGGCGTTATAGTATATTCGCAGTTTTATTAGATATGTTGTATAGCAGTTTATAAAAGTCTTATTAAACAAATTTTGCTACTTGGAAGAACACGTTTTTCTAGTCTGACGCCTCAAAGTGATCGATTTCATGACCACAAAAAATATATAGATAATCTCTCCAAATTTTCTGTATGGCTTCATTGGACCTATTCTGACACGTTTTCCTCTGTGACCTTTTTTGTTTTGGGGGCGTTTTTCAAAAAAATTTCTGCATTTTTTTTGGGTGTTTCCTAACTACGGTACGAAACTGCAGAGGGTTATTTGTTAGGTCGTATTCAGAAAAAAAGTTCCTATGAACATATATCTGGAGTTACTTCGTTTCTGAAATACAGGGCGTTGAAGTTTTTTAAAAAAACGGTGTTAATAAAATATTATGAATATCCCCAAGCCGATTTGGTTAAATTTGGTATAAGTATTTGAACTGATAAGGCGCCTATTTAGCCCTAACTAGATTGCAATTATTAGGGCCATTGGCGTCTCAGTGGCCACAACAGCCAACAATATTGTGAAAAAAGTACGCTAATAACTTTTTTTTTGAGTTTTCATTTTTTTAGATCAGGCTACTAACAATACATCTTTTTGGTCCCTTGTGTTTTCTTCATCTGGCTTGGTTTTTGATAAAAAAAGAAAGCCACTCTATTGCATATCATGGACTCCTGCTTTATGGAGACCAGCTGGCAGTAATAATAGGGTTTTTTTCAAACAGTTCAAAGAACTCTCTACCTCAAACCGATTTTGTTGAAGTTTGGTACAATTATTTGAACTTATGTCACTGTCAGCTGGCCTCCACAGCATATGTTCATAATAGAATGCCTTTCTTTTTTTTTTCGGAAACCAAGCTAGATACGAATAAAACACAGGAGACCAAAAAGATTCATTTTTAGTAGACTAACCTTAAATAAATAGAAACTCACAAAAAATAGTCAATGGCTTACTTTTTTCACAATATTGTTGGATGTTGTGCCCACTGAGACGCCACTGGCCCAAATAATTTCAATCTAGTTAGGCCTAAAAAAGCGCCTTATTGGTTCAGATCACTTAACCAAACTTCAACCAAATGCATTCGAGAATATTCAGATATTTTATAAATACCTTTTAAAAAAAACTTAAACTCCCTCTATCTCAGAAACGAAGTAACTGCGGACATATTATGTTCATAGAAACTTTATTTCTCAACTACTCAACAAATCACCTCTGCAGTTTCGTTTTTATTGATAATTATTACAAACTGGAAAATGTATTTTAATGTGATAGATATCTGAAAGATTATATTTTTTCGCTATAATAATAATATAAGAGAGTAATTAGTGGACTATAGGTATATATATATATATATATATATATTTCTATATTTGGTATAGTTACGAAATTGAATTTTTCCGGCAGAAACAAGAATACCACCTACCTTGAATGATATCGAAGTTGTGAAGCAGGTATTCTTCTTTCAAGTGTTTTTTCTTGGGCGGCCGCCACTACTTACGTAATTCTGTAGGTACTACACACGCACAAATAAAATGGATTAAATAACCAATGCTGAACAAATTGAGTTTCTGATCATCACTAACAAGAGAGTATATTAACAGTGTTCTCTCTGTTTCGACGTTATCCCTCATGCCTTTTCTAGGTCGACGAGGCACTTTTTTGCAGCAAGGATAGCAGCTTGTTCCTGAGCATATCGCGCAAGAGGATCATAGGCGTAGAGAATAAATATGTTTATGCATAAAGAGACGATAATAATTATTTATAAAATAAATCAGTTGAGTCGTCATCCCTGAACATTCCGCCCACCAAAATGATACATTTTACTAAAATTAAACCATGACTAAATTTTTTATCAAAAGGGTTGAGAAATAACTATGCTTTTTGGAAAGCTAAGGGACATACCTTTAAAACAGGCCTTTTTAAGACACCTTTTGAAGTTTTCACTGTTATAACTCGGGTAACCCTGTCTATGCCTTTGAATACTTTTTCAACTCTACCGTAGTGCCACTTGAGAGGCGGTAAGTTATCCTCCTTCGGTACAACTACTGAATTTGGTTCAATATTAGTGCAAGGATCTGTCCATTGAGATTTCTGTTGCAAGGTATGAAGGTATGAAGGTAATGCCATTTTTTCCAAAAAGCTCTGGTGCATGCTCTGAAGGAGCTGCCACCGACTGAGACGCCCTAACTTGATATATCCTAAGTCAGGGTCAGGTAATGCATTGTTGAAACATGACCAGGAGTGAGAATTTGGATATCATTGGGATCTGAACTTGCTGGAGATAAAGGCCTCGAATTTAACACCGCTTCTATCTGTACTAATACAGTATAGAACTCTTCAAACGTTGAAATCTGCTCCCCAACCACCCTAATCAAGTGGGATTTCATGGATTTGACTCCGGCCTTCAAAATTTGGAGCATAGGCTGGGTTGAAATGAAATTTTATGTGCTCTTCAGCGGTAGCAGAAGTCATTATATCCTCGAAATATTTGGAAGAACCGACCACGGCGAGCAATAAGGCGGCGAAGACTTGCAAGGAAAGCTTCGGTGGTCAACTCAGAGACAAGTTCGATATGTATGGCTTTTGTAGCCATGCAGACGAAAATGCAAACATATGATTTAAATGTTTTCGCACCTCGAATTTTTCCAAGCTTGGTGGAAAAGAGACCTGCCTTATCAACACCTACATGGGCGAACGGATTTATTTGTGAAACCCTAGCGAGAGGTAAATCGCCCATAAGGGGTTGAACCGGAACAGGTTTTACTCGGAAACAACGATGACAAGAAGCCACTACTTTGCGAATAGTACGTCTCGGGGATAGTATCCAATATCGTTGGAACAATAAATTATGTAGGGTGAGGATTCCTGGGTGTAAGATTTTTTTATGAGTAAATTCATTATCAGGGAGGTCAACCGATGATCATTCGGAAGTAAAACAGGGTGCTTTTGCTCAAATGACAAGGAAGAGCGAGCTAACCGTCCGCCCACCCTGAGAATATCCTGTTCATCCAAGAACGGGCTAAGCTTCCGAAAGCCTTTGAGCAGCGGCTTTTGTTGTTTAAGGAGAGTTATTTCTTTCGAAAAGCTACATTCTTGGGCGTACTTGATTAAGCACAATAAAGAGATTTCTAACTCAAATGAAGAAAAAAGCTCATGCTTTCGAAATTCAGGGTTTTTTAGGTTATGAATGAACCTCAGCATGTAACTGACAATTCTTTGTATTTTCATTGGGGAAGAAAACCGTGTAAGGAGATGTGAGAATGGGTGCTCCCCATCAGAAGCGGTGGATAAAATTGTCCTTTTTTCTTCATTTGTTTCGGGTGGAACACTTTCATTCAGATACCAACAAGAAGAGGGGAGCCTTAAAAAGTGGGGTCCCGCCCACCATAGTTGGTTATCCGATAGATCCAACGGGGTCAAACCTCTTGAAGCAGGGTCTGCTGAATTTTCAGCTGAGGATACATGATGCCAACATGAGGAGGATAATTAATAACTCATGAATTTGAGTGACCCTATTGCAGACGAAAGTGTTCCATCTGTGAGGGGAACCATTTATCCACGAAAGGACTATGGTAGAATCCGTCCAGGCGAATATTTCTGTGGAAGATAATCTTTCTTTGAGGGTATTGTGAACAAAGTTCAACAACTTTGCTAGCAACAATGCTCTCCACAAAGTTCTAACTTTGGAATTGAGATTTTTTTGAGGGGAGGCACCTTTGCCTTTGCACAGAGAAGATAATGATACCACTTTTGTCACGATACCTGATGTAGGCCGCTCCCGCGTACCCTTTTTCGGAGGCGTCACTGAAGCCGTGGATTTCAATAAGAGATAGCGAGGTTGAGGAGACGAATCTCTGAATTCGGAGAGTAGATAGGGAACTCAAATCTTTTTTAATTTGATTCCAAATTTGCAGAATGCTTTCTGGGGGCGTTGTTGGATTATTATTTTTAGGGAGAGCGTAAGAGGAGCGAGGAGTCCTAGAGGATCGAAAACCCTTGCTAATTCGGATAGTATTGTTCGCTTTGTACATGAAGTACAAATTGGGTTGACATGAAATGAAAATGAGTTACTCGAGGTATTCCATTGTAGGCCTAGAATTTTCACAGTTGACTTAGATTCCGAGTCAAAGGTCAATGGGTTCAGTTGAAGACTTTCGTAAGGGAGATGTGCCAAGAGAGCAGGGTCACTGCTGGCCCATTTGCGGAGCTCAAGGCCACATTTCCTAAAAAGGCTTATGAGTTCCTTTTGCAAGGAGAGTGCTTCAGGAAGGCTGTTTTCTCCGGTTGCCACATCATCCATGTATACATCAGTTTTAATGACACGGGAGGCTTGAGGATATAATGAGGCATAATCTGTGCTCAACTGCAAAAGAGTACGTATAGCTTGAAAGGGAGATGAACTCGGTCCATAAACTAGGGTCAACAATCTGAAGTCTAGAATGGGTTCAGAAGGTGAAAATCGCCATAGGATCCTCTGGAAGTCTACATGTTTTTTTGAAACCAATATCTGACGATACATATTCTTTACGTCTGATGTGAAAACAATAGCGGGCAACCGAAATCTCAAAAGGATGGATACGATGTCCCTCTGCAGTTTTGGGCCTGTTAGGAGGGTATTGTTCAATGCGATATTATTTTGAGCTGGAGCGGAGGCATCAAACACGACTCTCAGTTTAGTTGTTAAGCTATCGGGTTTCATGACGCATAAATGAGGAATATAATAGAAGGAAATGTGGATTTGGTCATCTGGAACACGTTCCATGTGGCCAGAGGGGATATATTCCCTCATAAAGTCATTATATTGAGAATGCAACTGAGGGTTTTCTGCCAGTCGGCGCTCCGTTGATAAAAAACGCCTCAGTGCTACAGTTCTAGAACCTTCAAATGTGATCCCAGTAGTTTTGAATGGCAGCTCTACTATGTAACGACCGGTTTCTGTGCGGGAGAAAGTACTCTGAAAGCGATTTTCTGCACGAATCTCTTCAGAGGACAGGGGGGAAGCAGTCGGGACTTGTTCAGGTTCCCAGAATTGTTTGATGGTACTTTCTAAAGAGGAGGACGAAATTGTTAAAAACGTGTTAGTAGTAGGAGGGATAGAGAGGGAACAATCAATTTTTCCCATGATAACCCAGCCAAATACAGTCTCCAGGGCTATCGGCTCGTGAATTGATGTACTTAAACTCATACCTGTCAGAATGACGCCAGATATGCCCGCACCCAAGAGCATAACTGTGTCACACCTTTTTACAACTATCAGAGTTTGAATAAACATTGTCCAGTGCAGAACACTGCTTGTTCAAAAATTCTACGAGGGTAGTATAATACTTTTCGTCCGGTAAACTGGCACCATTTTCGAGTTCAAACCTTCTATCAGAATCCAAACGATAAAAAAGCATAGTGAAGAGAATAAAGTCCCATTTCTTCACAGGAAAACCTTGATTCTCCAACACTGAAACATTTTTCTCAAACTTATTCAGAAGTGTACTCAATCCTTGCGAATTATCTGAGCTAGATAGTGTTTTCGATTGTATGCCAATGTGAGGTGTCTATCAATCTTTTATTCGAATATTTTTTATCCAAAGCATTGTAAGCGACAATATAATTCTGAGATGTCAGAGTATTGCATCTTGCTAAAGTGAGTGGGGTATTTTTGAGGCAACTGAGTAAATAATTAAACTTTTCAACGTTTGTCAGATTGTCATTGTTGTGAATCAGCGAATCAAACATGCCTTTGAACGTTTGCCATGTTTTGAGATCTCCATCAAACTTTGGGAGATCAATTTTTACATTCGGATGTTTCGAGTGGCAACCAGTACCCGTCGTGTCCAGAGATCTGACAGATACGTTCTTTGGATCTTCAAAAATTTGAATGAAAATGGCCTGACAATCAAAATAATTATTTTGAAACTCTGTGAAAATCTTGTTGTTCGTCTGTGTTTCCGTCACCTTGACTACAGACTAAAGAAATAATTTGAGTATGAAGCTTTTCAAATGCTTCGTAGGAATCATCCATTACTTCAGCACTACACTTAAAATTGTTATGATAAGATTTGTCAAGCAAAGGGAGATCCGCCAGTTTCTTGATTTCCTTTAATTTAATGATCTCTGTAGAGCGTTGTGCTATCAACTGTTTAAGTTTTTTCGTTTCAGCCATGGCGAATTTTGAGAAACTAAATGTTAGTTACAATAATAACAAACGCAAAAAACTATTCGAAGAACACAAGGTCACCACCCCTGGTTGCGAGCGGCAGTTGCATTTTAATTAAAATCAATAAGTGTGTAAACAAACGGAAAATATTCAAGAAAATGCGTTAATATCAATTGTATCAATTCCGCTGAATAACTATCAAGTGGCCCTAAGGCAGAGTAGCTGAGCAAATTATAATAATATGTGAGTGAGCTTTAAATAAATGAGTGTTACAATCAAGAAAAGCCAGAAATTCGTGATTAATTTTTGAAAAATGAACGGATATTGCAAACAACAAAAACTGTATTTGCGATATTTTCGCCGTTTCAAGAGGTGTCCGAGGGACACGACAAATCGTTTTTCGCGCAAGATGACCAGCAGGGATGCGTGTACGGTACCTTCTGTTCAAGGAGAGGGGACTCGACAAACAGAACTGATAATGAATGATTAAATGGCTTCCCAACTAGAATAATTGGGGCGGGGATTGGCGCAGTGGTAGCGTTGGTGCTTCGTGATCGAAACGTGGCGGGCTCGATCCCCAGGCAAGACAAGATTTTTTCGGTTTCAGATGTAAATCTGAGTGATTGAATATTGTTGCTGGCTGGGGATAATCCTCCACGATTCACTGTTGCCTTAATAATTAACAGTGCTGCTCCTAAGGTGGCGTATGGAGTTAGTAACAAAGCCTAGCCAGAACACTAGTATGAATGTGATATATGTTTGTGACGAATGTCCGCCGTCTTTGACGTGCCATACCAATTAAAATAGGGATGTAGTATTGTCTAGAGCAGGACAACTGCATCCCCCCGATACAGCTTCGTTGTCTACGCCGGTTAAAGCCCGGATGGCGAACGGATTTCCCGCAACGGAGCATGTCCATATATATTGCACCGTACAGGTAGCAGAAAAGGACAATAAATGATCAGAGAGAGATAGAACTAGAATAATTAATAATTCTTCAATTTATGCATAAAAATATTTCATAAATATGAAAAAAATCCAAATTCGCGTTAGAAGGACCAAATTTATGTATGATATAAGAGAGTAATTAGTGGACTGTAGGTATATATATATTTGGTATAGTTACGAAATTGAATTTTTCCGTCAGAAACAAGAATACCACCTACCTTGAATGATATCGAAGTTGTGAAGCAGGTATTCTTCTTTCAAGTGTTTTTTCTTGGGCGGCCGCCACCACTCACGTAACTCTGTTGTCTATTATAGTACTGCACACGCACAAATAAAATGGATTAAATAACCAATGTTGAACAAATTGAGTTTCTGATCATCACTAACAAGAGAGTATATTAACAGTGTTCTCTTCTGTTTCGACGTTATCTCTCATGCCTTTTTCAGGTCGACGAAGCACCTTTTTGCAGTAAGGATAGCTTGTTTCTGAGGATAGCGCGCAATAGGATCATAGGCGTAGAGAATAAATATGTTTATACATAAAGAGACGATAATAATTATTTATAGTCATCCCTGAACACATGTCTACACATTTTTTGTGGTCATAATATCGACCACTTTGACGCGTCAGACTGGAAAAACCATGGTCGTTTTTTCGACATGTTCGAAGGAGCTGACACCCCTAATGCCCCATGTTTTTTGTCAGAGAATTTTGTTTTTGGGGTTTCAGTTCATGTTATTAAGCTATTCCATTTGAAAATAAAACGATATCTATAAATTTTTTGTAGTCGTTACAACGACGTATTTAGGATGGGCACTACAACTAATACCACGATGACCATCAAACTACATCTGACAGTTATATATGTGTAATGTTTCTTAAAGAGGAAACTATTGCAAGTACTTTTTGTAGTCGAACAGCATACACGCCGAAGGCCATAAACGCATTTTACGTACGTGATACATACAAAATTTTATGCACTTAGCGGTTTATCAGCTCGAATGACAAATACTGACAAGTACACGTTTCATACGTCATGTGTACAATAATCAAGAGTAACATAGTATGAGGAATGTGAAACTATGGTAGCTGAGAACTTTTATATTGAAGAATATATTTCAAATAAATTGATCATCACTGAAAAAATTTACAAAGATGGTACTGGAATGATACCAGACAGTTATTCGAATCAACCATCTACTTCTAAAATATACTTGTTCTTGTATCGATGCAGATACTGTAACGAAGCTTTCAATATGTAATAATAATTATGTTAAAGAGAAAATCCCATCTTTAACATCAATAACTAAACCAACTTCATTTTCAATGTTCAGGCTTATGACTTAGTTATGTGTTGAAAAAATGTCGATTATAAAGAAATGTTAGGAAGAGTCTTTCTCTATTAAACTGAATTAATTCTGATTCGTGTTAGGTCTTGCATGAAATGATGTGTAAATATAGACAATGTGAGAATTTTGTCTACTTTACGGCCCGCGGGCTATAGTGCGCCCGCGGGCGGTAAAGTGCCACTTCACGCTCGCTGAACCGGGCAAGTGCATAAACAAAATAAAATATAACAGAATTTTTTATTTTTCATCTATACAGCGACAAATGAGTTAAAATAGTTTCTCATTACTCACGCATCAAAAAATATGAAACACAAATGAGCTCAAATAATGAAGAGCGAAGTTCACTTTTCTGATTTTTTCAAAAATAGTTTCTTCATCAAAGTATTGAAAACAATTATAACAAACTATAAACAAAAAACTGAATAATTGGCACTCCCAGGCGGCTTCGTTTTCACAGATGCAGGAAAACCCGGCATGAAAACCTGTAACACAGCATTTGAATAGGTTGAATTTTTTATATTATTTATTTATTTATTATATTATTTTATATTAACTTCTAAAGAGGTCCATCGAATTGTGGATATCTCCTCTACAGCAAAATAGAATGTTTGGTGTCTCCATACAGTCTATTCCAGTCTGTTTTGTCTTTGGTGTAAGGTGTAGTAGTGACCAGAATCAACTCTAGAACCACAGTGAACGATGACTGTGTAAAGCTCGTAGTGACAGTCGGCTAAATTGGGGTGTTCTTTTAGCTTGATACGTTGAAATAGTTTAATACATCATTGATATGCTGAGTAACTACTGAAGAGCTTCAGAGTTATGATTAGATTTGGAGGTGCTTCAACTATACTCGTTACTTTATGGCTGTATAGCTTCAATTCTAAAAAGTCACTGGAGTTTTTGTTTTTCATCCTGCATTCTCAAAAACATTTTTAACATAATTGTTTTAAACTAATAAACAGCACCGTACATTGTCAAAATAAATTTATTTTTATATTCAAGGACCAGCTTATAGATACTTATTTTCAAGATACTGATTGTTTTTCTAACATGATCAGCGGTTAAAAAGTCACTGAGTGCCTCAAAATACATAATACTCATGAAATATTCATGTTGGTTTTTATTAAATTTTCTAACTTCTCAATTTTTCACTTATAACTTGGTCTTATTCTGCTTGTGTGATCACGAATCATGATATTGGAAAACAGTCGGAACCATTCAGGCCAGAATCAATAAAAAAGGAATAAAACATTTCATAAGATCAGAAGGGAACAAATTATCAGGAACATTTATGCCTACATATTATTATATGCTTGAAATTTCTATCGAAAATGTTAGCCCAAGTGACAGTACTCTGATCAATATTCCACAAAATAATAGGTGACATATCGCCAGTACCAGCCTCTCAGATACTTTATTCTTACGAGAGAGTCTAGAGTTATATCTCGCGATTTTGTTTTCCATCTTATCGGTCAATTGATTGATTAAGTTATCATCAAACATCATTGTGTGGTTTTCTGTAAAACTTTTGCTTCGTAAGCAAGATACCATATTGTTGAACTTTCACTATACTACTTAAGAAATCTTCATTGCATTGTTCACAATGAGCTTGTCAAGAGAGAAACAAGATGTCCTCCCTACCAGAACGACGATCATTGCCATAATTTCAATAAAATAGGACCGTCATCCTGGGTAGGGCAGGACATCTTGTTTCTCTCTTGCACCGTACTGTTTGGAATGAATATACACCAAACCGCTATTTTTAACACCTCTTCACATGTTTCAATAAATATGTGATAATTTTCAATAGGAAGATTAAACTAAATCGAATAAACTGAATCTTCATACAGAGTTGCCCTTATTTATATCCATGAGATATCTCTGCCATATTGCCTCATCTACTAATTAGGTAAATTTTAAATTGAATGGATATGCTTATTACTTAAATCATGTGATAACAAACAATAGTTATTTCAACAAGCTATAAAGTACTGATCACTGTATAACCACAAACCAACATCTACAGCAACGGTTCAATTCATATATACCCAAGTAGTGAAATAATGGCTTTATGGAACTGAAATTAAACCGAATTGAGAAGTATTTTATAACTTGTGGGTTTGACTGCGACATTTTTGTGTTTGTAGAAAAACCTTTTTGTCGTATAATTGTTTATACAATTCGCATTATCATATTGAAAGTTGGTTTTGGTTTTAAATAGTTTCAATACGCATTATATAAGATCGCGTCAAACCGTTTTGAAAGAGTGTTTTAACTGCTTTATAATGATTATATGATTTTTTGTATACCACCTTTAATTTCTGCGTAAAAAACTGTTTTGTAATAGTTATATACATGCTGTATAAAAGCTTTATAGGGTGATGAATGAAACAGTTTTTTAGGACAAATACAATTGCTTCATAAAATCAGTATAAAATTGTTTTATAATTTACCTATAAGGCCGTCGCTTGATCGGTTATGAAAAGGACAAAAGAGTAGTATTTTAAACGAAATCGTTACAGAGTGTGCGCAATAAATACTATATGAAACTTTTTTATAATAACAGTTTAAATACCCAATTTGCATTCTTATAAACAACTTGAAGAACTGAATTGTTATAAATTTCCGCATGAAAAAATTTTTTATTTCCAATTCAAATTTATATTGCATTTATATCCTATCCAAGTAGCAAATTAACTGATTTTTGAAACTGAAATATTTTATAAGTATCTCATAATGCCTAATTAGGGACTCACTTAGTGAGTTTGACTGCGCCATTTTTGTGTTTGTAGGAAAGCGTTTTTATAGCATTGTCGTATAAGTGTTCATAGAACTCGCATTATAAGACCGCTTTAAAACCGTTTTTAAAGAGTGTTTGAGGTAATTTATAATGATTGTGTGGTTTTCGTATAACACCTTTAATTTATGCATGTAAAAACTGTTTTGTAAGGTGATGAATAAAACAATTTTTAAGGACAAAGAAACTTGCTACATAAAATAAGAATAAGATTATTTTACAGTCTACCTATGAAGGCGTCGCTCACTTGGTTATAAAGAGTTTAGAGGACGAAATAGTAGTATTAGGGACAAAATCATTACAGTGTGTGCGCAATAAATACTATATAAAACATTTTTATAATAACCCTTTGAGTGCCCCAGTTTGCATTATTATAAACAACTCAAATAACATGATCATAAATTTCCGTATTATATAATGTTTAACATTCCAAGTTTTGCAATAAACTTTTATTTGGATTTTATGAATTAGTCTTGATAGCTGCAATATGATAGGAAATCAGCAAAATCAAAGGCTGTGGAAATGTATCATGTATTGTGATCACCCTTAAAGCAGGCTCAAAAAATAAAATGTGGCAACCTCTGAATTTCTGATATTTCCATTGGGTTGCATGATAATATTCCTTTGTTTCATTTTCATCTAGAGAGTCAAAAACTATCACTTTCATGTAGGGTATCGAGTTGAAAAATGATCATTTTTTTATGGATGAGTAGAAAAATATCATTTATAAAAAATGGCATACCAAATTAAAAAAATAGTTCGTTTTTAAAGTTATGTCGAATGTGAGAGGCCAATTGTGAAAGGACCACGCACACACCTTATGGAAAAAAGTCTTTCGGTGAAAATGGCTGAATTTTTGGTATGTTGTAGACGGAACCATTCTGAATAAATGTCTCCATTGTCCCAACTCGATCGTATGACTAGATTCGGCGCTAGAGGGCGCCAAATCAAGAATTTTGTGATTTTTGGAGAAATTCAGCTGAATGAAAAAATATTAATATTTCATTAATATTCAATATTGTTTGCTACTGAGAATTCCTAATGTTTGCGAGAAATATTTTTCCATAATACAGAGAAAAATACGGCGTTATTTGTATACAGGTAGTCAACAATATACCCAATTCTACAGTGCAGTACAGAGTTTGGAATAAGATAGGGTCCATGTTTCATATACAGTGACCGCTAAAAAGTATGTAGGTACCATATGGGAAAAAAGTTTATTATTAGAGTATTGGGGAACAGATTCTTGGGAAAAGTTTATGCATGTCTGATAAACTAAAAATCGATTTTGACACATGTCACGTGATAGCTGGTATGGCAGCAAATTGAAAAAAATTAGTATGAATAAGATATCAAAAAAGGTTATTTCAAAAAGTTGCTCAGAATTGAATTTTATAGAAATATGCTAAGTTTGAAAATATAATGAGAGGAAATTGAAAATAGCTATTTGTTTTAAATATTTTCCTAGCTGTATAAAAATATCAAATTATTATCTTATGAATAGTTCGACCATACTGAAACATTTGTATTTCAATGAGAATGACAAAATTTTCTCTATTTCCCCACACCAGTGAGCACTAAATTAAAAAAATTGGATTTTGTCAAAACCCTGGCTGTTACATTGGTTTGTATCTAACAATTATATCATAATTCCAAGACCGTTGTAATGACATGACACTCCAGAAACATGGTGTTTTCCAGATTATAAACAAGTTTCGATGATAATCGTGCCAGAGCGTTTCACTTCGCATGCAATATTGAAAACTCTAGCCTCTTTAATTTGACGCACTATTTTTAAGATTATGTGCGAAGTGAAACGTTCGTGTACGATTATCATCAAAAATTGATTATAATCGGAAAGACACGATATTTTTGTATTTCTCCATCATTGCAATAATCGTGGAATTCTGATATAACTGTTAGATACGAACCAATGTAACAGCAAGGGTTCTGACAAAATTCTATTTTTTTCAATTTAGTAGTTTCTTTTGTGGAGAAAATGAGAAAGTTTATCATTGAAATACAAATATTTCAGTATGGTCAAGGTATTCATAGGAAAATAATTTGATATTTTTATAAGGCTAGGAAAATTAAAAAAAAATGGCTATTTTCAATTTTCTCTCATTAATTTTTGAAACTCTGTATTTGTGTATAGAATTTAATTCTAATCAACTTTTTGAAATAACTTTTTTTGATATCTTGCCATTTTACCCCACTTCTTGCCTTTTCATAGTAATGTTTTTCAATTTGCCGCCATACCAGCGATAAATCGATTTTTAGGTTATCGGACATGTATAAACTTTTCCTGAGAATCTTTTTTTCAATACTCCAATAATAAACTTTTTTCCCATATGGTACATACTTTTTGGCGGTCACTGTATATAAAACATGGACCCTATCTTATTCCAAACACTCTGTATTCATAGCTTCATTATATTTTGGTCGATCAACAAACCATTCTGATTTATCCTCAATGATAAACTCAATCAACTTTTAACCTCGTAGGTGAAATCAATCAATTGAGTATATTGTTGACTACCTGTATACAAATAACGCCGTATTTTTCTCTGTATTATGGAAAAATATTTCTCGCGAACATTAGGAATTCTCAGTAGCAAACAATATTGAATATAAATGAGATATTGATATTTTTTCAATCAGCTGAATTTCTCCAAAAATGACAAAATTCATGATTTGGCGCCCTCTAGCGCCGAATCTAGTCATAGTACGATCGAAATGGGCCAATGGAGACTTTTACTCAGAATGGTTCTATCTACAACATATCAAAAATTCAGCCATTTTCACCGAAATACTTTTTTCCATAAGGTGTGTGCGTGGTCCTTTGTACGGTAAACTCTGAACGTACTCATTCCTCATTCTCTAAATGTTTTGATGAATTTAGTGACATGCATGTCAAAACAACAATATTTTTGGCTCTTTCCAGCTATTATATATGTTTCTCAACGACGGACGGTCTTTTTTGTGCACTGTGTTCACACTGAAATGTTTTTTTGAAACCAAAAAAGTGTCTTTGATGCATAATAAAAGTTTATACTTCTTGTTATTTCACCTTGTATTGCTATGTAACATAATCCATTCAATTTTTTTCCCATATCAATCATGAAAGACAAGTTTATGAAATTAAACGGCACATCAAAAAAAAATATATGATTTCTTTAATGACAAAAATGACAGAATATATATCTCGGTTAATAGACGTTATGTCAACAAGTAAAAGAGGTTTTTTTTCTTTTCAATAATGAACGATTTTTACGGCTACACAATAAAATTTTATCGCGCAATCCATTATGAAAGTGGGTACATCCGCCTCTCCATGATCAGTTGATAAAACATCAGATAGTAATTTAATTGATAGGACTAGATTTATTTCACTGTTGATATTTGAGTTATTCCAGAACAGTAAGTTGAATTAGGAGAAATATGCCTCAAAATCTCTTTCTTCGAAATCAGTCATCAAAAGTTGACTTACACATAATATTCATCAATTGTCAAACGACCATTTTTACCTATATAACGAATAGTTATTCTTAAATAAAACTAAAATGACATTTAGTGTACGTATATATACCGACCTAAATGATCGATTAGTCACAGAATAGTGGTAATTCTGTGAATTTTAATTTTTGAGGGATGTTAATTTTCACACATATTTATTACCTGGTTATTCTGTAGAAAATATATAAATGTAGTGGTATCTCTGCAAGCTCTGTAATTATATAAACGTGTGTTGAATGGGTATAAATTAACATAAAGCTTACAGAACTACCACTATTGTAGGTAAATCTGTGATTAAAAAATTTTCAATAGCTTATCATGACATCTCCTTACTTTTTAATACACCACATTGGTTACTGTTTGATTTCAATGCACGACAGAGTTGGTCTTGGTCTGTCACGTAGAAAATATGTGTCAATGGTGTGAGCTTTAAAATTTCCCACCCTTAATATTTTCCTTCCAGTAAATAATATCATAAGTCAAAAAAACAGGTCAGTCAGAGACACTTGAAAACAATTTGTGTTACATTCCAGCAGGACGGTGCTTCACCAAATTATTTTTTCATTGATTGGCAGAAGAAGAGCAGTTGAATGGCTTCCGCACATTTTGGGTGTATGGGGATATATTTTTTAAAAGCGATAGTGGAGGTAACGAAAAAAAAACTACGTAGCTGGTAGTGCCAATAAGGTAGATAGCTTCTAATCGTAGAATCGGTTTTGCGTCAAAACTAATGACTTTACACATTTTTTTTTTTAAACCGATTCCCGTTTCATCAAGGGTCAATTCCTCATAGAGTTTTCCGAAATGTTGCTGAAGAATTCAAAAACAGACCTTATTACGGTTTAGAGGGAAATGGACAACATTTTAAACAATTTAAAAAAGGCGTAAGTAGAAAAATCCCATGCTTAAAATTTCTTTGACGCAAATTTAAATGTTTTTTTTTTTTGTAAAACGAAAACAACGATCAAAATAAATCACACGTGTAGAATGTATTTATTTCTGTTATTAAAGGATTATAACGGTGCCTTCTACTCTTCTAACAATAGGGGTGTTCGTTGAAGACTGCTCTAGTTGATCTAGATCACTTTCACATCTGTTCATCTGTCTTTAACATTTGTAGTTCATGTGTCTTTCTCTTCTAAGAAATCAACTTAGACCGTACGGTCTGTTATCAGAATAATGTTGTTCTGATTAGTTGTATTCAACCACATGACCTCAGTTTAACTAATTTCATTGGATTTCCGCTTGGGCAAAAAATTTTCAGTAGTAATAACTCAAGGACATTGATGATTATAGCAGATTCCGAAAGCTTGTTGATTGGTAACAGACCGACGCCGAAGGCCGAGGACATGACCTCAATTTAACTAATTTCATTGGATTTTCGCTTGAGCAAAACATTTTCAGTTAAATGTTGTTTTGATTGGTTGTATTCATTCACATGACCCCAGTTTAAATAATTTCATTGGATTTCCGCTTGAGCAACTTCAGGAGAAATTGCAGCCTCTTAAATTGAAATGGCAAATTATTTGGGATAATTGGGATTAAGCTTCTCCGGCAAGAGCAGAAACATTCATGGTATGTATTATTTGTGCGTCAAGATAACGCATCAGCAGAACTGGAACTTCAACCTTCAGCTCCAGTTTTTCCAATGTGTTCAGAAATTCTACATGAGTTGTACTGTCGTCACTGCTCATAATCGTGTCTGTTGATGTGTATATTTTTGATCGTCGCCTAACCCTTCCAAGATATTGAGTTCAAGTTATTGAGGGACCAATATTTTGGCGAAGTCGCGGGTAGAAGCTAGTTTTAACTCATTTGAATATATATATTGATAACAGTCGTTAAGCCATGTCAATCACCAGATGTTCTATATTTTCATATTTATACGCCTGTATATAATTTATGAATTGTATTAATCGTAGACGAAGGCCAGTACAAATAGACAATCAATTCATAGTAATTCCATATACCATAAGAGAAAATTCCAAAAGTTCTACAAACTTGACAGATACATCGAAAAAATATTCCGAACAGTTATGCAGATTTGCAATCTTATACGTGGACCGGAAATAGTTTTTTAATTCGTGGTCGTTTTTTGATCAAGGTGGTCTCGAAAGAATTGAAAGTTTTTGAAACTTTGTTGCAAATTTTGAAAACATTTATCCTGATGCATTCACAAATTTGCAACATTGTACACGATCCGGAAATTCACGCAATTTGCAAAAATTTAATCTTAAATTAATTAGATTTTTCAACATTGCAATTATTTCGAGACCACCTTGATCAAAAAAATGACTACCAATTAAAAAAATATATGTTCCGGTCAACATATAAGGTTGTAAATCTATACAACTGTTCGGAATATTTTTCTGATGTATCTGTCAAGTTTGCAGAACTTTTGGAATTTTCTCTTATGGTATATCAAAAAAAACATTATAGTCGATAAAAAAATGTTTCGTACACTTGAATTAGTTGTAACTTTGATTCGTGATATGAAATTATATTTCAATACTACTTCAAGTTTGCATTGTACGCTTCCTGCGTAAATAATATTTTTATTGTAATGAAAAAGACCAAAATAACGCAAACCATGGAACCATGGAACCATAGAATGGAGCTATGAATACATACATCAATGTGGTTATTGATCAATGTGTTTAAAATACCGCCCGTCAGGCAAGGTTTTGATCTGCAAATTAAATCTATCTTGATGATACAAGAGAAATCTACTTAAAAAAATAAAAATTTCTTGTTTTTATGAGTTTGTGAAAAAATACGGTATATAAATCCTCTAGAAAATCATTTATTGAACTTGTTGCATAATATATACTATTATTCTCCATTATGTTCATCAGGTTTATTGTATTGTTGTTTATATATACTGTATTGTTCATGAAATTAATTGTGCATTGTATTATTTTACTATTTGGTATCGTAATGTGTGTGTGAATAAATTCATTCACTCAACATGATGTAACAGTGAACACTAAATTGATCTGAGGATATACTCAAATTAAAAAAAAAATACAGGAGACATTGGTTATTTCAGTTTCAATCCATAAACAACAAATTCTCAATTGCCTTTCTTTTTGTTATGAAGTTCATACCTCAATTTCAAATATAATTTCAACCTTCCTGGGAATACAACCTCTCACACATATTTATGTGAAACATTCGCACAATTCGAACAGATATAGTTTCCCGACAACATTGTCCCATTATCCACAGTCAAATTTCAGAAACGCTATGCAAATGATATGCCCAAAAATGAACAGTGTGTATAATTATTTCTACCTCTTTATAGAGCATTTATCATTCACAACAGAGAGTGGACTTCAAATTACACCATATTTTTCCCACCCATATTTTTGTGTCAGATATTTTCCACACTATCATTAAGTCATATTCGTTTTTGGGTTTTGGCATCAATGGTTTATGGATAAATATTTCTAACATGCAAAACAAGTTGATATTTGGTCGGAATCTTCTTAGATGAAGATGAATAATTTCGGTTATATTTACTAAAACATCTCGTGCTTCGTGAATTTAGAAATAGGAATGTGCTAAATTATCATTGGAACCAATATAAATAATTGAGGTTGAAATTATGAAGAAATAGATGAATAATAATGATAATAATAATAATGTTGCAGTGCCGGAATTATGATAAAAACAAATCTCTAATTGAAATATGAAATGAGGAAGCAATTAAAATTGATATAGCAGGAGGAAGGAAAGGGGAAAGTTAGTTCAAATTAGTTTCAATGAATAATAGTACATGGAAAACTATGGAAATAGAAGAGAACTAACAAATAATCTCAGGAATCATGAAGTTGAAGAATAGGCTATAAAAATACAGGAATTGTCAGAAATGGAACAATCATTTTGAAAAAGAAAAAACGAATTTCAGGAAGCAAGACGGTATGAACATGAAAAAACATGGAAATATAACAACAAGGGGCTGTGAATCGCTCACATGAATTGCATATAAGGTGATCTGATGAAGAAAACTCAGGAGATGAAATTTAAAATTTTGATTAATACACTGTATTGAACACTGAAAGTTTGAGGAATGAATACTTTGGAACTGGGTTTTGTAACAAAACAAAAATTCAGAGGACTCAATAGGAAAATTTGTATAGTTAACATACATGCCGCAACAAAAAACGACAATGGAAATAATAAATGTTTATGAAAAATTACCGAGAGCCAAAAAAATTCTAAAATATGATATTGAAGAAGTAACAGTCGACTTCAAAGCAAAAGACTTCGCAAAGCAGATACACTAATTATAAAAATATGAATGGTGGTGAGAGTCTGCTTAAAAGTTGTAACTAAAAGGAGAACAGATTTTTTTAGCTGGATATGGAAAATAATATGGAAATAATCTGTGAGACAATATTGTGACATTGCTGACACCAATAGAATCATAATTGAAAAACAGAAACTTCGAAGGACAGGCAAAAATACAAGTGTTAAAAAAAACAAGTATAGGTGTGTTACTGGTTGTTATTACAACAGTCGAGTAACTTTTTCATCCTATGCCATGACAGACCTCAAAGTCAAATGTTTTACATGTACCTTGATTTTTCTCCTTGTGGGTTGAGACTACAACAATGGTAAAAAATTTGGAAAACCATCGGAAATCGGTAGAGATAAGTTATTTTTTACGACTTTCAATAATGAATATCCGAAATTACAACCCTCATTTTTTTTCCTAATACAGCGGAACATGTTGAGATAATACTTATCTATATACTTATCTGCTAGCAAAGCGTAGCTCCGGCGTTAATATAGAAAAGAAAATTACAACTGATTCAGTTTCAGGACGTTTACGTTCAAGAATAATTTTCTGCCAAACGTGCTGTCAAAAATAATTTTTTCCCAAATGATGTGATTAGGGTGCACCGTTGCCACATCATTTACACTTGATAGAATATCACGACAAAACACGCGTTTCAAAAATTGTTCGAAAAAGGTTTAGTATTATTTTACAAATATCAATTGATTATACAGTGCGTGAATGTAGTAAGGTTTCAAACAGCATAAACATTTTAATTAAGTAAATATATCTATTCAGACCAATGATCTAGGAATTAGTATTTTTGAATTCTGGTTACTTCGTATCTTTCAAATTTGTTAAAAATTTCTTTCTCTCATCGGTCTGCACCCTCAAAAATTCTTCAGACTTTTCTGTTAGATATGAGGATCCATCAAGCAGATTGATTTCACTTAGTGTTAAAATTCATCATAAATACCGAAATATACAATATTCCTCATTGATGAAAAATTGTATTTTTCATTTTACCACACAAGTATTCATACTCCTAGATGAGTATTTCATAACCAAGTTATCTTCATCAACTGAAACACTACAATACACATTATACAGATAATCTCACGATGGACGGAACATAGGAGACAATGTGACCAATTAACTATTATCCAACCCCTTCCCAATGGATAACGACAAGTACCTAGGTATAAAATAAAGAAATGATTGAGTTTTTAGTTTCGCTGTTTACGATGACACTAACTTTCATCGTAACATCCTAACAATTATCTAAGATGCGTGTAGTTCATTAAGAGACGTAATAGCAATTGTTGAACATGGTCTACAACGCCTTCTGCTTGTAATCCGCACTCTTTCACTTCAGCTTATTTCGTACACAAATTTGTCGACGTTCCTTACCGTGATCTCATCGCCGGACAATTATCAATTGCCGTAATTCCACCTATGTTCCGTGAGCTGTGAGAAGTACTGTACATAGAAAGCGTTTACTATTCCATTTTCGAATGTTCTTCCATATACAGAATTCCAAAAAAAAAAGAACGAGGGAAATATCTTAAAAGATTAATATAATTGACTTTTTTCAACGGCTGTCAAAAGTCCACTTTTTGAGTAATTTGTATGGATAATATTGGATAATATATTACAATATTTCAGAATCAAAATGCAATTTCATTATTATAAGGAAAAGCGTGGAAAAATTGCACTTTTTTGAACGGTTGTTGCTGGGCGACAACAGGGACAGTGAATAACAATGAAATACTGTCAAAGAGCCACTTCTTATTTTCTGTGGCAACTAATAGCCTATCAATATGAATATACCGTTGTTTCACTGATAATATTCATAGCATTTTGATGAAGTGTTGTCAAAAATCGAAACATTTGCGTTAAACAGCAGAAAATACACAGCAATAACACGCCTACACAGGCAACGAATTCTTCTATCAGTATTCAATATAGGTGGGTTGTTTGATTCGCAAAAAATACATTGAGAATATTATGTCCCAGTCTACTTATACAATCCGTAATCCGTCAAACCCATAACATCAGGCTTCCTATACCCTCAACTATAAGAATTCAAAAATCTATAATGCGAAAAAGCTCTTCAAACACCTTCCATTTTCGATCAGAAAATTGAAAGGGGAAAATAGATTTCTTAAAGAAGTAGAAAAACGCATTCTCTAAAAAGTTAACTATGACTTGAATGAATACTTCATGGACAACCTCACAGCTCACTGCTAAACAAACTGAAAAATCTCCTTTTTTATTTATCATAACCTATTTTAATGTGATTTTTGTTTGAAAATATCAACAGGGTGTTCATAAAATCAGTTGTGGACAAACTTGAGTCGCTATTTTCCATCGTTGAAAATAACTTCTTGGGAGGTATTCATGTTGAAAAGGGGAACTAGTACTTAGCCGGGGAAGTAGTTGTTTTCTGACAGATATTACAAAAAAAACAATTTTGTTGAAGAATGTTTCCCTTTTCAATAATAGTAATATTTGTCCGTTGAGTGATCTCCAATACATTTTTGTCGACAAAAATCTATTTCGCTTTTCCAAGCTCATCAGGGAGATCAGAAGAATTGAAAAGCAGGCTCTTCAGGAGCAATTTCACATTGCAAGGATGGAAATTATGGGAATATTTCTTCTGCGGTAACACCTTGAAAATTATTTTTTCACATGACTCTGTCATGGGTATTGAAATTTGATTTTTGTGTGAAGATATGAACAAGATATTCATGAAATCAGTTGTGGAATCATCTGCGGCTGAAAGACAAACCCTAGTCTCTATTTTCCATCATTCAATATAACCTTTGATGAAGACGGAAAAATCGTGGATAGTCCGAATATGAGTTTTTCTTTCATAGCGGAAAAGGTATTCGTAGCTTCACAAACAGGGTTGCTAGTGAGTCACTATTGTCACTATTGGTCACTATTTTAAAATCGTGTCACTTTTCTCACTATTTTCGAAATTTGGTCGCTATTGTCACTATTTCAGAGCAGATGTGCCGGTTAGAATAGGGGTATGATGACTTGTGCTCTCTCTTTAATTATTGGGTGCTTCTGGAAAACTGAGTTGCTGTCTACTATTCAAGAAATAGGAGCAACCCAAAAATTAAAACAAAGTTGGCTTTCTCGAGAGGTATAAGCTAACTCATTAGCTACGAAGTTAATAAACTTATCTAGATAGCTTATAGTTCTTGAGAATACCAAGTTTGTTGATGAGACGCACGTTTATTGAAAGTGACGTAGTTTTGGTGTCTTGGGTTCCGAATATTCATTTATTCGAGAAGTGTCTACTAGAAGAAACTGCCTCAAAGAAGAGTTTTTTACAAACATTTTTGGGTCGATAGAAGCAAGTGGATATTCTTCAGTTTAACTTAGATGGTCAGAAAGATTACAAAGCTGACGCGAGCCACCTACTCAAGAAGTCATCAGTGTTGGGTGAATGGCCTGATGGAAACAATTGAGATACCTTCAGCCTGATCAAGTATTCTGGTAGCCCACGCAGTATCGTCATTGTTTACAAGATGGGTGTCGACAAAGATTTGCTGAAGGACGAGGGGTGACTCCTGCAGCTTGAAGTCCCAGCTTATGACCCCGACGTGAGGATAGCCAATACTAGCGGGAAATATTTCCCTTGACTGGACCTAACAATGAGCCAAAGCAAGAGCAGCGCGATAAAGAGGAGACAGCAGCCTGAACACAGTCCAATGATGAAGAAGAACGCAGTCAAAGGAAGGCAATGACCAGCAACTACGGGCAGACAAAGAAAGAATCATGAATCTCGAAAATGAACTCAAAGATAAGCAGGAGACGGAGAGAAAGCAGCCGACCTACTATCGGAAGATGCAACCAAAAGGCTTGAATATATGTTGAAGAAGATATATATGACAGCGGCGAATGTAGCACATGGAATGCTAGCAGGGGCGAAGGCTATAAGAGAGTGGGCTGAGGGGTACTACGAGGAAAGTGCTACACTGCAAGATATAGTAAAGAGAAAAACAACTGATCTTGAAGAGTTATTTCAAAATCACACAGACGAAAGAAGAAAGGGTCTCAAAGGATTATATACCACGAGGATGTTGGGCCGAGTGGTATAAATTCTCAAGGGACTGAGGAAACATAACACATGAGTGGCATGCAATGTTTTATTCAACAAGAGGAAGAAGTCGTTTTTTTATGAGATAATACTTATTATTTTTAAATATGAACGTGAGTTATTTGATAGTTTACTTGTCTAAAATGACAATAATAATGAAAGTCATAACTGTCATGTGTTGGATAAATATTCTTATTCTATTAGTAGCATTTGTCTTGTCCTTCATTTACTTCCCATGTAATACAAATGTCTCATAGAAATACTGCAAATGAGCTTTAAAATGATGAAGAAATGAAATGAAAGATACGACTAGACCTAAATTGGTTGGGAAAATGTCACAATTTGGACGAAAATCTCACTATTATGTCACTATTACTGTGAAAGATAAGTCACCATTCTACTATGTTTGTCCCTCTGAATCGCTAGCAACTCTGTTCACAGGGTATTGTTTAAATATTTTGAAAAATAATCTTAGGAAATGAAACGTTTCTCCAAATGGACCAATTTTTCGAAAGTTGAGTCAACGTTAATAATAATATCAACATCAACAAATATGCCAAACTCATTTCATATTTGCAATCAAATTCTGAATTGGTTGTGTTTTTCGACAATTGTAGAAAAAAATACTGCATGAAACTCGTGAGTAAAGTGCTTTTTTACTCGTACGAATTGTCAACGTTTCCTTCTCGTAGAAAAGTATCACTATACTCACTTGATACATAAATAAATATTACTTAGTTTTTAGTGTTTAGAGGTGTTACTCAAAGTGACCCAAATTTTTTTTAGAGACATTATCATTATTTCATCATTATTATCATGTATGACCATCGAATTTATTTTCTTTATTTCTATATAGTTTTTTCTCCACCAAAATATTTTCGGATTTTCTCCATCAGAAGAAATTGAACTTGAAGATGATAATCTTGTAACGGTTCATAACGTGGAATATTTATTGAAATTGAAAACATACAGACCAAAAATATTGAGAAATTAACGACATGATGGGTCAGTAGTATAAGATAGTACTTTAAGTTGAATACAGTCTGGATACCATCGCTCTTGATTGAAAGTGGTTTCAAACCGATTTTAAGTATTATGAAACCAACATTTTTACAATTAGAATTCAACATTTTAAGTCTAATCATGAAACCGACCCTATTCCAATAAAAGCTGATGTGTTGTTTCGCTGTCTTAGGTGTAAAGCCGCCTTCGTTGAAGAACATCCAATTTTAAGACCACACATAATGAAAAATCTTTTATTTTCGGTTCCTTCCAGGATTCTCCAAATGGTGAACTTTCACGACCGGTAATATCTGAACTATCGGTTGTTTTCCTGACATTTGGTCTATATCTGCGGTAGATGTTCTCAAAAGCGGTGCGGTGAAGTACAAAGCGTTCGAGTCGTTTGTATAGGCAAACGAACGACTCGAACGCTAGAAAGAATCACCTCGAGACCACGACCAATAAACCCTATAACCACCGATAGTTCCTTATTGATAATTGTTGGATTACGATTCCAATTTTCAAAAAATTTTTACCTCGAAGCCTTCCTCTGGTAATTGCTTCCGCCGTTCATCAGTTGTTATGATTTGAGTTAGGTATGCATAGCAACCTTAGTAAACAATCAACTGATCTACCATTTTTTTTATTTTGAGAAACAGCTTTGTTACGAAACTACGCTCTCATAAAAAAATTTACCAAGTGGTTGTGATTTGAAGAAAGAAATTTGGGGTCACTTTTGCTGAAACTTGTGTGGTAAATTATTTGTTGCACCACATTTTAAAACTGTAGCTGCAAACTGTAGAAAAATTGGGAGCCAACCTCACCCTGTGGCCACCTGGTATACGAAACATTTATACTACTACTACTATACTACATATACTACTTTGTTTGTGAAGCTTTCAGATTTTGATGAATCTATCATAGGGGCTCTGTAAGGATGAGTTTCATACGATCAATTTAAAGAATAAAAGACATGCTGCCAAGTATTCGAAAATTTACAGTGAATAAAAATATAGAAAAATTGAGGAGACAAACTAAGAATTGGTTTTTACGAGTTCAATGTATGAAATGAAAATTGAAATGTATTATCTCGTGAATGTTTTCATTTTTAGTTGTATCTAGTCATGACTGTGTACATTTTGATTTTTTATTTCATGCACTGAACACGGAAAACTAATTATTTGTGGGTCCGTCCCATTTTTTTAATATTTCAATTCACTTTACCATCCCTTGACCCGTTTCAACGTTTGAAACTTATTTTTACAGAGCCCTGATGATGGATTTATTAAAATCCGAAACGTTGATAAGAAAACATTTGGGACTTCTTTTTTAAAACCAATAAAACTTGAACACTTCGAAACTTTTTGCAAATCTTGGAGAAAATTTCAAAGTCCAAAAACAGAAATTGCGTGTGGTTGGCCCAAAAAATATGTTACTATAAATATTGTTATGTTTGACAAGATGTTTGTTAATTTTTCACTCACTTTCCATATATTCTGAAAAATTGATACCATATCGAATAGTGCCTTAAATAACTATTATAAAAAGTGACTTTTCAGTTGGCAAGTCCAAAAGAAAGTAACAAAATATTACGTAATGGTTAATTCTCCTACAGTAAGGTTTTCACTCTAGGCCATTACATGTATTTTTTCGATATATCACAGTTGTTAGCAGTTAGGACAAAATCATAAAATATGTGCTGGAATTTACTCTCCTCAAATAAACAGTGCGGCTTTTAATAGTCCCCCCTGCCCGTTAACTTTTGAACGGTTTGACACAGAAACATGAAAAAAAATCGTTCTGAGGGTTTCACCAATACTACTTTTTGAAATGAAAAAAATGGCGATTGCCCGACAGGGGGGGCGGGGAGACACATCAACTCAGTATTTCTAAATGGCATGGGGGGTCGAGTGTCACATCGTTGAAAAGGAAATTCCATTCTCTTTACAATCATATACATTTTTTTGAATTTCGTTAATATTTTTTTTGCAATTCAAAATCGAAATATCAAATATAAATGCGGATCTGAATACTACTCATACCTCGATAAATTTGAACGGTTTGATATACAACAATGAAACCAAACATTTTTTGAACGGTACTACAGATACTACTTTTTGCAGTTACTTGACAGATGGCGCTGGGAGCAGAAATTTCGAAAGGCATAAAAATCCAATTCGGGAAAAAAATCATGAACAAAATTCAATAATATTTAGATGGCTGTAAGGAGAATTGAATTCTCTTTTCAACGATTTAAAAATTTTGCCCCAGTCGAGCAATCACCATATTTTGTATTTCAAAAAGTAGTATTGGTGAATTCTTCGAAACGGTTTTTTTTTCATGTGTCTACGTCAAACCGTTCAAAAGTTAACAGGTGGGGGACTATTAAAAGCCGCACTACATCTTTCAATAGAATTGAAAAAGTGAAAGGAAATTCACTACTGAAACCGTGAAGAGGTTTCAAACTGACAATTGATCAATCTCCACACTGAAAGTCTTCGAAAATTATATTTTCATTCGTATTTATAACAATCTGCATGTTAACTGAATAATTTATATATATGCAGCAACAATTTTAAGACCATTTTCTATCGTAAACTACTGAAAAAGTTATAAGAGCTCAGATCAGAATGATATATTTTCATTTTACCACTTATGATTTCTCCATACAGATAATTATTATTCTACATTTGTTAATTCTGATATTTTTTTAATGGAATAATAAATAATAAAAATAATTTAAAACAAATATCTAATACTTCACCATTTTAGTCTATTCAGTTTAAAATAGTGTATCTATCTATATTCCACAATGGTAGAAACCTTTCAGACTCAAATGGGTTATCAATGGAAAAATACGTCAAATACATGATTTTCATTTGCAATTTTTCAAAAGAGACATTCGTTGAAGATCACCTGGCAAACTCGTTTTCTATAATATCGTGAAAACAATGAAATAGTAAATATTTAACTAGGTAGATACACTACCATTCATAAATAAATGATAATTGATGTTTTATCATACCCATGATTGTGTTGGAATTCCTGCCTAGGCTACCTAGTATGTTTTCGTTCATATTTCATAAATTTTCATATTTTTCTTTGATTATTTTTTTTAATGTAATAATCTAATATTTTGGTGATTTCAACGAATAGCAATTACTCTGGCCAATCATTTGATATCATACTGATATAACCACTCCTCATCAATAATACCCCTTCTCACACTGAACTGTCAAAATTATTCAGATTTACATAAAGATGACATTTTAAGTGAACGTTCAGAATCAATTTAATCAATGAATTTCTATAGAATTCAACTGAACATGTTTCGTATAAAATAAATATTTACGTGATACTAAGTAACTATCTAAATAGTCTCTCCAAATACAACTTCAAATTTTAAAACATGATTTTTCATTTTCATCACTCAAACTCCTTTATTTGAGGCAAAAACATTAAACGACGAGTGATTTTTTGAATCTTCTTTTTTTTTCATGTTTTTGCCAAATAAACGAGTTTTTGTGGAAAACAAAAAAAATATATAAAATTCAAAGCACTCGTGGGGGTGATTATTTTTATAACATGTCAAAATCTGATATTTTGGTGATTCCAATAAATTGAAATGTTATTATAGCCAATCATTATGTATTATACTGGTCCTTTATAAAACATTGTTCACCTTCGAACAGAATGTCAAAATTACTTAGATTTTCGTGCGTTTGACATCTTGAATAAACGTTCCGAATCAATTTAATCAATGCACTTCCATAGATTCGTACATCTCACCATCTAAATGGGCGAAAAAAATAATCAAAGTTCAAAGTTAAAGACAACTCGTTCTTCAAATTTAATTTAATAATTTTTTATTTAAATTTTTCAAACTCGTTTATTTGGCCAAAACATTCAAACAAACCGAATTTCGATAAAATCACTCATCCTAACTCGTGATTTTATCAATCATTTTGTTTTTATATTTTTGCCAATCAAAAAGTTTTCGTGAAAATTAAAAAATTATCGATGAAATTTGAAGCACTCATGGTGATACCTTTGATGATTAATGATAGTATATTCTCATTTAGTCATAGGTATTCCTCTATTTTTGCACAAAACTATAGGTTTTCATGCTATGAAAAGGTTTCAAAAATATCTTCAAGAAATATTTTACATAAAACAAATAACCAACAAATGTCAACTCCTAGAGAACCAGTAAAATGAAAATTCAGAAATCAAAAACTGACATTAGATTCAATTTTTATTCGGTGTTATATTATCTATATATTTACAAAATTTACAGAAAAATATTACAAATATTTACAATAATATTTGGTCTTTGAAGACTAAAATCACAACATGTACAATAACATACACACACTATCAGACATATCAACTTATCACATTTCTTTTTCTTTTCTTCTAATAAAAAAATCTATCAGTGTCTGCCATGATGTGGCTGATATACAAAATTTCACCATTCGATGGCGATATAAATAAATTTATTATGGCATATGGCGGCTGTGTGAGTAGGTATAATAAATAAATAAATTAACTAAACTAGGAGCAGCATCGAATGAAAAAACATATGTCGAAATTGCGGAACACAAATTTTTAGATTTTATTAGACAGTTATTAGTATGCTTTTTCATTTGATCATGCCCCATTTGGATATCAAATGGACCTAAAACTCTTCTCCTAACTAGGTATTAGAGAAAACAGACTCACATTTCGATATTTGATTGTAAACCTTGTCTATTCTTTCGTTTAAAATCTTCACACTTTTGTCCGGTATCGTCGGCAGGATGTCTTTAACGCTTTCACTGTTTTGTTTCTCGAACATATCACGCAACAAATCTCCGATATTCCCATTCTGCTTCAACTTCCTGATCATATCCGCAGTATGCCTCCTGAAGATGCAAAGATTTTCCAGCAGGATCGAGTGGTAGATCTCGTACTTTTTCAAAAGTCTGTAGCCGTGTAGCAGCCCCGATTCGTTGTCGAGAAAAACCAATAAGTCACTGCCCGCCTTCTTGGCCAGGTTATGCGCAGGTGCGTCCATGATATTCGCATTCCATTGATAATTGTACAAATTGTTCACGATTCTGTCCAAGTTGGCCGTCAGATAGTCGAATATTATCAAATCGGACCACTGGGCCAGTTCGACTAGCTTCCTCGTCAAGTCGTCCTCGTCCAAGAGTTCGTTTCTGGTCATGTTCAACACATCGTACTTGTTCAAATGCCTTTCGATGGGCTTGAACACTTCTGGGATGTTGGCGGAGTTCAAATTCGAGATGAACTGGGTAAGAACGATGGGTCTGTTGGAGTTCCATTGTGCCGAAGCGATTTCGTTGCGTAAGTTCTGCCAGAGGGGTTGTTTCAGATCCACTATGCCGACAGCACTAGGAGCCAAGTTGGGCAACTTCAGGATTTTGGCCAGATAGAAGCTGAAGAGCTCCCCTTGGATCTGATCGGTATTCTGGCGGTATCTAACGCACCCCTTCAGCCCGTCTTGGAACGTCACCAGACGGTTTTGCATCCTGCCGCAGCCGTTTTCCATTTTAATCCCCACAGCTTTCTTGACGTATTCGCCCCAGATCTCGTGTTTTTTATCCTTGTATCCCTCGGGTAGGGCGGTCTCCACGTCCTTGCCCCAGTAGATCCCGTCTTCCACGTGGGTTTCATCGGCTTTTTCCTGGCCGGAGAAGTTTGCCACGAAAGACACAGTGGGAAACTTCGTCTCGTTCTTGTAGCCATAGCTGTTGTTCAGAAAGACCGTCCGTATAGCAGCTGAGTTGGCGATCAGCGGAGTGATAAGGCCAGGTTTGGTCTGGTTTTTAATATCTGGTGCCCTGAGGTACACTAGTGGTATGAGGATTCCTATCGTGAGACCGACACTGAACGCGAAAATGGCACTGAGCAGGCATAAGTTTTTGTATACCGAACTAGTGTAGGGCTTCGGTTGAAGCGGTTTCAAGTCACTGTCCCACTGCATTTGGTTTTCCAATTTTCCACCGAAACTAGCGAGCGCACCCATATTCAACTGTTTATTTTAGTGTTATGATTCTGTTTTATTAGCGTTCGACACGATCAAACACATGCTTTATGCAAATTAATCCGAAAACAGGTATTCACAGCACACCGTTTCATAAACAATTGATCAGGTTTGACTGAACTTTCATATCGCACCCGGAACATACAACCGTGAACTGCGCTCGTCTGTGAGCTTTTGTAGACTGATCTCGGAGTCTTTCAGACGTATAGGTTTAGTCAACAATACTGCAGAGAGTAGGGTTTTACACCGTAGTGGGATGAATATCTGACATATTTCGATAGAAAGAGACCGTTTCTTACCTGGCCAGGTGAATATGATAGAGAAGGATGGCCGGATAAGTTGAAACGAGAAGTTCGAGAGAGAAGTAGTTGGCTTCGCAATAAAGATAGCATTTGCCTCTCCGATATAGAAAAGTGACATTAAATAAAAGGGTTTGTTCTTTGAATATGAAGTGAGCTTTTTTAGTTACCAGAATGAATTATGATTGTGTTTTTAATGTGGCATAATAACTTTGGAGACTGTGCTGCCACTATAGTTGGTAAATTATGAGAATGGAGAAAAGTACTTGCCTGTTTTGATTGATTCTTCGGCAAAGTTGATGGCGCAGCTTTTTTATAGTATTCGTGAAATACTGGGACTTCATTTTATTATTATTAATCGAATTGCAAACTTCATGGAAAATTATGTTTAGTTACTAACTAGCTATTCTTGAATAAAATAAACATGACCGTGATGGGCCATCTGACGAGTGCAAACATGTTAGTAATGTTCCTTTTTTTTTGTGACTATAAAAATGGTTAAAAGAAATATTCAGGAATTCATGCAAAAGCATTCGCCTGAGAATTTACAGTTAGCCAACTGTTCAATGTTAACTATGGTATATTATTTTTCTTATTATTTGATGCATTCAAGATCGGAGAGACAAATTTTGCAATTCTGTGCAAAGATTTAATGGGTATGTAGTTTTCAATAGGAAATAGGTGTTAATTTAATTACGTTCAATTTATTTGTTAATGTTGGGTTCATCGATTAATTTGTATGAAAGGACGGAAATAACAAGAAATTCCAAACAGAAATAGTTGACAATGAAGATAACATTTAGTGAAATTAAATAAAAAGGGTTTGTTCTTTAAACATGAAGTGAGCTTTTTTGGTTACCAGAATGAATTATGATTATGTTTTCAATGTGGCATAAGAACTTTGGGGGCTATGCTGCCACCAGAGTTGGTAAATTATGGGAATGGAGAAAAGTACTTACCTGTTTTGATTGATTCTTCGGCAAAGTTGATGGCGCAGCTTTCTTATATAGTCTTCGTGAACTAGGTAAGTACTGGGACTTCATTTCATTATCATCAATGCAATTGCAAATTAAAGATTTTTATGAAAAATCTTGAATAAAATAAACCTCACACCATGATGTTATAAAAGCAGTGCAAAAATATTAGAATGACCCTTTTCTCAGTAGAAAAATGGATGAAAAAAAAATTATAATATTCATGCCAAAGCATTCACTTCAAAAAAACACTTTATCCTACAGTTTAGTGTTACCTGTATTCTTTATTGTTTGATGCATTCAAATGTGTTTAGAATGAATAATCAATTGAAAGGTTCAAACAAGAATAGGAAAGCAAATCACAGGGATATTCAGTCACAAACGTATCAAGACTGCAAATATCTTATCATATATCTAGCTTTTGTCTTAATTTTGTGACTTCTTCAGGGTCCTCAAAATTTGTGCTGCTGGTCGGTAATTAAAAAGAGAAGGTATGGCGATAATATTTACAGTGAAGCGAGTAATATAACTGAATTTGAAATTCGTGAAGAACCATACAAAATTACAATAAGTTTTGTTTTTCTTGATTCGTATGGGAGATACATTCCACTAGGATTGTCGATCAAATAGGTAATAGACCATTTTCAACCACTCAGATAGGTATATACAGGATTAGGCTGAAATAGGTACACTAAGAAATTCAGCTCCTGAAGATGTTCACTTTGTTGGAGAAATAGGCGTCGAGTTTGGGTAGTTTTTATTTCTCGAAAGAGTTTGTAGATATTTCAATTATTTCTAGAAATAACCTTCTGCCGGAGATATTTTTCTGGATGTAAAACTTGCACGTTTGTAACTAATATTTAGTGCCTGTGTACTGATTCTTATTCCACTTTTATGAGAGGTGACACGTTTACTCAAAATTCTTACCCCTCTATCAATATATTTTAAATGCAAGTATGCCGTGAACGAATTTTGACTTCTTTATACACGGTCTTTCAAAATTTCATTCAATTTTTAAATGGTCTTGATACTTCTTGAGTGATCTTCATGTTTGTTCATTCCTTAATTATTTGACTATTGTTATATGAAAATTTGGAAAGTGATATTTCCATAATAATTTTCCACGTTTTTATGAAGTGAATTGGGTGTTATTAAATTTTTTTGAGTTTTTTGAAGGAAGTGACTAACCATATTTGTTATTTTTGCTATGGAAATACGTTTTTTCTCATTTTGCAATCCGGTTATTAATTCAATATTCGAAAAAAGCTTCAAAATCGATATTTTTTGTATTCGGCATCAATTTATATTCCAATATGATGATTAATTTGTGTGTGGTTGAGAGAATAAAAGTTTGAGTAGAATTGCTCTGGACTGCATAGTAATAATTTTCTTCGTTTTTTAAACAATTGAAGTCCAAAACACTTCTACTCACTCCTGATGATGATAACATTGTTGTCAAGGTAGTCTTCAAATTATTGAAGGAACCAAAATTTCCGAAATCCCCTACTTTCATGGAATATCAAGAGAAAAATATACCTTCTAAGAAAACATGTTTCATGCAGGAGCAGTTGCTTGAAAATATATGGATGTTTGATTTATAAAAAAATTGGAATATTTACTGTGTACAATCAGGAATTTCTATTTGTGAGGTCTCTCATGATTCAATTAACTTTTTCTTGAACATTAAATGGGAATCATTTGAGAGAGTCCTATTTGGTAATTTCATAATAACATCAAAAGATAACCATCCGAAAAAAAATAATTGTACACGACAGATTAACGCAGAATACCTTTACAGTAATTTCCCCACACTATATGATTATAACCAACACTTGTAACTTTTCTGTGGTTCATTGCTAAAAAATATTGTCACGTTTGTGAATAGGAGAAACTCATATTATACATTTGAAAAACAAATCGGAACATATAGGGCTGGTGAAAACTAGTAAAATATTTATATCAATATATCAATATATATGGTACCGTCGGAAGGCCAGTGTCTGTCTGTGTTTTGATGAAATCATACAACCATTTAGAGAACGGTGCTATCTATACCTGTTAATATTGTAGGAATATTTACAAACCTCACATATAGAGTCATATGAATATATTATGAATTTACAGAGTAAGTGGTTTTTACCCTAGGAGGGTCAATTCTTGAAAGCAATATTTTTTTTATTAAGACCAAACAAGCGTGAGAAAAATAAAAATGAATTAGATACAGTTTGCAAATCTCACTAAAAATCAATGTCCTCAAGAGTTAATCAGCCAGGAATTACAACATCAAAATGAAAAGATACGAGAGAAGTTCTGACGTTATACCTTGAAAGTTTTTTAAAAATGACAAAATAAAAATCAATACAGTTCAATGTGTCTATTGAATCCATATTGTTTTTCAATCTGACCATATTATATAGATCGTCTTTAGATTTTTCGAAGGCCTTCTTTGTTTTTTGTGATTTCGTAAGTAGTATTACAAGACCACAACAAATATTGAACTATTATTTTCTTCATAATTCTATCGAGAGTATTTTATATTTTGGAAATTCAATGAGACCATATGAACATTATAAAAATGTTGAAATAGCAATATTGCATCTTATATTAAGTATTGGTCACTTCTTTATTAATGTTACCTAAACAATAGTGATACACTCTACTTGGTTTGTTATGATTAGGAAATTTCAGAATCAATATCGGAATTCAATTTTGACTAGTGATTATGACCAATAGTAGGCTAATCCTTTTTTTCAACGAATATTGCCTTCATGAAATCTCATCATTGGTTTCATGTCATTTCATTTAATTACTTCAAACACCTATATTTCGACAATATTTCATGAAATTTTTTATATAATATCACTTATACAATATTATACAACTGTTTCTCTATCATGTAACCAATGATCATATGATTTGATACTCAAATATATTGTTGAATGGTTTGCACATCCCTATCTCAGTTATAAAGTCAAATGGCTTCAACAAAACTCAAATTTTCGGTTTTTGGACAATTGAAAACTTTGATACAGTGGGCATACATGTTTTTGGCAACAATGGATGGGCAAACACATCGAATTCAACTCAAAGTCAATACTATCTTGTGTTCAAAACTACTAAAACATACAATATATAATAATAATTCAACCAACAGCGGATGAAATGTAGAATTTCAAATTTTCAACAGTAATTATACAAGTGGTGGTAGTTTTTTGATCATTTTAACTAAATGCACGAATCTTTGTTGAAATAGAAATCTCACTAGGTCCACGAGTGGGATATCCTAATAGCAACAAAGACGAGTGCTAATATAGTTAAAATTATCTCAAAAAAATCATTTCCACGAATGTAAATTTGCTTGATTATTTTTTCTACCGGAAATTTGTCAGTGTCATCTTAACAACCAAGTCAATGGCCAACATTCGTATGTATTCATTTAAACAAACATCCAATCAAATAACATGAAAAAATTATCGCTGTAATTTGCTACTAACAAAATATCAACAGTAATTACACAAGTGGTGGTAATTTCTTGATAGTTTTAACTAGATGCACGAATCTTTGTTGCTATAAAAATCTCACGAGTGGACGAAGTCCACGAGTGGGATTTCTTAATAGCGACAAAGACGAGTGCTTATCTAGTTGAAATTATCTCAAAAAAAAAAATATATATTACCACGAGTGTCATTCGGCTTGATAAATTTTTTAACGAACATTTGTCAGTGTCATCTTGACAACCGAGTCAATGCCTAACTTTCTTATGCATTCATTCATTTAAACAAAGAACCAATCAACAACGTGAAAAAATTATCGCTGTAATTTGCTACTAACAAATTATCAGTGTAACTTTGTTACTATGGGTCGATTTAAAATGGTTTCTCATGACGATTGGCTGACAGAATCGTATAAAAATAATCAGTGTTATTTTGATACTATTGCTCGATTTGAAATATTTTCTCATCAATATTACCTGACAGGATCGTATAAAAAATAATCAGTAATATTTTTGTTCATTGTTGGATAGGTCTGAGGAGAAGATTGATTGGATGGCCATCTAGATGATTTTCTTATATGGAGCTTTCCACGCACAGACAAATCATGGCCACAAAATCGATTTTCTATCTGTTCCTATCTCTCATGAATGATTTGGGTTTTAGTTTAGTAGGTTGTTTTCCGTTGGTAAAAAGTAGTAAGTAGTTTTTATTTGATTAATTCGAAATCATTGACACCTCGATCACTAGTTTGTTATCTTAAGCGAATCAATGGATTATTGTCCAACATAGGAACTTATGGAAATTGATTCTCCTACAACTTTTTCATGAATAAAATTATTTGAATGAAAGAAACATTTGTCAATGTTAATCCGAGACGTTGTGACTTTTGCTGAAGGATCTATAATTGAATTGGTGGAATAATTAAACGGTATATTTTTCAATTTTATTTCTTTATGACGTTTTTATCGTTGAACACATTTCAATGAAATTTCGATATGCACAATTATGAAACCTCCTTGATCCAGTGATGAGGTCAGATGGTTGCTAAAAATATATCGGTAATGAACTTTTGACATTAAAAAATTATTAATAGATGTCCCTGAAAATGAAAATTATAATTTGTTTCATTCTTGGTACTTAGTAAATGTGAAATGTGAAGTAAATGTAATTTTTCTCCATAACGCACTTTAATGTAATCCTCAGTTAGTATGTCAATGAAACGAAATATCTGAAATGCCAACATTCATTCTGGGGTATTTTTTTAAATCAATATGGATCTCGTGTGTGAAACTCAATTACTAAAGGATTCATTTCAACCAGAATTTTTATTTTCAATAAATCACGTTCTGAGTTACATTTTATTTAGGATAGAGAAAACGTACAAAAGTGACAGCTTCTTGTCTACTACATCAGAAACCTTTGCATTGTGTCGTTCTCGCTGAACAAGTTAGATTCCATTTTATTTTCAACGACTTGAAATCACTTAAATTGAAGGATGCAAAAGTGAGGAGAATGAGGCGGTAATTTAAGGATAGTTACCTCATTATCTCTAGCGACTTCAATAAGTCTTTTATCAACGTGACTAGTGTGTCCATCGTAAATAAGCAAGATTGGTCGGCTGAGCCCAAAACCACCAGAAAAATGTTTCGAAATTTGTTGGGAAAACGGCGATTCCATCCATCCATTAGTTGTTATGGAAGATGTAGTACATACCAGTCGAAATTTCCTTCTCTCCACACTATCCCACAAAGTGGATGGGGATAATATTCAATCCTTAATTACATTCAATGCATAATTCAGTTTGGGAAGTATCATTCCCTCACGATAAAAATGTTTCAAGTTTGTTTTCCTTCACGCGAAAGTTTTTTGAAGAGCGCCACATTAGTATATTGTACAATGAGCATGAAATGACATATATTTCCCACGAATAGGGATAGTAGCGTGGCGAGTACTACAATAGTTTATATACCTACTCGTGAGAAATGGGTCATTTCATGCAAATTGTACACTATACTGTTTCTACGAATAGCTGAAATCATAAACAAATCTGTAATATTTTTAATAACACTTTTAACACTTTTGATCATACATTTTCTTGCCGACATGATTCCCAGAATATATACAACCTAAAAAAGGAATTGAAGATACAAATATTGAAAATTATTATAAAAATCGAACACTAATCAATATCAGAAAAGAAAAAAGTGTGGGTTATGAGGGAGTTGAACCGTCACGCCCACTATCGAAAACCTGAACATTCCCTCACTGTTCATTCGCTGGTACGAGCTCACATAATAATACGATGAAATTAATTGCTAGAGAAACTTGCCAACTATTCGAAAATTATAATTTGATTGTCATCAATCTTTATATTAAAATTAGCGGTGTCAATGTCAAATCATCACCACTATTACTACTCATTTCCGATTACTTTTACGAATTTTGTAAATACTGATGTGAAATGTCAAATTATTAGAACGATAACAAACTTGATTCAGTCATATATTATTTATAATATCCTGTACTGAAATGATCATTACAGTACAGTTTGCAATGTAGAAATTGAAAAGTGTTTTACAATCGGCCTACTTCCTTGATCGATAAAGCGCATAAAATGTGCATAATTCCATGTGGTCGTAAACATTTTTTTAATGCACTTGTGGAAGAAATCTTGATCCTAACCCATACGGAATAGTTATTTACCTAACGAGTGCGGAAAGTAATACCTTTCCGCACGTGACGGCAGTTGCACGAACGACGCGGAGCGGAGTTCGGGCAAGCCGTTAAGGGCGGAAAATACATTTTCCGTAAGAGTTAGGTACAATATTTTTCCTACGAGTGTTTTTGTCCATCTTATTTATGAAAAAACAAGATTTTTAATAAACAAGTTTTTATAATAATGCTACAAAATGACTAATAAGACAGAATAGTTACATAGATCATTTAGTTAGTCCTAAATATCATCATTTTCAAAAATACAAAAATCGTGCGGAAAAGTAAAAATCGTACGGAAAAGTAAAAATCGTGCGGAAAAGTAACTTTTCCGAACGATTTTAAATCGTACGGAAAAGTACAACTTTCAAAACGAAAAATCGTGCGGAAAAGTTACTTTTCCGCTCGTAGGAAAATATACTTTTCCGCACTTGTCTGCTTACCAGAAGTCCACTTTCCGTTGGCAGTCGCATGCGGGAAAGGTACTCTTACCGAACTTGTTAGCCTTCTGATAGATGTCCGTAACATGTCCGTTACTTTTTAGCGCGTTGCTCGTGAATCTGTTGATTAATGGGGTTGTTCTTCCATCTACCTTCCTGTCTTACAAGCTCTGAAATTTAGTATTTGTAAGAACTCGTTGCAGTGAACTGGTCAGCCGTAAAGTGCTACTTTTATCTAAGATATAGGTACGCCGCGATCAATAATCGAGTTTTATTAATCTGCGCATATATATTTATTTTATTAACGTTAATGCGATACTTTTTTTAACTAGAATTCCTCTGAATATTTTTCCCGTGAATTTTAAAAAAACTCATAAAAAGGTAATTGTATCTAAGATATACCACTATTGTAACTGTGGGGAACTATCCCACTTATTTATATAGCATTGCATATTATATAAAAAGTATTACGCATTCAAGCGTTATTAACTATTATCCTCAAGTCTAATGAATGAACAGTCATTTCATCAATTTTAGTCAAGTATCTGAGAGATACACCCGCGATCATTTTTGACGCGCCAAGACCCGCGACTACCGAAAGGTTAGGATAAAAACTCTTACAGCTCTCATAAAAACTCTTACGAAAAGTGTTCCAGTTCAAACGGGTCACATTGTATACCTATAAATACTTAACTTTGCCATGGGATAACTTTTAGCTGAAAAGAAAACTAGATATTACAAATATCTATACAAGGAACATCTTAAAATCGAGAAATGAAAATCTGTTCCTTCATAAATACCAAGGAAACTAATAAAATTCATCATTAGTCTTGGAATTCCAAGATTCCAGTATATCAAGGCCATGCACAAAAGAAGGTTCGACAAGAAAGTCCTCCCGACCACTAAAAATCTACACCCTTGAACTGCAGGGGGTCACCAGGCCACCCCATTCATCAGTTCGCCTACCATCGTTAGATGACTCATTCAAACTTCTACCAAAATTATCAGGTACACGACCTCATAATATAAGTAATGCATCTCGACTTTCCCAAGCGAGTGTATCCACCGTCGTTGATTATGGAAATGTAAAATGTGCAAATTTTCATGCCAACCTCACGAGTACTGTTATTAAAATGGTCGCAATGGTTACGGACAAACAACGTGAGGTTACATTCATTATTTCGATATTTCTGAATAATCGTCACGAACTATGTTCACCCACTTTCAAGAGAGTAATTTGAGATGGGCCCATTTTCTGACACAATTCACATGATTTACGAGATCGCCTCGTGAACTCAAAACAAACAGTATCAAATATTTTGTCCAAGATCCAAGGGTCCCTAGACGTAAGTTATTTTATGAAGGACAAAATTTGAGGAATAAGGCAATATTCCTATGTACTTTTTCCGTCGTCCGTTCATTTATGATGTAATTTAACGCTATCAAAATCGTTGATTAATGATCCCTGTTAATGAATGATTTTCTATTAATCAACGATTTGATTATATGCAATCCAACATACATTGCTCTTATACATTTTATATTGGTTATTACTACCTGTCATTATAGTTAGAGTGCCCATCGGCAAAAATTTTACTGATAGATACTCTCTCCAAACTTTCTGTATGAATTCTTTGGACCAAGTTTGCCACCGTTTTCCTCTGTGACTTTTTTGTTTCGGGGGCGTTTTTCCGACATGTTCGAGGAGGCAGACACCCCCAATGACCCATGTTCATTGTCAGAGAATTTTATTTTCGAGATTCAGTTCAAATTTTTAAGCTATTCAACGAAAAGCCCCCGAAACGAGAAAAGTCACAGAGGAAAACGGTGGCAGACTTTTAACTCGGCTGCGCCTCGTTAAAAAAAATCAGTTCTCGATCACCAAAGTATTTCGCGCACGAGATGCAAACATTTTTTTTTTTTACCAACGTCAAAAAAAAAATAGGTGATATAAAATTTTGTCACAATTTGAAAAGTGTTAAAAAAGCCTTATTCAATTATTGTTGAACATTCAGAAATAAATGATTTCTTGGATTTTCGCTTGATTGAGGACCATAAAGTTAAAAATGAATGATTTCTTGAATTTTTGCTTGATTGAGGAGTATAGGTTAGAATATGAATATCCCATATAGTTTACATACAGTGTGCGAAATAGGTATTTCGCAAATTACTTCGAGCACGTTGTCATGGTAAAGAAGGAAAATTAAAAAAATTGCCACTTCGCATATTGTTGTCAATGCGCGATCCTTGTCATTTTTTGACGTTTGCAGAAAAAATAATTATTAAGTAAAGGCATAACAGGTTGATTCTGTTTGCCAGAAATGGCTTCATAATAACTAATTTTGATGATTTATAAAGCCTTTGGAGTTATGAGGTTGCTGGGTGAGGTATACTGGACAGACAGGCCAGGCGTAAGTAGACTCGTTGCATAAAAAAGTACTCTCATCAGAAGCGCGGGTATCGGATACTTTTACCCGATATGTACGGGTACAAGTACCGAGTACTTTATATAAAATGTACTGGGTCACGGGTACAGAGTACCAGAAATGTACTCAAGAGTGCAGAATTCGGATATTTGTACTGAGTACTTCCCAGCTCTGATTACAATTATTAATTATGGATGGTAACAGTGTTATTGCAAACACCATCTTCATAGTTGCTTCTTTAACTTTATTTTGACAAAAACATCAAATTTCAAATTGTCAGATAATTTCTATTATGCCAAAATAAAGGATCCTGAAACAACATGACTATTTCTGCGCATGCGTATATGTCAAATAAAGGAAAACTTTATTAAAGTATCATCACAATAGAGGTTGCAATACCTCTCTATTATTAGGAAATTTTTTCAATTTTATCTAGGTAATTTTTGTTTTCGAAAAAATTAAAGTTTTCAATTTTAAACTAGGAATATTTTCTTTTCAATTCCCGTTGAAAATCCTTCCAAAATGTCAACGGCAGAAAATAGCGACTAAAGTTTGTCTTCCGGCCACAGATTATTCTTCGTCGGATTCTTTGAACATTCTCTCGCTGTTTGCTGAAAAGTGTATTATGCTATTTGAAATCTCCCGGTATACCATTAGAGTTACGAAACAGCAGAAACAGTAACACGATAGCTCTATGAGTTATTCGAAGTAAAAAATTGTTCAGGCCATTGTTTGATCCAAAAGTTGTCCAATTCAAGAGACTTATGGTCCCATAATTTTATTTATAACCCGAGGAATAAATAAATTAGTGGATTATTTTTAATTTACAATTATCAAATAAATTACAATCTACATTAACAAATGAATAGCATTAGTTACATCTATATTATAGGTCTTACAACTGTTACTCAGTTTTTTTACACACCCACATGCAGGAACATTGGAATAACCAGTAATTTCACATTCTATTGATCCGAGATTAAAATCTACAGAAATTTGTTATGGGATCATTGTTAATTTGTGTTATTTATAATACACGTTGTTACATATCCACGCGAGATATAGCAGAGAATTAGAATGTACGTTATAAATACTCCTCGGGTAGTATTCGATAATGCTTTCAAAAAGAATATTAGGAAATAATGCAATACCTGAATATTGGATGGAAATGCAGTGAAAGTGCATATCACAGGATGTTGCATTAATGAGTTCGACCTCCATATCCTTCTTCCTGTTGAAGTAAATAATCTAATGATAATAATAATAAGTTAATTTCATCGACTTAAGTATAGGGCCTGAGTATACAAATAAGTACAGTCAAAAAGCAATTGAAAATCGAAATTATGAATGAAATATTCCTCAACAGAGTAAAAAGAGTAATTGACCAACAGACACCTCAAGTTGCATAATTTAAAATTAAATAATTGTACATTGAAACAAGTGGTGAGTCGACTTCATGTCGCAACTTAAGTACCAATTCAACTTATGCTCCAATAGAACCCCAACAAACTTGGAACAGTCCTACCATAGATCTCCGAGGTGCACAATCATATTTGCAAAATTTCAGCTCAAGCAAATGTCAAGTGCTTAAATATGCAGACAGGCAGGCCTAATCTGGTGGAATTTTTTTCTGTAACAGACAAATTCTCTAGTTGTATACGATGCCAAAAGAGGACTTCTCATATTTACTTTCACTTCAGAAGTTACCTAATTTACCTACAGAGACGAAATATGGCTCGAAAGAATTTGCATATCCTTAAAATTATGGATTTCATCAGTTCTTGTCCCTATGAAGTAGTCCGGAGTTACCAATTTTTGAACAGCTTTCTTTTTATAATTGGCCATGACATTGCAGATTCATTTGGCAAGTGAGCAGTCTATTATTATACAGGGTGTTTCATAATAAATGCGCAGGACTTCAGGATATGATAACTCTTTCAAGAATATGGAAAAAAGTTCCTATTGACTTACCCTCTTAAATGCACCATTTTCGACATACAGGGTGTTGAATTAAATAAAAAAAATCGTTTTTTGCGAATATCTCTGGAACCGTTTATCGCACAGAAAACAGATTTTGTAGGCATTTCCTACTCATGATAAGCTATGTTTTGTTCTGATTTTTTTATTTTTTTAAATTCATAATTGGTGAGGATTTTGAAGGGGTAGTGGGTGTTTTTTCCTCTAACTTCTACGCCACTAGAAAAAGTACAATTTTGAGTCACCTATTTGAACCGCTAATGTTTTCTACACAAAAAAGATACTCTTGTTCATAAGCTCTAAAGTTGACCATTTTCAAGAAAAATCAACTTTCATGTTGAAAAACATGGTCAATTTTTTTAAATAATTTTTTTTACAATCATACAAAATTTATTTAAACGTTAGAACAAGTAACAAAACCAAACGTTAACTTAATATTTGCAAAATAAAAAAAAAACAAATCATACTCAGTTAAGTTAAGTGTTGGAAATGTCCGCCGTTAGCTTCAATGCACGCAGCAAATTTTCGACGCATTGACTGTCTAAGCTGTATTCACATACCAGCTTCCGCTTATCGGGCGGAGAGCTCAAATTTAAGGCGCGCCGTTTTTTTTACGAATACAGCCAATGAGAAAGCAATACGCAATAAGCCAATTTGCGAGAAGCTTGCATGTGAATCTGCCCTTACACGTTACATTTCTTTTACACATTTTCTTTTAGGCTTTAAATTTTAAAACAAAAGCTATACCTCCTGTCAAAATAACAATTAGTTTGTACCTGTAAACAGTAAATTTGTGTAACAAAATTAAAAATGATCTACACAAACGCTGAAATATGCGAAATGCATTACGTTTACGGAATGGCGAGCGGTAATTCGGCAGAAGCAAGGCGGTTGTATCAAGAAAGACATCCTGATCGCCAATTACCACACCATAACTTGTTTCAACGCATTCACCAACGACTATGGCAGAACGGAAGTTTCAAAAAGAATTCTGCTGATAGTGGGCGGTCTATGGAAGTTGCAAATCCCCAAGTAGAAGAGGCTGTCCAAACCTATCTCACTCGACAATTTGGAGAATTTTGAAAAGACAACTTTTGTATCCCTACCATATCGAAAGAGTACAAGCCTTATTGCCAAGAGATTGTTCGCGAAGATTGTCTTTTTGTAGATGGATGCAAGACAAAATGGGTCAAAATCCTTGGTTTGGAGCCGAAGTTCTGTTTACCGATGAAGCATGTTTCTCGAGAGATGGTGTTTTCAATTTTCACAATAACCATGTATATGGGCTGAAGAAAATCCACATAAAATTTCAGAAGATCGTCATCAGCAAAAATTTTCCGTGAACATTTGGGCTGGCATCGTCGGTGATCGATTGATAGGCCCACATTTTTTACCGAACAGATTAAACGGTGCAAATTATCGACACTTTCTAGAAGAAGTACTGCCAGAATTGCTGGAAGATCTACCGCTTCAATTAAGACAAAACATGTACACAGACCGTAGGATCGGTCGAGGAGGTCCGCACCCTTGGCCCCCGCGATCTCCCGAACTTAATTGTTTAGATTTTTTCTTTTGGGGGCATCTTAGTCTACGCTACTCCAGTTGAAAATGTTGACAATAGCGCATTGTTGCTTCTTGCGACATAATTCGGAACACTCCGGGAATTTTCCTACGTGCGTTAGACATGCATCAAAGAATTGCTGCGGGCATTGAAGCTAACGGCGGACACTTCCAACTCTTAATTTAACTGAGTGTGATTTGTTTTTTTTTTTATTTTGCAAATATGAAGTAAACGTTTGGTTTTGTTACTTGTTCTAACGTTTAAATAAATTTTGTATGATTATGAAAAAAATTATTTAAAAAAATTGACCATGGTTTTCAACATGAAAGTTGATTTTTCTTGAAAACGGTCAACTTTAGAGCTTATGAACAAGAGTATCTTTTTTGTGTAGAAAACAGCGGTTCATATAGGTCAAAACTGTACTTTTTCCAGTGGCGTAGAAGTTGGAGGAAAAAACACCCACTACCCCTTCAAAATCTTCACCAATTATGAATTTAAAAAAATAAATAATCAGAACAAAACATAGCTTATTATGAGTAGAAAATGCCTACAAATTCTGTTTTCTGTGCGATAAACGGTTCCAGAGATATTCGCAAAAAAACGATTTTTTTATTTTACCCTGTATGTCGAAAATGGTGCATTTAAGAGGGTAAATCAATAGGAACTTTTTTCCATATTCTTGAAAGAGTTTTCAAGTCCTGCGCATTTACTATGAAACACCCTATAGTTTCTTTTGGCGTCTTCGGTTTGTTTTTGGTGTTGTTTTCCAGTAATTTATATTGTTTAGCGATTCGGAGTCAATGGAGTACTTAATGCGGGGATTGGCGCAGTGGTAACGCCGGGGTTTCGTGATCGAAAGGTCGCGGGCTCGATCCCCAGGCAGGGCAGGATTTTTTTCAGTCTCAGATATATAATCTGATTGATTGAATCTTGTTGCTGGCTGGGGATAATCCTCCACGATTCACTGTTGCGTTAATAATTAACAGTCTGCTCCTAATACACGGAGAGCTGGCTACTTAAAAATGGTTTTATCTGGTTTCCATAATTGGAGTCCGTGTACCTTATTATTTTTTTCACACCTAAATTTCACGTTTTCAACCGTCTGCCCCCGCTTTAAGCCACGGCTTTGCGATGGCAGACTGACAGATTTGTGTTCAGGTATACCAAAGGTACGTTTTTCAACAAAAATGAATCGTGTACCAGATTTTAGACTATAAGGTGGCGTACGGAGTAAGTAACAAGGCCTACCCAGAACACATTATATCCATAGTAATTAGACCATCAGGTCTGTTTGGATATAAATATAAAATAAATGAAAAATAAATAATGCATTAATAAATACAATTAGTCACCCATATTCAATATGTCATTTCACAGTTATAGCTTTTATTACACAGCATTTTTAAAATGTAAAGCAAAATTCAATGTAATCTGAAAATATTCCCAATATTCGTCGATAGAAATTGAACAAATTTCCATACATATAAGTTTACAAGTGAAAATAGGTATATATGAAGTTGAAAATACTACGTGTTAGACATATTTAAAATAAAGTTTGTGAAGACCATATGGTTTTCTGTGTGATTTGTACAACTTCTTTCGAAAGTTCAGTTCTCAGTTAATAAATATTTTGAACGATGGAAAATAGCGACTAAAGTTTGTCTTTCAGTCGCAGATGATTCCACAATAGATTTTATGAATTTCCTATTCATATTTTCGAACTAAAATCAATTTTGCCTGCATTTCTGAATATCTTTTATATCTGGAGACGATCAAATTTAAAGTAATCATCATGTCGAGAATTTCTCGATATTTTTTTATTTCTTGTTAAACTTCCATTTATTCGTGTATGAACAAAGTATAATGCTGACTATATCTATCTAATCATCTGCGGCTGAAAGAAAACTTTAGTCGCTATTTTCCATCGTTCAAGATTACCTCTTCATTCTTACCGCAGGTTTTAATAAAAAAAAATCGTATCATTTTTTTCAATTTTTAGTGGAGATTGTTTCGGACATTAAAATACAATTAAATAGGATTTAAGTTTCAAAAGTTCCTTCACCACAGAGTAATTTATGCGGAATGGCTTGATTATTAGATTGACTATAAAATATCCATTCTATCATATTTATACGATACTTGTTAAGGTGGCAATTGAAAAATAGACATTCCGTCCAAAGTGTAGATCTTGGTGAAAACAACCAACAATAATATATGTACCATTTTAGGAAAATAAATGTGTAAAGGCCCCACTCACGGTCCAAGTACGCTGTACGATTTCGTCGAATTCGATAAAATTTACCACAATTTCCAAATATTCTTGAAATTTAAATTATTTTGACATTTTCTGTTGTTCAAAAGTAATTTTGACATTGAATTACCAGCATATTTCCGTCTTCATCAACCATTTATTTTTTGTTCTTTCCGTCATCCAGCTACAACCTTACAAGCAACCCTCAGACGTCTTCAATAGACTTCTGTGAGCTACGTAGAGAAGCCTGCATCGAAAAATAATAATGTCTATTTATAACTTCAACTAGAAGAAATGAATAGGTAAAGTTGTGGTAGATTTTGTGATCCTTATGGCTGCTGTGACACTTTGTTCACACCTATACCAAGCACCCCAATAATCCATATATGCTCCTTCACTAATCTTATCATTTTATTCAGGTTCATTGGCACATCGTCTAGTTTAGGAGGCTGAAGTTCATAGTTACAATCGTCACCTTGTGTTAAACTATGTAACCAGACTCTGCCTTTTTGAGCCGTTTATAGAATTGGATATTCCATTTTCCAGAACTTTGGTTTTGATTTGGACAGGGGGACCATCTGCAGACTAATTTGTCTCTCATCACTTTTGAGGCCATCTGTTCCCCGTTCAAATCATCCCTCAGAGATAGACAGTTTGAACGAACTGAACTCAGAAGACAAATCCTTGTGGAAAATGCAGAAAATCCTCCGGCATTACAGGAGGAAACCAATGCCCCCCCCACTTCACGGCGAAATGGGTGTGGTTTTTACGGAGGCGGACAAGGTCGAAGCATTTGCGGACTCCTTCGAACGCCAATGCCGTGAAAACCAAGTCGATTTTACCGACGAAGTCGAAGAGACAGAAACACACGTAGACCAGACGATCAGAAGACTCAGACGGGCCGATGACGCAGACACCCTCCTGGAGCCCACATCCCCAGAAGAAGTCAAGAACATACTCAGGCACGCAAAGACTAGGAGAGCACCTGGTCCAGATGACATACCGATCAGAGCACTAAAAGCGCTACCTAGGAAGGGCATAGCTGCTCTGACGAACATCATCAACGCCATCCTGAGACTGAGATACTTTCCAACTAGCTGGAAGGAAGCAACAGTAATCATGATTCCAAAGCCCAACAAGAACCACGGGTTTCCACAAAACCAGCTTGACACCCGCGATGAACAAAATCGCGGAAAGAGTGATCCAGGCACGACTCGAAGCAATGTCTGCAGAACTGAACGTCCTTCCAAACGAACAGTTCGGTTTCAGACCCGAGCACTCAACAGAACTCCAGGTCACCCGCATAGTGGACGCCACCATCCAAGCCTGGAACCGCACGACCAAAGGTCATCTCGCCGGAGCAGTCCTCCTAGACGTCTCCAAGGCTTGTGACAGAGTGTGGCACGAATTATTGATCACGAAGATAGTGGATGCGGGATACACTACGCCAATGGTCAAGCTCATAAACTTATTCATAAAAGGGCGAAAGTACCGATGCAGAGTCGGGAACGTCCTCTCCTCCCGAAGGAGATTAGAAGCTGGGGTCCCACAGGGAGCGGTTTTATCACCACACCTGTTCTCCATCTACAACGCAGACATGCCAACCGCAGACGACCACATGACCAAACTCGCACTATACGCAGCCGACACGGCGATTTTCGCCGAGTCATCGCACGAGACGGGAGTTACATCCAAGCTTCAGCAACAGATCAATAACATAGAACCGTGGATCAACCGCTGGAAGACCGGAATCGATGCAGACAAAAGCAAGGCCATCTTGTTCACGAGGCGACGTAGGACACCAGAGGGCCATGTGACTATGAACGACGAGGACATTTCATGGGTGGACGGAGCCGTGTACCTAGGAGTAACACTTGACAAGAAACTCACGTTTCAAAGGCACGTCGCCCATAGATTAGCACTAGCAAAAGCCGTAAGGCATAAGCTGGGACCGCTCAACGGACGTAGGAGTACCATGGCTCTTGAGCTGAAACTACGCCTCATCAGGACAATTCTGCTGCCTATAGTGTTATACGCGTCGACCGCTTGGGGTCAATGCGCGAATACATATAGAATCCAGGCCTTCTTCAACGTTTGTCTACGAATGGCAACGGACGCTCCGCGATACATGCCAAACAGGTTCATCTACCGAGACCTAGATATTCAACCTGACTGTTATGTTTCAGGTTCCTCACATCGGAAATCCAGCCAGACAAGCTAGGGCCATCAGCCACGGCATTAGGGCCTTCAGCCAGTTTCAGGGGGGCATCATGCACAGTAAATAAAGTCACAAGTCAGTTAAATTTAACTCATGTCAGATATAAGGGAGTTCAGGCGCGCAAAGGCTGAGCACTCCCTATCAAAACGATCAGATAGCATTTTGCTGATCGCCAATCAACGGAATGAGGATCCGCTCAGTGAGAGCGGGGTTGGATGAAGGGGAGAGGGAGCGTTCGAGTACGTAAAAAGTGCTGGGGAGCCTCAACCTTAGGGGGTGCATGATGATGATTCAAAACAGTTCTCTCCTGACTTTGAGGGAGTGTGTTTAGAGTTCTCTCTTGACTTTAGTCTTTTTCTGTCTATTGTAGCAGAAAGTTGATTCAAAACCTAATTTCGCTGATAAATAAAAAGTTATTTTTTATACTTGGCTACAATACTGGGACACAGTATTTCCGACGAAGTGCTTCGTTGTTGTTTCTGGTCATTATAATACCGAAACATCTCACAGATAAAATTTACTTGCATACAAAAAGCAGTGAATTGCAATTTATTGCTGATTCTGAAGGCGTGCTATATTTGGGACTCACATCTACGGGAGCATTTCAAGTCTGAGCAGTTACTGGTGGAATGTTGCATCCCGTTTAATTCCTACTTTCATTTCCTGACCTTCTCATATACAACAGTGTATGAAAGTGAAGCCAGTATAAGAACTGGAACAAATACTCGAACAATCCGAATTATTGTAGTTATTGCAAAAATTACAAAATTTTTATGAATTAAAAACACTGATAGTGCATTTATTTTTAATCTGAGAAAATAGACTCTCATCAACCAATTATCCTTTTAAGTGGACTTGATCTGGAATCAAAATCAAAATCAAAATGTGGTAGTTAAATAAATACTGAAAGACTTGGTCTTTCTGTGCCTTCAGCACAAGAAAAATTATCAAATCTGACTTTCTATATTGTGATAAAGTGATTGTATATTTACTAATCCACATTTTGAATCGGCCAATTAACCGGTTATAACCTCTTTTTCAGTCATCGGTTTTGAAAAGCCCTGTTCCAAACAATCGTAAAACAATTGGCTTTTTCAGGTCAAATTGAATGAATTCGGTGAAAGGGCGGGCCAATTCAGATGTAAAACTTCTGCTGCTTCTGCTTGGCGTAGCCATGCGGATTTACTTAAATTTTTATATTTTTTTAAATTTGCTTTTTAATCATCAAACTTCAGATTTTTTTTGATTCCCTTCTGGTCAACGACTTATTTTTGTGTGATTCATTCTTGTGCACGATGGATCGACAGAACGCGCGTCAGCCTGAAGCCACCGAACCCCGAGCTAGTCGGATCTTCGAATCCTTAAATTTTTAAATTTTTCGAAGACCCTTTTTTCAACCTAGACGACACACTTTCTATTTGTTGACTATTGTCTCACACTGATGAAACGGGTGTAAGCCGCTCCACCTTGTGAGCAGGTCAAGAAGCACTCCGATTCTCTGGGTTGAGAAATTCAGTCAGATACTTGGGAATTTTTTATTTAGAATTACCTAATGTACAGGGTTCTTTGAGGAAGAGTGAATTATACAATCCATTTTTCATCCTATTAATTAATGGACTTTCGGCAAGTAGGGTCGTTCATCTTTCAGAAATTTATTTGGCTCCATACTGAAGTAGATACGATAGTCGGAATGTTTCTCTTGGAACCTAGAGATAATGCTGGATATACAGTATACTTCAGTATTCATCTTAGAAACTCCCAACAAATAACGTTGAAAGTGCATGCTTTTCGATTTAATTGGAAACTAGCCTTCGCTAATGATTGGCAAGTACCATGAAAACGGTACATGAATGTACCCCATTTAAATCTAAAAATAAATTCAACCATGTTTTTGAAAAGCTCTCCTTATAAGAATACTTTGCCAATCATCAAACATATTCAATTCAACGGTCGAAAGGGGCAGTAGTTGTTCACGAAATAACTTATTGTATAGAGTTGTTTGCGGAATATTGGATTTTATAGTCCATTTTTCATCATTGAAAAAAATGATTTTGTCGACAAAACAAGACCAGACGAAAATTTGCCAAAACTGCAAGATTGAAAGATTACGTTTGTGGAAATACTGTCATAGGAAAACGTTTACACTAGGTAGTATATTTCAATTAATTCAAGGAAAGTATATCTTATTAGGAAAATTTTGAGAGTCCTATTTTTCTTAACCCCAACTACGACACTGGAGAAAATGGCGAAAGTTGGCTTAATGATGGACAACAACTGTTCAGCAATTCTGGTACCGCACCCGATATCTAGGCTTACAGCAATCAACCTATGACCTATTCAGTGTTTTCAAGTGAATTTTCGCGAAAAGTCTGTCGATTCATTTCTGTACGAAACTGAATTATTTCGAGAAAACACCACGAGTCCGCAGGACGAGTGATCAATTCAGTTGAGATCAAAAATGAAAGACAGACTTATGAGAAAAATTCAATCACGAGTGGAATTTTATTAGACTATTTCACAAACATTTTTTAATGCGTGCACAGCATAATCACTTATACTTTACATTCAACTGTCACATGCACTATAAACAAATCTGAAAACACCGAACTTGATAGGCCAATCAGAGTCAAGAGTCAAGTGGGGTATTATCGGTAATCCGAACTTGACTAGAGCTCCTGATTGGTTCATTTCGCAAGTGAGTGAAATACAAGAACGATAATAATTCTACTCTTCATAATTTTACAAATTAATCAGGCACTAAAAATCGCTTTAAATAGGTACGTACAGTTAAGGTGAGTATTCACTAGAGCATTCGTTCCGCATGAGCATCGAATGAGCACATGCGTTGCTCGGTTCAAGCTCAGGCTGCGTCATGTGAAATGGCGCGTATACTTTCATGTTGAGTACCTCATCACTGGATATATTACGGACTATATTTCGTTGTCCAACGAGTGCGCATCACGTATTTACGTTTTCAGCTAGTATTCTCGAACTGTACTTGTCTTGTGTGCATACTACTTGGAACCATCGATTTCAATGAGAGTTGTGTTCAATTCACCGAATCTGTCGACAACAATATTTTGACAAATCCTATACTTCTAACTGTCGTTGGCATAAATTAACAATGACTATTCACAATATATAAGTCTGAACTCTATACTGCGGATGAAATTAAACTCCAAAGCCTGTGCTCAGGGTATTATTCCATAATGAGATTATGGTAAGCAACAAACAAAAGAAAGAGAACATATAATCCCCTTACATTGTTTCAGGATTTTCTACGAGGGTCGCCAAGCTGGATTTAACTTTCTGTTGTTCTTTTGTTACCAGGAATAGAAGACATATTTTGAAAGGGTTCATTGAAGGTCGAGTAGCAAAGGATCCATAACCAAGTGTCCTAATAGAATATTTTGATGGGTTGAATTCATTTCATGCTTACAGTTTGCTCCCTTGTTTCTCGATATCGGATGTTCATTAAAAACAATAATTTAGAAAATATTTTTTCTACAACTGCTATGAAAAGTAGCGTATTTCTCATAGCTTACTTACTTTCAAAACCATGTTTTGCTGTGAGAAATATTATTTCTCACCGCACTTTGCCCACACCACATACATGTATATGGAGAATCAACAAATATCGACAAAAACTAGTTGGCTGCTTGTCAGCTTTAAATAGTTGTCACAGCTGTCAAGAACTGTCAGATAACCAATGGTTTTTCAAATTCTTAAGGTATTTTTTATTCGTGTTTTCGTTTTTTTCCTCGAATTAACATAGCTTTTTATAGTTGGTTTAAACATTCTATTTCAAATTCTGTGAGATACGTATATGTACTATTGAATAAATAAAAAGTACTGAGGGCTCCATGGTGTAATGGAATGTGTGTCAGCCAGCCACGCGTGCGGTCCAGGTTCCATATCCAGAACAGGCTATTTTTTTTATATCTTGATATTTTTATTAAGTCAATTTTAAATAAAGTATTCAACTGTTAAGAAGTAGTATACTTTATTGCTATTTTAGTTTTGCTAAGAATAAAAATAAATTTACAATACTTGTATTCTTTAAATTTGTGCAGTTGTAGGAAAAGTATAGTGTCCAACATGTGGGGAAGGTTACTTTTCTAACTTGTGTGTTTGTGGAACTCGCCCTTCAGGCTCGTGCCACAAACCTCCACACTCGTGAGAAATTTTGAACTTTCCTCACTTGTTGAGCAATATATTATTTTCCACGGTCTAATAAATAAAGGGGAGTTCCGGAAAGATTTGACGCATTATGCAAGCGAAATACTAACCCCTTCAAAACATTTTAGAATAATAATGAAAATATATTATATGTATTTATATATCAAGTTGTTTTCTACAACTGTCAAAAAAAGTCCACTTTTTTTGTTTGGTTTGTGTGCGTAAAGTATTACAATATTTCACTATCAACATACGATTTTATTATCAAACGGAAAAGCGTAAAAAAAGTGAATTTTTTTTAACGGCTGGTGCTAGGCAACCGACAGTTTCATGCAACAGTGACAGATCTGAATAATAATGAAAACCTGTCATAAAGCCAGTTCCTATTTTCTTTGGCAACTAATAACCTATAAATATCTGATATACAAATGTTTCACCAATAATATTCTTAGCATTCTTACTATTAAATAAGTATTATCAAAATTCCAAACTATCGCGGCGAATATATTAAAATAATAGCATAATACCTCTAAGGAACTATTGGACCTAATCTACCCTAGGTAATCCAAGGTAGCTATGGCTGTTTGGCAACAATAATTAATGAAATTTGTGAAATTTGGCATCTATCCAGATAACGAATTCTTGATTACTGTAATTTAATTTAGGTAGAAATGAAAAGTGATGAAGATTGAACGTAGAAAATCGTAGATAGTGCAAATATGATATTTCCTTGACATAGTTCAAAGAAAGAAAAAGGTATTCGTTGCTTCACGAGGGTTGTTATTCATTTTGAACAAATCTAAGAAAATGAAAAGTTATTTAGATGGACTAGTTATTCGAAAGTCAAGTCAAGATTAATAATAATAATATTGACCTCGATGAATATGTTATTTTAATATTCGCTTCAAATTTTCCATTTTGCAGGATTGTGTGAAGGGAAAGGGATTTCGACTCTGTCGAAATTATTCGTTTCATTTGTTCGAATAAAGAATCAATAAAAACATGCCAAATTCATTTCATATTTGCAAAAAATTATGAATTGGTTAGTTTTTTGACAGTTGTAGAAAAAATACTGTATGAAACTGTGAGTAAAATGATACTTTTTTTTACGAGTAGGAAATATTGACGCACGACGGATTACTATTTTTTTACGACTCTTTTCATAAGTTCTATTCCTCTGGGTTTTTCTTTTTGCGAGGAACGTTTTCAATGTTTTTTTATTATACTGCTTCAAATATGAATCTCACGATATGCCTTTGAAATAAAGAATTTCGAAAGCTCAGGTAATACTTCATCCTCAATGAATCATTCAATTAATACTATCAGTCCAGTCGATATAACTTCCTTTGTCGTATTGGAATGGGGTTTTACCAATAAATCAAACGAACGTATGGAATGAACATCGTTATGGTTTTCAAGCGATGGGTCAATTTTTACAAAAAGCATGCAAGAGCAGAAAACAAGAAGATTTTTCTAGAAAACACCAATAAAAGCGGTAATTAAAATGTCACTGACATCTTATTGTGTTACTTGCAGCAAAAACTTCAAAAATTCCACTGGTTGGAAAATTCATTGTGCCTAAGTTCATAATAGTCCGGGAGATACTGTCACTTTGGAATACGTCATGGTATGCACGATGAAATTTAGTTGTTATTATAGTACACATACCACTTATTACTAAACCAAGCATCAGACCGCACGACTGCGGTGGGTGGAGTGGTGGGAGGCTGTGCAACTTGTCAAAAAAGTTGAAAAAAAAGTAATAGTATGCACGCTGAATTCTTTTTCGTTGGTTGATCATGTAATACTCATCACGAAATCAGTCTTCAGACCCCTGAGTAGCGGTGGGTTGCACAGATACAGGGTGTTGAATATGAAAAATGAAATCTATTTTTCATTCATAACTTCCACAGTTTTGGAAATTTTACAGTTTAATTCGAAGAAATATTTGTGTTCAATAAGAGCTTTATTTTAAAAGCAAAATTATATTTTTATTTGGAACCAGTGGTGCACAAAAAGGGTATAATGATCCCTTTCTTCCCCTATTTTTTACGCCACTGGTAAAATCAGGAAAATTATTATTCTTTGACTTCTTCATTCAATTTTAATCAAAAAATGTACAATTGTTTGAACCCAGAAAAATCAATCCTTTTCAAGATAATTGCGCTTTTATGAATACATATTAATAATGAAAAAACTATTTTGCTGAAGTGAATTGTATCTCCTGTAATTATTCGAGAAGAACTATGTAAATTTCAGGATGAATCTGAATCTTACTTGTGGTTGATCTGAGTGAAAAACAATGCTCGCCAGGAGCGATAGACTTACCCAGTTTTGCGAAAGCGTACATTAAGGGACTCAACTTGGGATCAAAATTTCAACGGATTCGGAGTGAGGACACCAATGTTACTACCAGTACAAATTTTTGCTGAAAAATATTCAGTTCTGAAAACCCAGATTTTCTCACTTTTCATGGAAACACCCCGTATCTTCCGTAACTATTGGAGAGGAACTCTGTTAATTTTGGGATCGGTAGATATACAGGTAATAAGTCTGAATCTTGCCTGAAGTTGATCTAAGTGACATACACTGCTCGCCAGGGGGTGTTTCCATGAAAATTAAGACAAATTTGGTTTTTCAAAACTGAAAAATTTTTAGCAAAAATCTGTACTGTAAGTAAAATTGGTGTCCTGATTCTGAATCCGAGTTTTGGGACTATAATGTCCCCTAATATGGTTTTTCGCAAAGCTGGGTAAGTCCATCGCTCCTGGCGGGCACTGTATTTCACTCAGATCAACTTCAGGCAAGATTCAGACTCATCGCTTGTACATCTACCGATACGGAAATTTACAGAGTTCCACTCCAATATTTACGGAAGAAACGGGGGTGTTTCCATGAACAATGAGACAAACTGGGTTTTTCAGAAATCGAAAATCTGTACTTGTAGTTATATTGTTGTCCTGATTCCGAATCCGTTAGAATTTTGAGCCTAAGTATATTGCCCCTTAATGTAATTTTTTGTAAAACTGGGTAAGTACATCGCCCCTGGCGAGCATTGTATTTCACTCAGATCAACCACAGGCAAGATTTAGACTAATCCTGAAATTTACAGAGTTCTTCTCAAATAATTAAGGAAGATACTGGGGTGTTTCCATGAGAAGTGAGATACACTGTATGTTAGTTAGGAGAAAAATGCTTTATAATTTTCCAATTTCAACACCCTGTATTTCTGCAAGAAAGCAGCTTCGTGAAAAAATGCATGTGAGAGTAGCATTGATATTTTTGGTAAAATATCCCTTACAAATTTGAAGCAGTGATTTGGATTACATAATTCACTTCGGCAAAATAATTTTTTCATTATTAGTATGTGTTCATAAAAGCGCAAATATCTTGAAAATTATTGATTTTTTCGAGTTCAAACAATCATACATTTTTTACTTAAAATTGAATGAAGAAATCAAAAAAGTATAATTTTTCTGATTTTACCAGTGGCGTAAAAAATAGGGGAGGAAAGGGACCAATGTACTCTTTTTGTACGCCACTGGTGGCAACTAAAAATGTAGTTTTCCTTTCAAAATAAAGCTCTTATTAAAAAAAAATTCTCCGAATTAAACTGTAAAATTTCCAAAACTGTGGAAGTTATGAATAAAAAATTTATTTAATTTTTCATTTTCAACACCCTGTATCTGTGCAACCCACTGCAACTCAATGATCTGAAGACTGATTTCATGGTGAGTATCACATGATCTACCAACGATAAAAAATTCAGCGTGCATACTATGACGTATTCCAAAGTGACAGAACCTCCCGGGCTACAAGAAAACGTATTTCGATGTCTCCTGTAGTGATTCCAGCAAAAGTTTCAACTTATCTCTAAATCATTCAAGTACTGCAGATATTCATATCGGACTTATTGACTTCAGAAGTAAAACCAAAATCATCAAGAAGATACCAAATGCTGCCAGACTGCTTTCTGTTTCTACGCTCTCTACTCTACTTGACGATTGTGTGAAGCATACAGTCATTCAACGTCAATGAAAATCCCAACAGAAAGGTATATTTAGCTACTTTGATAAAGAAAAACTTCATATTTTGGTCCGACATTTTGTACGCCTGTTCCTATATACTATGAAACGAACAACTAGAAGCAATTTCTTGTTGAAAAGGATAATAGATGAAATTTCAGATGATGATGTGTCAGGAGCAGTTTAAATTTTATGTTCAATGACATTTTGGCGGATTTTGATATAACCACTTTTCTAACAGTGACTCATTATATCTGAAAACGATTTTCGTGTAGCGATACAGTCATTTTGAACCAGCTCTTCTGGAGGCCTGGATTCAATTAAACCTTCTCAGAATATGCAAAAAATATATGATCAGTTATAGTGCTGGCATTAGACTTTTGTCATCGCCCACAGTTTTTCGCAGCTTTTCACTTTCGGGTACTATCAATACTTTGATGAAACGAAAGAACACTCTTATTTCCACTAGATTTTTATTGTTACGACCGGTTTCGGGTTTTATCCCATTATCCCATATCAAGTATAAAAACTAACTAATAACTAATAAAGTTAGGTTATCCATTATCCCATATCAAGTATAAAAACTAACTAATAACTAATAAAGTTAGTTTTTATACTTGATAATGGGATAAAACCCGAAACCGGTCGTAACAATAAAAATCTAGTGGAAATAAGACAAAAGAGTGTTCTTTCGTTTCATCAAAGTGAATGAATTTCCACAAAATAAACAAGTCATCAATCACACAAACTATCAATACTGTCATTTGCCCTATGAAATTTGATGCTTTATTATGCGGTCTCAAGAAGAAAGATGGTGGAGTTAGACCGATTGCTGTTTTATCACCGTTTGGTAGCAAAATTAGCTTGTTTTAAACTGAAAGAAAAACTTGGGGAATTTCTCCGACCATTGCAGTTTGGTTTTGGAACTCGGGGTGGTTGCGAAGCTGTTGCTCATCTGCAAGACGTTACATAAATGAGCATAAGGAGAAACATATAGAGAAGTCTTCCTCAAGCTATATTTAAAAAATGCGTTTAGCATGTTTCGGCGTGATTCAATGCTGAGAGTTGTTCATGAGATAATTCCCGAATTATTTCCGTTCATTTGTCAATGCTATCGCCACCCTTCTCACCTCACTTTCGGTGATTTTTTCATTTCATCAGAACAAGGAGTTCAACAAGAAGACCAACTTTCTCTGGCTCCTTTTTGTTTATCGATAAATGCCATATTACAGAACATTAATACTGGGTTCAACATTTCGAGAGTTTAAATGATGGATCTGTCAGAGGTGAGGTTCATGCAGGTATCAATTCTTTGTCAACTATCATACTCAAATCTAAAGAAATCGGACAAGAACTGTGAATTATTTTTTCTTGGTAAGTTTGATACTGAAATATGTAAAAAGTTCAATGATTCGGCTACTATCAAAGTTGTTGAAAGATCAAATTTGTTTTTGCTGGGTGCACCTCTGACAGATGAAGCCATCTTTTCATGTTCAGAAGATAAAATCAATAAGTTTCAGAATATCTTCTGGCCTTCCTAAGCTTCCTGCCCATATAGCATTCTATTTAGATACTAAAGTGTGCACTCTCTGACAATTCCCAAACTCACCTACGTTTGGAGATGCAGCCCAACTTGGCACAATGAGATTAGTTTGAAATTTGATGAAGCAGTGCGAAACAACAGCTGATTCTGAATAATTCGAAATTTCTTTGTTGCAAGCATGTCTTTCAGTTTCCTTTGGAGGTTTGGCATTCGCCTTTCTAACTATTTTGCTTTACCTGATTTTCTTTCGCCCATCCACAGCGTTGCACATGTCGTTGAATGTATTCTTCCACCATTCTTTCCAGTAGATTCTTCTCTGGAAGGAGGTGAGAAACTTTGGATCGATCAAACTAATTCAATTTATGAAAAAAAAATCATCACAACATGCTTGGGATCTTCCAATAGTTAAAGTTGCATCTGACAAATTGTGAGAGACTGTTACATCTCCAACAGTTATATAGACCATTTTAAAAAAAATTTCAACAATTGAAATGATCACTTATAAAACTTCTACACCAAAAAAAAAACATCAAAACAATTCTTCGTGGAAGGTAAGGTTATTTTTTTCGAAAAATGTTCATACCTCAAAAACTAGTTGTCTTCTGAATTGCAAAAAAATCATGCTTATTCGACACCTTATGTGAGTTAAATCATTAAAACGCGAGAAAAAATACAGAAAAATCGATTTTTCGCCATTTTGACGGTTATTTGAGGTTATGTCAAAAAGTGTTGAATACTTTTTTTTGATTTTTTCATTATCTACAACTTGTGCATTGAACATGCAAAAAACCGTTTTCAACCCCTGAACTGCATCCCCATTTCTCCATTTTGAGTGTTTTCGTGTTTGACTTAATTTTTTCCTCAAAGTTGAAACCTCAACAATATTTTACACTTGGTTCTAGCCCGTAACAAATTTTCTTATTTTTAGCGTTTCAAATTCGTTTTGGCACTAGCCTAGACATCATCAGGGTCATACTTACCGAAAGTTATCTTGACATTTCAGATCATTGCCATGACTTGCCATATATTGGTCAGAAATAACTTCTTTAATTGCTGCAAGATAACTCACATGAGACTATTTGCTAACCTACTGGGGAGCTCACTGTCCACTAACAGTAACTCAATTTTCTATGGTCACATGTTAGCTGTATAATTGGTTTATTACTAGAACTTATCAGCTGACTTATAGAAAAGGGGTCACTAACTCACTTTAAGCTAATTATCCGTAAGCTACTTACTGACTCGCTAGGAGATAGCTGTTTACTTATGCTTGGCCTTAAACTGATTATAACAAGGTATTTAGTGATTCAATTACTGGAAATTATTCAACAACTCAATTATGGGTAGTTCACCAATCAACTAGAGGCTAGTGATTTACATATGCTAAAAATAACTTAATAATGGTAAGTGTTCCATTTCAGTTACTTAATTTCACTGGAGATAGGTTAGTTGGAAAACCATTGGAACAAAGGTAGGTTACTTCAGCCTACCCTGTCAAGTTATTCAATAAAAACTAAAGAATTATTCGAATTATTGTGGAATTCCTTGGTTTTTCAAGTGTAAACAAGACGAAAATATGGTTACACAAAAATCATATTGAATTCAGTATAAACTATTGCTTTAAACACGGGGATATATTTTTTGTATCAGCTAATATTGTTGAAAATATTTCATCCGGCTTGTCACTACATAATATTTCTGTTGATTTTTATAGCTATTAATGTAAAGAGATCATTCTGCGATTTATAATAATCGAGGATGCAACTTACGAGATTTATTCAAATTGCATATTAAACAAGTTACATTCAAAGCTTTATCGTATAATTGACAAGATGATGTGAAAATAAAATCAACAACTTTGGTTATATTATGTTATTGACATGCATGCCATTTGTTATCTAGGGTATTATAAAGTAACTAACGTATCATATTGTAACTAATGTACTATGTGTTGTTATGATGTTAATAATTTGTGATGAAGACTTAACTCAAAAGAAGCTTAATATTCAATGATATGATGAAATGTATAATATTTCAGTTATTATCATTCACAATTTGAACACATTTTCATATTCAAATTTTATTATAATTAATTCTTGTAATTAAATTCAATCAATATTCAGACTTCAATATCTGTCATACGACTTCCGCAAAAGATGACTTAATGACTCAAGAACCGGGGGCGCCCATAGCGATAGAATACGAAATCAACAGTACCATTCGCGTAGTCAATCAAATATTTCGGCAAAAATTCTTAGATCTACCAAGTGAAATTGAAAGAGCCAAAGGGTTTATCAAAAGGCCTCTCCACCAAGCTTTTCTTCTGAGCGGGAAGATTATTCAAAAGTAAGTATTGTAGCTTTTCCGTAACCCGAATATCGAAATCAAAATAATTGCAGTCATCTAATTTTACTGTTACGACTGGGCCTAAACAACCATTCAATACTATCAGGAAACAGTACCAATCACTTTGACAATTTTCATCATATTATGGAAACCAATCAAATGCCATCATTTTCTCATGACGAACTAGAACCAGGTCCAGTAAATGAAATTGTAAAATCGACAATGTCGAAGTACCGTTCTCTCCAAATATTTCCACCATGCGGAAAATATGAGGCAAAAATCTGACATAAAACAACTACTTCCCTGGTTAATACCACGACGGACATTGAATTACATCTGAGGAGAGATATTTGTGCAACGTTCTTTCAAGAAGACTCCGTTGCAATGGCTTATTGTAATTATATACATGACATTTATTTGATACTCTCCGGCAAAAATTTTTGAACCCTGTTCACATCCTGGTGTCTTTGCTACGAGGATTGCTTATTGATTTCACCGCGGGTGGCGCTGCGACTGACTTGTACTGTAAGTCGTCGCTGCTTCATTTGTGAGGAAATATTAGTTATACGGTGGATTATAATTCATTGGGCTACTGCAGGACGACTTTAATGTTGTCTGACCTACCCTGTCACTGACCCCAGCCAAATGAAGAATAATTTGCTATATAATTACATTAAGCAATTGCAACTGAGTCTTCTTGGAAGAACGTTGCACAAATATCTATCATATGTAATTCAATGTCCGTCGTCATATTAGCCATGGAAGTAGTTGTTTTCTGTCAGATTTTTGACTCATATTTTCCACATGGTGGAAATATTTGGAGAGAAGGGTACTTCAACATTGTAGATTTTACTATTTCATTTACTTGATACTCTCCGGCAAAAATGCTAGAACGGGTCCAGTAAAAAAATTCACTAGACTAGTCCGGTCAAAAATTGTTTCTGGGACAGTCCGGTGAAAAATTTAAATTTTTCATTGCGGTTTTCAATACCGTTAAAAGGCATTAAACATAAAAATTTCAACAAGTGGACAGGGCACACATGCGGAAAGCCATAATTTCATTGAACCGCGTCTGGAATTAGTAGAAATTCCATGTTTCAAGAAATGAAAGAGGTTAAAAAGGTGGAGAAACGTGGTTCTACGCTGTGGTCTCAATCTGCCCACTCCTCAAGTATTATCACGTCAGGAATTTGTGACAAAGTCGGGGTCTCAATCTGCCTACTCTCCAAGTCCCGTCACTGGTTCTGTCTAAAGTCTCAATCTGCCTACTCCTCCGAGAGAACTGAGGAGTGAGGATTTCCGGTTTGTGGACCTGTATTTATATCTGGCTGGCGCGTTGTGAGCTGTGTGCGGGAACTGGGTTGGCGCGAAATGAGGGGATGCGAGCAATTAGAGTCTTTCTGGTGTTGGGAAGTCTACGTCCATAGTCGCGGGTGTTGAGGCAATTGGGCGTTTCTCTCGAGTGCTTCACGTATGATCATCCACCTATTTAAGAAAATAAACTTCTATGTCGCTGCGCTTTTTTGAGATACTCTATATAAATTAAACTCAAACCATTAAAGAGGCCGAATGAAACCCTACAACTTATGTATCTAACATTTTTTTGTAATATGTAACATAAAGAAGTTACGGGGGGCCGACGGACTTTTGGTCCGCAATACTCTCTTAGTAACAACTAGCAAATATGAATGGAACACGTGACTACAGTATTTCCATGGTTCCTTTAGATGGCTCCTGTATCGACTTCATCAATAATAATGATACTAATGATACTAACCTTTTTTTTTCCAGTACCTAGACTAATTATATAAATGTATAGGAATCTTCAAATAATACACATAATCACAAGAAAATATGCAAATGAAAATATTACACCCTTCTTGCACCCCCTCTGAATTATGAGCACAACCTCAAAAAAATTGAATGAGAAGGGGGGTCGTGTGGCATCTTGTTCGAAAAGGATTTTCATTATCTGTTCAGCAATACTGAGTTTTTCATATTTGGTGCAACCATAACTGAGAAAATTTGTTATTAAAATTTAAAAATATTGACACTGTAAATTATGTATCCGTTGAAAACCCTGAAACAGGTCGATTTCTATTCTCAATTTGACAATTTACAGTATGAAAATATTACTCCCTTCTTGCACCCCCTCTGAAAAAGATGCCACACGACCCCCCTTCTCATTTAATTTTTTTGGTGGGGTGTTCATAATTCAGAGGGGGTGCAAGAAGCGGGTTAAATTTTCATACTGTGAATTGTCAAATTAACAATTAAAATTGACCTGTTTCAGGATTTTTTGATAAAGTACATGTGTTTACGACAGACAACTAGGAAGAGGAATTAACAATAGGTTATAATTTGACATGAATGACATCTGTCATGTGGGAAGTCCTAGCTCAAGGTGACAGAGGACAGAATGGGATGCCCATGCTTCCATGGAACAAGACAACCTTAACCATAGTATCGTCTAATGACAGAACTATAGAAGAAAAAGAATTTATGTTTTTGTTTCGTAAAAATTATTTTTTATCAAAGGAGTGTAAGTGAGTCATTGAATATTACGAAATGTGAGAGGAAAAAAGGTGTATCAAAATAGTAAAGAGTTGAAAAGTTTTAAACTGTCAAACTGGACCTGTTCATTCTAGCATTGTAGATCCAATTCACAGACCCAGTTTGACAGTATAAAACTTTTTAACTCTTAATTTTTGGGAGGACCAACCATGGTCTCTAACATATGTGGATCCCGCTCTAGTGGACCATATGGTCGTAATTAGGACCATTCAATTTCAATGTTTTAATAATTTTTCTACCATGGTAGGTCATATATTTTATTGTTATTCCTAAATCTTTATTAACAATTTCATTTTTCCTTAGATCGACTTGTAATGTACTCAAATTTTGCTGAAGATGAAGAATTAATCCTTCAAAACATGTCCTCTCTCAATGTTAGTCTTCCGAGTACATGGCATCTACGTGATGTTAGTCCTCTGACTACATGACATCTACGTGATGTTAGTCCTCTGACTACATGACATCTACAATAAAGATTATTTTAAGTGGAGTTAGACTTTTTTCACCTTCCTACTTTACAAATTAGATGTTCACAGAGCCTTCTTCCAACTCAGTTATGCATCCAGAGTGATACCTGAGAAGTCTGTTTCTTTTGAATTTTCGAGTATTTGGTTCAGATATCAGGAGATTGCTTTACCCGCACTTTTTTGTGACGTATTTTCATATTTGTCAGCTAGAACTTCTTCTGGCTAGACAGACATGATCAGTGAAGTAAGTAACTCTTTTGGAACATATTTTTGGGGGTAATACCACGAGTGGTCGCAATACTATCGATAATTCTGTCCGAAATCAACGAGATCAAATTGCTTGGTAACCTCAAAGCAATTTGATCGAGTTAAAGATTTCTGACAGAATTATCGATTGTATTGTGAGCACGAGTCGTATTTATTGAGATAATTTCACGAACCAACCAAGTTATTATTTGAAATTTGATCTAGTAAACAAAGTGAATTCTTCAATAGTTGCAACTAATGAATAATTCTGTCAACCTGACGTTTATGTCATATTAGATTACAAGATGTATCATCGCTGTTTATATTTGTGGTTGACTTGACGACGTGGTCTTTCCGGATCGGAAAGAAAGGAAGCGAAAGAAAGCGTGTACTTTCGCGAAATCCCATTCTGATTGGTCCTCATCTCGCAGGAGACGCGACTTTCATATAGTGAGTGAAATTGTCAGTAGTAATACCACAAGTGATTGAATTTTCGCGATAAGTCTGTCGATTCATTTCTAAACGAAACTGAATTGTTTCGAGAAAACATTTTCTCGAATCAATTCAGTTGAGATCACAAATGAAAGACAGACTTATGACAAAAATTCAATCACGAGTGGAATTTTATTAGACTATTTCACAAACATTTTTGAATGCGTGCACAGCGTAATCAGCGTAATCAGCGTAATATTTGACGTTTAACTGTCACATGCACTGTAAACAAATCTGGTGTGATTCCGTTCACCAAAGAATTCTATTATCGACAGTTTCGTCTCTGTCTCTCCTATAAATTCAGCGTTGATGCGATCTCACTTATTCTGTCGACAATAGATATCTTCGGTGAACAGAATACCACCCCTGAAAACACCGAACTTGACTAGAGCTTCTGATTGGTTCATTTCGCTAGTGAGTGAAATAGTCACATTTGTAAGCCAGAACTTTTTCTCACTTCACAGATATTGCAATTAAAATGGTGCACATATTCCCAATCAATGACAACTTTTTGAATTTTCATGTAAATACCATTAATATATTCAGACACCAATAATCAAATTAATTTGAGGTGAGTAGACTTGATGAGAATCGTTGCATTTCAAGTGTTTCCGGTATATGTATTTAGTGTTGTTTGTTGTATGCATTACATTAACGTATGTTTTGTCATTTTATATAGTATTACAATGTCCCCCCTTTTTATATTGTAGACCTGAATAAGGAGAGAAACATCCGCCGAAACATTGGCAGTAAAAGTGTAAAACACTGAGCATTGTGTTTCGAAAGTCCACCTGCTCATGAATAAAGCAAGCAACAAATAAAAATTTTTGGACGTAAAAACAAATCAAAATCATTTATGTTGTAGATGTAATCCCTTATACCTTCCTTAGGTTACGGCCTCGCTGTAGAGAATACGATCGCATTACGACCGGCTTCCGAAAGCTAGAATAATGGCTGTAAATTTCCTACATAACTGGTCGATTTCGATCGTTAAGTTCGAGTTTATTAATTAATAGTGTAAGAAGCAGCATCCTAATTAATAAGAAAACATTTAGGCGAAATTTACGGTGGGATCTCTAAATGTGTCAATTATTTCTTGGAAATTGTTGATGTCTTGTTATACTGGCACCATATTGTTTCATCCTCCACATTCCACAATATTTCCGATTTTTTACTAGCGGTTACTTTAATGGGCCCATTCCGACACATTCGCGACAGTTTGGTAGTACTTGGCAACTGGATTTTTAGAATTTTTGATGCGTCAGATGCAGAGATTTTGATCTACTCTGTTCGAAAACAGGTAGGTAGAAAATCGCGGTTTACTAGACACCACAACATTTTATCAGATTTATACAAATCCACTTTTCAAAGACGAAATCGGTTCGAAACATGTTTCACTTTTCTTCAGCTGACCGCGGATAGGATGTTTATGAGCAACCACTTAGACACTCCAGCCTCAACACAGTTTAGAGTTTTCTGTAGGAGGCTTCGACATCTAGAGCTCAGTGAACTCGCAACCCGAAAGAAGTTCAATGAGCCCTTGAGAGTACGAAGAAGTGGCCACTCTGGGTCCGGATGGTTTACTACTGGTAAAAACAATTTCCTAGTACTCACCAACATTTGGCCAGACCTTATTCCAGAATGGTTTGTCGAGGGACAAAAATGTTGAGATCCCAAAAATAGAATATTTGTCGAAACAAAAGAACTACTAACAGACCGATAAAATGCCTGATGTGTTATAAGATTGGATCTTATACATGCTAAAGAACTAGTAACAGGCCGATAAAATGCCTGATCGCATGTTATTATAAGATCGAATCTTACACAAGCGAATGGGCACCGTGGTAGACAACGTACACGAGAGTGAGAGTGAAAAAAAGGAATCTTGTAGTTCTCCATGCAGTATGAACGTAACATTTCGATGGCCTTGATCCATCACAGCAAGGCGTTTGAAACAACATCGCATGAACATTGCATAAACCCTTCATGCCTTGCCTTCAAATGCCTTGCGGTACCCGTGATGAAACTAGCGCATGTGCTGGGTAAACACCAAGATTCCACACTATGCAGGTTCTGTGATGAAGGGGAAGAAAGAGTGTTTGAATGCCTGGGTCGCATAAGAATGGATATCTTTGGACACTGTTGAGCAGAAGATATCAGCCCACAGGGAAACCTCGTGAGAAATCTCCATGTTTTCATCAGGAGATCCGGAGTACGAGTTAGACCTGACAGCGGGGATCAGAAACGTTCAACATAGAACTACCTACACTTTGGCTGAAACCTAGCTGAGCAATAATGTTAATGAAAAAACCGAGATGCATTAAACATCTGATTTTGAGCTAGAGTCCAAACATGACAGATTATCTTCAGAAGAGTTGTGTTTCAGGGAGATTCTTTTGGCCCTTCTTTTTTGTATCTCACTTTCGTCATCCCAAACGGAGGCACAAGGTCCCCTAACGAAGGCCTTAAACTTCTTGCATCAGGTGAAAAAAATCTACTTGGAAATTCAAGGGTAGTCGAAGATACACACAGGCTATCAGCATGAAGTTTGGAATCGATAAATTTGCATTGGAGGACATAAGAGGACGAGCGCAGATAAATGAGAGGACGTCCAGATTATAGACGGAAGCATCGTTCGTCAACTGGATGCTAGAACGCTTACAGCTAGTTGGAACAACGCCACTCTCAAGGAGTTATTACTGTCAAAATATTTTCTCGCCACTTGCATCAGTGCAGACTTCAATAGATCTGATCTCAAGAACTTTCGGGAAAGATCTCTGCTTCTGCTTCGGAGTGATGGATCCGTTGCTCTGGTATATCTCTACCGACAACAAGAAGTTGAAGGAGAAAATTGGGAAACCAACCCAGAGATGATGCGCTCGCTATCCAAGGCAATTGTGAAACCAAAGATTCAATATGGGTCAGCTGTATGGTGGCCAGGTGCACAAAGTAGCCAGAGGTTGGCTTGGTTGATAATAACCGATGCACTGAGAACGACACCAACTGCAGTGTTGGCGGTATTCTTGGGTCTACCGCGGCTCCCAGTCTAGATCAACAAGGATACAATGGCAATTTGAGGATGCGGAACTCAGGAGTCTGGGAAAAGTATGACAATATAGACTGCATCGACTTAGATACTGTGCTCTCTTCATTATGAACAAAATATGAAGGAAGTTCGTCCAGTTCGCGTTTGACCGACAAACATGATTAAGGTGCAGTCATCTATCTAGAAGGAAGAGATGAACGAGAAAACTACACTATGGGTAGATACACAACATTTTCCCAAGCTGAATTGTTGGTCTTTCTTACCAAATCTATGGGGTAAGAGGCGAAAGAAGGCCGAGCAAGAAATACATATCTGTTCAGATTGTCTTGATGTAAAATTTCTGTGGTTCCACATGAGTTAACAACTGTTCACAGGGTCTGTCATTTATAGTTCATCAGCGTGTTTATGAGACATTCATTTCGACTCATTTCCATTAATAAATCTTCCAAAAGGCATGGATAGCTGATGACTGAATGTAATTTGTGCTCAAAAGCATTTATTTTGCAACTTCCTTTTGGGAGTCATGCTAAATCTTCATATCAAATAACTAGTTTCAGTTTGACGTTCGACTGAGGAAGAGGACCAAAGGAACACTAATTGTGGCAGTCCACGCGTGTTCACCCAGAGGCGGCGCATTCCTACACTCACAAAAGTTTTTTTTGCCATATTTCCTGAAGTTTTCCTTTTCTATTGGTGGGTAGAGTACAGTGTGAAATGTTCTGTTTAGTAGTGTTAGTTGGCCATTATACAGGGTGTTTTCTTTCTACGGCTCCTAACTGCAGAAGATGATTTGGTAGGTCATTTTGAGGAGAAAAGTTTCAATGAACATATGTTCGGAGTTACTTCGTTCCTGAGATACAGGGCGTAGAAATAAAAAAAAAAACAGTAATTATAAAATATCTTCTAAAACCGATTTGGTTGAAATTTGGTAAATTAATTTGAACTAATAAGGTGCTCATTTAGCCCTAACTAGATTGAAATTATTAGGACCAGTGGTGTCTAAGTGGGCACCATAGCCAACAATATTGTAAACAAAAGTACGCCGCTGACTTTTTTAGTAGATTTTTATTTTTTTATATCAATTAACTGGAAATACAACTTTTTTGTCTCTTGTATATTCTTCATATCTATCGTCATTTTAGAGAAGAAACAAAGGGCCACAAGACTTTTTTTTCATTATTTCGACTTTGAAGGCGGAGTTGAAATTTCGAAAAAAATAAAGTCAAAATTTCGGGAGAAAAGTGGAATTTTGACTATTTTCTCGAAATTTCGATATTTTTTTACGAAGTTTCATCTATTTTTTTTTTGAAAGATTGATTTTTTTCTCGAAATTTCAACTTTGCGGCTCTCCTACGCTTTCATAGTTTTTAGAATGAGTTGAAGTGAATTTTTTTGTTTTTACTCGAAAACGAAGCTAGCCATGAAGAAAATACAAGAGACCAAAAAGTTGTATTGCTTAGTATAAAAAAATTGAAATCTACGGAAAAAAGTCAGTGGCGGACTGTTTACAATATTTTGCCCACGGAGACGCCACTGGCTCTAATAATGTCAATATAGTTAGAACTGAATCAACGCCTTATTAGTTCAAATGAATGTACCGAATCGGTTCTAGGATATTCATTAATTTTATATTTACCGTTTTTTTTTTAATTTCAACGCCCTGTATCTCAGAAGCGAAGCAACTCCGGACATATGTTCATAAGAACTTTTCTTCTAAAAATGGCTTCATGAATCACTCCTGCCGTAGTTGGGAAACAACCTGTATATTAAGAGAAAATATTTACAAGTTCTATACTTAATGAACTCCTGATGCACACAGTCGATTCACCAATAACAGTTTGATCTAGATCGCCCCGATCCATTCATTTCTTACTTTCCTCACGTAGTATGAGTAACACGGAGAGAAAATAATGGTTTAAAAAACTAAAGAACACGCTTTATTTCCAATTTATTTACTCAAATGTAAAAAAAGAGTGGGTGCTTTCGATCTATGTCTCATATTTTTTGGTTTAATTTAACAATACTGAGCGTTCAAGAGCACAAGAGAACTTTGTCAAGCACCCACGCTTTTTTTACAATTGAGTAAATAAATTGTTAATTATTTTAAATTTCTCAGTCCATGTTGGGAGCAAAGCGTGTTCTTTAGTTTTTTAAACCCCGAAAACTATACCAATCTTAAATTCATAAACTATTACAAAAAATTCTTAATCTCTGACCCCGAAAACCCTCACACACTAATTTTGAATCGAATCAGATCATAATGACAAATCTCGTCCGCCATATTGCAGCCGCCATTTTGAATTCATGAATTTTGATAAAAAAATCATAATCTCTGACCCCGAAAACCCTTGCACACCAATTTTGAATCGAATCGGACCATTATCACAATTCTCGTCCGCCATATTAGAGCCGCCATTTTGTTTTTTATAACAAAAATGTCATATTGCATTGTCTCCAGAATTATCAACACATGCTAAATTTCAAATCATTCGGACGTCTGGAAGTGGGTGAAAATCATGTTCAGTTTCCGTTACATTCAGAAAAGTGAAGCTAATATAAGCGTGTTAAAAATACAGGAATTGCCAAGATATGGCATCGAAACTAACAATCACCTTCGAATATAGTAATTACTATTGCTGCAAAAAATATGTTGTTCGATGTTACAGCTACATCACTATACAAAAAAAAAAAGATTCAAAAGACTTATTGGTGAATTTATAGCTCATTCAAATATATTTCACAAATGAATTCATAAGTTAGGTAATCCAAATTAACATACAATCATTAATTGTCCTGTCAAAAAATTATAATGTTAAAATTAATAATAGGTATAATTTATTTAAATTATTTCTTTATTGAGGCAAACAAAGTAACTGTTTTAGTGCTGAGCACGTGTACTTTCGAAAGAGTTTCCATCACTTCACAATCCATTTGAAGGTATCATTTGAGTCATACCAGTTTTATTACTCCGTAATAAAATATAATGCTTGAGATGCTAGTCCAAAAGGAGGTTTTTACGTCCATTGTAAATTTATTGACCGGATACAATAGGAATGTAGTTATACTTTTTTTTTTTCAAAACTATTGATATCTTTTTTGATCTGGTATGAAAATAGATAAACTTGAAAGTACTACTTATATGTATATCGTTATAAATAAAATCTACTAAGTACTTCTCAATATTATTACGTAGAAAATAATAGTTGCTGTGAAATTGTCTTATGACCTTCAAGCCTCATCCCGTTATCGAGAACCAATTGTCGCTAAAGAAACAAATCCAATTATACAAATTATATCATGAAAAAACTTCGGTACAAAGTGTTTCCAAGGGCCTCTTGTTCAATTGAAGATGATCTCTAATGATCTGAATGTACAGTGCTCGTCTAGAATATGGAAACATAAATGTTCTTAGGTTCATCTGTAATGACCGGACATAATTCAATAACATTTTGTATATGTAAATTATGTGAAACTACGAACCTAGTTGTTTTGGAAATATGGGCAAGACAATATTTTCTGAGATGAAACAATAACATTTTTTAGTTTAAATGGATGACTCTATATGATTTTAGATTCTCTGCTGGAGTTATTTATTGTCGATTTGATGATACTATACTGAAGAATTAGCTAGACAGGTTGACATATTTTTCAATATCCTAGAACCCTTGATACAACGGGGGCATCGTGCATATCTCTTGAAAATAAGGTGTTTTATTTTCATCCGACTCATCAGAATATGAATGGCCATCGCCAGTACATCTCATTTAGCAATTTGCAAGTGAAAGGTTGATGAAAAGTTTAGCTATGAAATAAACACATTCTACTGAATTGGTCAATGTTTGTTGTTGGGCTTGTTTGTAATAATATTGTTACAGACCTGAAATTTGATAAAGACTTCTCGAATTGTTCGAGATCGTTCGATGAATTAGATGGAAAAATCTAGAAGCACTAACTTTTGTTCTGGATCAATCGTCGAACATTCTATTTGTGTTCTATTGATTTCTCAAGTTTTCTAGAACTTTATTTGTATATAAAAGCAATGCATTTGTTAGATGAGGGGAGTTAGTTAGAAAGTTACCTTGAGTTACCTTGGATACAAGTATTTTGACAGTGACTTGTATTACAGTGTTGTCAAGTAAAGTTTGATTAATAAAGGCGAGTTCATACCAGAGTACACTTATTTTTGAACCCGAAGACGCAACAATTGGTGACAGCGGCGGAATAAGTGTTACTGAAGAAAGAAAAGTAAGGCAGTTTTCCAGTATTTGATGGTGAATACTCGAGCAAATAATTACGACGAGATGGCGACATCAGCAGATATCCTTGAGTTTTTAAAGGAACAAGAAGCCAAACGAAAACAAGAACAAGTAGAGCTTCTACAACAATTCGAACTGAAAAGGAAACAAGAACAAGAGGAACAGGAAGCGCGGTTAGTCCAGCAGTTACAACAACATGTTGATCTTCTGCAACGTATTAGTCACAGTCAACAGTGCTTCCAGAATGAAATCACCGAAGTAGTACAAGAGGTCAGAGGAAAAGTCCAGGAGGTCAAAGGTGAAGTTCAAGAGGTCAAAGGTGAAGTTCAAGAAGTCAGAGGCGGAGTCCAGGGAGTCAACAGAAGGGTACAAGACGTCGAAAATGAACTGTCCAAAATAGATGAACGGGTGGCACGAGAGGTGAACAAGAAATTCAACGAAGAAGTGGATAGGATCAAGGAGAGGCTGGAAACGTTACACCTTCCACACAAGCGTGCACCATCTGAGGAAATCTCTCCCACTTACAACTCCGATAAGGCCTACACAAGTGAACATTTTGAAGCCTCCAACATTTGATGGACAATCCTCGTGGTCCATGTATAGACGTCAGCTTGAAGCGGCAGCAAACGCAAATGGCTGGTCCGAGGAAGAAATGGCCACCTCTCTAGTCCTGTGTCTACGAGGACAAGCATTGGACATCCTTCAGAACATCCCCGAGAGTAATCAGAAGGAATATTCTAGAATCGTTGAAGCTTTGGAAATCAGATATGGACAGCAATATCTCAAACAAGTATTTCAGAGCCAAATAAAGAGTCGATACCAAAAATCCAACGAAACTCTACAGGAGTATGGAGCCGACGTAGAGCGACTCATTAATTTGGCATACCCACAAGCACCGAAGGAGTTCATAGAACAAATTGGGGTGCAGACTTTCATCGACGGTTTAAGAGATACTGACATGCAGCAAGCCCTTCGACTAGGACGACTTCAAACCATAAGCGCAGCACTAATAGCATCTTTGGAGTTCGAGGCCGCGAAAAACGTATCAAGAAATACGAGGCCCAAGTTACGTGAAGTTAAATTCAACGAGGATTCTCCTACAAGCGAGGCGCTATTGAAGAAAATATTGGACTCCATAACAGCATTAAGCAACCGAGTGCCTTCCCCAGAAGAGAGGAAGAGGCGCTGCTATAACTGTGGGAAAAGCGGCCATCTACAGAGGAGTTGCTGGGAGAGATCGAGATCCAGAAGTCCAAGAAGAAAGAGGTCGTCATCAGAGAGCAACGAAGATAGATCGAGATCTCCGAGCTCAGGAATAGAGCAACGTGGGCGTTATACCAGAGGAGCCTTCAGGAGATCGACCACGCCAGAAAGGAGATCGACCACACCAGAAAGGAGACCTCAAACGTCTGAAAGAGGACTTGCTCCCAGGAAACCAGAATTAGTCGGCACTAGGGGGCGCGTGGCGACTTTCAGTGTTCAAAGCCCCAAGATCCATATATCGTCATTGAAGAAAAATGGTCAAAGTCTACTAATACAAGGCCACTTAGAAGATCGGAAATGCACCTTCACTATTGATACAGGAGCTTCAAGATCAGTCGTTCGCCCAGACCTCATAGAAGAATCTGTGAAGCCGATGAAAAGGAATATGGTTTTGGAAACGGCAACGGGACAAACCGCACCAGTCATTGGGGAAACACTTGTACACATCCAGATAGGACCTATTACCATAGAAAATTCTATGTTGATTGCGGAAATAAGGGATGAATGTGTTTTGGGTCTGGACATCATGGAGAAAAACGACTTCATCCTTAACATCAGACAGAAAATTTTGCGGATTGGCAATGAAGAAATCTTCCTGAGCAGATACAATGAGAAAACCCAACCAATTAAGATTTATGTTGACGAAGACATCCACATTCCGAAAAACTCCGAAACCATCATCATGGCCAGAATGGATAAAGAACCTGGAGATTTGAGCACTGGAATAATTGAAAATGGTGAATACCGCCAAGATGGAATTTTAATTGCCCGATGTCTTGTGAACACAGAACAACTAATTCCTGTCAGGGTTGCCAATACTTCGGAAAATAAAGTCCTTCTGAAGAAAAACGACCAATTGGGATTCTGCAAACCTGTCACTCGAGTTATCAATTGTGAAAACCACACTCAGGTACTGCGAAGAAATACCACTAACACCGATCAGAGAACAATAGACAAAATGATGGAATCCACGGAACATTTAACTATGGAAGAAAAGCAGAAGGCCAAAGAGTTTCTTGATAACCATCGTAACATTTTCTCGACAGAGACTTCGACGGGACGTACCAATCTAGTTCAACATCGCATCAACACCGGCGATGCCCGACCAATCCGACAGGCTCCGAGGAGACTACCGTTTGCCAAACAGAGAGAGGTAGCAGACATGATAAACAACATGATGGAGGATGACATAATTGAAGAAACCACAAGCCCATGGTCCTCCCCGGTAGTATTGGTAACTAAAAAGGATGGATCAACCCGATTTTGCGTGGACTATCGTCGACTGAATGACGTAACGATGAAGGATAGCTACCCATTACCAAGAATCGATGATACACTAAACACATTATCCGGTTCCACATGGTTTTCAACGTTGGATCTGAAAAGTGGGTATTGGCAAGTGGAAGTTCATCCTGATGATAGAGGAAAAACAGCGTTCTCTACCGGACAAGGGCTGTACCAATTCAAAGTTCTTCCGTTCGGATTATGCAATGCTCCCGCCACCTTTGAGAGGCTTATGGAACTAGTATTGAGAGGTTTGACATGGAAAATTTGTCTAGTCTACTTGGATGACGTCATAGTAATGGGAAGGACATTTGACGAACACCTGGATAATTTGGAAGAAGTATTTTTGAGGTTAGAAAATGCTAACCTGCAACTGAACCCAAAGAAGTGTTATTTATTTCAAAAAGAAGTTAATTTTTTAGGCCATGTCATCTCGGCCGAAGGAATTAAGACCGATCCTGCTAAAATCGAGGCTGTTAGGAGTTGGCCACGTCCTAGGGATAAACATGAAGTAAGAAGTTTTCTGGGGCTATGTACCTACTACAGGAAGTTTGTTCAAGACTTTGGTAAAATTGCCAAGCCACTCCACCGCTTAACTGAGAACAACGTTCAGTTTGATTGGAGCCCTGATTGCCAACAGTCGTTCACTGAACTGAAGAAGAAATTGACAACTGCGCCTATTTTGGCTTACCCACGAGAACAAGGCACTTTCATTTTGGACTGTGATGCGTCTCAGCAAGGCATTGGATCAGTTTTATCCCAAGAACAGGATGGCGAAGAGAAAGTAATAGCCTACTTTAGTAAAACTCTGGGCAAAGCTGAAAGGAATTACTGCGTTACAAGAAAGGAGCTTCTATCGATAATCAAAGCCATTGAACATTTTCATACCTTCCTCTATGGCAGACGTTTTCTCGTAAGAACTGATCACAGCGCTTTACAGTGGATAATGAATTTCAAGAAACCTGAGGGTCAGGTTACGAGATGGCTAGAGAGACTCCAACAATACGACTTCGAAGTTATTCATCGCAGTGGCAGGAAACACAGAAATGCAGACACATTATCAAGACGTCCATGCTTGGAACAGCATTGCTGATATTGCCAGAAACTTGAAAACAAAGAAGTCAACTTTTACAATGATGAACATAGCAAGGAAATTCTGCAAGTTACCACCGTAAGAGTAGAGTCTGAAGAATCTGATTTATGGACCACAGAAGATATGAGGAAGAATCAGTAGAAAGACAACAATTTAAAGTTAGTCCTAAGCTGGCTAAAAAATGGAGTTAGACCTGAGTGGCAGGAAGTATCCAAGTTTGGTGCAGTTGCCAAGGGAAACTGGGCTCAATGGGATTCCCTATGTCTTCGTGATGGCCTATTGCATCGCAAATGGGAGAGCCCAGATGGAGCAACTGTGGTGTACCAACTGGTCCTGCCGAATGCACTTACTAAAGATGTGCTCGAGCAACTTCATAGTAGTCGTGCAGGTGGACACTTTGGAATCAAGAGGACCCTTGCTAGAATTCGAGAACGATTCTATTGGATGAATTGTCGTCGTGATGTAGAAGAATGGTGCAGAAGATGCGACCTATGTTCTTCAAAGAAGGGACCCAAAACCAGAAGTCGAGGGAAAATGGCTCAGTATCTTTCTGGAGAACCATTCGAAAGAGTAGCAGTTGACATTCTTGGGCCGTTTCCTGTTACCGAGCAAGGAAATAAATACTTGATGGTAGCCATGGACTATTTCTCCAAGTGGCTTGAAGTTGTGCCCATTCCAAACCAGGAGGCAAAGACCGTTGCAAAGGCCTTCATAGAAAATGTAATAGCCAGACGTGGAGTCCCACTAGAATTACATTCTGATCAAGGACGAAACTTCGAATCTGAGTTATGGCAAGAAATAATGAACATTCTAGGTGTGAAGAAGACTCGTACCACAGCCCTACATCCACAATCAGATGGTATGGTTGAACGACATAATAAAACCATCAGCCAGTACCTGTCGATGTTCATCTCCAAAAATCAAAAGGATTGGGATGAGTTGGTACCACTATTTCTCCTATCCTATCGAAGTTCCCAGCATGAGTCCACCGGATATACCCCTTCAATGTTGATCACTGGGCGAGAAATGAAACTACCATGCGATCTGCTATTTGGAATGCCACCCAGAAGTACAGAGGACAAAGTCCTACCAGAATATGTCCAAGAGTTGCGAGAAAGACTGGACCAAGTTCAAAAATACATCAATGATGCATTCACATTCATTGAAACAAGTCAAAAAGCTGTTGGTGGAATACCGATTCCAGAAAATAATAATAAAAATTGAATATTCTGATGTATTCAACTGAAATGAATATTGGGGCACATTAAATCAGATGGCTTGCTATCCCATTGCTCAGATATGGGCGGAACTAAAATGAATGAAGTTTCAAAAAGGCTGCTTCTACGAATGATCAACATAAAACTTATTTATTTTAGATAGAATGAATGCTTGAGGAGAGTTGTTAGTCGCCACTGATCCTCTGTATATTGCGGACTTTGAAGAACTCGAAGTTAGTTTATTGTTATGATGTGGTTTGTTATGAGATAAGATTTGTGAAATTTGGAACTTTTTGTTATAAAAAAAAAACTGAAACCTGCCTAGATATTTTAACCAACACTGGACATCTTCATCCTAACATCTAGAAAATTCAACAGAAAGGGCATCAGGTATGGCCCTATTCAAATTTTACTACTTTCTGAACAATCAAGTTCATCCCACGTTGAAAAACCTGTGATTGGTTGTAAATTTTAAATGAATTATCAGTAATGACTATTTTCAAAACAGGTTGGACATCAAAATTCTGAGAATATCAAAACTCATAATTATTTGAAGAAATCACAAGAATTCCTCAATAAATGACACTGTATGCAAAATGAGTGAGGTGAAGGATGACATATGACAAATATAAAATTTTAGATGAATATGGAATCATAATGGAAACCAGAATTTAAGAAAATGGTTTTTATTAACCAAATTTAGTTTTTTGCATTATAATAATTAGTCTGTATAAGTACTTTCAAATAGTCAATAGTTCAATAGTCATCAAGAAGTTTGTGAAACATCGCAAGTTCTGATTGGCGAAAAGATAAACTTGTGGTTACTGAATAAGTTGTTGCAAAAAGTTCAGGGTAGTTTGCAGAAAATTTTGGAGAATGAAATTCATGAAAATTGGTTTCAAGTAAAATAGTTGTAAAAGTAAGTTTATGGGACTTATGCGAGAAAAAAAAAGGTTGTTTACTTTTCAGGCTATGCCCTTCCGACTCTTGAAAATCAATCATTACTTTTTCAGGAAAAAATTGCACGCAATGCCTGTTTGTCAATGTTTTTTTTAGACGCTAACCAACCCATATTTCACAATTACACAAACACAATTGTTTGACTTAAAAACTCGGCCTTCTTGTAACCGTAAATATAACCTACAATGTTAGTAATTTGGGGTAAAAAAAACTGTGGAAAGTTCAAATTGTCTTCGAAAATTCGTCAAAATTTTGGGAAACGCTGTCGCCGAACGTCAGCTGACCGGAGCAGAGCCGCAATAATACTGGAACTGCCGGGGGTGGAAAAAACTGTGTAATTTCGAACAGCGAATTCCAAGACTTTTAGACACCCGCCCTTCTCGGGAGTGCAAGAGGTTAGATTACAACCTGTATATGTTACCAAATTACCATAAAAGTAGGAGCAAACGAGTATAAGATTAATGAAAACATGCTCGCTTCGATCGTTATATCATGGTTTAGGGCGAAAGAAAGAAGTTGTTTTAACCCAACCTAAACTAACCTGAATGCAACCATTTCACATTCCAATCGCTTATCTAATCTAACATAAGATTTATTGAAATATCGTCGCTTTGCTCGCTTACCTTATCATCTTGCGAGCGAAGCAAGGATATTTTAATGCATATTGTCAGTTGGGTTATGTAAGCGATGGTACTGTGAAGTGACTGCATTGAACTTGGATAGCGAGGTAAGTCTAGGTTGTTAGGTCAGTTTCCCCCCTTTTTCTTCCCTAAGCCGCGAGATAACGAGTGAAGCCAACACATTCCCATTGAACTTATCTGTAAAGTTAAATTAGGGTTTGTACTGTATACTGAATACGATTGCATTCAACATGAATGGCGAGGTTAGATAAGGTTAAGTTTTTTTTTTTACGTTTGCTCTTAGTTTCATGGTGATTTGACAACATTGGATATTTTCGAACATGATGAATAACATGTGACCAAATTACTGCAAGAACAAATAAATAACTAACATTAAAAGTTAGGTCTACGATTATAGAAAGCTCGTATTTTTGTGTAAAACATTTGTTTTTGGTGCTTGTTATTGTAGATAGGAATTGATCAGCATATGAAATAAAGGTTGACAAAAGAAGGAGGTATTTTATGCGATTTCTAACTGAAAAATTCGTGTTTAAAAACGGTCGAATTTCAAGATTCGGAAGAACTTGAGAAGTACTTGATCAATGAAGTGCACTAAAGTAACCTTTATCAATCGGACAAACTTTGAATCAGATCTAACAAACTCACAGGGTGAGATACTATTCAGTGACAGGAGCCAGCAGCGGACAGCAGAGAACCAGCTGAACTAGGTACAGCCATAATGTAAATAATCCAATGTAAATAATTCACAATTAATACCCCCAAGTGCACTTAACTCCATTCATAAAAAATGTTTGCCCGTAATCCAACTTTCATCGTATAGACTATATCAGTAGTTTCACTCACATCTCAACAATATACTGGGTAATTCAAATTCGAGGGCCACCATTGGGATTTCGGAAACTATAAGAGATACAAAGATGGTTAAATTGGGGCAAATTTGCGCATCTATGTGACCAACAATATGCCGTTAAGAAAGTTTCAAAATTCCGAGTATATCCGGAGATATACGAAAAAAAACCGATATTTTGAAAAACCATTTTAATTTTTTTCTGGCGTTATTTGATGAAGGACATCAAAATAAACAGTACATTTACATTGCCATTTTGTCCCCGCTATACGACGGTATTTTCAGATTTACCATCCAACGTTTCGTCTGTTGGCCACCATCATCAACTTTATTTTTTCTTATGGGCGTCATATTGAATTGTTACAAATTTAAATAGTTTTTTTCATTCTGATTCAAACGATGTATAATATGTGATACTTTGTTATGTCACAACTTCGCATAACATTAAAAACATTATTGTTACCCCATTATTTGTCACGTCTGCTGTTATTCTCAAAGTAAGAATTACGTAGAATGTTTTTTTTAATAATAAACGAGATATAATCTGATTAAACTAGTTTTTAATGAACTTTATTGAAAATATCTGTCTAACTACAAATTAACGAACGAAATGACACATCACTGACGAAGAAAAATCTGAAACATCAAAGCAAATGCTCAAAATTTCTGCCTTCTTCCTGAATACATAGGCGTGCTCGCCGTCCTAAGTTTTCTACAGCCCTTGTTATATCCCTTCTTCTTATTGACCGACACTGTTCAATTATGCTACTCCTAAGATCCTCAACATTATTGAATTCTTGTTGGCCATAAACCCGGTTTTTTAATGTGCCCCACAAAAAAGTGTCAAGTACTGTAAGGTCAGGAGACCTTGCTGGCCATTTCACATGACCATTATTTCCAATCCACCTATCTGGGAATCTTTCTTGTAGGTATTCACATACTGCTCTGATATTATGTGGAGGGGCACCGTCATGTTGAAACCAATATTGATTTAAATTTACGAGAGGTAACATATCTAGATAATCCTCAAAAGCGCCTCGGAGAAACTCCAGATAAGTTTGTCCATTGAGTTTTCTATTTAAAAAATAAGGACCAATGATTTGATCTCCACAAATTCCAGCCCACACGTTCAAACTGAACCGTACCTGTGGCCTAACTGCTCTAAACTCTCTGGGGTTGTTCTGACTCCAGATGTGCTCATTATTTCTATTGAACATACCACAATCAGTGAAAGTGCTCTCATCCGTCCAAATGACCTTTGAGAGAAATTGGGGAAAATCATTTCGATTCATTAGCCAATTACAATAAGCCAATCTCCGTTCAGGATCACCTGGGTATAATTTTTGGCAAATCTGAAATTTGAAGCATTTTAGACCATTTCTTCTGAGCTCCCTCCAAACACTTGTTTGTGGCGCACCTGTATTTAGAGCAACTTCATGTGTTGAAACTGCTGGATTCATATTTATCTAAAAAACAGACAAGTAAAAAAAATTAATATTTTAATAAGAGGATAGAAGTTTATTACCGCATTTTGAATATTGTTTCTCGTATTTTCATCTAATCGATTTCCATATTTATTCCTCGGTTTTTTGAAACTACCATACTCGGTAAGGTTTCTATCTAATTTTTTGAATAATGTTCTTGCGGGTTGTATTCTTTCTGGGTATAGTTGAAGATACATTTCTGCAGTTCTCTCAGTATTACTGTCCATTTTACGTTTATTATCACTTTGAATTTGTGACAGCAGACGTGACTACGTGACAGATAATAGTGTAACAACGAATCAACTCATTTAACAAGTGTTTTTGACGGAGTCAGAGCCTACTTGAAAATTCTAGTTTTTGTGAAATATAAAAGGTTGTGACATAACAAAGTATCACATATCATACATCGTTTGAATCAGAATGAAAAACACTATTTAGATTTGTAACAATTCAATATGACGCCCATAAGAAAAAATAAAGTTAATGATGGTGGCCAACAGACGAAATGTTGGATGGTAAATCTGAAAATACCGTCGTATAGCGGGGACAAAATGGCAAAGTAAATGTACTGTTTATTTTGATGTCCTTCATCAAATAACGCCAGAAAAAAATTAAAATGGTTTTTCAAAATATCGGTTTCTTTTCGTATATCTCCGGATATACTCGGAATTTTGAAACTTTCTTAACGGCATATTGTTGGTCACATAGATGCGCAAATTTGCCCCAATTTAACCATCTTTGTATCTCTTATAGTTTCCGAAATCCCAATGGTGGCCCTCGAATTTGAATTACCCGGTATAGTGCATAGAGTGGAGAGTGGAAATAGACCTGCGCAATATCAAAGCACAATATATTTTAAGATTTTAATAATTTTTTTAAATATAATTCAGAATACCTACTGCAACAATTTTGATAATTGATAATAGTTATTTCAGTGATTTCAGTTAGCTTTCTCATAGTATAGGTAGATTAGATAACATTTGAGTTGAACATTTCTTGTTTTGCAACAATTTTGAATATTTACATGCGATGATTCGTAATCGATAATAAGAGTTTCATAAAATAAAAAGGAAGATTAAATTCGAACGAATTAGTAAAGTTTATTGACGAAAATGCATACTATATTTCATATTATACATTTTTACATCAAGAAGAAGCCCAAAGCTGCAACCTTCTTGAGAGTTAGAGCATCTCTATATTCTATGTTCTATATATTCATCTTTAGATGGAGTCAAGGCCCTAATTGCAGTGCTTCTATAGTTACTTCTGTGGGTACTGAGGTTATCGTAGGACCATCCAAAAAAAAACAGTGATCAATTGACGGAATCGAGCATTAGCTCTCCGTCCCGTACCGTTGGACTATATTCTGTTTGATGTTTGCTGACAAATCTCCTATGGTATAGGAAACGTATTAGTGGACAGATTCAACGACTGTTATCCTGGATAAAGACAGAGGGAATAATATGTGGAAGCCATTTGTAAGAAAGCCGTTCAGAAAATTTGTAGATTGACTGTTCCAAAAGTCCATTCAAATCAACTTCAGTTTGATTCACTTGGGGAGTTATCGCATAGAAATGTTAAGAGTCTCCGTTACTGAATTTCGTGATGAAGTTGAGTTATATGCAAATTAATACAGTCACTTTCATAAGGTCTATAGAAACCAACTAATGAACACATTCAATCATAGTCCGTTAGCGATATTCCGCAATTTCACACTCTTCACTGTATTCCGCTTTGATGAATTGCATCGATTGAGACAGAAAGGCTTATTTCCACTCCTCGTCACATACACTCAAATATCGTGAGAAAATCACGTCAAACCCAAAAAAGTCGACACATTCCACAACTGATAACGCCAAAGAATTCAATCCATAATTTGATCTGATCAGAATAAACTGTATTATCGACAAACTATATCTCATATAAGTTTATAAATAATAAGTGATTATACAGACTGTGAAAGCAGTAAAAATACTTGAATCCGTCTACGTCAAACGTGATATTTGCTAGACATCTTCTTGCTAAAAGGAGACAACAAATAGGTGAAAAAATTTATCAGTATTTCCAGATATTAAAACTGCTGGGGAAGAACTGTAATTTCCAAGCAGTATCCGCTAAACAAAATAAAACTGATTGCATTCGAGATTCACTCATCAATGGTCTCTTATCATCTCATATACGACAGAGACTGCTCTACAACAAGCTTCGAAGATGTATTTATCCAATCACGTGTTAGAAAATGCACATAAAACATCAGAATCTTCTTGAACTTCTACAATATATCTCAGTGTACATCTGGAAGTAAAATTTCTCCTCGACCATTAAAAAATTAAGTGATTTCGAAATCATTTTCAATAATAGGACATATACATTCTCACTTTCGAATTAGAATATGCATTCTGAAACACTTGCTGTCTTATGCATTTCGCCTGTATTTCTATTCCATAACAAGGTACGATATGAATATTCTAACACTGTTAGCAATAATAACGTTAGCCTATAGTGATAAGATGTCAATTGAAGTGTCAAAATAATTTTCGTTGGCTTTTCTTTTGATTATATGTAAAATTTGTGATTGTGAAGCATCCACTGTCTATAACTCGGTTAGAATGAAAATTCGCGATGCTCGTGATCTTCACGCCGCCTCTTGCTCGCACTCGGGACTTCGCACTCGCATCGAACTTTCATTATAACCTTGTTACAGAATATACTATTCTGAACCTTCTCTAATGTCATATCATACAACTTCTGCATATTCAGGAACTTCAAATGTATTACACTGAAAATCTTATATTTGTGGAAACAATAATCACCACAGATTTATTTGCCCTGTCAAATACCGAATCTGTAAATTCTGTAGGAAAATATGACATTTTGCCAACGTATGCATTAAACTTAAGTACAGAAAAAATAAATCCAAGTTGCACAATAAATATTATAATGCATATACATACGGTGTGCGCCAATTTTGGATATTCAGTTAGTTTGAGTAACCAAACTCAGAATAACTGCGAATTTTAAAGTTTCGCTTTTATTTTTGAGGCAAGGCTTTGTTTCAGTTTCCTCCTGCTAGACCAAACTCCATCTTTTGTTTGATTCGCTTTGGAAGTGTTACGGCATAGAAATGTTAACTCTGCGGGACTAAATTTCATGATACATTTGTAATCCAGTAACGACAGACAAACTCGAGCAAAAAGTCAAGAATGAATTGTAGCACTCTGAAACTCGGCACATGACATCTCGACATCATGTATTATTAGAAAACAATTGTTTACCAATAAATCAGGGGTGGAACCTAAAAATTTTTCATTAAAAATAAATTTTTTTGTTGTTATTTCAGAAAACATAAGATTTATCAAAAAACAATTTCGATAGGTTGAGAGATAATTCCATTCTCTACGAGAATGATTTTCAGTAATCCTTATGAAATACGCTCGTTTTAGAAGATGTGGTTTAACGGCGACGTCAAATTTCATGCTCGCGCTAATCAGCCACTGCAAGTTCAGGCAGGGCCGAAAATTAGATTTGTCATAACTTTGATAAAAATTAAAGTAGGAGTAAAAGAAAAAATGCATATCGTTCCTGAAGACTTCTACTTCCTCATACAGATATAATATGTGAGTATCTGAGTACCTAAAATGTGTTTTGTCCCACTTCACATAACCCTTCTACGATATTTACGGAGGATCCGAAAGTCACGGATATTTTAGTTGATATGAAATAATTATACTGAAGCAGGAATCAGTACCCTCTTAGGACCATAGGCAACGATTTAAGACTAATGAGACAAGTCTCACTTATACATACCAAAGAAAAAACTGGGTTTTACTTCTGCCTCAGTTTTCAACTCACCCATAATCCCGGCAATTTCTGAAATAAATGTTGAAAATAATCGCTCATACACATCCTACATAAAAAATGAAGTATATATATGCAGTATATGAATAAGCGATTATTTTCAACATTTAATGAAGAGAATGCCGATTTTATGGGTAAGTTGAAAATGAGGCAGGAGTAAAACACAGTTTTTTCTTTGTCTTTAGTATAATAATTCCATATTTACTAAATCATTCATGATTTTCGGATCATCCGCAAACATATCCGTGAAGTGTGACAAAACACATTTTAGATACTCAAATACTCGCATATTATATTTTCATGAGAAGGTAAGAGTCTCCAGAAACTATATAAACTTTTCCTTTTTCTTCTCCGATCATTTTTAGCAGAGTTACAAATCATCTATTCGGCTCCGCCAGAACTTTCAGCGGCGGATAAGGGTGAACCTGAAATTTGATGTCGGCGTTCAATCACGTTTTCTGAAAAAACGAGCGCATCATAAGAAATTACTAGGAATTATTTTTGTGGAAAATTGAATTGTTTTTCACCCTGTTGAGTTGTTTTTTCGATAAATCATATATTTTCCAAGATTACAGCAAAAATATATTTATATATTTTTAAACGAAAAAAAAATATGTTCCACCCCTGGAATTTTGGTAAACAATTTTTTTTCGTGTTTATCATGGTTCCAACTACTAGAATAACAAATTTGGTGGTGCTACAATCGATTCTTGTCTCAAAACCCAATCGTACTGGATTATTGAGTTATATGCAAATTAATACAGTCACTTTCATTAGGTCTATAGAATTGAGTAATTTCACACCCTTCACTGTATTCCGCTTTAATGAATTACATCATCACATACACCCATATATCGTGAGAAAATCACATCAAACCCAAAAAAATCGACACATTCCATAAGTGATAACGCCATAAAAATTCAATCTATAATTAAATTTCTCCTAGCGATGCCTGGCGTTCTCTTTCTAATGTTCTGTGTGCATCTACCGGTAAATGTAGTAATTCTATATTATTAAAAATTTATTGTAGGTTGTTAGGCTAATTTAAAAATTGGCTTTGATTACAGTTTTGGCCGGTATAATTTGTGGTTTGCACTCAACATGTAATTTATTAGGTGATTTGAGGCTTAACCTACTCATCCGAATGACATAATATAACAGTGGTAAACCGTGGTCAATGAAATGACAATTTAGAAGTGTATATATGCGTCAGGTATGGTCCGACTGTTTTGAATCGGTTGTCGGCTGAGATAGTAATTGCCCAAAACGTTTTAGATGTAATAGGGGAGATAGGGGCAATGCAATAGCAATGGATTCATGCTTTGTATAAGACTCGAGACTGAACCGAAACTGGTCACTCTTCAAGAATTTTGAAATTAAATAATAGTGATCATCGATGAGACCTAACGACATTGTTTGTTGAGATTTTATAATATCATTCAGGATGCGTTGCAAATAATAATGTGATGACATTCTGAACTTTGAGAAAATAATTCGCCAAGATGTTAAAAAAAATAATTGAAAAACATTTTTGAAAACAAGCTTTTACTCAAATGTGATAAAAAGTAAATAATAATTTCTTCAAATATTTAATGTGGGTTATTCTGTGAGTTAGAGATTCAATAGAGATTGAAGCTGTAACTGTCAGAATTACCTGCATCATACATCTGAAGAAATTTGTTTTTGCTTTTAAACGCATTTGAACTTTTTTTATTATTTTATTTTGTTCTCTTCAATTAGTAAGTACGCACTAATCTTTGGATTTCTGATAAGTCATGGTTATTAAGTTTTTAGCTATCTAGCTCTTCATCGGGCATGCCATCTGAGTAATGAGTCGTTCCTCATCCTGGAGCCGCCATTTTGAATTCATGAATTTCTGCAAAAAGTTCATGACGTTTTACTCTAAATACCTCCACATACCAATTTTGAAAAAAACTCGACTATAATTCCATATCTCGTTCCGCATTTTGAATTTATGAATTTCGTAAAAAATATGAAAGTCATCGGTTTCGAAAACCCCAACATAACAAATTTAAATAGAGTTGAACCATAAACACAAGAATCGTTCACCATCTTGGAGCCGCCATCTTGAATTGATAATTTTTGAACACTTTTGAATCGCAGCCGACCCTAGTCACAAAACTAGTCTGTCATCTTGAAGTCATCTCGAGTGATTGAATTTTGACGATAAATTCATAATCTCCAGTAACAAAAACGTCCAAATACCAGTTTTTATCGAATCAGACCATAATCAAAAAACTCTTCCGCCATCTTGGTCTGTTATGTTGCATTCATGAATTTTGAAAAAAAAAATCATAATCCTAACTCCGAAAAATTCCTAGTATCAATTTTGAATTGAATCTAACCATAATCACAAAACTAGTCCGGCATCTTGAACTCGTCATTTTGAGTCCATAAATTTTGACAAAAAATTCATAGTCTCCGATCCCAAAAACATCCGATTACAAATGTTGAATCGCATCGGACCATTCTCACAAAACTCGTCCGCCATCTTTATTCTATGAATTTTGGCAAAAATATTTGAAAACAGACGTTCCTGGGTATTGAACCAGAAATGTCACCATAATAGAGACATTTTTATATACAAAACGTAGGTGATGTTCAGGTCGGTCTGGATACCTTCCATGTCGACGTTTTCTGGACACATTTGCAGAAATCCAAATGCACATGCAGTTCTGGGTAACCTATAATTAAGTTTGCGTTCTTAAATGGGAAGATTGTGACTCGAAGATACATTTTCTGCTATATGTAATTCAATACTCGTCGTGACATAAGCCAGGGGAGTAGTTTTTGTCTGACGGGTAATCATCACAATAAGGTGAATATGGGAGTGAAAAGGGGAAAAACATCGTTATTGAAAGATCTCTCAAAAGAACTCTCTGAGCATTGTGTTCATATATCTTTCTACACAATGATAATATTCTATAATAATAATAATAAAGTATTATTATTGATATCCATTTTTAAATAAGTCACGAATGACACTCTGTAAAATGTGCGAAAACAGAACGAAATACGCATTTACTATAACCCCCGATAACTGACCAACAGTTCTGACGCTTCCGTCCGAACATTGGACTTGTGACATGTGAGAGAGAATTTATTGACCCACCAGAAAAAGTTTCTCTCTACTCATTGTGGTGATATTATCTCCGTAGTTTTCAGCCATAATAGCGTCAAACTTGGTATTGTTGGATTCCTTATGATAATCCCTAACCGATCATGCAATGATATACCGAGTGCTCTATTTAAAAAATTTATTGAATTAGTTTTTTATCTTCTACTTGAGCCTTCCAAATTTCGTTGCAATATATCGGGTGGTTCAAAAATTAGTAGGGGGGAACGGACTTTAGACTGGCACTGTATAATAATTAATTATTATTAATTATAGTGCTTGCGAATCGTTTGTCAGATTTCATTCGAAGTCGCCAGAAGAACGAAATCATTTTATTTGTCAGGTGGCGGTTACATTGGATGAGAATTCGTTCGAAAAGTTCGTACGAATTCATACGAACACAATAGTAATTATGGATTTTATCTCAAAGTTTTAGTTTTTTGAATCATCATGAAATATTTTTAATGAAACGGAAGAGAAGAAAAGGTGTACCTATGATGTGATATTGTTTGCTTTTTTGATCCCACAGGGATCATCTTTCGCAATCCATTCATGTTCTCACTTCACTGAAACCACAAGAAAAATGCAAGCTAGTCGTACGAACAACTATGAAAGAAATAAAATATTTTGGTCGTATAGAAATCTCGTACGAATTCGTAACAAATGGTCGTATATATAACCACAAAATGTCAATATACGCATTTGTTTACTGCCAAGGAGATGAATACGAACAGTAATTAGCTGATACTTTTTATTTTGGTAGAAAATATAGAATAGAATACCTCGTAGCTGAGCATTCTATTTAATAGTATTATAATGAAGTAACTTAGCAGTCGGTGCCGAAACTCCAAAAAAAAGGGGAACTTGTTTACTTTAAGATGTTGTATTGCCGTTGCAGTTCACACATTGGACAGCAGAAGTAATTTTTGAAGAGTTCTCTTACACAGTCATTATTCCATCTGGATCATATAGTGGGGATCCTGTTCAGGATACAAATCAAAACTATTTTGGAAATGTATCTATATTTTTTTTCTCATAATCCTGATCAACAATTGTTTGTGTTTTTGTATAAATTTTAGAGAACTTCAAAACTAAAATTGAAATAAAATAATATCTTACTTCAAAGTTAAGGCTAGCCTTTTTTTGTCCTGATATACATTCACGGATATTTGATTGCTTGAATATGGTTCCTCAAATTCCGTTGAATATTCTAAAATATTCTACAAACTTATTAGGTTACTCAAATAATTCTGGAAATAACGTACTCTCCGTTAATTGTGTATAGTCAAAATTGGTCTTAACGTGTGTTGAATCATACCCGTTCAAATAAAATCCCAATGATACATGAGACAGACTTATACGATTTTCACATGCGAAAAGCAGATGTGTTGATAATAATAATTTTCAGCAGCGCTAACCCGCACGATAAGACCGATTTGGACAATATCAATAACACTTTGTTGTCATATTCACTTTTTTCCGTTAGTAGTAAAACTTTCAATAACGGACTACATACTAATAATATTCTTCAAAATTATCATTATTGATATCTCTCTGTACGCAATTTACGAATTACACTCTGTTAAATGTGCGAAAACAGAACAAACGCATCCACTATAACCGTAGCCTAATGTAAGATGATTTCATGTTTTCCAGTTTCCACATCAATATTATCGTTTTCGAAGAGCTTTTTTTTTCTGGGAATATAAGAGGAAATTGTTGCTTTGACCCTGGAATCCAAACTTTCTCAAATTTTTTCAGGCTGAGTAATAGGCTTAGAGAACTCTAAAGGCAATTCCTTTCTGTTTTTTCTTTTGGTCCCAATGATTGTTAGTTTATAAGCAGTAGAGAGTGTATTTGCAACAGCCATACTGGTGAAGAAATTGTCCATCGTCATTGGTTGACAAAGACGAGACAGAAGAGAAACATTGAAAAACTTTTCACAGACATACTTTTATTCAGATTTGTTAAAAAGTACGAAAAATAGGTTATTCTGTGAGTTATAGATTCAAAAGCTTACCGATTTCCCATTCAAACCAAAAACTTTGCGCAGCAAGCTTCTGAATCTGTAAGTCACAGAATAGCCTATATTACAAATTGAAATATGTAAACTTCTCGCTAACTCTCTTGTTGAATAAAAAATGGATACTTCCAAGCTGTTTCGATCCGGTTCTGTGAGAGATTGATTGCATATTCAGTGATCAACCCCTGTAGATTCTTGAGCATAACATAATATTTGCTTTGATACCAACAATAGTTCGTTAATTTTTTACCGATAAAAACATCCTGCACGGACAGAAAATAACGTTAGGATTGTTGTTATTAGTTCAGAGAATGGGCTGTGGTATGTCGCCAGGTGTCACATTTGATTGAATAGAGAACTGAAAAATAGCGGTTGTTCCCACTAAGTACGCCTAATGTTTGTTCACATCTGCCATTAGCGATTAAATAGGAAGTGATAGAATACTTCTCAACAATAATACTTCAACGACTCTCAGTGGAATGTTTCATAATTGCAGTTGATGGATATATTTCATAAGGAAGTGCCATGTGTATTTTTTCGAAAATTCGTCCGAGAGTAGCGTTACTCGATTGAAATATCAACACTTCACACACCTCATTCGAAACTGAATTAATTCCATCATGTGGTCCTTGTCATACTCACTGGAAGGAGTTTGAATTAGTGCCCAAAGAAACTTCCAATTGTTAGGAATTTTGTTTAGTTTGCTTCACACCAAAAAGGAAGGAGAACATGAGTACCTAACCAGAGGTGGACTATAGGGTAAAGAAAAATAAAATAATCAAACAAATTACAGAATCATTATATCAAAAAGACAAAACAATATTTTTTGGGTAATCGTAGCTAGATATCACCAGCTTAGTCGATTCATAGTACTAGTTTAGAAAAATGTACGCCTCAACTGAGTATTGCAGTTATATCTCAAATACGTAACACTGATCTCTGGCCGGAACCTTTGTCCAGTGAAGGATACATCCTAAATGAGTTAGTTACACATGAATGGTTCCATATATGTTGCTTCTAAATCCATCCTACTCCAGTACTATATCACATTGAAATACTGGATAAAGAATAGTACATTTTTTATCTAGTACAGTAAAAGCATTACATTGCATTGAAGGTTGTTCCTCATAACGCAGTAGAAGCTTCATCGAGCCTTGAGTTCGTTAGAATAACGAAATTTTTGGCTGTTTGTCAATAAGTGCATAATCTAACTTTGATATCCATGGTTCGTTACAAATTAGGTTTCAACTGGTGACTGTAGGTGTCACCAAGTTACTTTTCGTTATATCCTGTTAATGCAGGGTACTATAATTTCAGAGTGCTTTCGTTTTTGGGTTCGAAAGTCTCCCTCATGAGTATGAGAAACCACGAAACTGTCATCGGCGGATGATGAAACTCTCGTAATTGAATCGAAAACCTCTCTACATTCCATATTATTATATGTATGTCAAATGCCAGTATTTTATTTAAGTTTCGTTATAATCATTCATTTAGAAATGTGTGTGAAGTTATATTCCTGGGATTTGCTGAAAATATACCCTATGGGTGTCCCTGGCAGAAGAAGATGGGGCACAATAGATCTATTCAGGTCGCAGCGCATCAGTCACCATCCATCTTTACCAATACCAAAAATGGGTGTCCCTGTGTGCGCTGCCTGATAAGAGTATCAAATGAACATCCTTTGGAAACTCTTTTTTCGGATATATTTGGGATGTAGTTAGTATTACCCGATATATCACAAATAGTAGTCAACGGATGTTCGTAGGAGGTGCCTGGCTGAGGAGGCGGAGATGACCTCTGTTCGGGCTCTTGTGTTATTCGTCACTGACGTCTTGAACTTTTTATCTGACTGGAAGCTTTTTTGAACTTGGCTTATTCATTCAAAAGTTCACATTGGCCTTCTCAGCATTCATTCATTATTGAGTTAGCGAAAAAATAATGTTTTTGCTTTCTTCTTTTTTTTGTTCCATCTAGGCTTTTCGTGTTTCTTTCTTTAGTGCATATAGGGGTTTCGTTTATCTTTTGCCTATGTCTTTCTGGCTTCTCGTTTGTCTGTTCTCGTTTATCTTGTCCTCGTTTTGTTTGACAAGCTCCTATTCAACTTTCTTTGAACGTGTTTGTGCTTGTCTGTCGTTCTGTCTGCCTGTATGTTTGTCGTTTTGTCTGTCTTCCTGTATCTCCTGTTAAAAATTTGTAATTTTGTATAAATGAAGCAATGTTTTAAAAATATTTTTACATTTAGTTTTTGGTGTCGTTTCCCAAGATGGTGATGGTACTTTTCCGGTTCGTATTTTCTCTTCATTCTAGTTTATTACCGAATACCTTGTCGTAATAATTCTATATATCATATTTACAGTTTAATACTGAATATGCTCAAGCTTTTTTTCATTACTACTTTTTTCATTTTTCCACCATCTTTCTTGACTTGTTTTTTATATTTAAAAAAAAGATTTCAACTTTTCCAATGAGTATCATACACCAAGTACATTTTCTTTTCAGTACAGATTTCTTCCTTTTGGAATGACCAAAGTATGTTTTGTACTTCCAAGATTCCTCTGCTAGTGAAATTATCGTCTCAATACTTTCATTAGTTTCAGAGGAGTACTTGCATACTTTCATTGGTATTGTTATCACCTTCCATTATGTTCTTTACTTTCTCTCCCAGTTGAAGAAAGGGATACAGTAAGAAAGACAAAAATAACTGGTTTCCATTTCACTATCAATTTCATTTACAATGGTGCCATTGACGACCAATATTGCATTCCAAAGATGATATCAAATTCAACATTCATATTTACATTTCTAGTTGGTTCCCAAAAATGGAGACACCATCAATCTCCCATTCAAACTAACCATCGACGGTTCGTTCATACGGATGCGTGAAGCCTCTCATTTCCATAAAAAAGACCCTCGCCAACGCCATATGTATCTCTTCCTCTATCTTGCTTGTTCAGTTCTAATTTCGTATGCAATCGTAGGTATAAAAAATGCCTTCCCACAACTCTACCCATGTCTCATTCATTTAACACGATATTTCAAAGAACCACTTCATATTTCATATTCCTTTTACGCGCAGCAAAAATATGGTCTAAAAACAAGCTATACAAAGTAATTCAAAGCCGTTTAATTTTTCCAAAAAGTCGCCTGTCACGATCAGAGAACGCGACAAACAAGGACAGATGCAGCCTGCCCGTGTAGTGGAAAAGCTACCTCCTAGTATAAATGAAGTTACCCTGCACTAACAATGGTTTTATTCATAAGTGATTCATCACTGGAGGCCCAAGAACAGATTTATCAAGTATGCTGTCAGGTTATGTTAGGTTAAGATCCTCTCTTAGAAGCGATCGATACTCGGCCATATAGTTACCGTGAAACCGAGGACGATTGAGAATAGATGGTACTCGGCGAATGGTATGCGGATGATGGAAAGGCATGACAAGAGTATTCGATCCTTTGTCGTATGCGTGTGGTATCAATTCCTACGAATAGTCCTCATTATGAGTCTGGTTCTTCTCCATCCCAGAAATGCTAAGTTAAGTCGGCACACAAAATAGTGACGGAAACCAACAAATTTGATCATTGGTATACAGCCAATCTCGGAAATCGAAATGCAATGATATGATAACACCACATAAATAAGGGAGACGCACTACTGCGCGCCTCTCCTGTTCCTCGCCCGACGAACAGCTCACGTCGATATTCCTACCTCGAGCGAGTAGAGGAGAAATTGTAATGCTCTCTCAACATATAGCAAGATATTCTTCATGCTCTCATAAAACCACCATACCCAAGATGAAAATTTTCCGATACTGTAGGTCCAAAAATGAAAAAAGTGCCAAAATTTCGGCAAAAAGTGCCAAAAATACAAAGTTCCGGGCCAGCAAACTTCAAATTCATTTTTAGCGTCCAAAAAAACATAGATGGTGAGAAAATCAAAACTATAGCAAAACTTTCCTCTGAATCCCCTTTATTTTTCTAATATGCCTAGCCTATCATAGCCAAAACATAACAAATTCAATCAGAGGCTCAACAGAAGATGTTCAGCTACAAACGCTCACTAGATGTCGAACAGTCGAATATCATATATTAAACGTAATTCCTTAAAAACATTCCAATTGCCAATGACTTCATATTTTCATTATATTTTGTCTCGGCGTGAGCAGTATACATTTTTTCTTGCGTTTTTTCCTTCAGTGTCAAACCATCTCAAAAGGTCAAATAGCAATAAAACCTGATATTGAACTATTCTCTTTCACCTAGTTTTTGGGGTTATCGAACTATGAATAGTGATGTTATGGATGATAATTCATTGCTGAATCATTATTCGATGATAGTATTTCTAAGCTTTCATCTCATGGGAACAAGAGGATTATTTTGAAAATTGAACCTCACTGAGAGAAAACAAGGGTCTTATCCAGCATTTTTATAATTTTTTAGATGCAGCTGTCAATAGAAGAGTTTGTCTTCGTCATTTGAACATCAGAATATCAATATTATTGTGAATCAAGGTAAACATTGATGTCTTGGCTATCATTGAAAATTTTCAAGAATATTATCCTTCTTGAAACTACTACATCAACTTATCCTTTTCTGTTACAGGCAGCTCTTCCGCTAATCACCATTATAATCCAATAAAATAAAAAAACGTTGAAAAAATAAAAAATTTCAATGATTTCTTGAAAGCTTGAGGCTTCAAGTGTAATGACGTTTCAAGCCTCAAGCTTTTGAGGTAATATTAACAGTTTTAAAATGTACTTGATTTTGATAAAAGAGATATATTTCACTTTTGAGTTCACTAATTTATAAATGAAAGCTTGTTTTTGAAAAGTTTTTTCACGTTTATTTTATTTTGTACTTTTCAGTGTTAAAATTTGTATCTACAATTATATATTGCTACATTAGTGGTATGCGTAGGTATGTATCTCCAAATTTCTCAAAATTTTTCCAATTTTCTTTTCACGAGTTTTTGATTTTTAAGATTGTTGGGGTCAGGACCCCCCCCATAGGCCAAATATCAAATTACTCATTTTCCAAAAAATGTTTTCTCGTGTTCCCCTAACGGCTAGATAGAGAACGAGTAGGAATTCGGAAACTTGACTAACTAATGTTCATGAAAATTATATGGAATGCTTTTTTTGCAAAACATGATGAGCTATGCTGATTTTTCTTTCCTTTCTTTATTTTAGATCTGCTACGTGTTATCTTACTATAACAAATCTGTCAGTAGATTTTTTAGTCTTTCTATAATATCAATCAATCAATCAACTTTATTGTCATGGAGAACATACGTTCTCGTGGACAAAGCACTTATTTTATAAAAATATAATGAGCCACAGCCAAGTCAATTAAACATCAAACAGTATCTTTTCACAGCCACAGCCAAGTCAATTAAACATCAAACAGTATCTTTTCATCTGGGGTATACAGTATCGGAAACTTTTCATCTGGGGTATAGACAGAAATCTAGGCAAGCAACAAGGAACGCAATACTGCGCGCCTCTCCTGTTGCCTCGCCCGACGAATTAACAGCTCAGTTGATATCCCTTTCTCGGGCGAGTAGAGAAGAAATTGTAATGTAACATTATAGCAAGCTATTCTTCACGCTCGCATAAAACCAGCATACCCCAGATGAGAACTTCCCGATACTATAGGCAGAAATCTATGCGAGCGACTAGGAACGCAATGATATGATAATACCACATAAATAAGTGAGACGCACTACTGCGCACCTCTCCTGTTACCTCGCCCGACGAATCAATAGCTCACGTCGATATCCCTTCCTCGAGCGAGTAGAGGAGAAATTTTAATGCTCTCTCAACATATAGCAAGCTATTCTTTACGCTCTATGAAACCACCATACCCAAGATGAAAACTTTTTGATACTGTATATGGAACAATAATCAAGTCACCTAGTAAAACAAGTAAAATAAATCAATAAACGTAATATATGGAACAATACTCAAGCAAGTGAAATAAAATAAGAGGGTTTTTTGTCATATATGCGAAGTAATATAATAATCCATAGCAGTAAATGTAATAGCTTAATAGTATATAACGTAACAAGTGTTGTAAACAGCATATTACGCACGAAGGGAAAAATTACGCACTCGCCGCTATGAGTGCGTAATTGCTTTACAACACGCATTACGTACTATACTTTACCTACGGCCATATACAGTGTGCCAAAAAAGTCTGGAAGTGTTTCATTTTTTCAAAGGGGACACTCTGTTTTTTATTGCATCTTTAGATTTTTTTAATAATTTTATTCCGAAAAATTTTACAAAATTAAATACTTATTATGTTTCACAACTTTACAATTTTTTTTTAATCTATATTGGGAACATTATAATGATTTATGGTTACTGTACAATTATTGAAGATATTGGATGTATTTCGATGTGTCCAATCATATGACATTGTAATATTTTCAATTGTTGAGGTTATGTTACTGCAACTTGCCTTACTATTAGGTAAAATAGCGGAGGATATTCTCGATGAGGTTAGTTCTTTGTTTTTCAAGGAATTGTCAGCATAACCTTCTGCAACTGAAGACGATTGCCAGCCACCATGCCTCTTCAAATCCAATAGATCCCCGCCAGCATCGACTAAAATAGTTGCCGAAGACCTGCGAAAACAGTGTCCTGTGAAGCCATTAGGATTTTCTAGTTTAAGAAATTCTGCAATATCTTTTGGTATACTACCTAATTTGTTTATCCCAACGGGTTGTTTGGTGCATTTTCCATTCATATATTTAAAAAAAAAAGGTAAATTTTTTTCCAGTATTGCCTTGCGTATAGTGTAATATTTTTTTATTATAGAATAAAAATGTTCAGAGATCACAAAAGAACGTTGAATTTTGGTTTTTGTATTTGGAATTTTAATAATGAAGGATTTTTCTGTGTCCTCAACATCTTCAATTTTCATATCTCTCAGTTCCTGTTTTCGGCATGCACCTCTTACGCCAATTATAAGAACAGTCTAAAAATACAAATTACTGTAAGTGTGGGAACTAGTATTAGTGGAAATTTTACCTTCATAAACAAGTACTGATTGTCAGGAGCCGTTTCGAGGAAATCTTGAATATTTTTGGCCGTCAAAATTTTAGATTTTTTGCTTCTAAAGCCATCCGATTTCCTTTTTAATAGCGCTATCAACTTGGAATACGCTTCTATATTTATATTGTTTTTTATGTTTAGAGTCGATCTAAGTATTGAGTAAAAGGTCCATAGAAGTTTAATTTTTTCTGAAACAAAACATTTTCGGAAAAAGAATTCACCTTATGTTTCAGTCTCCAGTCCATGAATGTACTATAACAATTTTCATGGCGTTCGCGCGATTTACTTGGCAGTTAATCATTAGTTGCCATTTCTGCCATTGCCATAACGTTGGGAGGAGTTAAATTTTCGTTTTCACTATCACTTGACATATTCTTTTTTGAAAAGTAAGTATCCTATAATTATTAAAGCCAAAAAACTTATTTGTCTTTCAAAATGTTTGTTTATATCATTTTCATTTTGACAGTTGCTATGAGTACGGTGTTGATGAGCGATTGTGCGATCATGACCTACTTCCAGAATTATTTCAAACTGTGCGTTTTGATTACGAAAACTGTGCGATTTGTTTACCGTGCGTAAGGAGCTATTTACTGCGGCGGCGCGTCGTGTGTTTTCGCCTATTTTCTATAGTGGCCGTAGGTAAAAGGAATTAAAAGGTTTCAGCAGAAAATTCTTTCAAGGTATAGTAAGGTCGGCTACATAGCAAGAAGTAAACAGCCTTTTGAAATTTATCCACGTTATTTATTTCTCAATGATAGGACAGTAGAAATAGACAATAAATTCAAATTAATTCAAAAAGTTTTCAAACTTTGATCAAGTGAATGGTACATCAAGAAAGCAATAAATCGTAGTTTGCAACCTCTTCCGAAGTACGCAACATTGTCAAAATGGCAATTTACTTGAATTTTGCTGTATACTGCAAAAGTTCTGCAAACTGGACTCATACATCGGTAAAATATACCGAACAGTTGTGCATTTTTGCAACCTTTCACCTTGACCGGAACATATATTTTTTCAATTCGTGGTAATTTTTTTGATCAAGGTGTTCTCGAACTAATTACAAAAGTTTTGAAACTTTATTGCAAATTTTTAAAACATCTATCCTGATGCATTCACAAAGGACCCCCTCCCCCGCACGGAATACATGGGATTTTGGTTTATTGCGGAATTCAATGAAACTCTGGTATGTTGTAGATCATGATCTGTAGGTAATACTTTAAATGGACCATAGTATGGTAAATTTCTGAGAAGCAGGGTGATTTTAAAAGTAGTTACACAAACAGAAAATAAAGTTAATTCATCACAAATTTAGAATATTTCTGGTTTAGTCTCGTAATTTGGATAAAATATGTCATACCTTTGGAAATGCACCACTTTTATAATACAAAATAGTATTCAGTTCACCGGGGTCTTCACAAACGTTCTCAAAACTATACCATTTAGGCGTCGTTTACTTTATTTATCAGAAATGAGATATTTTCTAGTTTAATTTCGAGATTTCACTGAGTAATAATGATAGTTTAAAAAAGCAATACTATTTTATTACGAACATGGTATTTTTACTATGTCGGGGTCATCAGAAAAGTACTTAAAAATATCCTATTTCGAAGTATTTACTTACTTCATTCTTTCAATGGGAACTTTAAAGAACCCTATATTTTCAACGTTCAACGTTGATATGTGAAAACTCTCAAGCTATTATACGTGAAAAACCTTGAGCCAAACTTACATTTTTTAAATACGAGGGTACTACAGAAAATGTTTGTCGGTGACACCATATGTTTGGAATTACTCTAAAAATTTGCATATGGCGTAATTTTCATAGGTTTATTATATTACTATAGGTAATAGGTATAATAGAAGATGGGTTGGATTAAAAAATAAAACTGGAGATAGGTGTTTGCTCAAAACGTGTGTGCTTTTGTCACATTTTTCGTAAATAAATATCGGAAAAAAATAGCGTCGCTGGCAAACATTGTGAAAAAAGTGACAGAAAAGATAAAAAAACTGCAACAGGCGAATGTTTAGCAAAACTCCAAAAAAGTGATAGAAAAAATAAAAACTCTGCCAGAGACGAATTTTTAGTAAAACCTCAAAGATATATAAGGAGCTCTAGGGGTAATTACTAATTACTCCCTCTCTTGGAACCCCTCTTCTGGATAAACTTGATATTTTTTTTGTTTAATTACCAGTAATGACCCCCAGAGCTCTTTATATATTTTTGGAGTTTTGCTAAACATTCGCCTGTTGCAGTGTTTTTATCTTTTCTGTCACTTTTTTCACAATGTTTGCCAGCGACGCTATTTTTCCCCCATATTTATTTACAAGAAATGTCACAAAAGCACACACGTTTTGGATAAACACCTCTCTCAATTTTTGTTTTTCCTATCCAACCTATATCTTCAATTATACCTATCCCGTAGTAAAATAATAATATTAAAATTGCGCCACATGCGAATCTTTAGTAGAGAAAGTAGAAAGATATACTGTCGCCGACAAATATAGTTTGTAGTACCCTCGTATTTCAAAAATGTAGGTTCGGCTCCAGGTTTTTCACGTATTATAGCTTGCGGGTTTTTACATATTAACGTTAAACATTGAAAACATAGGATTCTTCAAAGTTCCTATTGAAAGAATGGAGCAAGTAAATAACTTCGAAATAAGATTTTAAGTACTTTTCTGATGACACGACATGGTTAAAATACTGTGTTTGAAATAAAACAGTATCGCTTTTTAAAACTATCATTATTACTCAAAAAAAAATCGAAATTAAACTAGAAAATATCTCAATGTTAAAAAGTAAGGTGAACAACGTCGGAACGGGATGTCTTTGAGAACGTTTATGACGACCCCGGTAATTTTTTTTATTAAAGGAGACACTGGTGTATAGTTTAATGTAGTTATGTTCATTACGATGCAGCCAGTGTTCCGTTAGTAGAATTATCTCCAGAAAATTTATACTTCATAAGAATATTAGCAATTCATTACCGTTGTTTCTAATAGATTTGATATTCAAAAGCATCAAGGTGATTGTCTGGCTCAAGCTTAAACAATTATTTCATTTGAGTATTTTGACCAGGTCGTTTCACGACATGCTTCTTTGACGAATAAATATGATTTGTACACACACTTAAGTTCGGTTTACCCCTGATCTGTTCAGATTTGCAGTTCCCTTCTGTAGGTAGTCCTTTCAGTAAGCTCAATAAAGCCTTTCCCAATAAATATTTGGCAGCATTCTTCAGTCTGAGACCATTTTCACAGTAATTGCTTTCTCTCAGTATGTTATTGCACTCCACTAATAGTGTGCATGACAGTCCTCACATTTAATTCCGTATATTCCAGACTTTTCCGAGTTCTCGCCTTTGACCTTTGGGTTGCTCGAACGGCTCTGTAGTGTCTGACTTAAATACCACCCTCATATATATTAAACTAAAGATTAGTTGAGTTAGTTAAGTTAAGATGTTTGTATCGTCAGCAAGGAGTACAACATTTGTCTGGTAATATGTATTGGCTAAAATCATTGGTGTGAATAAGGAATATAATTAGCCCTAAAACATATCCCTGAGGAAGGCCATGTTTGACAATTCTCATGGAGAAACATGTATTTTTCATGAATACCGATTAAGATCTGTAACTCAAATATAAATTGTCGTCTTTTCCATAGCTATAGTTAATTTTTGCCCCTTTCGTTATCATATGAGAGATCTTTCCGAGAAGCGATAAAAGTATCTAACGATTTTTCATCGGTTATTGAAGCGAGCAGAAAAGAGCCACCATACCGATGTAAAATAAAACCAAAAGCTGAAATGAACACAAAAGCCCGCACCAATAACAACTAACGGGGTGATTTGTGTCAGTGATCTCTCAGTGGGGTTGCCCACCCTGCTGAGTCTTGACATTATTAATTAACCAGATAGTCTGCCATAGAAGACACAGCAGATACTGAATGCGCCTCACTACGGTTTCTATTTATACGAAAGCCATGCCAATTATCATAAAGACTTCTGTAAATTACTATTTTCACCGTTTTCAATAACAGGCCGGATAAACTTGTCTATTATTTCTATACACTAATGTATGCTGAATAGAATATTCTCGAGGAGAGGTAATTGGACAACAGAAATGGTATTGAGAAATATATCGTTTTGCTAAATCAAATTTTTTAAGCAGTATTATTTTCTATAATTGTCAGAGTTATTGCAAATATGAAATGAATATGGGCAACTTTCGAATAACAAGTGTAATTGAAGCAATTTTACGTTTTCTTATATTTTTTTTTTTTTTAATAATGGAACAATACTCTGTGAAGCTACAAATACTTATACTAATTTCACTAATTCCATTATAATCCAGCAACGACAGACAAACTCGAACAAAAAGTGAAGAATGAATTGTAGCACTCTGAAACTCAGTACATGACATCTCGACATCATGTATTACCTATTACCTACCATGGAACCTAAAAAATTTTTCATTTAAAAAAAAATTAATTTTTTTGTTGTTATTTCAGAAAATATAAAATTAATCAAAAAACGATTTCGATAGGTTGAGAGATAATTCAATTCTCCACAAGAATGATTTTGAGTAATACTTTATGAAATACGCTCGTTTTCTCAGAAAACGTGGTTTAACACCGACGTCACATTTCATGCTCGGGCTAACCCGCCACTGCAAGTTCAGGCAGGGCCGAAAATTAGATTTGTCATAACTTTGCTAAAAATTATAATAGAAGGAAAAGAAAAACTGCATATCGTTCCTGAAGACTTCTACTTCTTCATGCAAATAAAACATGTGAGTATTCGAGTACCTAAAATGTGTTTTGTCCCATTTCACATAACCCTTCTACGATATTTACGGAGGATCCGAAAGTAATAAATATTTTAGTTCATATGGAATAATTATACTGAAGCAGGAATCAGTACCCTCTTTGGACCATATGCAACGATTTAAGACTATAGTGAGACAAGTCTCACTTATACATGCCAAAGAAAAAATTGGGTTTTACTTCTGCCTCAGTTTTTAACTCACCCATTATCCCGGCAATTTATTCAGTAACTGTTGAAAATAATCGCTCTTTCACATCCTACATAAAAAATGAAGTATGTGATTTCAAACTTGAGGTTTGCACTTCACAATAGTGTTATTATATATGCAGGATATGAATAAGCGATTATTTTCAACATTTAGTGTCTTCACTTCTCTTGAATGCTGATTTTATGGGTAAGTTGAAAATGAGGCAGGAGTAAAACAAAGTTTTTTTTTTTGCATGTATAAGTGGGACCTGTTACACTACTTTAAAATTGTTGGTTATAGTCCAAAGAGGGTATGGGTTGCTGCTTCAGTATAATAATACCATATTTACTGAATTATTCATGATTTTCGGATCATCCGCAAACATCAAACATATTATAGGTACTCAAATACTCGCATATTATATCTGCATGAGAAGGTAGGAGTCTTCAGAGACGATATGAACTTTTCCTTTTCCGATCATTTTGAGCAGAGTTATGACCAATCAAATATTCGGCTCCGCCAGAAGTTTCAGCGGCGGCGTTTTCTGAGAAAACGAACGCATTTCATAAGAAATTACTAGGAATAATTTTTGTAGAGAATTGAATTATTTTTTACCCTGTTTAGTTGTTTTTCCGATAAATCATATACTTTCTAAGATTACAGCAAAAATCTATTTATATATTTTTAAATGAAAAAAAAAATGTTCCACCGCTAGAATTTTGTAAAAAACAATTTTTTTTCGTGTTATTTATTGTATTCTATATTTTTTCAAATAGGACATCCAGTACATTATTGCATGCTCGAAGAGGGATGATCATAAGGAATCCAACAATACGAAGTTTGATGTTGTTATCTCCAAAGACTACGGAGATATCGCCTATTATTTTATCCATAAGCCCAATGAGTAGGAGAGAGAAACTTTTTCTGGTGGGTCAATAAATTCCCTCTCACACTACTTTTCGTTTGACAAAACGACCATATTTTTTCCTTACTGAAATGTACTCGCAGAGGCAAACAAATAGAGCTGGTCGAAAATAAGAAATACATGGTTAGTACTAAAATACCAATGTATGTACAAAATCAACACTAATTTCGAGTTATATCTCATAATTAAGCTAATTTCGAGTTGTAGTTCGAAATTAACACTAATTCCGAGTTATAGGGTAACTGTGAACTGTGCCTAATTACAGCTACTTCCAGTGGTCAGCCTTCCATACATTCTTGTTCAAATAATGGTTGAATGAATAACATGAAAAAGTTCATTTTGAGTTTCCTGAACTCAGCCACCTTTTTGGCGGTAACCTGGTAAATGATTCAGATATATCAATAAAAATATAGTGATGACGTGTGTATGAAAAAAAATTGGTGTTCTGTGTTGGCTGATTATTAGGTGAGAAACCTTAAGATTTTGTCAGTGGTTGGGCATTTCATTATTAGGCTCCAACGCTTGAACAACAATGATTGTAAAACGGTTTATTTTTACAGACATTGTCCATACATATGGACAATATTGAAAAAGTTTTCGAAGTTTTTGAGGTCACAATAGGCTTTTTTCATCGAAATTTATTGGTGGCTGAGAAACTGTTCATACAATTGTCAGAATTCGTAAAGACAGCCACTCTGGCTGACTTTGGCAAGGATAATGGAAAATTGAAATATGAACCCTATGGATGATGAGAATAGATATGTTTTTTCTTTATATTTTTATGTATGAAAATCTTGAATAATTAATATTCCAACAGTAGTCAGCCCAAAAAAACTTCTTAGGTTAGTTGATGGCTGACTCGAGGTTTCAATATTTCCCGTTCTCAGTCCGATACTGAATCATTTCTATTGTCTTTTTTACTCAGAAAAAGATGGGCATGTACAGCATTCATAAAGCGTATGAATATCCAAAAGAATATCTCAAGATGGGCTATGTAATGTGCTATTCGCGACTGAGAATTAGCCAACTGTATGAAAATTCACAGTTGGCAGCGCAGTTGCAGAAATGTTTTCACTTAAGACGTCAAAATAACTTTCAAAAATGATAAACCGGGGGAAAAGTGGTACCAATTTTTCCTGAGAAGGCATACATTTTTGCCTTGAGAGAAGTGGAAGGACTTTTTAAAGAAACGGCCATTATCACTGAGGAGTCTAAAAGAAACTGGTTGCGAGAATTAGAAATTCACCTCCAGAGAGCTGAAAAATCTGATATTTCAACAGATGCGTCACTCGTTTTCAATGGTGATGACTTCCGCGATGTTTCCAAAATCTTGGAAAGTTTTATCTCCGAAAGGCAACAAAAATGGTTGCTGAAGCAAAAGACGTATTGAAAAAGAGACCATCACAGTATTAATGACTTTCTCGGCAGAATGAAAAAACTGGTGTCCCAATGGTTGTCTTTTCATTCGTGAGGCCTAACAAAGCTATATTAGATAGTGTTCTAGAATAACGATAGTCGTTGCCGACCGATGTGTCAGCCTTTATACACTTACAACGTAGGCTTATTTTGGCAAATACCTCTCAGAAAACAACTACTCTCTGGCTAGTACCACGACGGGTATTGAATTATATCTAACAGACACTTGTGCAGTGTACCTCATTGCAGAGGAAATGATTGCAAGTACTCCCTGTACCCAAATCAAACTAGACCAAACCAGAATTATTCATAGGTCGATTAGAGAGTGGTTGGTTGCCAATGGGCTCAAGTGGGTTATTGATGAAACAAATATTGGCTGTGACATTTTTTCCAAAAGATATCATTTGAAATGTACAAGGTTTCATTTATAGTGACATTGAGAATAGTAAAAGTTTTGAGAAATTATCTAGGATTCGATTGTTTGTTAATGTTTTCATATATTTTTTGAATGATAATGTTTACATTTACTGTTATATTCAGAATAGTAAGTTCATTTGTGAGTAGGGGGTTTATGCCAATCCTGGACCTCCCCCCACCACTGACCTTGAGAGTGACCTTGGAGAATAGCCTTCAGAGGTTCACTTGCCCAGTGAATGACCTTGAAAGTTGGTGATCTTGAGAGTTGGCGACCTTGACGATTTGTGACCTTGAGGGTTGGTGACCTTGAGGGTTGGTGACCTTGAGGGTTGGTGACCTTGAGGGTTGGTGACCTTGAGGGTTGGTGACCTTGAGGGATGGTGACCTTGGTGGTTAGTGACCTTGGTGGTTAGTGACCTTGAGGGTTGGTGACCTTGAGAGTTTCGATGACCCTGGGGAATGGTAACCTTGACATGTAACTAAAGGAAGCCATGAATACAAATGTCCTTGAGGGCAAGTGAACTTATCCCCTCTCTTCCACCTCAACCACTAATATAAAAAGAAACACGAGTTTCAGACCTCATGTTCCTTCTGAATAGCCGATAATCGAGCAAAATGTATACTTGCAATTGTGGAAAAAGTTTTACTCGCAGTGATAATCTACATCGCCATCAAGTGCAATCCTGTACAGCGGTGACAGGTGAGCCACCTAGTAAACGGTCTAAATTGAGCCCCATATCGCAAAACGATATGCAGTTCTGTGATTGTTGTAATAAACCAGTTCCAATGGGTCAGATGGTTTCACATCGAAGAACACTCGAACACAGATCTAATTCTTGCATTCAATTGGGTGAAGACGTGCAAATTATCAAAAGTGCTTTCAAATGTAGAATAGTTAGCTATAGGATTGGGAGCGGTAGTAACTATGTGGATTACAAAACATTTTTTGATGCATACAAACAGAAAATGATTTCATTATTGCAAGGTGTGTTGAAGATACATAGTGCGGTGAAAGTAAATATGGAACTATTCAGCTCACATATTCTGCAGACCCAGGAATTATCCGAGGTAAAGTGTTTCAATTCTCCGAACCAGATAGTTGACCAGTCCATGGATCTTAATGCTGTTTTGGATGAATTCATCGACACAATAACGGCACAAAGTACAGAATTCGAAGATCGTGACTCAGGTATATAAATTGCCCAAAAATCAATATTCATACCTTGAATGTAAAATCATTTCTATTGCAGGATGGAGCCTGAAGAAAATCATGTTCACAGAAATGAATGTGAACAAGTATAGCCCTCTTGGTGCGTGTTCCTATATAAAGCTGCCAGATTATATCGAGTCGAAAAAAGGTGTGGTGAATGTGCGAAATGAGGATAACTATTGTTTTGCATGGGCTGTGGTATCAGCACTTTACCCGGCGGATCGTAGGGTTTCCGAAGTGTCTTCTTATCCACCCTTTCAATCAGTGCTGAATGTATCAGGTATGGATTTTCCGATGAAATTAAGTGGAATTTCAAAATTCGAAGTTGCCAATGATTGCTCTATAAATGTATATGGGTTGGAAAAAAAATTTGAGGAATCTAAAATGAAATATGAAGTTGTAGGTCCACTACATTATTCACGACAACGACTCACCAGGCATGTTAATCTTTTACTTATCAGTGATGAAACGGGAAAAAATCATTATTGTTGGATTAAGGATTTGTCAAAATTAGTTTCTAGCCAAATTTCTGCCAATGGTCATAAAAAATATTTTTGTGATGGTTGTTTATTATATTTTGCTAACGGAAAATCATTGACCCAGCATCAATTAAATGACTGCAATCATGTGTGTACAACCACACCTTCTGAAAAATTGAAAATCGACAAGTTCGGTAAATACATTCCTGAAAATATATTGAAATTTGTGAATATCGAAAAGCAGATGAAAGTTCCGTTTGTCGTTTATGCAGATTTTGAGTCAATTCTGAAACCAATTGATTCTTGTCAACCGAATCCAGATTGCTCTTACACCAACCGAACTCACATTCATGAACCATACTCGTTTGCATACTACATAAAATGTTCTTTCAATGAAAAATTCGACAAATTTGTTTCGTATCGAGGGGTACTGCAAAAGTATTCGTCTCAAATATTCAAAACGATTTAAAGAATATATATCATAAACATCTAAAAAATGTTGTTCCAATGGGTCAATTATCTGAGACAGAAGAAAAAGAATTTTCTGATGCAAAGACTTGTGGCATATGTGATAATATATTCGAAGATGGTGATGTCAAAGTGAGAGATCATTGTCACCTGACCGGAAAAAAGAGATTTGGTGCAGCTCATTCTAAATGTAATTTGAATTTCAAACTTCCAAATTTTATACCAATTATTTGTCATAATATGAGCGGATATGATTGCCACTTATTCATCAAGGAATTATTCGACAAGGGCGATCGAGTTGATGTCATTCCACAAACCAAAGAAAAATACATTTCATTCACCAAACATCTTTTCACACACAGCTATTTGGGTAAAGATGGAAAATTGAAGAATAATTTCATGAAATTAAGGTTCATTGATAGCTATAAATTTCTTTCGGAGTCACTTCAGAATCTCGGTGCAAATTTAGTAGAAGATCAATTCATAGACACTAAAAAGTTTTTTCCGGATGTCGAAAAGTTTCAGTTGATGAAACAGAAAGGTGTATTTCCATACAGTTTCGTAGATTGTATGGAAAAATTAGATATCACACATCTACCATCGAAAGAAGAATTTTATGATAACTTAAATGACGAACAAATTTCAGATGAATGCTATGATAGGGCACAACGGGTATGGAATTTATTTGAATGTCGAAGTTTGGGAGAATATTCAGATCTGTACTTGAAATCGGATGTTTTACTGTTAACTGATACATTCGAGAATTTTCGGAGAATTTGTTTGAACACTTATAAATTGGATCCTGCCCAATATTATACCGCCCCAGGTTTATCTTGGGACGCTATGTTGAGATACACAAAAGTTGAATTGGAGCTTTTGACTGATATTGACATGATACATTTTTTCAAGAAAGGTATACGTGGTGGAATAAGTCAATGTAGTGACCGAATGCATGTCGCAAACAATGAATATCTACCTAACTACGATGCCAAAAAAGACGTATCTTACATATCGTATTTGGATGCAACAAATTTGTATGGTCATAGCATGTCTCAACCTTTGCCCATTGGTGGATTCACCTGGTTGACACCCAGTGAAATACAGGATTTGGATGTGATGAGTATTTCTGAGGATTCTCCTTTTGGTTATGTTTTTGAAGTGGACATTCATTATCCAGAAGAATTACATGATTCTCATTCGGATTTACCTTTCCTAGTCGAAAGTATAATTCCACCAGGTTCAAAATCCAATATTTGCAAGTTGATACCGAACTTATCAGATAAAAAAAACTATATCGTTCATTATAGAACTCTTAAACAAGCTATAGAAAACGGATTGATGGTTATGAAAACACATAGGGTTTTGAAATTTCGGCAATCGTCATGGCTTAAGAAATATATCGATTTGAATACAAAAATGCGTAATAAAGCTTTGAATAAATTCGAAAAACAATTTTTCAAGTTAATGAACAATGCCGTGTATGGAAAAACTCTGGAAAATGTGGAAAATAGAAGGGAAATTAAACTGGTTACTCATTGGGAGAATATAAAAAGGTCATTGGGGGCTAATTGTCTGATTTCCAACCCAAATTTCAAAACATGTTCAATATTTACAGAAAATTTTGTCGCTATTCATATGGGAAAAGTAAGAGTGTGTTACGATAAACCACTTTATTTGGGATTTAGTATATTGGATTTATCAAAAACAGTAATGTACGATTTTTACTACAAATGCATAAAAAGTAATTTTGGAAATGACGCTTCACTACTGTACACAGATACAGATTCTTTTATATTGAAAATAGCAAATAAAAACTTTTACGAATTCATGATCGAAAATATAGAAAGATTCGATACCTCCAATTATAACATCGGAAACGATTTTGGCATTCCTGTTACAAAACCCATTCTGGTGAATATGAAAGATGAATTTCCCAATGACCCCATTATCAGTTTTTATGGTACTGGGGCCAAAGCTTACTTTGTTCAGTCCGTTAAAAATGAATTGAAGAAAGCCAAAGGCGTCAAAAAGTCAGTCATTATCAAACAATTGCACGAAAGTGACTATAAAAATATTGTTGAGAAGGGTGGTTCCATACTTAGAAAAATGAATAGTTTCAAAAGTGATACCCACGACATATTTACTGAAATGAAAAATAAAGTCGCTTTGTCACACCATGACGACAAGCGGTTCATTATACCCAATACCACAAAAACATTGCCGTGGGGCCACAACGATATTGAATTTTATCAAACGGACCCCGAACAAAATCTGTTATGGTGTTCAAACATTGTGGAATCTGCGATTCATAATAATTCACAACCTGTCAACAATTTGGATTTGCTGATTTCATTACTGGAAGCAGAATAAGTCGAAGTAAGCGAACGCAAATCCTTAATTATCATTCAACAAATTTTATATTATTCATCCGATAGCGTGAAAAGGGAATATTCATCTACAATTGGCTATGAAACTGTTTTCACGAATATTTGAACCAATAATTTGATACGTTTCATATCATATATTTGAATTCCTTTTTTTTTGGCCAACCTATATTTTGACATAGAAGGTACTGAAAAACGGTTCCACTTATATGTTGGAGAATAATCCAGAAATATCTCATATCGAAAGAAAAAAAAAACACAATTTTCGAAGCATGAATATTCGATATTGAAATTACATTTCCGAATTGTTTCTACTCATATATGTTAATTTCATAGTGTAGCATAAAAATATTCAAAATATATTGTATAGCATCCACATATTGAATGAATAGATATTTTCAATTTTAACGTGTATGTATAGACTGAATAGACATTATAAATAACATTCTTTCGTCTCGTTGTAGTCAACGTTTTGAAAAAACTGTACCGATGTACATTCCTTAGGTCCTTATCGACCATACTGTGTTTGAGTGGTCTAGTCTTGAAGAATGCGAGTTTATGCCGCATTCCTTATTTTGTCTAGCAGCAGGTAGCGAGGCGTGGGTACCTGTACCGCATTCCTTTGCTTTGAACGATCAGGGTGTATGAAGGTGACCCAAAAGAATTTGGCCTTGTAGTGGTCTCTTTTCAATATCTCTACCTGTGCGCAGGCTCTGTACAATTTCGGAGTAGGGGATGTGCGAGGTTACTCAAACTAGAGGGTGGCATGATGCATCATTGTACCCTGTTCTTCCCACTGGTAAAGTTGTGAGTCGTGCTTTTATTGATATTGTGAAAGAGTGGTGTGATTGGATAACCGAAATGAAAGGTAATAAAAGTCCCAATTCTCAGGATAGTGGAAAGTCGGTTGTTAGTATGCTGGCAACGTTAGCATATCTTAGTACAATTAATATTGACAAAAATAAAGACGCGGTTAACGAAAAGACTAGAGACGCGGTTGATGATAAAAATAAAGATTCGGTTGCTGGTTGTTCGACTCAAAAAATAAATATATTAAGTGATGTTAGGATACAGAAACCCGAACAAACAGCAACCGACCAATCGAAATATTTGGATTTTGAACAAATTCACAGCACAGACATACCGAGTTTCCATTATTCCAGCTTATCGGTGGCAGATATGCAAGAATTCGGAGATGTAGAAATGGAAAAATATTTCGCGGACATCAAGGGCTTCACCCCACCTCTGTTACCATATGCCCCCTTATGTGAAGACATAAGCAACGATGAAGCGGGTCCTTCATCGTTGAATAAGTCTTCCAAAAGAAAAGAATTGACACCGGTAAACTCCCCCAAAAAACAAAGGATGTCTACCACAAAAAGTGACGAAGTTGAGTCTAACGAATTTCCGTTGCTGAGAGGACTACTCACAAGACCTCTGGCATCGAAACAATCCGTCGATAGTCCGATTCCAACGGTAGTTCTATCTTCCGAAGATAGTTCACCGTCACCGGTAATTTTGGGAAGAGAGGTAGTGCAATCATCGGCCCCGGCTAACTCTCCCAAAAAACAGGAATCGGCCTCAAAAAATGACGGAGCCGGTTCCAACGAATTTTCGGTGTCCAGTGGGTCACCTGCAAGTCCCATCTCAGCAAAGCAATCCGTTGGTTTCACTTCTCCGAATCGATCGGTAGATCATTCTGAAGTGTTTTCTGGTAGAAGTTCATCGGTATCACCAATTTTGGGAAGTGGTAGAAGTGATGGCAGTGTTTGGTCACAAAATGCGGAAGAACAACATAAGAAAATTGTAGATGTTTTTTCGGATTTTGTTAACAAAAAAGCCCGAGCATATCTAGAACATCGAGAAGCTGCTGCAAAGGTCTCTGACGTTCAGAAATCGTTGCTGGCGTACGATACGGAGCTCGAAGAAATAAAAAATCGAAAGGAGGAGTTGAAACGACAATTGGAAGAGCTCGACGGACGCCAGCAACGAATTATGGGTGACAGTAATCAGCTTAGGCAAAGTTTGCCAACGCTGAAGGCCAAAGCAATTAAGTCGCAGCTCTCGCTCAATCGAGAGAGCAGACGACTTAAATTGCTGCAGGAGAAGGTTAAAGTTTTTATGGAGAAATGAATATGTGCGTGTGTGTATAGGTGTGTTTGCGTGTGAATATGATCCTTTTTTCCGATCCCAATTCCCTCGATTATTGTATTATATATAATTAAGATATTTGATACGAAATTATTTAATAATATTTGAATGTATATTTTTCATAGGATAGATTAAATTTTAAGTACATGTTAGTTGAGTGTGTTCGTATTTGTATTAGAGTGTAAATAAAGGTTTGTGTTTTTTTAAAGTAGAAGGGGGGAGGGGGTATATATTCATATCGTATTTGTATACATAATTGGTTTTTAATTATTGTAATTATTAAAATGAATATTATCATTAAATAATATTTGAATGTGTATATTTAATAAGATAGATTAAGTTTAAGTACATGTTAGTATGTTAGTATGTTCGTATTTGTAATAAATCATAAATAAAAAAATAAAATGTTGTTTTGATGGGGGGGAGGGGGGAAGGGGGAGGGGGGGTTAGTTGTTGGGGGGGAAAGACCCTCGTTCCGAGCAATTCGAGAAAAAAAAACTGGATACGTGGGTGAACTCGGATGGCCTCACACTAGGGCAGGGGTGGGGTAGGGACGAATTAGGGGGGGGTGTGGGGGGGGGAGGGGAAATCAACTGCGCACAAGTCAGGTAACTGGTTTAGGTATGCGACCAAAACGGAACTTTTAGGAAAGTGACAGAGAAAAGTTATGCGCAGTGGGTGGCATTAACCATGCTACCATACATGTCTATGATTCTCTGTCATATATGCACTGAAAATGTTCTCCAGACTAGAAAACTGGATGCGCATAGGTTTTTTATTGAATATATAGGTGCGCAGTTGGATTCACTACTTCCGTTATGTATTATATTACATGGCTGCTGATAAAAATATCACAATTTTCAAAGAAATATTCCCTCTCCAACCAACTAAAATACTCAAGAAAGATATGAAGTGTATATGAGAGCATTTTTAACAACAGGGGAGTGTTCGAAAAATGAATTTTCATTACTACGCATTTCTGTAAGCTCCCGTTTGCGCATTAAACCAAAATGGAGCTATTTCAAAATGTGGGGTAAAAATGTATGCGTAGTTGAAGGTTTTGGTTATATTTTGATACAATTCATATACATCACAACGAGTTTTGGTTAAATACCAACTATAGCTAGAAATAATGGATGCGCACTAGTTTTTCATTAAACATTTTGATGCACAGATGGGCATGCCACTTTCATTTTAATATATTACATACACTTTTTTATTAGAAAATATATATCTCACTATTTGAAAGTATATTTTGAAGCTGAAATACACCCAGGAAAGCGAATATGTTTTATATGTGTGTCTGAAAATATGTTGCAATAGATATAAGAAATTTCAGAGTATTTAAAAAAATCTCACATGTTTAGTTAGTGACATCAGACATTTCCAAACACAGTTTCTTTGAAATGTACACGCTAGTAGTATTTATACCACTTGAATAATTTTTTTGAGCTATTATTCACTATAGAGCTATCGATCATCAAATGAATGAAACATATTTTCATTTAAAATATATATTTCAGTCTTTTTTTCCCTATTATTATGCTATACGTTATACAAATCTAATATAAACACCCCGACTCAAAGTCTAAAAGTCCAATCGCATGCCTCTTCCATTCGGATAACCTCTTCCCCGCCATCTTCTTCAGACAATTGCGCCGGACACCACCAATGGCTTTGATCTGGTAAATTTTCCCAGTCCAATTCAATTGTTGAACAATCGCTTATGTCATCCGGCGGTTCGTATTCCTGAACAGAAACACGAGCAACACTTCCACACCGATGCACATCACTGGAACTGTCTGCAGGGCCATATTCCAGTATTCGGAAATTTGCAGTCGCTCTGTAAAATTATATTTTTTTAAAACTTGTATTGCAAAACAGGCAAGTGTCAATTAGGCGCACTTGACAAACAGTCATTCCACAAGCCACACAGTCGTAATCGGGAATATTATTGAAGTCCGTTTTATAATGCAGATCTACATTGTTATAATGTCCACTATCGACTAATTCACTGTACAGCATGAAGCACTTGTGGCATAGAACCTTACGATCCTCGGTGGTTGTTACTACCATCCAGCATGAAATTATCGAACAATACATATTTCTACCGACATCCCTCACACTGTTTATATTTTTGAACACGCACCTATATTCACCATCTACATCAGGGCCATCTTCGTACATCCCTTCATCCTCGCTAGAACCATCATCATCGTTAGCGGCAACTGCAATAGCTCCTTCTGCCGCAACATCTGCTTCTTCAACAACTTCCACTGCTGCAACTTCTTCAGCTATATCGTCCACTGCTGCAACTTCTTCAGCTATGTCATCGTCCACTTCTGCATCTTCTTCGACATGATTTATATCGATAGCCACTAGGTCTCGTAACACACTCATTCTATCATTTTGTTGAGCTGCCATTTCAATACGAACTACTCTGATATTTCAATGAAACTGATGCAGAGGTGGTATTCGTCCTCTCCTTATATGGTTTTTCCAATACTGTGAGGGGATGAAGGTCATTTCAAATTCGAAGGTCACCCGTTGCTCGAAGGTCGTTTGAGATGCGAAGGTCGTTTGGTGTTCGAAGGTCACTACATATTCGAAGGTCACTACATATTCGAAGGTCACTCCATATTCGAAGGTCACTCCATATTCGAAGGTCACTACATATTCGAAGGTCACTCCATATTCGAAGGTCATTCAGTGCTCGAATGTCATTTGAAAGTCACTCAACATGAAGGTCACTGGACTTCAAGGCCTTCGGAGGATACCTAGGTGGAGGGTATATCGGATTGTATATAATGAGGGTCGCTGAATGAGGTGGATCATTCTATGCGATTCTTTATATCACACAGGTTTCATCATTTCTAGATATGTCGACATCAAGAGAGTGGGATTCTAAGCCAAAAATTGCAGTGTATCCATTAGTGATTGATAAAAATTTGTCATGTCATAACTGTGACATTGCATGGCCACCGAGTTTTATCAATACCTGCACTGGATTGTGTCAAGAGTGTGAAAGAATAAACCCTCCGAAGACTCCAAAAAAAGGAACAAAACGGTTCGGTTTATGGACGGAATGCCGAAAGTGTGGTGAAAGAATGGACACCACAAACTTTGGTATTATTAGAGAAGACTGTAGGGATTGCAGAGCAGAGGCGACCTTGGATTTCCAGCGATGTACGAATTGTGACAGCTACCAAACAGACTGTTGGAAAAACCTATGCGAACAGTGTCGAATGGGGTTGACATTATGTGAATGTGTCGGGTTTTTTTTCAAAGACAGAATAGACCATCTGCTCAAATGCTGGTGTTTGAACGAAGATCAGAGAGCCGAGCGGGAAGAGTTGAGGAAAACCCATGTGGTTCCAATAAGGAGATACATTTATGAAGTGATTGAACATCAATAAACACTTTGTATGACTAACGAAAAATGAAAAATTGCACCAAGTATTGTTAATTTTTTATTCATTTATAGTAATGAGAGAAACATTATATCAACGATTTCACTATAAATATATAACTCATAAAATTCACATATCGAATTAATATCAGTTTATGGCTACTTGATGAAAAATTATAGATATTCAATTATACGATCGAACTTTCATCAATCCATGAGTTTTTGTCGTTGGGAAACCCAAGCCATTTCACCATTACTTTCCCATGATTCCTCCTCAAAATTTTTTCCACCAAGTAAATGTCGGGCTGCTTCGTTTTACTCAACTCCATTTCATAAAAACAGCCCTTTATTGGTTTCTTATCCATGTCTTCAAGCTCATAGGTTACAGGCATTGTACTATTTACCTTAACAATTTTAAAAAGTTCAGTTGTGAAATTTGCTGTATAACCTTTATCGAATATGCTCTTGTACTTGCTTATTCGAACTACGTCTCCTATTTTGAATTTACTTCTTTTATATTTCGCATGTATTTTGGCGTGTTTATACAAATTCAGTTTCGTGGATGATGTCACTTCAACGGGCTTCATTCCAATGCTGCTATGAATTTTATTGTTGTACTGATCCGTTATGTGCGGAAGAATTTTCAACCACTTGTGATGCCCTTGAACTGAAAACTCTTTATACAACCAACTTTTCAATGTCCTAATAACTCGTTCCGCAATTGCCGCTTTTTTAGTACTGAATGTCGAATAATGATTGATCAGATGTTTCGCCATCAACGAGGAAAATTTTGTATTATAAAATTCAGTGCCTTGGTCGGATTGCAAGTTCTTCGGTGTGTACTTTGCGTCTTTCAACACACTCTCCATTGCTGCGGTAACGGATTTTCCCGTTTTATTTTTCAGCGGTCTTGACCATACAAACTTTGAATAACAGTTTATTACGATGAGGATATATCTATAACCTTTATTTTCTTTTGCATACGGCTGCATCTCCATCAGATCCATCTGCCATAAATCTGAAAATCCTTTAATTATGGTCTTCCTTCGTGGAAAATTTCGTCGAGCTGGCTTATGCAGTTCCTCAACAACTTGCCTTTTAGCGGTACTCATTTCAACTCTCTATTACAGAAGTCGGTTCCCAGGAAGGCGGTAAAGCTAATTGCCCAGTCCTCCAGTGTTTAGGTGGAGCCTTGGTTGTTGACTGCTCTACTTTAACGATACCAATATTCCACAGACGTTTATTCTGAATATTATAATTTCCATCTGCTGTGAGGATGAATCCAACTCCTGATCTTCCAACAATCACCTTCACACCACCCCGTCTACGACCAAATTTGTCGATTGTGTTATTCATCGTTGGAATATCTTCAGAAGAATGAACATAATTCACACACTCAGGAAATAATATACATACACATTCAGTAGATTATACCCTCTTCGCGCAATTCTTCTATTATTGATAATATTTCATTATCATGCCCTGTATGTCCAGCCATTTTTGAACTCCAAAGGAGTCGAAGCCTGTCGATTAATTCATCCAAGCTATTCCAATAAATGTAACTTATGGGTTTGTTTCCACCAAATAGTTTTCGGGATGGTATTTTCATTATTCCAGCACCTCCTATAGAAAGGTTTTCCAATGTGTTGTCTACAGATAATAATGGCTTGATTATTTTTTGATATTTCTTCCATTTATTAGGCAATAAACCCTGTGCTTGGTCGTGATTTTTATACGCTGCTTTTGTTAATCTGAGTATGTCACCATATATATTCAGTTCAGTAGCAGACATATTTCCCGGAGGTACTTTCATGAATATCAACTTGTATAAGTTGGATGTGCCTTGGTAAGTACCAATGGTCCTACCATCTTTACTGAATACAATTCTTCCTTCAATAAAGTCTACATTGGAATCGCCCATTTTTAGCTTATTCGTAATGGGGTCTAACCGGACACCGAATATCGTATCATATGAAGAATTTCCAGATAACAACTTTTGAATATGGCTGGAGACTTCCCCATTACTGTCCGCTACCTTTGGTGATTCGGGGTCTGTGGTTACCATTGAGGATGATGGTGTATGCATTATCGATGTTTCTTCAGCATTTAATTTCACGTCTTTGTCATCACTTTCCATAAAATTCAATTTTGGGAGCGGGGTACTACTCTCTATGGATTTGGTAAATTTTTTTGAGTGGCTCACCACCGGTAAAGGATTTATTTTGGACGTATTAGATGATATAGTTTTCAGTGGTTCGATTATTGGTTCATATATTTTTGAAATCGCCACTTGGTCGCTTATGCGGTTATTTTTAATGTAATTAAATTTTTTTCGAACTGCCTCTGTTGCCTCAATTAATTTCCGTTTCAAATCTATTTCATCGCTTTTTTGTTCGTCCATAGTATTGACGTTTTGAATGCTAACGTATCACTGACCTGTTCAACTTCAGATTGAGCCAAATATCTAAAAAACATCAGAGATATATGAAAATGTCAAACCCTTTACGGTAACGACCTTCTTGTAGTTCTCTATCTTTGTCGATAACTAGAAATCCATATTTGTCATTCCAACATTTTGCACACATATCTTGAAACTGCTTAAACGTCATATCTGGCGATACATGATCAGAAAAAATGTGGTTGAGATTCATGTCATCCTGTTTGAATGTTACAATGAAATTTGAATTATCTCTGATCAATTGCTTCGGAACACGGGAATATGTTTGGGCTAGATAAAAACAGTCAACATTTTTATGGCGCCCCATACTAAAATATGCTCTAATAACATCTTGCTTTTCACACATAACATCATCAAAGATGAATACCGAATCAGGTTTAGCCTCTGATGGTTCTACTATTCCAGACGTGAAATTTCCAAAAGTATAAAATCCCAATCCTTCAATCGGCTTCAACACTCCTCGTAAATACTCATATTTGGGTTGATATAGAGATTTTGAATAAACATACACATTCGCGAATCGCAATCCCAGTGGGTGAGTTAGTAAAGAAATCATCACATTTGTCTTCCCACAATTCGAAGGTCCAATAATGAGACCCCTAATTGATAATGGGAGGAGAGATCCATGGCGTCGTTCACTGTGCCTCCCCAGTCCATCATTTACTTTTTCGTCAAAATTATCGATTTTAAACTCTTGTTTCTGTTTCACAATGCGCATTGTACGACAGCTAGAGACTATATAAGTGCAGTGCTTCGCTGGATCTTTTATTTAAATGACAAAACTCAATCAGAACGGTTGTAAACGTAAACAAGTGGGCGGTAGAGGTTTGGTTAATTCTCTAATCAATAAACTACCCATTGAGTTGCATCTACCTGGTGGTTATCAGTACTGTGGTCCTGGAACAAGATTACATAAGAGGTTGGCAAGAGGAGATCCCGGCATAAATAAACTAGATTTCGCATGCAAGGAGCACGATATTGCTTATTCACTGAATTCGGATCTCAATAGTAGGCACAAGGCAGACCAGAAGCTTGAAGAAGCTGCTTGGAGCAGATTCAAAGACAAAAACGCTTCTCTTGGAGAGAAAGGTTCTGCTTGGTTGGTTACAAATATAATGAAGGGAAAGCGTCGATTTGGTATGGGATGCGAGTCAACTAAACCGTGTAAACAGGGAAATATTCGAGCTATGAGAAAAATTAAGAAGAAAAAAGCAAAAAATATTAGAAAGGTAGTAGCCTTCGGTTCTGGCATTGTAAGAAAGGTGCGAAATGTTTTACGTGAAGCAGGAGGAGGTAAAATTGTTGCAAATAATTTGAGAAAAGCCACCCAAATCGCGCTGAAAGCAGCCCGTAAATACACAAAAGAGGCAGGAGGAAAAAATAAAATTCGTACACCTCGGGTGATACCAATTCCCAAAGTTGGTGGACTTCTACCACTCATACCAATATTTGCTGGGTTATCAGCACTTGGCACTCTTACTGGAGCAGCAGCAGGTATAATTAAAGCAGTACAAGCAGCAAGAGCTAGTAGAGACCAGTTGAATGAGTCAAACCGCCACAATAAGTACATGGAAGCTATTGCTCTCGGTAAAAGTGGCAAAGGAATGTATTTGAAACCGTACCGCAAAGGTCTAGGATTATATTTAAAGCATCAGAATTCAAAAAACCTATGAGTATGCCACCCCGGAGAGCTCTTTCTGACATTGACATCAAATTAATCGCTAAGAAAATGAAAATTACAAATTTTCGCGGTGTATTTATGCGTGACGATCTTCCACTTTCAGGACCGCATCGATGTGAATCCGCAGTAGTTAATTTAGATAGCCGAAACGGCCCAGGAACACACTGGGTGGCATATAAAAAAAATGGAGGATCAGTGCAATACTATGACAGCTTTGGTGATTTACCTCCCCCCAAAGAACTAATTCGTTATTTTCACAGTGGACCAAATGATGGACCAATACCCCGAAAAATATTTTGTTGCTACTGTAATGTGAAGGATGTAAATGTAGTAGCAAAAAATGATGTTGACACCCATTTAACATCACCACCAAAAAAGAGACGGATGCTGTATCATTTCTGTTTCCAGCAATAAAATGTCCTGGAATACTAACAATTGAACAGTCATGTCACGAACGTTCTCGCTATCAGGAGACTCAAGCGAGTTGAGCGCTAACTTTTACCCACCAGTCGAATTGGATACGAGTAGCAGTTATGGTTTGGGTTTACATGGTTTCTATTCCTACAATTCAATTTTCAATGTTACTGTGAAGAATAATGTGATCAGCTATTCAAAACGAATCAATTCTCCACCCATAACCATTAAAATTCCACCTGGCGCTTATGAAATTGATGAAATCAATAAAGTTATACAGCGATCCATTAGATCTAAAGAGAAACTGGCTGAAAATGTCACCGAAAAGAATATGGATGATGTGTTTCTCCTACATCCAAACAACAATACTCTGAAATGTGAAATGCGATCGAAATATTACATCAACCTCTTACATGAAAACTCTATCGCTGGTCTTTTAGGATTCGAGCCTAAGGTCTTTGGTATCGGTGAAACACATGAATCAACATTACCTGTGAATATCAATAATGTGAGAATAATCCGTGTGGATTGTAACGTCACTTCTGGAGCGTATTTGAATGGTGAGGAATGTCACAGCATTTTCGAATTCGATATTGATGTCGAGCCAGGATACAAACTCACAAAGGAACCACGAAATATAATTTATATGCCAATCAAGCCCGAAGGCCGTCAGTATCTCGACAACATTACTCTGCGCATTTTGGACGATCGTGGGCATCTGATCGAGTTCAATGGTGAAAGAATAATTATAAAATTGGAAATGAAAAAATTGTAATATTGACCTCTGCCAAGAAAATACAATGGGGTTTTGTTATAATGTCCGGCGATTGAAACCGAAACGGTGTATGTACAATGGGGTTGAGGATCATGCTGATATAAAGAAGAGAAAAATCATAAGCCGATTCATTTCACGTGAGCCCGTTAAACAATCAAGATATACCATCAGCTCTAGTAATCTAAACTTTCTGAAATCAATTGGCTTGAAGATCAGGAATACCAAGAAGAAATAAAATATGGCCGCTTTCACTACAAGCGATATGTTAGAAGTTTTTGAAGAGCCAATTTTCGATCATTCCCTGATTAGTTTGCATGAGCATACATATAAGCCGTATGGATCACCATATTATAAGAATTCGGACGAAATCAGAATTCCCATCAATTTTCAAGATCTAATTCTCGATATAGCAGATAGCTACATTTATATCGAGGGAAAATTCACACCTTCAGAGCCCAACAAACGATGTTATCTTTCCAATAATGCTCTGGCTTTCTTGTTTGATGAAATCCGCTACGAAATGGGTGGTGAACAAGTTGCAGTTGTACGAAAGCCAGGCATAACAACCACATTGAAAACTATGGTATCATTCGGAAAAACACATGAGAATAGTTTACTACCAATAGGTTGGGGTCTCAATCAGAATAAACAAGATATACTGGATCCTGCAAGTAATTTTTTCAGCGGCAAACTGCCCCTAAAATACATTATGGGATTCGCTGAAGATTACACCAAGGGTATTTTGAATGTTAAGCAGGAACTCATTCTGATTATAGCTCGATCCTTCAAAAATTCATTCATAGGCGAGGTCGATGCTGAACTAGAAATCACAAAAATAGAATGGAGAATCAGACATATTGTACCAGAAGATCGCCAGAAATTGAAGCTCTTGAACCGAATTAATAAAAATAGTAGTGCCAAAGTCAAAATGGCCTACCGTATGTGGGATCTTTATGAGTTACCATCACTTCGTGATACAGCTTCAGACATATGGGCTGTGAAAACTACCAATAGCCTCGAAAGGCCTCGATTCATCATTATCGGGTTCCAAGACACAGATCATTCCGAAAATATTTCAAAAGATGCGACGAAGTTTATTAATGCAAATATAAATAATATCCGTTTATATTTGAATTCTGAAGTATTTCCATACGAACGTTGGAATCTGGATTTCGATAAAAAATTGGACTCTTCAGCCTACTATGCTTACGAAAATTTCCAACGCAGTTACTACAACAAGCCTATGAGTGAACCAATGATGGATATTGGAAGCTTCCGGAATAATCCTCTTTTCGTCATCGATTGCTCCCATCAACCTGATGCCATGAAGTCATCCACCGTCGACATCAAAATTGAGTTCGAAACCCGAAAGACAAAATTTCCCGCCAACACGAAAGTATATGCACTTATACTACACGATGCCTATTTGAGCTATAGTGCACTCAATGGTTCAATTCAGATTGGATTATCATAATATTTTATTGATATGTATCTTATTTTTCATATTTTGAATGTATCATAATATAGTAGTAAATAAAAAAAAATACTTTCAATGTTGTTTTTATTTATAAAATGAATATTAATATATGCATACTAAAAATAATTTTCTATGTAGACTGCAAAACTTCACCACTTTCACACACATTCCCTTCTTCTCCATCTGAGCTATACTCGTCTTTTCTCAGTTGATATTTTTCTGTTATATCTCCTGGTAAATATGCAATCAGGTCTGATAAAAATCTTCTCATTTCCGCTTCAATCATCTGCTTGCAATACTCATCCAAACTAATGAGTCCATAGGAATATTTGTTACACAACTTTACACCAAAGTCATATTTATTGCTGAGCTCCAAAACTCGTCGGACCTCCTCAACATCAAAACAAATGTTCATATCATAATTTGCCGAATGTAGTGCATCCCAACTCAAATCATTCAATTCACAACGCAATCTTTCAATTGCAGAATCTATATCTACAGCCTCTGTCCACAACTCGCTGGAATATTGCATCCACATCTTTGTATGGAAGTTCTGAAAAATAAATAGTGACTATCAGTTTCAAATCATTATCACAAGCTATACCATACTCACCTTACGTTTTGAGTAGGTGGATTAACAATATTTTATATTCTACCATGAATTTACATATTATAATTATACTTTTACTCTATCACATCGAACTTTACTAACGATCGGGTTTTCGCACCAGAAAATTCCTGAGAACTCTGCCCTATATATGTTATTACCACTTTGGACTTTGATGAATTTATCATTTGAATAATCTCATCTGTTAATTGCTCGGTGACTCGTTTCGGAAGCCATGATTTGAATTTGACATTATCTTCCAACAGAATTACCTGAATAGATTTACCATATCTTGTAGAATACATTGCCATTTTTTCAACTTTATAAGCTTTACCGATCGTTAGTGATGTGTTGAATAGCAGAATTTATTTTTTCAAAATCAAATTTTAGGGTATCCATTTTCGAATATGTAGAAATTATGGTAGAAAACTATAAAATATTTTCACCTGAATTGCGATGTGTTCCTTTTGGTGCACTATAGTTCGATGCCAACTCGGAAAAACTGATTATGAAGGCTCACTCTGGTACTATGGGCGGTGCAAACTGAATTCGTAAGTATCTACTCTCTAGCTTTTATAGCAATCGTTGAAGGGAAGGGGTATATTTGAGGTTGAAATGAATGAAGATAGAAAAATATTCAAGGTCACTTCAACCGAATATGTCAATGCTAAATTCATTTCAATACACCCTCTTACTCAATAGTCTTCAAAGATATCGGTCTACAGTGAAGGTCAACCAATTGAACAGTCATCCACTCTCAAGCTCAATTGATCTCAAGGTTACACACTTTCAAGGTGGCCCATACTCAAATTCATCCTTCAAAATCCATGGTCACCAACTTTCAAGGTCATCAACCCCCAATGTCAACTACCCTCAAGGTCACCAACCACTAACCAGATCATCCTCTGAAGGTCATTCCCCAAGGTCACTCTCAAGGTCAGTGGTGGGGGGAGGTCCAGGATTGGCATAAACCCCCTACTTTTGTGAATATTTTTTATATGTTCTGGGGTTTTAAGAGTTATCTGGATTAAATTGTTTTGTTAATATTTCCTTATAAGTATATATTTCGTGCATTGGCTGAAATAAGTATCTTAATAGCTGACTATAGGATTTCTGGTGTTTTTTTCAGAAAAAGTTCAATATCAATTTGAGTATAACGAATTGAAGAAAACTACATTTTCTGAAAACATTTCAGTCAAATATTTCTGAAGAAATTTCAATAACTTTCCTAAAAGTTTTATTTTTCATCTTGATCTCAAAATCAGTTGTTACTTAAATGGCTGACTACTGGCTACTCTACCCTACCCCGAAATTAAGGAAAATAATTCAGCGTTTTTTCAGCTACATCCGTCCGATACTACTACTCTGTATATAAGGTGTAGAGGCGCCAGAAACCTCAAACCCATGTACCTTGCGCGAGTATCGTGTAAAACAAAGAAAACACGACTCCAATCGCTTCCGATATCCAATATTCATCAAATATTGATAGTTCGAGTTCGGTACGAGAACAAACGACGCCGCGTACGCAAGTTGCGTCGGTAAATCGAGACATCGGATCGTCGGGAACGGTGACAAATAAGAGGCGGACAAGAGGTCGAGGCAGCTGCCGTAAGACGGGGTGTTCTTGGAACCTCCGTTTACAGCGATGCGATATAACTACGTGCCGCCGACATCGACAGGAAACAGACATTTCTCATGCAATACCTTGATACGAGTAGGAATTTGCAAGACGAATGAATTTTGGAAATTTTGAATCGATGTATCCGATACTTGATGAAAATCCATGTCAACCACTTAATAGGTATACAAAACCGCTCAACTATATAAATGAAAATTTATAATGATATATAATTTTCTTAAATGACATTTGACGCCTTTTAGTTTTTTTGTGACTGAATTTCGAAATAATTGAGATATTTGGGTGAAGTTTGGTATCTGGAGTATTTTTCAATGACAAAATCAAATTTGATGTTAAAATATGTCTCTTTCGTGGCGGTAACGCCACCTGCATGTCTTTTAATTCATAACTTTTTGTACGTATCTATACAGTGACCGCCAAAAAGTATGTACCATATGGGAAAAAAGTTTATTATTAGAGTATTAGAACAGAGATTCTTGGGAAAAGTTTGTGCATGTCCGATAACCTAAAAATCGATTTTGACACATGTCACGTGATCGCTGGTATGGCGGCAAATTGAAAAAAATTAGTTTGAAAAGATAATGAGAGAAAATTGAAAATAGAATTTTTTTTAATATTTTTCTAGCTGTATAAAAATATCAAATTATTATCATATGAATAGCTTGACCATACTGAAACATTTGTATTTCAATGATAATGACAACTCTTTCTCATTTTCTCTACACCAGTAAGCACTAAATTAAAAAAATTGGATTTTGTTAAAACCCTGGCTGTTACATTGGTTCGTATCTAACAGTTATATCAGAATTCCACGACCATTGTGATGACATGACACTCCAGAAACATGATGTTTTCCAGATTATAATCAAGTTTCGATGATAATCGTGCCAGAGTGTTTCACTTCGCATGCAATGCATGCAATGCATGAAAACTCAAGCCTCTTTCATTTGACGCACTATTTTTAAGATTATGTGCGAAGTGAAACGTTCGTGCACGATTATCATCAAAAATTGATTATAATCTGAAAAACACGATATTTTTGGATCCCCTATCATCGCAATAATAGTGGAATTGTGATATATCTATTAGATACGAACCAATGTAACAGCAAGGGTTCTGACAAAATTCAATTTTTTCAATTTAGTGCTCTCTGGTGTGGAGAAAATGAGAAAGTTTTGTTATTATCATCGGAATACAAATATTTAAGTGTGGTCAAGCAATTCATAGGAAAATGATTTGATATTTTTCTACAGCTAGAAAATTATTTTAAAAAAATTGTTGTTTTCAATATTCCCACATCATTTTCTCAAACTTTGTATATGTGTATAAAATTGAATTCTAAGCAACTTTTTCAAATAACTTTTTTCGATATCTTGCTATTTTATCCTACTTTTTGACTATTCATGGTAATTTTTTTCAATTTGCCGCAATGCCAGCGATCACGTGACATGTGTCAAAATCGATTTTTAGGTTATCGGACATGCACAAACTTTTCCCAAGAATCTTTTTTTCAATACTCTAATAATAAACTTTTTTTCCATATGGTACATACTTTTTCGCGGTCACTGTATATCACGTTTTCTAGTGGAAAATTCGATATTTCTAATATTTTTGTGTGAAAAATATATTCTTGGTACGACCAACTGTTTTCGAGTTATTGGGATTTGAAATAAATAATCAACAAGTGATTTTGAATGACAAGATTCTTAAATTCAAAATAAATTTAATCAGATTTGATTGTCTTTTATTTCATTGTTCAGTAATGTGTTATTAAGTACAATATAATACTAATAATAAGAGTAATTAAGACCAATTTAATACTGAAACAGCTCATGGATCCACGTACATGTTCCATTATACCTGGTGTATTTCGGATAACGTCACATCCAGCAATGATGCGTTGACAAAATTGTTCTTCAGAATCAATTGTTTGCCACCGTATTAACTAGAGCCTTCGAGGACATTAACGAATATTCCATCGATTTTGGAGCCTATACAGGTGTCAGCAGAGATGATGGAAACGGCCCTGGGGCCCGATTCTCAAATGTCTATTAACCCGGGGAGTAATTAATACATCTCTTAGGATTTGTAGTAGAATGAGGCAGGGAACGCTTATTCTTAGGTTATGTTACCTTTATGTTTTGAACGTATGCGATGCTTTTTACTGATTTAAGTTCAATTGGAGTGAGGAGTGTTGATTTCGAAAGGTATTTTCTTGTCGAATTCAAGCTATAATTGAAAATTATTAATAGGTTACCAGTTGATTTGATCTGTTTGGCATTCAATTTTTGGACATCTTCGGTTACTCTTCACTGCACGTTATAATATGGGATGTTGAGGATGCCGAGATACAAAACCACATAGGCGTGGATGTGCTTCTCAAAAGAAATCCTTTCGAGCTGTTTGATCAGAAATTCATAAAAATGTTTAGATTAACAAAGGCTCAAGACAACTTATTGATATTATGCAACATCATGTGCAAGCACCCTCACGAGCATCGGGTCTCACAGTAGAGAACAAGGTACGTCAAAACAAAATACTTATAATAAAATTATGATTCCACACAATGATTATTATGAAGGCAGCTCGAATCCAATACCTCTATGATTATAAGGTTTTGGCAACTTTGAGGTTCCTATCTACTGGTAGTTACCAAGAAATAACTGGCTCAAACCATTTCATTCGAATAAGTCAAGCAAGTGTGAGCCGTTGCTTGAGAGAAATATGTAATGTGTTGAACTCTCCCGAAATATTCAATCAGTGGGTTCGATTTCCAGGAAATATGGAAGAACTGGAGAATATAAGACAGAGGTAGATTCCTGGAATAGTGGGAATTATTGATTGTACACATGTGGCATTTGTTTCACCGTAAGTGCATAATGAAGAACAGCCAGAGAGAGCCTATGTGAATAGGAAATCATTCTCCTAATGTTCAGTTGGTGATAATTTTTCTTTGCCCAGCAGAGATAATTTCAGAAATGATGATTAATAACTATGTAATTCTTTTAGATATGTGACAGTACATTGAGGATATTGAATGTGAATGCTAGATTTCCAGATAGTACACATGTTTCCTTTATTTGTTATTCCTTTATTTATTATTTTACTCTAGACTGGGACTAGAGTTTCTGAGACATTGGAAAGAATTCATCATCAAAATAATACTTTTTTCGTAATATGCGATTCAGGTAATAGTTACTCCTCACTATTGAGATTTTCCCTTGTGACTAAAAATACCTAATTTCTGCATTCTGCAGGTTATCCCACGAGACCATGGATATTAACACCTATCTCCGATCCCGAAACCGAAAAAAAGGAAAGGTTCAACGGAAGATTCCGTAGTATCAGAAGTATTGAACGCTGCAATGGTGTGATTAAAAATCGTTTTCGGTGCCTATTGGAACACCGTGTCTTGCATTATTCCCCATCTGTTCCAGATACTATAATTAATGCATGTGTGGTTTTACACAATATGTGCATACAAGCCGGTGTACCTGAGCCAGAAGAGGAGAATGGTGATGTAGCTGTAACTGACTATGGCATATATGCACCAAGGCTCTTAGCTGGGGTGCAGATTAATAATGCAATGGTCAATCAGGACTTGCGCTTGCAGCAAGACAGTTGAGAATGAATATTTGGGTAATTCTCACCAAAGGTGTACAAATTGGTATTCAAAAAAGAAAAACATGTTTTTTATTATTATTTGTATTTTTTATGAAAACTGAAATAAATAATTCAAGATTAATTTGATGACATATGTGGTCACACACTTTCAGCATTTGTTTTCAAAATATTAAAGAATTTTCAAAATCATCAATCATAGGTGATAGAATTTTCATAGAAGTGAGAAATCTGTGTTGAATGCTCGAATTTTGCCTCTAAAACGTATTTTTTCCATTGCAATAAAACAAAAACAGAAGACAAAATAAATATTCATTTCTCCAGATAACAAATTGCATAGTTCCTCCGAACATGGGTAAAAAAATAGGAACGTAATTATTCATGAGCTTAGTACACCAAAAATTATAAAAAATCAAATACACACTACTGATGTAGTTACAAGAAAAAGACATATTATGAATCTATAATGAATTAACAAACTCTCCAAAAACAAAAACAAAATTTTCTTTTATCTGTAACTTTCTTTAGACTCCTATAATTTCTGTCAATTGGTCTTCTATAACTTCGGAAGCAAATCGTTTTTTCTTAATAGCCGGAGAAAGTTTCTGGCCCTTAGTTTTTATTTTGCTCTTCCTTCATTCTTTTAATAATAATAAAATTTGAGAAATACGTAAATGGAATTTTACGAAAATGACGTTTTATCTTATAATTTTCATTTATCAACAAATTTTAATGAAATTATAGTCAGTGATATTTCGAGACTCCCTTAATCCGGTTGTGTAGTCTAAGTTTTGATAAAAGTTCTGAAATTGAATTGGTGGGTTGATTAAACGGCATATTTTTCAAATTTCATTCCCTTATAACATTTTTATTGATTTACTAAGACTTTAGTCTTGACACAAGTCACTAACAAGACTAAAGTCTTAGTCTTGACACGAAGTCACTAGTTGGTTTTCATTCAATTGAAATATCCACATGACCTTATAACTCCAACATGCATTTCGTTGGTTCTCAGACTCAAATAAGTTTTTAAATTTAAACAGATAATGTTTTTACAAATCTCGATACTTCCTATTGCCTGACTAGTAAGCACTGAAGATGACGCAAGTCGAAAGCGCTTTGCAATAAATAATAAATTTATACACTTATGTACAAATTCTTCGCTTCATTCATTACTAGCAAGTTTATTCAGCTTCCCGCATTCATTCATTGATATATTATTATTATATTCATTTTTAGTTCTGCTCATTGGGAAATATAAAATCAAACTCAAGGTCATAGGATAAGTCTGATGAGAAGCTTCCCAACCCCAAGAAAATCAATTGGATGCCTTCAAAAAAGTGAGAGCCAACAAACAGAAACTCTATTAAGAAACCTTCAAACTGTTAATTTCAGTTATGTACAAGAAAACATGTTCGAAATGTAAGTAGAGGAGGAAGTGCATTGAGTCTTTGGCTATACACAAATTACCCAAAATAATAGTAATTCATTTGAAGCGGTTCTCGCAGACGGAAAGACTATACGTGTCCATCGATTTTCCCTTGGAAGGATTGGACATGGCCAATTATGTAGAAGACAATGTGTCTCCGTGTCAATGCAATCTATATTATGCTCTCTGTAACCATAGTGACACTACATATTCCGGACACTATATGGCCTATTGTAGGCACCCATACGCAGGCAAGTGGCACAAGTTTGATGACTCAATGGTGTCACCAATATCATCTTAATCACTTGTTAGTGACTACGTTTATTTCGCATCTTTGGATCCGCTCAAAATGGGTTTGACTTGATTGGATCCGATCCATATAATCGATATATACAGTTTTCGGATTGGATTGAACCACTTAAGTCAATTCCATAAAATATAGGATTGGACCCAACCGATCGCCTTAAAGAGAAGTGAAATTACGAGATAAAAGAGTTTGAAATTGACAGGTCTCAGGTAAAAGTAGCCAAATTCAGATAGGTTGTTTATCGTCTCAATTGTCAAAATGGAAAACAAAATAATAATGGATGAGGAAAGGATTAGGGTTTCGCCACGAAAAACATGGGGCACATGCAATACATAACTATGAAGAGTGTAGAGAGTAGCTATCAATAAAGGAACTTAATTATTATCGGTTCACATTATTTGTGGTGCAATAAAATTGTTAGTTGAGCTATTAATCCACCAATTAATTATCTGGTGCATGCACTCCATTTTTTTTTGTTTCCAATCTTGCAAGTATTTTAATAGCTATCAAAAGTTGCCGAATACGAATTTTCAGGTTATTTTAGAAAAAGTTCATAAGGATCAGAGAAATTGTTTTATTCTTTTCAGTCCGTTATAAAAACATGGTACATTATTTTTTTTATTATTTATTACAGTATTTTATTATTAGATGCTAACAAACTCTCGCGATAACCTCTCAGCTTCGATAAATAATTCATAAAAATGTCTTATGACAATATCAATTTATGCACTTTTTCGAGAATAAAATAAAATATGTTGGAGCTTATTTACAAAGTTATCTAAAGTATCTATCTATTATTATTCACAGCAAATATTTTGGCACAAATATTAGCTTTTTTCGTAAGCGGCCGTAGCTTTCATCTTTCTCTGTGGGAGAAGAATAGCTAACTGAAAGTAAACTTTTTCCGGAATCCAATTTGAATGATGAAGAGAAGATGAGTCATCCACATCACACTGTGTGTGTGTTTGGTTATGAACAAAAAAGTACTTATGATTTACAGCCACAAACGCAACAAAAAAATTAAATATCTGTTAAAAATCCATTCGAACTTCAACTGGAACTTTACATTTTTCGAAACAAGTGTCATGGCCAACTGGCATACTCATCCTCGATGGAGAATAAATATCTTAATCAGCGGGGTAAGTGCATCCAGGCGACCATTAATATTAATCAAAGCAAGATCTGATAAAATCGGAGAGGTCGATTTTGTTGGACAAATATTCTTGTTTGTCCTTTGGATTGTTTACGATCGGGGATGGCTATGATAAATCGGTGCGGGAACTTCAGATGTTTTCTCAGGCCCCTAGACGATCGCAGCAGGAAGCAAGACGCGTTCTTTATTATTATAGGGATTTGTCGAAGACGAACATGGCGCACTAGGACCATAGCCAACGCGACCGCACGGTCAACAAAATATTTTTTACTTCATCTTCAGAGGTCGGCCATAAGAATGTCCACATGAGGTGTTGCTTCTAATAAAATTATAAGTATGTTTATAAATTAGTCTCAACGTATCTTTAGAGTCGAAGAAATTGAAATAAAAAGCCCGAGAGGCGGAGCAGTGGTTGTCGCAAACTATATATCGACATTTATTACTATTACCGGCTGTAAAAGTTGAGGAATATTTCAAAGATTATTCCTCACTGTTTGAAATCATTGGATAAATTATTGCAGCAACAGAAGAACTAATTGAATTCAGTAGGACAGAAAATCATAATGATAATAATAATAAAGGTGAAATATGGACATTGTTAACGCACGCACGTGATGATTGCACAATGAGGCCGTAGGCCGAGTCGTATAATCACATTTGTGCTTTAATAGAGTAGGATTGCACGTGTCGGGTACAAAAATTGGTCTACAACTATCAAGATATTATTTACTGTCTATAATAAAATCTGATTATTCATAAAATAACTTCGACGTATAGTATATAATTTGTAGCAAATGGAAATCTGATTTATTATTAATTTTATGAAAAAATAATCAATCATATATGAGGTTTCTAAAAAAGTTGTATTCCATGTGAGAGTAATTCGAAAATATCACAAATTGTTACAGAAAAAGTTGTTTAGAATTGAAATCTACGTTTAGATATCCAATCACATCAAGCATGAAAAAATAAATGTTACTATGTTTGACATTTCTCGTTCTTTTTGTTAGCTGTAGGAAAAAACAATCGTTCATAAAAAGTTCTGTACTATCGAACACCTGAAGCACAATCATCATGTATGAAAAAAATTTAAAATGTTAAAAATAAATAATTAAAATATGGATACATAGACATGATTGGAAAGGATACGAAAATATATGGGAAATTCCGAGGGGGAAACAACTAGTCATTTTTTGTACACCTAATGAATAATTACTTATAATGAAAAATATGAAAATGACTATTTTGATTAGCGTAAATTATTCATGTAATAAACGTGTTCAAGCGGTCTAATGCTCGAGACAAAATGAGTAATGAAGTAATGAAAATATTATGATGTACACCTAAAGAATGAGTTTTTTCCCCCTCGGGAAATTCCCTCTCGGTCAAGTTGGCTGCAATTTTTATCATGTTATAATGGGATGGGTCGTTAGAAAATGTGTTAGTTTGAACGATTTTGTATGTGTCGTTTCTGAGATATAAGCGGCCAAAGTTCGTAAAAACTTCGTATGCAGTTGGGTAGGATTGACAAAGGAAAAGACTGTTTTGTTAGTCGAAATGAGGCAAATTCAGAATGAAAATGTGTTTATCGGAACTCGTTAACATGTCCAGTTATGACCTGATTAACGACAGTAGGTACATTAGGGTGTATACGAGCATAGCCAAAAATCATTTTTCTGTATACTATTTACAGCACTATTCCAGAACCAACAAGTTATATTTTGGACATCATAGTTTCAGTCTATTCTAGGCGAAAAAACCATATTTTGTCCTTTGATGACTTTATTAGAAATATAAATTTGAAAAAAATACTAAAAGCAAATTATTATTATTATTATTAATAATAGAAAAACTTTGTCAATGATCTATAAATCATTGACAAAGTTTTCATTCGATATCTTAAAAACTGTTTCATTGTTTTGGTTCCAATTTTATTCGCACTATTTTGAAAAGGTTGACTATTACATATGAACGTTTTGTTAACTTTTAAATTTGTACTTCTAAGATATGCATTTTTAAAATTTACGATATTACGATACAATATGTGGTTGTTATTAGTGGAGTTTAAGTTTGGAAGTCGTTATTTATTATTTTTTTAAGCGTTCCGTTATTTTTTTACATTTTGCTACACACTACAAATTATTTTAAACAGTACTGTAACAATAAAAATATCAATAATATTAATACAGTTTTTTGTATGAAGTCCTTATTTTTAATTTATTCTTGAACTTGTATTGTTGAGTTCAAGTGTAGTTTGTATTGTTGAGTTCAAGTGTAGTTTGTGTTGTTTATAGTATAAACAATTGATTTCAAAAAGTAATGTATGTAATGGAATTTCCCTGTAATGAAGGTTCCCTAAAGTTTTGTTAAATCGATAGTAACAACTCCATATAAGTTTTGTTAAATCGATAGTAACAACTCCATATAAGTAGGAGATTTGAGCCGGTTCTGGGCCTCCCCCCACCACTATGACGTCATCAGTGACCTTGACCTATGACCTATGACCTCGACCTATGACCTTGACCCATGACCTTGACCTATGACCTATGACCTTGACCTATGACCTCGACCTATGACCTCGACCTAGGACTTGACCTAGGACTTGGGCTTGCCCTTAGCCTTGACCATGATGTATATTGTTGGGAGGTGTTCAGGGTTTGTGTTTGTCCTAGAGATTGTGATGACTTGATTTTTTTTCATACACGGACAAGTACCTTTTGCCAAGTACTTAATATATTTTTCTTACCTCAATGTCTTTCATGTATACTTACTCTGCCATTGTGTATGATCTAATATGTGGAGTACGCATAAAAATCTAAACCGAAGTATAGAGACGTCTGCACGCCACGGATATCCAGTCAGATATGTGAACTGGCGTCACACACCCATACACTGCGGTGACTCATCGACTACTCTCCGTCCTCTCTTCATTGATATGGTGGGGATGGTTCTGCTGTGACGTTGTATGAATAGTCGAAGCGGATAGAATTTGTTCACCCTCTCTCCCACTCATCGATATTACATATAAAGGAGGTGGGAATGATTGTGAAATCAGTATTTTGTTGAGTTTTGTGCTGAGAAGACGACATCGATAAAATGTATTCCTGTGGTTGTGGTAAATCGTTCACTCGTAGTGATAATCTCCGTCGGCATCAACTTCAAAGTTGCCAAGGTGGCCCTTCTGTGAAAAGGATTAAGTTAGATGTGGCTGCATCGACACCAATGTACACATGCAATTGTTGTAATGTGACAATTCCTACATCCCAAGTTAATTCTCACAAAAGAACTCTCCAACACAGGAACAATGCATGTGTGCAAGTGAGTGATGGCATACAGATTATAAGGAATGCTTTCAAGTGTAGAATTGTGAGTTATAGAGTGGAAAGTACCAATGTTTACACTGAATATATGCCATTCTTCAATGAGATCAGGGAGAAGGTTATTGGATTACTTGAAGAGGCAATAAAGGTTCACAAGATCTTTAAAGTGAATATGGAAGTATTTGGCAGCTACATTGTTCAAACACGGGATTTGAGTGACACGAAGTCATTCAATTCACAGAATAAAATTGTGGATCAGTCTACGGATTTGGGTGCATTATTCGATGGATTCCGTGATGTCATTATTGCTCAGACTACGGAATTTGAAGAACGTGATTCAGGTATTTATTTAAAGTTTCATTTCTATTTATATGAATAATAAATTATTGTTATGTTTCAGGATGGAGTTGTGAAAAAATTAAGTTCCTCGAAGTGAACATCAACAAGTATAGTCCACTCAGCGGATGTTCGTATGTGAAGCTGCCCGAGTTCATTGAGACAAGAAAAGGCGTTGTGAATATTCGTAATGAAGATCAACATTGTTTTGCATGGGCCATCACATCTGCATTGTTTCCTGCGAATGGTAGAGTGTCAGAAGTTTCCTCATACCCCCACTACGCCAATGTCTTGAATGTAACAGGTATGGATTTTCCAGTTAAACTTCAAGCTATAAAAAAGTTTGAGGACATGAATGATATTTCAATTAATGTGTATGGGTTAGAGTCAAAACTTGATAAGGGTAAAATGAAATATGAAGTGGTTGGTCCGTTGCGTTACTCACAGAGAAGACTTAGAAGACATGTTAATTTGTTACTTATAACAGATGATTCTGGCAATAGTCATTATTGTTGGATTAAAGACCTTTCTAGGTTAGTTTCAAGTCAACTATCTGCGCATGAGCATAAAAAATATTTTTGTGATGGATGTTTATTGTATTTCTCTCACGAGCGATTACTGTTACGTCATCAGTTGCATGACTGTAATCACTTGAGTACTACAACACCATCAGTCAATTTCAGAATCAACAAATATGGTAAAATGTTACCGGGTAATGCACTTATGTTTGAAAATTTTGAGAAACAAATGAAGGTGCCATTTGTAGTTTATGCTGATTTTGAATCAGTTCTCAAACCCATTCAAACTAGTCAACCCAACCCTAAACACTCATTCTCGAATAAAACATACAAACACGAACCTTATTCATTTGCTTATTCGATAAAATGTTCATACAATGATAAATTATCGAAATTTGTTACATATAGGGGTGAGGATGCAGCCGAGAAATTTGTTACAAAACTTGAAGATGATTTGAGAAATATTTATCACAATTATTTGAGGTATCCAATTCCTATGGCTGCACAAACCCCCGCGGAAGAAGCAGAGTTTTCTTCTACACAATTTTGTGGAATATGTGATAAACCATTCACGGGTGGTGATGTGAAAGTGAGAGACCATTGCCACCTCACTGGAAAAAAAAGATCACCTGCCGCACATTCCGTATGTAACTTAAATTTCAAATTGCCAAATTTTGTTCCAATCATTTTCCATAATCTGAGTGGGTATGATTGTCATTTGTTCATAAAAGAACTGTATAGAAACAAAGACAAAGTGGATGTTATTCCACAAACTAAGGAAAAATACATTTCTTTCACTAAGCATCTATTCACTCACACATACACTGACAAAGACGGAAAAGAAAAAAAGAATTTTTTGAAAATGAGATTTATAGATAGTTTCAAATTCATGTCGAATTCTTTGCAGAACTTAGGTGCTAACTTAACATCCGATCAGTGTATTGAGATGCATAAACATTTTCCACAAATTGACAAATTCAATTTGATGAGACAGAAAGGTGTTTTTCCATATAACTTTGTTGATCATATTGACAAGTTGAATTATCCAACTCTACCCACTAAAAATCAGTTTTATGACAATCTTAACGGAGAGCATATATCAGATAAGGATTATATGAGAGCGAAACTTGTTTGGCATTTATTCGAGTGTAAGAGTTTAGGGGAATACTCGGATTTATATTTGAAGTCCGATGTTCTTCTATTATGCGACATATTTGAGAATTTTCGAAATATATGCTTAGATAAATATAAATTAGATCCGGCACAGTATTATACAGCGCCCGGAATATCATGGGATGCAATGCTGAAGTATACGAATATTGAATTGGAATTATTGACAGACATTGACATGATTAATTTTTTCAAAAAAGGAATACGGGGCGGAATAAGTCAGTGTAGTGAAAGGAAGCATATAGCTAATAATAAATTTTTACCCGATTATAACCCAGATGAACCTTCATCATACATATCATATTTAGATGCAACTAACCTATATGGTCACAGTATGTCACAACCATTACCCACCAACGATTTTGCATGGCTAACACCCGATGAAATAATCAATTTGGATGTAATGGGAGTGGCATCTGATAGTCCATACGGTTATGTTCTTGAAGTAGATGTTCATTATCCCCAAGAGTTACATGACAAACATGCTGATCTTCCCTTTCTCGTTGAAAGTTTAATACCACCACACTCGAAATCAAAAATTCCTAAATTAATTCCAAATTTAAATGACAAAAGAAAATATATTGTACATTATAAAAACTTACAGCAGGCTGTGGCCAATGGTCTTATTATTATGAACACACATAGAGTGTTGAGATTCAAGCAGTCATGTTGGATGAAACCTTATATTGATTTGAACACTGAAATGCGAAATCGATCTAACAACAAAGCTGAAAAAGATTTCTATAAACTCATGAATAATGCAGTTTATGGGAAAACAATGGAAAACGTTGATAACAGAATTGATGTTAGACTGGTTACGCATTGGGAAAGTATCAAGAGGAAAATTGGTGCTAGCGCCCTAATATCACGTCCAAATTTCAAAAGCTGTTCAATTTTTTCAGAAAATTTTGTTGCTATTCAATTGGGCAAAGTTAATGTATTGTACGATAAACCGCTATATTTGGGATTTTGTATTCTAGAATTATCCAAAACAGTCATGTACAACTTTTTCTATGGATGTATTAAACGTCATTATGCAGAAAATGCCACCTTACTCTACACTGACACGGATTCTTTAATTTTGAAAGTAAATACCGATAATTTTTATGATTTCATGACCAACAATATATGCGAGTTTGATACTTCCAATTACAACGTAGGAAACCAATTCAATATTCCTATTACAAAGTCAATTCTGGGTAATTTCAAAGATGAATTTCCGAATGATCCCATAATTAGCTTTTATGGTACCGGTGCCAAAGCATATTATGTTCAGTCTGTAGGTAGTGAATTCAAAAAAGCAAAAGGTGTCAAAAGATCCGTCATAAAGAATGAATTGACATGTGAAGATTATAAGAAAATTGTCGAACAGGGTGGTCTAATATTCAGGAAGATGAACTCGTTCAGAAGCATATTGCATGACATGTATACTGAATTGAAGAACAAAGTTGCATTGTCATACCATGATGATAAACGGTTCATCATTCCCAATACGACACACACTCTTCCTTGGGGTCATAGCGATATAGAATTCTACCAGAATGATCCAGTAGAGAATATTCGTTGGGTTTCCAATATTATTCAATCTTTTTCCCAAGAGAGTCCTTTGGATCAATTACTTCATTTATTAACAGCTGAATTGAACAAATGAAATATCATTTCAAATGGAAAATTCACCACCATACTTATTTATTTGTATTTGAGATGTAATTACGCTTATTATATAAAAGTCAAATTATACTAGTCAATTTTAGTTAATGTCTTGTCCAGTTACCAAATATATAAAAATATATAAATATACACGTTATTCTGATTTCCTATTGTTTCATTTAAGAGAATAAATATCTACACAGAGATATATAGATTTTAATTGTCTTGAAATCATCAGTATGAAAGATATCAAGGTGGAAGAAAGATGTCCAAAGCTATTGATAAATTCGGCCGTAGACGAAAATGGGGTACTGTCAAAGTTCGAGTTCTTCAAGGTTCCCAAGGTCCTCAAGGTATGGGATTCAAGCTTTCGCCTGACGACCAATATGATATGCAAGGTAAAAGACTGAAAAATGCTGGTGAACCGATAGACGAGAGTGATTGTGTAACTCAATTATATCTCAATGAACAAATTACGGAGACGAAGGCACTTGTCCTTAAAGCCTTGCAGGCTGCCATACATGCCACAATGGCTAAGATTGTACCTGAAGCCCGTCAAGCATTCAATGAAAAAGTAGAGGAGGTGACCGATGATCTAGATCGCAAATACAAAAATCTAAAAAGTGATGTGGATATCAAAGTATGGGATGCTACAGCCACAATGACACGAAAAATATCAGAGTTGACAACTGAACTCGATTACAACAGCAAAAATCTGAAAAATGATTTGGATGCCAATGCATTGAATGTCACATCTGCAGTGATGCTGAAATATAATGATTTGGAAAGAAGGTTAGCTGAATTGGAGAATAAACATCCTGATGTTTGGCTCACACATAGACCAAAACTGTGGGCTCCAGGTAGTGATCCAGAACCCGCTGTTTGAAAAATAAATTTGTATTATGAAAATATTACAAATAAAATGTTCTAAATCAATGTTGAAATTTTTCATTTCTTACTCACCAAATATATTATAGAATTTGGTAGTGGGTGAGTTCTTTTTGAAAAGTATCAATTCAAGTTATGGAAACTTTGTACATTTTTGCCATTGAGTGGCGCAGATGCGTGTGTTTATGTTCTTTGTGTGGCCCTGAAAAGGGCCTATTGGGTGCTCCGAAGAGCTGGGTGCCATCCCGCATATTTATGCGGGACGACCACGGGGGGGGGGGGCAGGGTGAGGACTTAGATGACATCGTCATCCTCGTCATCCGATGACACCAAGATGATGGTGTCATCATCGGAGTCGTCCTCTACGGGGAACTCGTCCGGGTCGAGGTCCATATTTATGTCCTCGACACGGATATGGACCACTTGGCCATCATCCTCGAACTCATCCTCCGAGGAGCTATCGAAGTCGTCGACGCGTTGATCCATATCTTCGTCGTCCGAAGTCGACGGAGATGGATAGTTCCACACATCTGTGGAGTCCGACACCTCATTCACCTGAATCGGACCCCGTGGATCTCGATGGTAAAATGGATCCTGCCTCTCACCCTGGTATACCTGCTGGACCTGTACGGCAGAGACGATCTGATATCTTGCTATCATCGCTTCCCGTTCCAAATCATCTTCGAATTCGGCACAATGTCTCGGAGACGAGGTGGAGTCTGGAAGAGGCATCTTGGAAGACTGATACTATAATCTGAGCTGGCATTGAATTTATACTAGTTCGGGGGTGGCAGTGTAGGGTGGGAGAAGAGAGTGGGGGTTTGAAGGCTGAGAGAAATCAGGAGATGGGAGAAATACACATCATATTATTTTATAAAATATGTAAATAAAATATGTATATAAATAAAATATAAATAAAATATGTAAAAACATAATTCAGATGAATTGAAGAAAAATGCCCCATCCTCCGCATTGTTCAATGTGCACCAGACCATTAAATGTGCACTCCTATTTCACTTCATCTTTTTTTCTATTTTTATTCTAAATCTACATATACAAAACTTATATCTACTTACAAATAACTTAACCTTAACCTTAACATATCTAAAAATTAAAATTAGCAAATTGCTCCAGGTTGCTTCGGAGCCGTGCCACCAAAGCCACCCCCTGCGCCTTGGCGTCTTCCAGCCTGGTGACTAGCTGGACCTCCCGGAGACTTTGCTGCCGATCGCGGGCCATCAGCTCTGCCTGCTGGCGCTCAAGCTCTTCCAGCTGGCGGTTGAGTTCTGCCCGCGCCAGCTGACTGTCATCATAGTCCCGCTGGGCCTCCTCTATCCCACGCTTTGCCCGTTGCACACTCATCTCCAGCTCAGGTACGATAGGTGCTGGAGGGTGGACTTCTTCAGCAGTGGGTTGTGGAGGGGCAACTTCAACGACAGGTGGTAAAGGTGCGTCTATAACCGGTGTCACAACAGTTGAGGATGTCTTCTTGGACACCCTTCTTCTGCTGTTGTGTGCGTGCTTCCTCGATGATGATTTCTTCGGTGGTTTTGGAGGCAGGAAATCATCATCGCTGTCAGCAATTTGGATTATAGGCAAACCTTCCATCGACGAATTTGCTCCTGCGTCACGGGATCTCTTGGAAGCAACTCCGTTAATGAACCCACCTTGCCGTCTGCGTTGGTCCATCGTCAGCGACTGCATTTCGGGGACCTCTCTCCTGATGACGTCCATAACGTCATTGAAGTGCTCTTCGTCTGGCATTTGAGGTGCGGCGCCATCCACCCTGATGTTACTCAGGATCGTTATTGCTGCAAGACCAGTTAATGCGGGAGAATCCATAGCTAAACATACAAAAAAAAATTAAACGGGTTCATGATTACAAGATTGTTAACTTACTCTCAAATTATTACAGCTTGCTATAGTCTGCTAATTCAGTTGGCTGGTGGTTGATCTGGCGGGTGATCTTGTGGATGATGTGGTAGCTGATGTCAGTTCAGAAGAGTGACTGAAGATTATTCGGAGGAAGTTCTTGTTTTAAACACTCAGACCTCCACCCCACTCCTCTTCTTCTTCTCCGACCTCCTACTCCAATCCCCACTCCGACCACCCACTCCTCTTCTTCTTCTCCGACCTCCTACTCCAATCCCCACTCCGACCACCCACTCCTCTTCTTCTTCTCCGACCTCCTACTCCAGTCCCCACTTCGACCACCTACTCCGACCTTCCACTTCAATCCCCACTATGTCTTAAGCCACACCTCTTTCTTTAGCCAGTATCCCTCAGACCAGAAAACCCCACCCCATCATAACCCCACCCCTATTTCAGCTCTGTTATTTGTTACAATGTACACATCCACCTACGGGACAGAGCAGATATAGGGGTGAGTGACAAGAATAACAATTATGAGTGGGAACATTTGCATACTCGAGTGTATCATGTGAATTAACATGCTGATACCACTCACCATTATTATTCATGCCGCAATACCGTACAAAACAAATATCACATAGGAAGCGTTTTTCATTATCACAAGTTTTGATAGTAACAAATGAAAAGCTGCAACAGTACAAATTTGTTGCAACGTCTTCTAACACCTCTGTCATATTTATCTGATGGGCATTGCTCACGATCGTTTCGGGGACATCCTCACAGTCTGGTACAATTCCATCGTCTACTTCTGGTTCTTCTCCGTCATCTTCTAGGAACTCTTCTTCGACGAAGTCATCCCCAGCGGGTATGTCTTGGCGGCCATCTTCAAAATCTACCAGGTCATGGAATTCGCCATTGTCACCATTCTCACCCACTACAACTTCATCTTCTTGTTCCCAAACAAACTCGTCACCTGCCAACACATCAACTTGATTGTTGGCATCTAATTGGGAGAGGGCTTCCAATGCAAAACCAACTTGATCAACCATAATTGCTTTACAAACACAGTTTCTAACAGAAAATACAAAAGTCGAATGAAATGTTAGGATTTTGGACCGATTTTATATGTTACAATCGTGAGTGGGGGTTACCACCTCCACTAAACCCACACTTCATCTCCTGAGAATAGCAATTCCTCCATTAACCTAGATTTCCTCGTCATCTAATTAGTGACGCAAATGCAAACAACGAGGATACAAAAATACTGAAGATATTTAGGAAAAAATATTTGATTTTCGAATTAAACCACAGAAACATGACAAAAATATATCTTCAATTTTTTTTCTAGTAGAATCCACCCATTCAAATCTTTTATCAAGTATGACATATTTCGATAAAATCCATTATAACGTGGATAAAAAAATATTAGAGATTCTAAAAAGATATGTTTGATTTTCGAATTAAAGTGCAGAAACATGACAAAAAAAATATTTTCAAATATTTTTTCTAGTTGAATTTACTCTTTCAAATCTTTTATCAAGTATGACAAATTTCGATAAAATCCATTATATCGCGGATACAATACATTACAGCAATTCCAATATGCACTGATTCAACCCCGCATGGAAACGCCAATGATACCTGCCGTCTACAATAGCTTTAATATTTTAGTAACTGACCGGTGAGGGTGAATTTTACCTGAGATGACCGTAAATTCATTTCATTTGGGTAAATTTTTATTTCATAGCGTTTCTTTGCGATAGTTCAGTTGTGTTTTATCTGTAATGGCGTTAGTAACAAAATCTCAATCAGAAAGTGAAGCGGCGGTTAAGGCACTGTTGGACATGGAAAATATAGTGCCGACTATCATATCACCCATTAGAGAAAACGAAATTGTGGAACAATCGCCTGTGAAAAGTGCAAGGAAGCGTAGTAGGCCGATATCGAAAATAGACAAATTCAAAGAAATCGTCAAAAAAGCTAGCCCATATGCCCGGAATGCATGGAGAAAACCGAACTTTTCATTACAACCGAGTGTTAGGGAAGAATATAGAGTGGAGGACTTTAGCGACGACGACGAACCAACAGAACAACAGACGGACAAACCAAAAGACACAAAAAACACTACAGACTCAGGGAGTTCTTCTACAGACACAGATACTTCATCTACAGATACAGACAACAAACAACAAAGGTCTACAGAAACGGAGAATTTTGTCAAGGAAAGCAAGCGTATGTTTGCTTTACTGGAGAAACTTGATTTATCGACTGATACAGACAATGAAAATTTGAAAAAACTGAACAGTACATGTGATAGGTATGAAAAGAAATTTCGGGAAGCTCAGATACAACGTGACCAACTGAAAAATAAGATAGGAAAGCGTGAAGAAGCAATAGAATTCAGGAAGCAGATGATGGAAAACTATGCAATTTTTTTTTCAGGAAATGATTAATATGCAATTTTTTTTCAGGAAATGATTAGTTGATGAAAGTTCTGAAAGGAGTGCATATATATTAATTGGTCGATGTACACAGTGAAGGGCGATGTAGAGGGGCCCTTCACGGACTTTCATTGATTAATTATTTGAAATAAAAAATCTATTTTAAGCTGGGATCGGAACAAAATTCTAGAAATGAAAAATAAAAATGGAAATATTCATTGATTAATTATTTGAAATAAAAAATCTAATTTAAGCTGGGATCCGAAATGCAAAAAAAATTATAATCGAATAGAAAAGAGAGGTTCATTGATTAAAAAACGATAAATAAAAAAAACTATTTTAGGCTGGGATTCGAACCTGTACAGCGCAAAATTCTAGATATGAAAAATAAAAATGGAATTATGCAAAAAAAAATATAATCGAACAGAAAAGATAGGTTTTTTTTTTGATGGGCGAGTTCAAGGTCACAAAACCAAAAAAAGCCCGAGAAATAAATCTCTTAATATCACCCTCCACCCACCTCCTAGGTGATATAGAGAGATTTCTTTCTCGGGGCACACTGCAAACTCACCACTGAGCTACGCAGCCTCCGAAAGAATTAGTCAAATTTCTTCTATATGAATGTTTTAAATCAAACCCCTGAAATGTATGCGACTAAATATACATGCTCCTACAATTCCGTAAAACTGAAGAGTTGGTCCATCTAGTGCCAAATAGCACAACACATATAAACTATACCAACTGAGCTAATGCGATCTCCGAAGGAATTCGTTATAGCTACCTCTAAAGACCTTTATTTAACCCCTCATGATAAATTCCCCCAAAGAAAATATGACTTTTTGTGATAGAAGTGCAAGTAAAAGGAACGTATGTGAAATATCTTGCAGTTTACAGGCTTGTAAATTGTACATGCTTCAAAAACTCTGCATGGGCAATTTACAAGCATATATTTTTGACCCTTGCTTGTGTTTATAAACTGCTAACAGTTCACATACGTTCCTATTCAAAAGAGATATTTTCTTTAGTTCAGAAGTATTAACTTTGTTAATACTGGAGGAATTTAACATGAAGGGTCAAAAACCCTGGGTGGGCACCCATGTATCTGAATCTTGGCGTATCCACCAGCCATTGAAGTGCAGAATGTTTTGATTAGGGGCAATGCATTGAACCGCTTTTCAGATATTTTGCTGCGATTTTTTTTATATATTTTTTTGGAAATATATGATCATTGCGAAAGTTTTTCATCATAGAACTTTTTTGAAATTCCCACTTATGAGTGAGATATGATTTTTTTAAATATTGATATCGAGATTTTGTTGTAAAATTTATTTCAAGTATAACCTACAATTTTATATTTTTTCTTGGAAGATATGATCATTTTTAATGTTTTTGACCAACAAACTTTTTCTTTATTATCATTCATGAGTGAGATATAATTTTCAAAAATAAGTAGGAGTAGGAGATCTGAGCCGGTTCTGGACCTACCCCCACCATCATAACTTTCAACCAGCAAATTATTTCGCGGTTCGATTCGCGGCCGCGAATTTAATCGCAGTTCGATTCGCGGCCGCGAATTTAATCGCGTTTTGATTCGCGCTCGCGAATCAAAACAGCGGTCAAGGTCTCGAATCCGCGGATTCGTCCGTAGGTCTATTATTTTGAATTTTTCACTTTCTTGATGTCCAACACTTCTTTTTCCTATGAAGTTTGTGAAGGTAACTCCTGGGAGGGAGGGATATCTACTCCCTCTCCTTCTATGGTGGTTTGTTGTCATGTTCATTGTGCGCATGTACCAGTCGACTTGTTTGAATAAAACTTAGAGTCGCATTAACATCAGCACCATTTCTGTCCACATCCCATTGATATCACACATTCCTACGAGCTAAATATGAACTCATTACCAAATTTGTCTGCTGAAGAAGAAGCAATGCCATGTATTGCAACAAATGATGACTTTGGTTTTGAAGATATTCCGGTATATCACTTGTCATCCCAAGAAGGTTTCATCGATGAATATAACATTGATGATTATCTGAAGATGGGAGATATACCGGAACCTTCAGAAAGTGTTGATCCAACCCTTTCACAATTGTCACTACCAAAATGCCCGTCACTTCTCTCTCCTCTTAGTGTCGATACGAAAGCGAAACCATCTAGGAGAAAGTGTGCATCTACTGCTTCAAATCCCAAGAAAACAAGTAAGGGTGTACGGAAACCCCGTAAGAAGAAAGTAGATGACACCTTCAAGAATGTGATAGGTGATTTGGAAGATGTATCGCTTCATTCTTTTGGTCCACTGCAGCGTTGTGGAGACATGCTTAAGAAAGCGAAATGCAGCATCGTAAAATCGAGAGCTATCATCGTCAAATGCGATGACGATGTTCGAAGAGGTAGCATGGACGACGAGGTGGTTCTTCAGAAGCTCGATGCAAAGATTGTATCATCGAAGGCTGAACTGATCAAAATGTGTGAAGATGCAGATAAACTCCGTTTCAAAATCACACAGAAGAATCAGTCCACCCTTTGTTTGAAAATGCAAGCTGAGATTGAGCTTCAGGAGTCCACTAAACTTTTTGATATGGTAGCATCTGTACGTGATAAGTGGCGAAAAGAGTTTGATCACGCATTCCAATCTGATAGTGATTAGCTCTGAGGATTATGAAATGTTATCAATGTTGTGAGTTGAAATGAAAGACTTTTTCAAAAATCTATGAAGTGGGGAGGAGTATGCAGATTATTTCGGTTTTGGCATACACTGGGCGTTGCGTTTGGTTGGGGCAACGTTCACCACTTCATGATTTATTCATTTTGAAAAAAAACTCAAAAATAGTTCTATATTTTCTATAGTTTATTAATAATCTTACAGCTTAGTGAGAATAATAAGTAATACAATTTCATTCAAATATTAAACCATAGCACTTTTGTGTAACCATGAATTCTTTCCGCTTGGAAGGCCTAACCACTTAATGTATAGTTTATTTCCTTTCCTCCTCAACACTTTTTCAACTAGGTATACGTCAGGATTTTGCGTTATCAATAATTCTTCTCCATAAAAACATCCTCTAATCGGGCTCCCATCCATGTCTTCAAGAATATAAGTTATGGGGTATGTTTGGTTAATTTTAACAATTTTGAATAGTTCTGTTGTGTAATTGGCAGTGTAACCCTTTTCGAAAATATTCTTGTACTTGCTTATACGTACAATATCATTCATTCGAAATTTGGAAATACTTTGTTTTCTTCGAGGGATTACTTTGGAACTTTTGAATTTCAGTTTTGTTGCTGGCATAACATCGATTGGTTTCATACCAATTGTACGATGCACCTTATTGTTATATTTGCTTGTTATGATTGGAAGAATATTCAACCATTTGTTGTGTCCCATCGCTGAAAATTCTCTATAAAGCCACGTCTTTATTGTTCGAATTACTCTTTCAGCTATGGCCGCCTTCATGGTGCTGAATGTTGAATAATGGTTGATCTTATATTTTCGCATCAAAAATGAAAAAGAACTATTGAAAAATTCTGATCCTTGATCGCTTTGTAGATGTTTCGGGGAATAGTTGGCTTCTTTCAGCACATCTTCCATTGCATTGGTTACAGCACTACCTGTTTTATTTTTAATCGGCTTCGTCCATAGATATTTCGAGTAGCAATCAATGACCACAAGAACATATCGATATCCTTTGTTATGTTTAGCATAAGGTTGTAATTCGGCAAGATCTATTTGCCACAGATCTGCAAAACCTTTGACGGTGGTGGTTCTTCTGATGAAATTACGTCTTGCCGGCTTATGTAACTCATTGACAACTTGTCGTTTGACATCACTTATTTCATTATCCATCTCCTCGCAATCACTTATTTGTTTTCATTCAGACAAACAATTTGACAATGTTACGGCATCATATAATGAGAACAAACTGATCATTTTTGCTGATGTATTAGATTATTATACCTTCCTCACGTAATTCTTCAATTATGGAAATTATTTCATTATCATGTCCAGTGTGTCCAGCTGACTTTGAAGATATCAATAGCCGCAAACGAGCGACTAACTCCTTGGGTGAATTCCAGTAAACATAATTCGCAGGTTTGGGATCATACATTTTCTGCATTTTCATTCGATGGAACCCTTCACCTTTTTTTGTCCTACTTCTGGTCGTCTGATAATGTGATAAGTTTAGTATAGGTTTAATAACTTCACGGAATTTTTTAGATTTCGGGTGTTTGAAACCATTTCGCAGTAGATGTTGTTTGTAAGGTGCATTTGTTAGCCTCAATATTTTAGCATATGTATGACGAACTTCATCATCATCATCAACTTCAGGTGGGTTTTTCAAAAAAATCATGTTGTATAACTCCAGACTACTTGGGAATTCATGTGTTCGTGTTTTATTTTTGTTCCAAAATAATATATTTCCATCACTGAAACGTACATTGTGACTCCCCATTTTCAGTTTTTGTGTAGTAGGATCTAACCGTATGCCAAATATTCTGTCATAAGCTGCATTCTTAGTTTTGACATTTTCCAAATATCTTTTCAAAACATCTCCAGTATTGTCTTCAAAATTATCAAATACGGACTTTTCATCTTTTCCGAATTCTTTGATGGTATCTGTCTCACTGTCAACAGATGATAATTCACTACTATATGATGAATTATTTCCCACTGAAGTACTCCTAACTTTTATTGGAGTAGACTGAGAATTCACTTGCTTCATCGAAAACGTCGGCTGTGGTGGCTGTGGTTTCGTGGTAGCAGCAGCTGAAGAAAGAACATTTAATGGCTTCATTATAGGATCATAGAGTTTTTCAAGCGCCATTCGATTTTCAATAAGTCCACTCTTGATAGAGTTAAATTTCTGCCGTACAGCTTCTGTTGTCTCAACAAGTTGGCGTTTCAAATTCAATTCATTGTTTTTATCTTCAACTACTTTATCATTTTTTGTCTTCATTTTGCTTCACAAGAGAGAGAATACACTGAAGTAACCTCTATGCAATTCAGCGATCGATTGAATGCGTATTGTATTATCATGGATATATAAAACTATCGAACCCCATGCGATATCTACCTTCATGCATTTTTCTATCCTTATCAATGACCAAAAATCCATATTGATCCTCCCAACATTTAACACACATCAATTGGAATTGCTTAAATGTTACATCGGGTGACACGTGATCCGAATAAATATGGTGTAGATTCGTTTCATCTTGCTTGAACATTACGATAAAGTTGGTATTATCTCGCACTAACTGTTTGGGCACTCGTGAATATGTTTGAGCAAGATAAAAACAGTCAACATCTTTATGACGTCCCATACAGAAATATGATCTTATAATATCCTGTTTTTCACATATTACATCATCGAAAATGAAAACAGAATTTGGTTTGGCATCGGATGGTTCCACTATTTCTGCATTATTACTGAATGTATAAAATCCCAACCCCTTGATGGGTTCCAATACATTTCGTAGGAATTGATATTTGGGTTGATTGAGTGATTTCGAATAGAGATAAACATTTGTGAATCGCAGTCCTTGTGGATGTGTTAAAAGAGAGATCATGGCATTCGTCTTTCCACAATTCGATGGTCCGATAATGAGTCCTCGAACAGATGATGGAAGTAGTGGACCATGCCGCAACACTTTCTGTCCATTCAATCCACAACCGAATTTTTCATCTAGATTATCTACAGCAAACTTTTCTTTCTGCTTCACAATGCGCATCGTACCGTGGTTGGAGACTATGTAAGCGATGATATGCTGTGAACATTTCATTTAAATGAGTACCATCAAACGATACGGATGTGTTCGTAGTGGATGCAGAAAAAGCGGTCGTGGATTCGTTAATAATTTAATAAACAAATTGCCGTTCGAATTACATTTACCCGGAGGATATCAGTATTGTGGACCCGGTACAAAATTGGAAAAACGTTTAGCCCGCAAAGATCCTGGAATCAATAAATTGGATATTGCATGCAAACAACACGATATTCAATATTTGAATCATCTAACTGATCTCACAGCGAGACATAGAGCAGACAAAGAACTCGAATACGCAGCTTGGAACAGGGTTAAATCGAAGGACGCTGGTATTAAGGAAAGAATAGCTGCCCTACTCGTTACCAACATTATGAAATCAAAGAGACGTTTCGGTATGGGTTGTAGTAGTACTACTGTGAAGACAAAGAAGAGGAATCAACCGAAGAAAAAGAAGAGAAATCAACCGAAGAAGAAGAAAAATAATCTCATAAAAATCGCCTTTGGTTCTGGGGTGGTTCATAAAGTGCGGAATGTACTGAAAAAAGCTGGGGGTGAGCAATTTGTGACGAATAATTTGAAAAAAGCCACCGTAGTGGCATTGCATGCAGCACGTAAATACCTCAAAGCTGCCGGTGGAAAGAAAACGATCCGCACGCCTCGCATAATTCCAATACCTAAAGTCGGAGGGATTCTACCATTGATACCAATTTTTGCTGGATTGTCTGCGCTCGGAAGTTTAGCTGGTGCTGTTGCAGGCATCACCAGAGCTGTGAATTCAGCAAAAGCAAGCAGAACCGCCCTGATCGAAGCGAATCGTCATAATAGGAAAATGGAAAGTGTGGCATTGGGTAAAAGTGGTAGTGGTATATACCTTAAACCTTACCGTAAAGGACTCGGACTCTATTTGAAACCATACAATCCAAAAAACTAGTTGATTCCCTACCTCGAAAACCTCTCACCGACATCGATCTCACTTATTATGCCAAGAAAATGAAAATTCCATACTTTCGCGGTATTTTCATGCGTGATACATTACCCACTAGAGGTCCACGACACCGCGAGACCGCCATTGTCAATTTAGATGGAATAAGAGGATCGGGAACACATTGGGTGGCATACAGCAAATGTGGGAAAGACATTACATACTTTGATAGTTTTGGAAATCTACCCCCACCAATAGAGTTGATTCAATACTTCCAGAAATGTTCGAAAGTGAAAATTCTATATAACTATGATCGCCAGCAGAAGTTCAACACAGTTTTCTGCGGTCACTTGTGCCTGAAGTTTCTCTCTGAATTATTATAGAATGGATAAAACTCCAGCAATGACTCGAGAGGCTATTAGGACGATGGGATTATCACTCAAAATGTATTCAAAATATCGGACCTTGACAAGAATGGATCGAGTGATGCTTGCAAATATGCCGAAGGAAGTGATACTCGCATGCGCTGCACATGAGATTGCTTCTGTTTGGGAAAAGTTACCTAAAAGTCTACAAGATGATGTTGATATAATGAAATATAGATATTGCAATGACCACCACAATCTTGACGGCGAAAGCGTTTCAGATTCTGATGTGAATGATGGTCCTATACCTCGAAAAATATTCTGCTGTTATTGCAATATAAAGGATATGAATATTGGTGCTAATAAAAATGAAATGGATATTGATGAACCATCTCCGAAAAAGCGTAGGTTGTCCCGAGTGTGTTGTAGACAACAATAAATTGAAGTGAAATCCATAAAATGTATCAGTCATGTCACGGAAGTTCGAACTACAAGCTGTCGGGACGAGTGTCTTGAGTGCAGACTTTTTCCCACCCGTTGAATTGGATAGAAACAGTCGTTATGGATTGGGACTTTTAGGATTCTATGGATGCAACACAGTAAATAATATAACTGAAAAAAACAATGTGATCAGTTTTAGAATCAGTGATATAAGTTCACCAATACTTCAGAAGTACACAATTGAAATTCCATGTGGTGCCTATGAAATAGATGAGATCAATGCAGTTATTCAGAAACATATCATGTTTCGATTGTTTCATGGGAAAAATCAAAACGATACCAATGCAGATGATATATTCTACCTACATGCCAATAATAATACTTTCAAATGTGAGATGCGATCAAAATATGAAATTGATCTAACTCATCCGAATTCCATAGCAAAGATGATGGGTTTTAATTTCGATAGATTTCAACCGAATCAGATACACGAATCCTCACATCCGATAAATATAACAACTGTGAGACTAATCCGCTTAGATTGCAACATTATATCTGGTTCATACATAAACAATGAAGAATCCCACATTCTTTTTTCATTCGATATCGATGTGGAGCCTGGATTCAATCTCACAAAAGAACCACACAAGATTATATATATGCCCATCAGTCCAGAAGGTCGTCAGTTGATTCACAACATCACAGTGCGTATTTTGGATCATAATAATAATCTCATTGATTTTGGAAGTGCAGAAGAGATTGTTATAATTTTGGAATTGAAAAAAATCTAATAACTATTATGGGTTTTTGTTATAATAGACAGAATCGACAAGGATTTGAAAACATTCCACAAATAGCTAAAAAGGAAGGTTCGAATAGAAAAAGGCTCATTCCAAAAGTGTACGCTAAACAGTTAGCACACCACACTGCTCTCTCGCTGAGAGATCTCAAATTTTTGAAATCAATTGGACTGAAAGTAAGGAACAATGGTGCTCGAAACAAATAGTGAAAAGTTGAATATATTTGACGAGCCGATGCTCGATCATTCCCTCACAAGTTTACATGAGCATACATATAAACCATATGGATCACCATTGTTTAGGAATTCAGATGAAATTCGAATTGCAATCAATAATCAAGACGTTATACTTGACATTGCTGAGAGTTTCATTTATATAGAGGGTAAATTCACACCTAAAGATGAAACAAAATTATGTTATCTCTCGAATAATGCAATCGCCTTCCTTTTTGATGAAATTCGCTACGAAATGGGTGGTGAACAAGTTGCTGTGGTCAGGAAGCCGGGGATAACATCTACAATGAAGAATATGATATCATTTGGACAATCGCATGCTAACACTTTATTGACAACTGGATGGGGACTTTCGGAAACTAAACAGGATATCTTGGATACAACTAGTCACGTATTCAGTGGTAAATTACCACTGAAATATTTGATGGGTTTCGCTGAAGATTACAACAAAAGTATCTTGAATGCCAAACAAGAAATGATTTTAATAATCGCTCGATCCTTCAAGAACTCATATATTGGTGAGGTTGATGCTGATTTGGAAATCAATAAAATTGAGTGGAAAATAAGACACATAGTGCCAGAAGATAAGCACAAGCTCAAACTTTTAAATAGAATCAACAAAAGCGGTCTGAATGCTAAAATCAAGTTGGCTTATCGCATGTGGGATCTCTATGAACTTCCATCACTACGTGGCACGTCTTCAGACATATGGGCTATCAAGACAACCAACGCCCTTGAAACACCTCGTTACATCATCATTGGATTCCAAAGCACTACCACTTCTGAAGACAGGACAAAGGACATCACTAAATTCACAACTGCTGATATCAATAACATTCGTGTGTACTTGAACTCTGAAGTATACCCATATGAACGTTGTAATTTGGATTTCGATAAAAAACTCGATACTTCGGCTTATTATGCCTATGAGAACTTTCAACGAAGTTATTATGATAAAGATATGAGTGAACCTCTCATGGACATTGGTCAATTTCGACAAAATCCACTATTCATCATTGATTGTTCACATCAGCCGAATGCCACAAAATCATCAACTATTGATATTAAGCTCGAGTTTGAAACTAGGAAAGTCAACTTCCCAGCCAACACCAAAGTATATGCACTCATTCTGCATGATACATTTTTGACATACAATGCATTGGATGGTTCAGTTCACTGCAGATATTGATGAAGACACACACACACACACATTTTTTTCATTTTTCTTTCTTTATTCATGTAAAAGAGAAATAGGTAAATAAAACATGTGTAAAAAATTTTTATGTTTTTTTATTCAAATATCATTAGCTTAGAATTCAAATAGTCTTAGGTATGTACAAACAATCTAATATAACTTCTTCTTCATCTTCATCATAATTTTCTCCTTCTTCGATTTCACTATCATCATCATCCAGTTGGTACTTTTTGATGATGTCTTCAGGTAGGTATGGTAGGAGGCGGTGGAGAAATCTTTTCAGCTCACATTCAATCATTGCGTCGCAGAGGTGATGTAGATCGAAAGAACCATCTGTATATTTCTCGCAGAGATCCACACCCTTTTTGTAGTTCTCGTAATCACGCATACAGTGTTGGATCCTTTCTTCATCATAGCATACGCTCAGGTCATAAATGGTGGCGTGGTGAGCATCCTCGCTCAAAGCACGCAACTCAGAAGTTAACCTTTCAACGGCGGAAGAGATGTCTATGGCTTCGGTCCAGTGTTGACTTGCATACATCATCCACATTTTTCAAAAATGAAGCTATGATCAAAGAGAAATTATTGAAATAAGAATGCTACAAAAATAATCAGTACTACTCACATTAGACTTTTGATGATGTCTCCACCGAAGAGTGTGTTTAACAATGTATGAAAAGTTTTTATATTTTCCTTACAATTATCACCTATAATATAAAAGAATCAGAATTAGAAGATATGACAAGTGGAAATTATATATTACAATTATTCAGTGAGATCAAATTTGACCAACGATCTCGTTTTCATGCCGGCAAAGCTTTGTGGACTCTGACCCAAATATGCTACTGTATATTTACCACCTGATGAATTGATGCATGCTACATCATCATCGGTAAATTGTTCTGAAACGCGTTTTGGCAGCCATGTTTTGAATAATGTATCATTGCTTACATCAAGTAGTATCAATAAAATGGATTTACCAAACCGGGTAGAACAAACTGACATCGTCTTAATTGGGTAAGCTTCATTCAGTGGCAAAGATGATATTACTTTTTGCTCTAACACTTCCATCTCTTGTTTAATTATAGAATTGATTTTTTGTAAATCTACTTTTGGAACTGACATGATGATAATATATATGGAAAATATAAATAATTTTCAATAGAAAAACACACTCACTGATCTCTCTCACTGTGTAGGCACTGAATAACTTCACTACTCTTGCTGACTGCTCGACTGCTAGGTATACAACTTCTGATTTCATATCACCATACCAACTTCTTTTATAATAGATAGTGAACCACCCCCCACCACAGACTTATGAAACATGTATGATACAAAGCCCCCACCATGCGCGAGTTTGCATCGCATCGATAGAGGGCGGAGAGTAAATAGTAGTCGATGAGTCACCGCAGCGTATGGGTGTGTGACGTCAGCGCGGATCCAACCCACCCTATCGAGAGCGAGGGTGGATGCGCATAGCGTCACGCGACCCCTCCTCCCACCACCATCGCAAGGTATACATCACTGGAGAGTAATCAGAGTTCACATATCTGACTGGATCTCCGTGGTGTGCAGACGTGTTGTACCCTCTCTATACTTCGGTATAGATTTGTATGTGTACTCCACACATAAGGGTCATACACAATGGCAGAGTAAGTATACATGAAGGACATGGAAGACATTGAGGTAAGAAAAATAAATTAAGTACTTGGAAAAAGTACTTGTCCGTGTATGAAAAAAAAATCCAAGTCATTATAATCTCAATGTCAAACACAAACCCTGAACACCTCCCAACAATATACATCATGGTCAAGGCTAAGGGCAAGCCCAAGTCCTAGGTCAAGTCCTAGGTCGAGGTCATAGGTCGAGGTCATAGGTCGAGGTCATAGGTCAAGGTCATAGGTCATAGGTCAAGGTCATGGGTCAAGGTCATAGGTCGAGGTCATAGGTCAAGGTCACTGATGACGTCATAGTGGTGGGGGGAGGCCCAGAACCGGCTCAAATCTCCTACTCATATAAGTTGTTACTATCGATTTAACAAAACTTTAGGGAACCTTCATTACAGGGAAATTCCATTACATACGTACTTGATACCGTAAAGTTTGAAACTGCATATCCTATAAATGAAACGTCTAAAAATTTGTCAAAACTTTTGTATCCAATATTAATTAATGGAACAGTTTTTGAGTTCAAAAAAAAGCATTGTTATTATTTCCCGAATACCTACCCACATTGTACATAGGTACTACGGAAAAAATTCAGGAATGATCTGAACGAATCTCCTTTTCTAACTTCCAAAGAAATATAGGGTGTTTTGTTTTCATGAAAGTTTGAGTTACTTGATAAGGTGCATCTAAAGGAACAAAATATTCACAAAATCGGAAAATAACGGGAGAAACATTTGCGAAAGAACAGCAAAGCAGCAATAATTTTTCTCAGAGAAAATGTTTTTTCCTTTTCATCTAATTTTGTCCAAAGAATATCCAGTTCATATTCCTAACATATTCATATCCAGTTCATGTCCATAACAAATCAGGTAAACGAGGTAAGGTACGCCCCTCAATTTTTCTATAGTTTTGAATATACAGATTTCAAATTTGGTATGTCGCTATAGTACTTGAATACGCATATTTTGACTACACTACTCCACTACTGAAAATTCGCCACTTCCAGTTTAACCGGAAGTGACCCCAAACTTTTTTTTTTTTTTCAAATGACCCCCTGTACAATTCTTTTCATTGACAGAGAGAGCACGCAATTTGTGATAATACTGTTCTTCAAAATTGAAAATCGGTTGAAAATGGCGGAGATACAGTTGATTGTACAATCGAACAAAGTTGGCCATTAAATTCAAACTTAACATCACAACTGACAAACGACATCAGAAATCATCAGAGAAAGCTTCGAGGTGAGATACTATTGAAAATTGAGGTTCTCATGTAATTGCACCCTTCATATATTCCAATAATTATCAAAAATTACCTAAAAACAGAAGAGTACCCATAAAGAAATGATAACAACTGCCATTTCCCCAATGGCAACATGTAATTTTCACTTTGTTATGATGAAAAATGATATATTATCGGTTTACTCGTGTGAAAAGTTTTCGAGAATTCGTAAAGGAAACGAAGATACAATCAGTTTTCATGATGAGTGTTCCTAAAATTGAATGTTCTAGGTGGCTTAGAACATAGTTAAGAAAGCAATACATTACACAGAAGCTCATTTTATTCAACGAAGTCACAGTTTGTTCTACTCAGTTAAATATTGCTGCTTTTTTGTTTTGCTTTTTTATATTCATGGCCGCCTTCGTTGAAGAAATTCCAATTTTGAGAACACTCCTCAATACAAAACATCTTGTATTTTCGATTTCGGAATTTTCCAAAACTTTTTACACGATTAATCTGATGATTAATCATTTTTCATCATTACAAAGTGAAAAGGACATGTTGCCGTTCGAGAAATGACAGTTGTGAGCATTTCTTTATGGGTACTATTCCGTTTTTAGGAATTTTTTTAAATCTGTTGGAATAGATGGGTGCTGCAATTACTTGAGAACCTCAGTTTTCAACGGTATCCCACTTCTAAGTTTCTGATGTCATTTGTCAGTTGTGATTATTAATGTTTGAATTGCATGGCCAACTTTGTTCGATTGAACAATGAACTTATCTCCGCCAATTTTCAATTTCGAAGAACAGTATTACCACCAATTGCGAGCTCTTTCGGATGATGAAAAGAATTGTACAGTGTGTCATATGAAAAAAAAATAATTAGGGTTACTTCCGGTTAAACCGGAAGTGGAGAATTTTCAGTAGTGGCGTGAAAATATGCGTAATCAAGTACTAGCGACATACCAAATATGAAATCTGTATCTTCAAAACTATCGAAAAATTGAGGGGGCGTACCTCACCTCGTCGTCACCAGGTATAGGTCCATCAGAAGTATACAGTATATTTGTTATGTCCAATCCAACGTATGTCTATTTTGGTCCAATTTATACTCTTCTTTTTTATTCATTGGACGTTCAATTTTGTGCCAAATGGATATTCGATTGATTTCCTACTGGATTGTTTGTCAAAAAATAAACTGACTTGATTCCATTCGAAAAATTCAGTTCGAGTGCCTGTAAACATTATCGATGACTAGTGTATACCAATTGAATAATGGACGACATTGGCGTATTTCGGAACACGCAACTCAAAGTTATTGGGTGGTATGAATAAAACCTAGCAAAAGCTTTTACTATAGGTTTGTCTCTCTCATTAATTAACAAAATAGATAGATCTGTTTCAAGAAATCTAAGTAAAAGCAATTGCTTATGGTTTATTCATTAGACCCATTATCTCTGCCAGGCAACAAAGTCCGTCTGAACATATTAAAACGATTTCCTAGTAAAGGACATTTCGTCACCAAACACATGAATTTATGGCTTTTCATAAACTCTGGGATACGTTTACGACCCACTGAAATCAAACGAAATCACGCCCGTATCGAATCGCAGTAAGCGACATTTTCATAAACAAGTGCGAACACACGCGGATTCGATGGCAAAAGGAAAAAAGGAAACCACCCAGGAATAATAGCTGACATACAAAGGCAAGGGCGGAACTATAGAGGGGTAATAGGGGTAATTACCATCCCTCCAGACGGATTTGATTCATAAAATATAATATAATAATTCAAGGAATATCTTTGTTTTCGATTCAATAATAGATCCAGAAGATCGATTGGATTGTGAAATTTTTTACAAATTATATCTGAATATAATTCTGCCAAGTATATTTACAAAAAAACTATTTTCCAGAAGTTGAAGAGGAGGCTGCATACCAAATAATTTCCTATCTCAAAAATGTTTTGATAATAAAATGTTACCAAACATTTATTAAGAGCTGAAATTATGGCAAAAATATGTGTTAGAGATCCAAAATGGTCTGTATATTTAATTTTATTATTCTTATTATTACTAATATGCGCGCTCCAATTGCACTAAACGGCGCCTGCGCCACCGGGTTTGAATGAAGTAGGTGCCGTGAGAACAGACATGCTGCAAGAGAGAAAACACGTGAACACCCGCTATAACCCACATTTTTGGGTTTGAAAACTTTTGCTTTGGTGTTGTGTGTTCATCAAGTTTTCTGAGTTTTGTGCCGCTCTGCCACGACGTGCCAGTCGCAGCTTCCTCATCATCAACAGGGGCCCCTTGTCACAGGAAAGAAACTGCAACTTGAGGTAAGCCGTTTAGTGCTGTCGATTCATTTCATTTCCCGCAACGTTTTCTCAATCAACTATTATTGTACAGTCCATTTTTCAAACCAGACAAAAGGCTACCGGAGTCTTAACATTGGTCCTTTCGACCCGATTTTCTCTTCAGTTGAAAGAGAAAACATTTTAGCATTTTACCGCCAAGAATTACATTGCTCACACTCTTCGTTTCATTCCTGAACAAGTGCTCAAAGAATCTGCAAGTTAACATTGATAAAGTTTTTTGACAGTATTTCAGGACAATTTCATGAAAAATTCATGAGTGTCTCATAACCGCATCCACCTTATTATACTACATAAAATTTTGTAATTACCTACATTTAAATTCAACGAAATCGTTCAGCCATCTTTAAAGGTAACGTTCAGCGCAAACTCATAATAATAATTCATTCGTTATTAGTTTGCTCAGTCACGTTATTTTCAGTGTTTACCTATACCTAGAATCATTCAAACTCTCATACACCTGCAAAAAAGGATACGTTGCATTTCTCGACAATCTTTCGCCAGGGTCACTTACCCATTGCAAAAAATTTGAATAAATAGATCATCGCTCAGCTGATTGTAGTTCAGGGAAATTAGTAATTTTTTAAAATGGAAAAAATAAAGAAATATAAAACTTTGAGAAACACTTGCATTGGTGAAATAAATGTTATTGTTAACTTAGCTAGAAGGGCAAAAACGGAAAAAACGGTTAGAACTCTCTTCAAGGTTCGAGTCGATGATTTACAAGATGTTTACGATGAATTTCTGAAACAACATTCCAATGTTGTAGCAGCCCTTATAGCTGACGAACACTATGATGCTGATGTTGACAATCAGTTGCGTGAAGCCTTCTTGAGTGATTATTATGAAATCAAAGCCACTTATATCGAGTTGTTTGAGAGTGGTGTTCACACTAATACTGCGCTCAATTCCACCACAATTGGACAACCAATGCATAACACTCATATTCGACTTCCAAAAATCGAACTTTCGAAGTTTTCCGGAGATTATAAAATGTTTCAAAGTTATATCGATTTATTCAATGCACTAGTACATAATAACACATCTCTTAATGATGTGGAGAAATTCAATTATTTGTTATCCTCGTTACAAGCAGGGCCTCTTAGCCTGGTTCGCACTTTACCGCTCACCGCAGACAACTATTCCATTGCTCATGATACGCTTGTGAAACGATACTCAAATAGTCGTCTCAGAGCGCAGGCACATTATTAGGCAATTGAGAATACCCAAAAAATCAGTTCTGATAATCCACTTGCACTCCGAAAGCTCCTTGAAACATTTTGTGAAAATATAGCTGCCCTCAAAAATCTAGAGTTTCCGACTGATGAATGGGATTTTTTACTGCTGATGATGTTGCTCCAACGTCTTGATAAACCTATTATCACTGCTTTTGAACTTGCACATAAATCAACGAATGTTCCCTCGTTTGAATCACTAGTTGATTTTCTGAATCAACATTGTACTGTGTTAGAAACTTTAAATAGCTCTCGAGATCACACTAAAGCTTCGAGTACTAGTGGGTTTTCGATAAAGCCATCGCCACCCACTCCTGCTCGGCACAATACCACTTACTGCACAACTTCGCTTTTCGTAAATAAATCGCCTGCAGTTACATGCGTATTCTGCAAAGAAAATCATGCTCTCTATACTTGTCCTGCATTTGCCAATAAAAGTCAAACAGAACGATATAATTTTGTAAAAACTTACGACTTTGCTTCAATTGTTTAAGTAGTTCTCACGATTTGAAATCTTGTCGCTCCACCGCCTGTTGCAAACGTTGCAACTCAACCTCCCATCACACGCTCTTGCATTTCGAAAAAAACAATTCACATTCGAACTTCGCCTCTCCTCATTCAAACTCCGCTTCGTCGCATCCGAACTCCGCTCACATGCTTTCAACCTCTTCTACCGCATCTGCTCCCGCCCAAGAAGAAGGTGTTCAAAATTCACCTCTCATAGGTGCCTGTGTTATTCCGCAAACAAAAACCGTCTTATTAGCCACTGCTTTAGTTGCATTTTCAGACAGCATTGGAAACTTTCACACGTTCCGATGCTTGTTAGACTCTGGAAGTATGGTTTCTATAATAAGTCAACGCGCTTGCAATACGTTGAGATTATCTAAATCACCACACTCTGTAGAAATACAAGGGTTAGGTTCAATGCAAACACGCTTGAATAGCGGATTTGTTTCGATCACTTTAAAACCAGTAGACAGACCAACCCCCATATTACACACCGACGCAATTATTATGTCTAAAATTTGTGATCCAATACCGTCATCTCCAATCAATATTTCTTCTTGGAATCACACTGCAAACCTTAAACTCGCTGATCCGTATTTTTTTAGACCGGCACACATTGATGTATTGTTGGGAGCGGACATCTTTTCGAAAATCGTATTAAATGATAAAATCGCGGGCTTGAATGGACAACCCGAAGCGATTAATACCCTTTTTGGTTATGTAATGCTTGGAAGAGTAAATTTTTCGAATCCCCCAATATTGTCATTTACTTGTCAAATTAACTATGATGAGATGCCGTTGGAAAATATCATCAAGAAATTTTGGGATGTGGAGTCGGTACCAGATGCAATTTCCTTGTCTCCCGAAGATACAATCTGTGAATCCATGTTTACTGAAAATTATCATAGAGATCTATCAGGTAGATACATAGTCTCGCTTCCATTCAAAGAACCCTCGCCAATCTTTCCAGGAATTCGCGAACTCGCGATTAATCGATTTTTGTCTCTTGAACGCCGCTTGATTAAAAATAAAAATTTATATTCACAATATTGTGACTTCATGCGCGAATACTTGAATTTATCTCATATGGAGCCCGTATCAAGTTTGAACATTCCCCCCAACTCGTATTATTTGATACACCACTGTGTACTGAAGCCCGAGAGCACCAGCACAAAATTACGAGTCGTATTTAATGCCTCAGCCAAATTGGCGAATCAAAAATCGTTAAATGACTATTTATTTGTTGGACCAAAACAAGATTTGATGAGTATTCTCTTTCAATTTCGCTTACATCCATACGCACTGTGTGGAGACGCCCGCAAAATGTACCGTATGGTCTTAGTAGAGAAGTCGCATCAAGATTATCAAAGAATAATTTGGAGATTTTCTCCAACTGAACCTTTACAGGACTACAGACTTTGCACTGTTACTTATGGTTTGAATTGTAGTCCCTTTCTAAGTCTTAGAGTTTTACGCCAACTTGCCGAGGATGAAGGTACAGAATTTCCAGCTGCCGCTGAGATAATTCACCGAAACACTTATGTTGATGATTTTGTATTTTCCGTGAAAACTTTCTCGGAAGCCCAATCTCTTGTTTCAGATTTAATTGCTTTGATGAATCGAGGAGGATTTGAATTACGTAAATGGTGTTGTAATGATCTAGCAGTTCTCTCAAAATTACCTACCGATCACTTGTCAAAGGATCCTCTCAAGTTCAGTGAACCCGATGATTTATCTTTGAAAATACTAGGACTTCAATGGAATCCAAGCCAAGATTGTTTTTTCTTTTGCATAACACCTTCAAACATTCGACATTGCACCAAACGCGTTTTGTTGAGTGAACTCGCTAGAATATATGATCCTCTTGGATTTCTATCCCCCGTAACATTTTATATAAAATATCTCATTCAAAGATTGTGGTTATCTGGCAGTGATTGGGATAGTTCGCCTCCTCCAGATATCGCTAGAGCGTGGCAACAATATCAAGCAGAAATTCCTCAAATTTCTGAATTACGTATTCCCCGCATGGTCCAGTCTCCACAATCAGTTGCTTGTGAACTTCATGGATACTGTGACGCCAGTGAAGCTGGTTACGCATGTGTAATTTATTTGAGAAGTTTTCAAACTGATACTGTTTCAACTCATTTTTTATGTAGTAAATCCAAAGTCGCTCCTATTAAACGAATTAATGTTCCCAGATTGGAATTATGCGCCGCAGTTCTTTTGACCAAATTGATTGATTACACTTTGAAGGTTTATAGCACCGATTTGAAATTTACAAGAGTCTACGCCTGGTCCGATTCCCAAGTTGCCCTGCATTGGATAAAGGGGTCGCCGCATCGTTGGAAAACGTTTGTTGCCAATAGGGTATCGTTTATTCAAGAAAAAATTGGTTCCGAATGTTGGTTTTATATCGACTCTGCTAACAACCCCGCCGACATTGCCTCTAGGGGTGTTTTACCTAGTACGCTCATGTCTTATCCCGCGTGGCTTATCGGTCCACCCAGCCTCCTTACCATGCAGGATTTTACTTTGACTCCACCGCCTGCATTTGAGGAAGTATGTTTTTCCGAGAAAGAAAAAAAAAATCGTTCTAATCGTTGTTCCGCCCCCAGATCACTTTCTTAATAATTTGATACACAATACCTCGAGTTTTTCCAAATTACAACGAATAGTCGCTTACGTTTTAATATTCCTATACAATGCTCGCCATAAAGAAAAACATTTCGGTCCATTTCCATTGGTCGAGCTGTATGAAGCAACGCAAACCTTGGCTCGTTTCATTCAGCATACTCATTTTCACGACGAATTGAACAATAAAGAATTTTCTCGTCCTTTGCGAAAGTTACAAGTATTTTCTGATTCAAATGGTATTTTGAGAGTGGGAGGTCGATTAAAGAACTCTTCCTTATCTTTCGATATCAAACATCCAATTCTTTTGCCGTCTCGAAATCGCCTCACAACCCTTATTATTCAACATTACCATGAAAAGTACTTTCATACAGGTTATCCAACTACTCAATACCTTATCTCTCAAAATTTTTGGATTTTATCGGCCAAACGGGCTGTCAATTCTGTATTATCGAAGTGTATTCGATGTTGGAAAACTAAGCCTAGAAGTTTTCAGCCCGCTATGGGTAACTTGCTCAACTCTAGGGTTGAACAAGTTAAGCCTTTCTCTCAGGTCGGTCTCGACTTTGGAGGTCCGTTTTACATTACCCTCAGTAGACATAGAGGTGTAAAGAGTATTAAAGCCTATTTATGTTTATTCATATGTTGCGCGACAAAAGCGATACATCTGGAATTAGCCAGTGATTTGTCCGCTGAAACCTTTCTTTCCGCTCTGCAGCGTTTCATAGCCCGACGGGGCCGCGTTTCTGTTATTTATTGTGATAATGCCACGAATCATGTAGGGGCTGCCAAACAGCTCAATTTGATGAAATCTGCCGCCCATCATGAACATATCGAATTCAAGTTTTCTCCACCTAGTGGACCGCATTTCAACGGACTCAGCGAAGCCGGAATCAAATCAGTAAAGAGCCATTTGAATAAAGTTATCGGTGACCAGATATTATCCTATGAGGAGTTCTATACTCTTCTCACTTTAATAGAATCAGTACTCAATTCTCGGCCTCTTACACCGATTTCCTCAGATTGTGAAGACTTTACTGCGCTCACTCCCGGGCATTTTTTAACGTTGGAACCTGTTTCAACCTTAGATGTTCCCGATTATACACATATTTCTATGAATCGAACCTCCCGTTTTCAAATGATACAACGCTTACATAGCGAAATTTGGAAGCGTTGGAGGAAGGAGTATTTGCATACGTTGCAGCAACGCGAGAAGTGGTTAAAAGTTACAAAACCCCCCGAAGTAGGTCAACTTGTTGCTATCCACGATGATAACCTTCCATCATGTAAATGGTTGATGGGTCGAATTATAACTTTGCATCCCGGCAATGACTCCATTGTGAGAGTTGCAACTGTTAAAACTGCGAACGGTACTCTCAAGCGACCACTCGTGAAGCTTTGCCCCCTCCCGTCTGCCTAGTGTTGGATTGGAGGTAGCATTTTATGTTTGTATATGTGTAAAAAGGTGGATTACTTTCACTTGTAATAGTTATTTGCTTACAATAATTTTTGAGTTTTTTTTTGGGTGAGAGCAATGTTATTCTTAGTTTTTTGTTTCTATTTTCTAATTAAATAAAAATGCAAATTTTGCATTTTTGCCGGGCAGAAATGTTAGAGATCCAAAATGGTCTGTATATTTAATTTTATTATTCTTATTATTACTAATATGCGCGCTCCAATTGCACTAAACGGCGCCTGCGCCACCGGGTTTGAATGAAGTAGGTGCCGTGAGAACAGACATGCTGCAAGAGAGAAAACACGTGAACACCCGCTATAACACACATTTTTGGGTTTGAAAACTTTTGCTTTGGTGTTGTGTGTTCATCAAGTTTTCTGAGTTTTGTGCCGCTCTGCCACGACGTGCCAGTCGCAGCTTCCTCATCATCAACAGGGGCCCCTTGTCACAGGAAAGAAACTGCAACTTGAGGTAAGCCGTTTAGTGCTGTCGATTCATTTCATTTCCCGCAACGTTTTCTCAATCAACTATTATTGTACAGTCCATTTTTCAAACCAGACAAAAGGCTACCGGAGTCTTAACAATATGTGAATATTTTTTTTTTTTATTTATTTATTTTCGTTTTTTTTAAGTATGAACAATTCAACGGCTTATCTTACAAAATGCGCCGATTTAATTAAAATTATCGTATTCAAATTCTGTAAATGGCATCTGGAACTTCAGATCAAAATCTGCAAATTGAATATTTTGGATTTCCACCTGAAAAGTGGAAAATCTGTTGAAAATGCCACAAAATGTTGCTCAAAATGCTTGAAAGTGCGCTCTAGGCAGAGTCGAGTAGCGGTAGTAGGGGAATTGAATTGAATACTTGAAATTATAAAATAGTAACATTTTTATTTTATTATTTTATAATTTTATTATTTATGAACAGATTTCGATGAAATTCCGACCAAATATATTTCAGAATATTTTGAATCCAGTGGTGTTGTCAGAATTTTGATGAAAGTTCTGAAATTGAAGTGGTTTGTTGATTTATTGACAAATTTTTCAAATTTTATACCCATATAACTTTTTTATTGATGGACGCATTCCTACCTATATAATTTTCACATAAACTATTTGAAAATGTCGTGAATTCAATGACAACTTTTATTTAATAAAATAGCTAGTACGTTTTTTGAATTTTTGAACTTGAAAAAATTCGAAGTAGGCCTTGAAATTTTAATTTTCATTTCGAATTCATGGCACTCAATAAGAACTATTGAAGCTCTAACAAATAACAGTTATATATATATATATATATATATATATATATATATATATATATATATATATATATATACAGAGTGACCCATTTTATGGATATTTGTGGATATTTGTAGATATTTGTGTATATAGAAGATTATTGTAATTTAATCAAAAGACAACAGTCCACCAAATAACCAAACTTTTATTGTTTTGTTTCGAATAAATACTTTTTGAACATTTTTTTGAAATTTCCCAAACATTCTTGAAATGTGAGGGAATTGGATTATACAATGAAGTAATTTGATAGCTGAACGACCGTCTGAATGTTTGAGTTCTAAAAGAGGTTGGCGTGAGAGTTCCCTTGTATCTTATGTTCACATTATGAATATCAGTTCTGTTGGTGACTTTGCGATGCAAATGAGAGGGTACCTTCGTTATTAAAATCTTATGTTATAGAAAAGTACCGTGAAGAACTCTCCTGTTTTCCATGTTCAACCAGCATGTTTCGCGCAGTTTATGAGAAACACGAGTTTTGTACTCTCTGTATCTTGTTTTTGAACGTGTTTGTTAGATTAGGACCATACAGGATGTCTGCATAATTGAACAATGATAAAACAAGTGTCTCACACAGCGTAGATCCAACTGAGGATGGTAGGAGATTCCTGTTGACATATATTAGTTTAATTGATGTGTATGCTCGTTGAATGAGTTTATTTACGTGTTTTTCAAATCTCATGTCACCATCTAGTATGACAACAAGATTTCTTGCTTCCTGGACTAATGTAAGTGACTCAATGTTAATTTGCTAATCGATTTCGCTCGTGATTCGGTCCCAAGTAGTGAAATATTTCTAGCATCAATTCATAATTGATTGTGACGAATGTCCGACTGAAATCAAGTAATACCAGTGCTGTAGATAGTCCTTGATCCTTTGCCGTAAATATATCATCTGTAACTTGAAGTAAAGCAGTTGTGCAACTATATTCCTTGCGGACCCGGATTGTACCTACTGAAAGTAATATAAAGGATATTCCGTGAGGTGTTTTCGCAATTGAACTTCCATTGCTCGCTCTATAAATTTGTGTTAAACACTGTTGAACAAATGAACTAAAATTTGTATTGGCCATGACATGGGTTGTTTATATTTGTTCTACATCCTCATGGAAATATGTTGTTATATTTGTAACTACCCAAAGACTGTTTTTGGAATAGTTACGTGCTCATTTTATACAGCAGTGCCTATGAGCTGCTCAGATTGTTACGGGAGGTCGTGGGTATCGTTATCTGCTATTATGAAAGATATATCTCTTGACAAATGAACAAAAATTGAAATTATATAAAAAAGATATACTAGGTTAGGTTAGGTTTAAATGTGAGTGAGCCCATATCAGGCTCTCCACTGCGGCCAATGGCCTATTGTGGCTCACCCTATGGTTATATTTCTCCCAGTATATCCAATCTCTTAAAGAAATTGAGTAACATATTGGGAGAACAGTTTACCAGATCTTCTGGCCTTACTTTTGTATTGCCAAATATTGAAAATCTGGTTCTGGCCGCTGCAGGGCATGTACACAGGATGTGTTTAGCCGTTTCATCATCCTCCATGCATAGACGGCACTCTGCATCCTGTGCAAGTCCGATTTTATGCATGTGGTGTTTGAGTTTGCAGTGGCCAGTGAGCAAACCTACTATAACTCTGAGATGTGCTCTACTGAGTTCTAGAAGTTTTTCAGAGTCCTGTTTTTTCCTTGTACAAGCAATAAATGCTTTGGAATGGGCTAGTCCTGGTAGACTGAGCCAATACTCAAGTCTTTTATTGTCTGCCCAGGCGGTTGTAGCATTCTTGGCAGTGCTATATGCTAAACCGATGACCGGTTCTGGCCCAGTGAACGTTGTTTCGGCCCCCCCTTTTGCTAGGGCGTCCGCTATTTCGTTTCCTTCTAGGCCCGTGTGACCTGGTATCCAAACTAGGGTAACGTTGTTGCCTTGTATGCTAAGAAAAATATATATGGGCACTAGGTTCTTTTTTATGAAAATACCAAAAACACGAACTTGTCAAAAGATGATCTTTGTGCTTCTCAACAGTAAAACAAAAGATTCAGGAAACACTATATTCACAAGAGTCTACATTGGTTTGTTAATACGCATTTCAGACAACTATATTCACAAGAGTTTAAATTGATTTGTCAATTCGTTTACAACGCACTGGTTGGTTTGACTTTTTTATTTTATGATCAATATTTGCGTTGTCTGGGAAAGACTTACTCCAGAGCTCTACTTTGATGTTGGGGTAGGTGCCTCACAGGATGTCTCGAGACAGGGCTGATCTACTGACTCGATGATGTGTGTAGCCAATCTGGGTATCAGGTAGTCTTTTCCTGAGGTTCAGGATCTTCGAACGCTGCTGTCACGCTGAGGAACGTAAACACAAACCAGTATCTCGTTACAATATGAGTCCTAAGACTCGAGATTTTCTTCACAAATTGACAAATTTGATGGTGGCCAAAAGGGGAGATTTGGTTTATAAAAAGAGGTCATGAAGTGTGACTACTACAATGTTTTACATATGCATTTGAATAAGAAAAGAATATCTAAAATTTGCTGAGTTCTGAGCGCTATCTTAAGCAGAGAAATATAAGTTTACAATAAAAATTTTGTTTTTAATTCTTCTCAAACAAAATTAGAGAAGGATCCAACTTCAAACGAGCATATGAAAATGACTTTTATGAGAATATTGCTTCCACAATTTTAAGAATAAACTAAATTCCAACGGTCAGTCAGAAGGATAAAAAAGTTTTCATCTTTTTTATTGCGAAGAAAAGAAATAAATCAAAGCATAACTCCCTTGAGGAGAAAGAGAGACCATGTAGCGAGGAGGCTTTCTTCGGCTTTCTTCTTATTAAATGTCACGAAGCAAGCAGAAGGCTTGATTTGTGTTCAAAACAACGTTCTCTTGGCAAGATCTTTCTCTTCTAAGATGAATAGTGACCTGGGAGAGATCTGACCAAAGAGTTCAACGATTCATGAGTGAGTCCAGCTTCTTCTAATTGAAATCAAAAAAACTTGAAAGCAATAACTCACCCATGAATGATGTTCTCCAAGCTGTCAAACCAGTCCTTGCTGCCAAATCACTATTCAGGTCTAAAAAGGGGCCTTAGCTCCTAGTTCACTGCTCGTACTTATAAACAGATCGATATTTTCTGAACGTTCCATGCAGGAAGGATTTGTATCACTGAAAATCATAAAAGCGCGAACAGAAACAGGTTTAAATGATTTTTTAACGCACAAATGATAGAATTATTTGAATTGTCACCACATGTGAATCATCAACTTCAGAGGTTAGGTTAGGTTAGAATCGATTCGATCATCGATCGATTATAAACAAATCAGTTGTACCATAATTAGGTAATTGTTCTCATAAATTAAGATTTTTAAATATTCAAGAAGTTCAAGACAACCATTAGTGACGCGCAAAGAAAAAGGTGGCCATCTTGTTTAGAAGAAATTTGCAAAATAGAATTTCATAAATTCAAAAGAATATGCCAAATAGAATATCAATCGATAACATCAGTAAATCACATGAAAATAATCATATCAAAATATACGACCTTTCATCTCTTCGTTTTAAGTAAAAAACTAAATTTTTCCTTCGAAAGCCTAAACGCTGTGACCCATTTCAGAGCTTCAAAAAAGGGACGATCTCTTCTTCATGCGGAAAAAGTTCGTCTTTCTTCCCCCTCTTTTTCCTTCCCACTCAGGTTCCAACGTTATAAATATACTAATTGACGCGTTCCGCATCACGGAACAATTATAGCTTGGAACACCCAAAATGGAACAAAATCTACCGAGAGGTGAAGTTAACATGACGATATTGATGGACGTTATAGGAAGCAACGAAATGTTCTTAAATAAAATATGGTCAAACACGTTTTTATCTTCTTGTCGTTCAATATTTGTCCACGATCATCCCATCAAAACCGATAATTGATTGATTAATTAAAATAATTGAATCGTTTTAATATTTCGTGTTTTAAAATACGTACTTTAAAACAATGCATATTATTAATTTTTTCAAAAATAAGGGCGCACTCTCTGGATATGTTTTACCCCCCAGAAAAGTTGCCTCGATCTACCTTTGTACAAACGGAGTATTATCCGCAAAAAAATGAGTTTTGTTCTCACCGGAATATAATGAAGCGAACCTGCAAAGCCATACGTATTTGTCACACCAAAATGAATGGAGATGAGAACAATGTAGTGCCGTGTCAAGAGTGTTTACCTACTCCGTCAAACATTTGAACAGCGGCTGATGGGTGGTTGTGCGGATGATCTTTTGTTTCGCAATACGCCAGACTGAGAAGTTACGATTTCTATTAGTACACGAGCAACGTCGATTGAATAGAGCCCATTCAAAATTATAGACCATTGGGGGAACTGAGAGTTTAACGTTTACTGCAGTGACACAAAAGTCGAAGACAAAAAAACAATGAATATCAATATCAACTCAGTGCCATGACGAAATATAATATTTTTAGGATTTACTATGATTTAGAAAATGGCGATTATATTCCTCAATAACTATCTAGCCTCTACATAGGTACTGGACTGAGTTCACTTTATAGCCCGGGAGGTACTGTCACTTTGGAATACGTCATAGTATGCACGCTGAATTTTTTTTTCGTTGATAGATCATGTGCTACGCATCACGAAATCAATCTTCAGACCCCTGAGTAGCGGTGGGTTGCGCAGATACAGGGTCTTGAATATGAAAAATTAAATCTATTTTTCATTCATAACTTCCACAGTTTTGGAAATTTTACAGATTAATTAAAAAAAATATTTTTGTTCAATAAGAGCTTTACTTTAAACGAAAAATTGCATTTTTAGTTGCCACCAGTGGCGTACAAAAAGGGGATATTGGTTCCTTTCCTTTTCTATTTTTTACGCCTCTGGTCAAATCAGTAAAATTATTATTTTTTAATTTCTTCATTCAATTTTAAGTAAAACATATGGATTGTTTGAATCCGAAAAAATCAATCGTTTTCAAGATAATTGCGCTTTTATAAATACATATTAATAGTGAAAAAATTGTTTTGCTGAAGTGAATTGGACTGGATATTCTGCCAAAAATATTAATGCTACTTTCACATGAATTTTTTCACAAAACTGGTTTCCTGCAGAAATACAGGGTGTTGAAACTGGAAAATTATAAAGCATTTTTCTCCTAACTAACATACAGTGTATCTTACTCATGGAAACACTCCTGTATCTTCCGTAATTATTCGAGAAGAACAGTGCAAATCTCAGGATGAGTCTATATCTTGCCTGTGGTTAATTTGAGTAAAAAACAATGCTCGCCAGGAGCGATGAACTCACCCAGTTTTCCGAAAAATTACATTGGGAGACAATATACTTAGGTTCAAAATTCCAACGGATTCGGAATTAGGACAACAATATTACTACCAGTACAGATTTTCGATGAAAAATTTTCAATTCTGGAAAACTCAGTTAGTCTCACTTTTCATGGAAACACCCCCGTATCTATTGGAGTGGAACTCTGTTAATTTCCGGATTGGTAGATGTACAAGCGATTGATCTGAGTGAAATACACTGCTCGCCAGGAGCGATGGACATTAGGGGACATTATAGACCCAAAACTTTAACGGATTCAGAATCAGGAAATCAATTTTACTCCCAGTAGAGATTTTTGCTGAAAAATTTTCAGTTCTGAAAGACCAAATTTGTCTTAATTTTCCTGGAAACACCACCTAGCGAGCAGTGTATCACTCAGATCGACTTCAGCCCTGGTGGCAACTAAAAATGTAATTTTTCTTTCAAAATAAAGCTCTTATTGAACAAAAATAATTTTTCGAATCAAACTGTAAAATTTCCAAAACTGTGGAAGTTATGAATAAAAAATAGATTTAATTTTTCATATTCAACACCCTGTATCTGTTCAACCCACCGCTACTCAAGGGTCTGACAATTGATTTCGTGATGAGTATCACATGATCTACCAACGATAAAAAATTCCGCGTGCATACTATTCCTTTTTTTTTCAACTTTTTTTGACAAGTTGCAAAGCCTCCCACCGCGGTCGCGTGGTCTGACGCATGGTTTAGTAATAAATGGTATGTATACTATGATAACACCTAAATTTCATCGTGCATACTATGACGTATTCCAAAGTGACAGTACCTCCCGGACTATTTAGTGTTCGGTTATTCTTGCGGATAATGGCTTCTTGGTCCTACGATATTTTCAGTAAGAAGAGACACACGGGACAAGTAGTATATCTCAACTGCGACTCCAGGCACTCAAATTCCACAAAGAGGTGCATTGTAAGAACATTGGTGCAGAGAGCAATGTGTATTTGCAACATCAAAAACGACCTACGTCCAAACGGATACACCGAGAAACTCATACGAGAAAGTACAGAAACAACTCGACCAAGACGATCGAAAAACAAGACAAAACCCCGATCTCGTATTTTCCTACATCAGAGGTTATCTTGATCAGAAGTATCGGGAACAAGTACAATATCCCAGCAAACACAGTTACATCACATATATATATCGCAGCGATGTATCAACGTGACCTGTGATATCGTATTCTATGTCGCATAGACGTCGCTGCGATGTCACAGGGATGTTATTTTGTCCCACTCATGTATCATCCCTGCGACAATTCTGCGTTACAACAACAATGTATTTTGGAGATGCACCTGCGATGTGTTTTTGCGATATTCACGAGATGACTTCATTTTGACATTGCAGGTATGCGAACATATGCCATCACAGAGATGCACTTTAGTTAAAATATAATGAAAAATTTATTTTCAATAAACGTGACGTATACTCAAGTAAAAAATACCTGATGAAATGATAAAAAAATGTGTGTTACCTACAATATTTTTTGATAACACAACACATACGAAAAAAGTTGTCGATGCCATTTTTTCTTAACAATCTGTAGTAGAAATATCTCATTATCACTGCCTCATAATTTCCCAAGACTTGAAAAAGAAACTTACTCCTCCAACAATTTTGTTATTCTCAAATCTGCAATTTTGATGTTTTTTCTCTGCTCCACCAAGAACGAATAACTGCAAAAACATCTTGGAATAATGTCTTCAGTATTCCATGTTAATAAATTTATATCGGCTTTACGAGAAAGATGAGAGTAAACGCTTTACTTACCGTTATCCTGAGAGCAATATTCCTATAAGTTATTTTCACAGTTCTGTCACAGGACTGATTAATCTGAGTTCTATATGTTGTAAATTTTCGAATTTCTAAAGTACAAAACAAACGAACGATAGATGATGGATAACCACAGTAACAGCGTTTAGCATTTTCATATATTTGGACATGTGCCGCGTGCCGGTAACATCGAAGATTCGGAGCTACCCCAGAGCACAAACATGTAACGATTTTGTATTATCTTTGAAAATTAGTTCAAAATCTAGGACAGCCTGTATAATCTCTAAGAAACATTTAGCTTTGGCGTTGGCATTTGCGACCAGAAGAAACATTATTTCATTTATTTCCATCGCATTCACAGACAATTCTTCCGGCCCAGCGGCAGCCAAAATGATGGAAACAATTTAATCATTTTAAAAATGTAATATACCGATTTTTCTATAATAGTCGACAATTTTGAGCATAATGCCGTTGCTTTGAAGAAGTTTTGTTGATGAGATCACTATTACCATAAGCATTATTAATCATCATTAAAAACAAACGTTTCTTGCAAAATAACTTCGGCCGACCTTTTGATATTCACTGGAGTACGGGTTTTTACAAAATCAGTTCTCATTTCTTTTCATCTTATCTACCCCGCTAGTTCCACGGAGTTCATTTTTCGGACATCGAAAAGATTTTCAAGACGAAACTGAGAGCAAACAAGAAATTTATAAATAATTGAATTGGAGACATAATTTTATGGATTGGCAAAAGGAAATTCAATTATCAGTCTTGTTAATTGCAGAATCTCTTTAACTATTTGAATAAACTTTTCAGTTACTTTGAGGCCACACAAAATCCAAGGTAAGAAATCTCATGAGATTATTTTTGAAAAAGCCGGTTGCTATACATTTTTGTTTTCCGATTGTAGGCATCCTTCCTCCTTATTCGCCCTTCACTTCGATACTTTTGAATAGAAGAAATACAGTTATTTGTAAATTGGAAAGATTTTTTCATATGGTTCAAGAAGAATTATAAATTTGATTTGTGATCCACGCATGCGAATGCATTAGCGATAATTTTCCGTACCAAACTGATGAAGGACTGAAGATAATATTTCTTCGAACGTCATCGTCGTAATATGGTAGAAAACAGTTGAAATCTACAAAACAGGTTTGCTTCTACGATTATCTGATGAGCCGTTGAAAATATATATTTCTTAATTATTACTATTCAAAAGAGTTTAATCTCTATATACATAAGGTAATATTCACGTAAAGTTGAGTCAAATGTGAAGCATGAACATACGTATTCAACTGCTATTTTTGTTTTAAGTGATTCACGATAACTCCCTTATTGATTTTTTTGAATGTTTCTTCGCTACCATTTATTGATATCGTGTCTTTTCAACGAATCTTGCCCGGTGTATGATTTTCTTTCCATATTTATATAATATCTACTGTTTGTAAATATATCGTTTCTTAAATTTTCATAATATATATATTATATGTCTCAAGAATATTCGTTCATATTTTTTTTTATTATTAATACCATTCATTTACTAATATGACTGAGTTATTGGTAGGTAGGTTATATTTTTGATTTCTCTCATTCTTTAAACTAATTGGCGCCCTTTGGCTGGCTATTTGATCATCTGAAAATCTACTTCCGAAAATTTCATAATTCACGACCCGTAAGCTCCTGTAAAAAAACTGAGTAGCCGTTAGCAACAACTGGTAACCAGAAAAAGGGTACAAACATTAGACAGATACGCGGTCAACAGTTTTTGGTTAGGTATGTTTTAAGTTTAATGTTATGTTCGATATGTAAATTAAATGAAGAGAGAAATTTAGGAATTAATGATTTTGAGAATGATAAAATTCATTATATTATCTGGTAGAAATAAAATTCAATATTTTCTACATTCTCTGAAATATTTCACTATTATAACCTGCTTAAGAATGAGGCATTCTCTTCTCAACATAGATTGAGAATATTTTGTTATTTTACAATATGCATTGCAAAATTATCCAAAACCAAATTCGAACAAAGAACGCAATAACAACTAAACATGAATCTCATGCGCATGTGCAATGACGTTCATTGTTGATATCGCAAATAACATTTAACGATAACATCATTGCGGCGATGTAAAATATGAGATATCGCAACTGCGGCATCTTATAGATGACAAGTCTGCTTCTGTACATCGCAGCAATGTCAAGTCACATATGTGTTTGCTTGTGTACATATCAGCGATGCAACGTTCGTAATATCGCACTGTTACCTCATTGCGACATCTGAGAGATGTCATGTTACAGATGTGTTTGCTGGAATCAAGATTTGCTTTCAATCCGGCAGTACCTTACGAAGCCAAGACGGAACCAGAGAACAAAAACTCTATTTACGAGGTTCCATGTGAATGTGGAGATTCGTATATCGTACAGACCAAGAGGCCATGATCTGTAATAATAATCGAATACAAAAAGTGGACTCAACGAGAGGACACACCTAAATCGGGAATTGCTGACCACGTTTAGACAGAGCACCATCGAATTATTTGGGGCGAGCTAGTGTTCTTCATAGATGGGAACATTGGTTCAAACGAAAATTCATAGACCGCAAAGCCAATGGTGCCTTCAGTCAGTTCGCAAAATAACTATTTTATGAAAGTTGTGTATGAAGTCTTTTCAAAGTGTGTCTCTACGAACGGCAGCCCTCAGAAGTCGAACGTGTGCGAGTCAAAGATTAACGAGGTCTCAACCCACCACCGGCAGCCAGGATGATTGAGGGACTGCGCTTTTAACCACTGGCAACTGAAATGTTTATAATAAAACTTCTGCTTTACAAAAAAGTTATGTAAGCATCCTTACAATAATGAAGTAGTTTTACGTCTGTAGTTGAGTTAAATTCGAAAATGAGTGTATGGCATAGATGGAAGAAATTAAAATCGGAACTGAATTTCATTTCATTTAACCGCCATCATCATCTCATACTACCACAGAGCTGAATTTGAAATGTGTATCTCCGGTTTTTTAAATAGGATTAATAGCGTAGCGGTTTAACGCACATGGCCGGAAACCATGAGATCCCGGGTTCGAATTCCGATTGAGCCACATTTTCTCAATTCATATCCGATTTTTATCTTTCCGTCTGCTATGACTTCAGACGAAAAACTACTTCATTAATAATATTTACTCGGTTGAATCATACACACTTGAAATTTTGGATATGTAGTTGGTCGACAATCCTATATGTAATTGAAACCAGCTGATATATCAATAGAATTTCACTGGGTTATCATGCGACAATGTTTCCATCTTTCCATTTGACCCTCATCATGATCTTATATTAACACAGAGCTGAATTTGAAACGGGAATCGCTGGCTTTTGAAATTGGATCAATAGCATAGCTGTTTAACGCACAGGGGCGGAAACCATGAGATCCCGGGTTCGAACCCCAGTTGATCAACATTTTTTAAATTCAGTTCTGATTTTCATATTTCCGTCTGCTATGCCTTGAACTCATTTTCGAATCCTCACAATGTTTTTAAAATGATGGATTGTTAATAGTTGGGTTTTTTTGAATAATATTTTAATTGTTTCGATTCCGTCCTGGATTATTAACTGTAAGTTGCAGAAGGAATGAAAGAAAATGAAATTCATCTTTCAAATCGGAATTTGATATGAATAATATACATATCTTCCGTGGTATTATTACTGTGGGAGTTCCGCTCCTGAGAACGGTAGTTACCAGCTATCTGAGAAAAAAAGTATGACAAATATGCGACTTGTATCAGTTTCATTTATAAGACACTTGAAACCATCCATTTTTTATATTGTCAATTCCATTTTGCATTAAAATAAAGTATGATTATATCATCGATATATACGCAATGATTTTTTCACCAGGATCCAGTCCATATATCACTATTATCATTCCACTATAATATTTCTGAAGGCCTAACTTCAAGCAATCGCAACCATTGAAATATACGAGACAAAAAAATCAAATTGCGTATGGATTACTATGGATACCACTTAGGTGGAATTAATAGATGAACATTGAAATAAACAAATAATTCACAGAGGCAACCACGCTAATGAAATTCATAGATTCAAAAACATTCTGTTTAGTTTCTACCAAATAAGGTTACTCGACAGGTTGTAATTTGTTTCCTTTTTATATTGAGTAATTGAATACGACAGTTCTAATATTAGGCCAGTAAATATAGACAATCAATTCACAATACATAATTCCAAAACTTTTTAAACTTCAATACAAGTTCGGGAAAGGTTTAAAAACAAACCATAAAATTTAGCAACCTGTTACGAAGTCCGCAACATTGTCAAAATAACAATTAACTTGAATTTTGCTGTATACTCATTGAAAAAATGTAAAAAATTCCGTAAACTTGGAATAGTATTAAATATTATTTCATATCACGAAGTTTGCAACCAATTTAAGTGTACGGAACATTTTTTTGTACCAAAATCTAATGTTTTTCCTTAATATACCATAACAAAAAATTCCAAAATTTGACAGATACATCGGAAAAATATTCTGAACAGTTATACAGATTGTTGACCGGAACATATATTCTTTTATATTCCATTTTTTTGATCAAGGTGGTCTCAAAATAATAAAAAAGTTTTGAAACTTTGTTGCAAATTTTGAAAACATCTATTCTGATACATTCACAAATTTGCAACCTTGTACACGATCCAGAACTTGGAAAAATCTAATTATTTTAGAATTAGGCAAATTGCATGAACTTCCGTAGTGTGTACAAGATGGCAAATTTGTGAATACAACAGAATAGATGAATTCAAAATTTGCAACAAAGTGTCAAAACTAATTATTTCGAGACCACCATGATCAAAAAAAATTACACGCATTGAAAAAATATTTGTTCCGGTCAATGTAAAAGGTCGCAAATCTGTACGACTCTTCGAAATATTTTTCCGATGTATCAGTCAATTTGGAATTTTTTCTCGAAGAAAAACATTAGTTTCTAATAAAAAAAATGTTCCGTAAATTTAAAATGGTTGCAAACTGAGATTTAATACTTTCTCGATTTACCATTCATATATGACCAAAGAAAACTTTTGGAATCATTGTTAAATTTTCGATTTTTAATGTCTATCTCTACTGGCCTATATTATACATATAAGTCGGCTCTGATCCGGTAATTGATTGAGTTACTTTTTTGTCTTTACCAATCTTTCATTGATTTATGAAAAACCCCTCATTCTGTCAGTGAATGAATTCTATGGATTGATAAAACTCAAACGATACTGTTTGAAGTTATTCATGAATAATAAAAAGATGATTCGTCTTCTTTTTGTAATCCTGAAGGACATTTATAACTTCTAACTTGTTTTGAACCTTTGGTGTAGTAATGAATATACTGGAGTTTTATCCCAACATTCTTAACACCTCGACACATGTGTTAAAAAAGCGGTTTGGTGTTGGAAAACTCCGGTATATTTGTAACTAAATTTGAAAACAATGTTCGGATCTAAATTGTCAAGAGGGTAATATTCAAATATGCTTTCTAGGTAACAATAAGCCCGTTTGGTTTCAGTGCGTCCAGTCAAAATGAGAAACAATTCTTGAGAAATAAAAAGGAAGTTGGCGTTGAAAGTTGAAAAGTTAATGGATATTATATAGGGACAGTTAAACTTAATCATTGGAAACGAATACTGTCCACATTTCAAAACGGATGTGGGCACAAACTTCCTTATTTTAAATAGAAATACCATCATACAGGGTGTTACATAATTCAATACAAATATTTTAATGACATATTCCTGGGGTCAAAATAAGACTTTTTTTTCTTATAAACATGTGTCCTAAAATCCACCCCCTCCAATCTACAGACATCGCAAGATGCGCAAAAAAAATCTTAAATTTTGAATTGTGGCTACAATTATGCATCAAATATTTTGAAAATTCACAGGCACTTGTATTTTTAGACGATCTATCCATTTCTTGATTCAAAAATAAGGTAACTCGAATCGAAAGGGGTGAATGAGGGTTGCATACAGATTTGATGGCAAACATTTTCTATTTCCTCCAAAAAAATTTGAATTCAGACATCATCGTTGAGTTGGCCACTAAAAAAACATACATTTCAGTCTCTTGCATTTTTTTGAATTAGCTAACCGTTTTAGAGAAAATCGCTGGTAAATGAAAGGGGTGTATTGAAGTAACAAACAAAAATACCTAGAGGGCTATGACTTTTCACTTTGTTTCCCCTATTGACGCTTTTGACGTTTAATTTGTGAAACAGCACTTTGATTCACTTGTAAGTTTGACGTTTGTTAAACAGTTTATCTTTTTGTGTTTTTTGGTTTAGTATAAATTGTGTTTTGTGTCTTGTAGTAAACGTTGAAATGGCAAATTATTCAAACGAACATCTCGCTGATATCCATTTTGTTTATGGTCTGGCTAATGGTAATTCAGTTGAAGCTCGAAGGTTGTACGCAATTAGATATCCCAATCGCCGTCTACCCAACGCACGAACTTTTGCAAACACTCATCGTAATCTTCACGAGTACGGAAAATTCCAGAATCCTAGAAATGATGCGGGGAAACCGCGTGAAGTCCGTAACCCAGCGACAGAGGAGCAAATTTTAAACCTCATTGACGAAAATCCTGGATTGAGCACTAGGCAAATTGCCCGGGATTTAGATATTTGTCATGTAACTATCTGGCGGGTGTTGCACGAAAATAGTTTATACCCATACCATATTCAACGAGTACAAGGATTGCTTCCTCAGGATTTCCCGCGACGCTTGCGGTTCTCGAGGTGGGTACTTGAAAAGTGCGAAAGAAATCAAAATTTTTTATCCTTCGTCCTTTTCACTGACTAGGCTAACTTTAGCCGCGATGGAGTTGTAAATTTCCACAATACTCATGTCTGGGCTGTAGAAAATCCGCACGAGATTAGACAAAATCGTCATCAGGTGCAGTTTAGCCTAAATGTTTGGGCCGGAATAGTGGAAAATGAACTAATTGGACCTTTTCTTTTTCCAAGAATTTTAAATGGCGAAACATATTTACACTTTTTAGAAAACAATTTAGAAGGTCTTTTAGATTCCGTTCCTTTACTAATTCGTCAGTGCCTATGGTTTATGCACGATGGTGCTCCACCGCATTTTCGAATAACAGTGCGCAATTATTTAAACCTACGGTTTCCGAATCGATGGATTGGCAGAGCAGGTCCAGTACCTCGGCCTCCCCGCTCACCAGATTGTAACCCGCTGGACTTCTTTTTCTGGGGGTATTTAAAGAGCCTAGTTTATGATGCAGGACCAGTGCCTTCGATTGAAGTACTTCGTCAACGAATCATAGACGGCTTTGACCACATAAGAAATACTCCTAGAATTTTAGAACGCGAACGTCAGTCTATGCGAAGGAGAATGGAGGCCTGTATGGTAGCAAGAGGAGGGCATTTCCAGCACTTGATTTAACAAAATTAAGGTTAGAGTAGATTTCATTTTGTGTTTTTTTACCGTTAAATAAATCATTTTCAGTATAAAATGTTAATTATTATTTATTTTTCTACAAACATTTGTAGTAATTGAACCGTTTTCTGAGCGTGTAATGGTAAGTTGAGGAAAGTGAATCGATTGTGACATGACGGTTATGACATACCACAATGTCAGTTTGGCATAAAAGATATTAATTAATCATTAGTTACCAGAGACAAACATAATCATAGCTCACTAAGTTTTTTTAGTATAATAATTTGAAAATACACCCCTTTCATTTACTAGCGATTTTCTCTAAAACGGTTAGCTAATTCAAGAAAATGCAAGAGACTGAAATGTATGATTTTTTAGTGGCCAACTCAACGATGATGTCTGAATTCAAATTTTTTTGGAGGAAATAGAAAATGTTTGCCATCAAATCTGTATGCAACCCTCATTCACCCCTTTCGATTCGAGTTACCTTATTTTTGAATCAAGAAATGAATAGATCGTCTAAAAATACAAGTGCCTGTGAATTTTCAAAATATTTGATGCATAATTGTAGCCACAATTCAAAATTTAAGATTTTTTTTGCGCATCTTGCGATGCGATGCGATTTAGGACACATGTTTATAGAAAAAAAAGTCTTATTTTGACCCCAGGAATATATCATTAAAATATTTGTATTGAATTATGTAACACCCTGTATATTTTGTGACATTTTTCAAATAAACATATTATTTTAAAATAATTTGTATACAGGGTGTTTCCGAAATTGGAGCATTAAAGGAAATGGGAAGTAGAAGATGACAAAACAAAACGAAATGAAAGAATACTTTTTTGTCGAATTTTTAGTTTTAAGTTTTCAAGACTTTTTTCGGTAATCACCTTGCGCAGTCCGCGCTGAAATACTGCGAGCGAGCAGACACGCTGTGGCCTGGAGAATTAAACCAGTTTTCCCCCCCCAAACAAAGGTAACTGAAAGCGATTTCATAAAATCTCATAAAAAATTTCGACAATTTTTGACTAATTCAAAAACGAAAATTCTTGCCATTTATTGATACATTATGTTCCATAGAACAACCCATTTTATTATTGCTTCAATTTCGGAAACACCCTGAATATCCATATAATAATTCTCAACCCTTTTTGCATCAGTAAAATATTTTTTTATTTGCTCTAATATCTTTGAAAATTCATATTGTCGTAAAAGTCCGAACACTCCACCCCGTAAATCTATATTCATGATTATAATTTTCGACCCAGTCAAGGCAATGCTATTTCTCGGATCATTTTATGTTTTCGTAGTTTTCGAATTTCAAATATCAAATACGAGTTTTCCAATAAATAACTGATGGTTCGATCAGGGAGTTCGTAATCGACCGTGCCCATAAGGGAAAATGTACGTACATCTTTCTCCAAGCGATGAATGAAAGAAAAGGAAACGGAAGTATAGGCCATGGCCAATATTTAATAGAGAAGAAAGGGTGAAGTATAAAACTTTGAGTACTGTGTACAGTACAATTAAATTATTTATGTGAGTTATATGTACCAAACCCCAGAAAACCCTTAGATTGTAACTTCCATGTAGTGCTGACTTAGGTTTATACGAATATGATTGACCATGCTTTATAGTTAGTTTCAGTTCTGTTAGCGACGTTGTACCTTACACACCTCTCTCTGTACAAATAAAGTTATTTGTTCGAAACTTAATTTTTGCTTTTTAAAAATAGTTTCTCGTGGCCCGAAAGCTTAATTGGCGCAGTCGGTAGGATAACGGGAGAATATCGATCGCGAAATTCGTCAGTTTCAACTGTTAATCCGTTATTGAAAGAACAGCTTCGATCGCCCATCAGAGACCGGCATACCCAGTTGCAGCAGACTCCAGAAAAGGATAACCTGGTTCACCATCGTGGTAAGTCGAGTATTCCTTTCTGCTTTCAAATTTTCTCCGAAAACTTTATCGTAAAGATTTTTGTTTGAATTTGTTAAATATCGATTATCGAAATCAAATAATCCATCATTTTTTCTTTTATCGCAATCGAAATTGGTGGACTGACTATAGAAGTCGCCTAGATTAGTAACTATTGATTAGATTCAAAGCATTTTATTTTTACCCGAATTTCTTGATAACTAGATAAATAAATATAATCGCATTTCGAAACCTGATACTGCTCAGAGTTCGCTGCATTCTCAAAAGGCAACGACATTTGTTCGAGTGAAATATTACACGGTTTGAAAACCGACTGTGAGAAGAGAAGGAATAGCTTGTATTGCACAGTGTTATCTTCAAATTCTCGAAAGAAATTGTTTTATTCGTTCAAAGAATATTTTTGTGAGATATTTCAGCATAAATTCATAATTTTTACAGATTCTTTTATTTCATTTTTATACAAAATTTAAGCATACGAAATAGCATTTGATGATCGACCCCGTTATTGAAAGTCTATCCAATTCTTTAAGTTCATTGCGTGTTTCAAATATGACGGAAGTAAACTACACATTGTTCAAAATTTATTCGGATACTATTCCAACATACGATGGGTCGTCAGAGACCCTCGAAATATTCGTAAATGCTGCCGATCAATTCCACAAAAAATATCATCGCGCGGACACCACATTGAATCAATGCATTTTGAGTATATTATTGAGTAAGTTGAAAGATAGAGCCCAGCTTTTAATCGGAGCAAGAACCGAATTGAAAACATGGACTCAAGTAAAATTAGAATTGAGAAATACCTTTGGCGACCGACAAAGCCTTGACAACCTCGAACAACAATTGTTTACTCTTACACCAAATAGGGGCGAACATCCCCTAGACTTTGCGAAGAGAATCCAACTACTACGCAGGAAATTAGCTTTTAAAATAAACGCTGACACCGACATGGACAAATGGTAAACCTATACATATTCGACAATACGAATCCCAATCCCTCAAAGTATTTTTGAGAAATCTAAATGTTCGACTACAGGACAAAGTTATCGTCCAAAATCCTGATTCCCTAGAAGCAGCAATGAATTTCGTCCTGGAGGACGAAAATTTCAGACACACTCAGAATCTAGTATTCCAAAATCGTCAAAACATTAATGCACCTAAACCACCACCTGATAGACAAATTGGACAAAATCGAAATAACTTTCATCCAAACTATAACTTTCCAAATCCTCAATCAGTAGCACCAATTCAAACAACAAGGAACCAAAATCAAGCCCCAGGTTTCCGAAATCAACCTTCCAATATTACTAGAATGCAAAATCAATTTCCGAATTACAGCCAGAACAATTTTAGACCCCAATTTCCCAGCCAACCAATAAATGTCCAGCCCAGACCAGTGAGACAAACATTCACAACCAACAGACAAGTTTTTGGTCCGCCACGAAATGTTTTTAAACCGACAGGTAAACCCGACCAAAGGACTTTCGAACCAATGTCCACTACGTCTAGAAACCCTACGGTTACCAGACCCATGTCCCATTCATTCACCAATCCAGCCCAATCGCAACCACAAAGATGGACACCCATCGACGAGGAAATGTACAACCACAGCTACGATCAATTTGATGCTGCACATAACTATTACCCGAATAATTACCAATACGACTATCACACGTATGACCAAACTGACACTATGCAAGAACTTTATCTTGAACATTATCAAGATAATTCCTATACCGACCATTACCCCGACGAATATTATCTACCCCAAGAATAATCAGATAAACCGAACAACGACATTCGCGAGCCTGAAGACGAAAATTTTTACGAATCGCCTCCAAAGAACGAGACAATGTGATAGAACTTCACTCCGCCATACATAAAAATCCGTAATCCCCCGATTAAACTATTGATTGATACAGGATGTCACACCTCAATTCTGAAACCGTCAATTATTGAAAAATATTATCCTGATAGAATTTTTAGGCAACCCTCTCAATTAAAAACTTCCTTAGGCGAAAAAGAAATTCAGTTTAGAGCCCTTATCCCCGCTTTTGAAGAATTCCAGAGTTGCTATGAGTCTGAGTACGTTTTATTTCAATTCCATGAATTTTTCGATGGTATTCTGGGATTGAAAGAATTAAAAAACCTAGGTTTGAATATCGATTTTACCAACCAGTTACTACGCAACGACCATGTACAAATACCATTCTTTTACAGACAACCTCACGAAACTTCTTTCACTTTCGAAATACCGCCTTTCGAAAGTTTGGTTCGAAAATACCCCGTCGATACTAACGAAGGCGAGATCATAATTACTAGTAAAAATTTCAATGGATTATTTATACCGGAAACTTTGACTTGTGCTTCAAATTATCGCGCTACTTTCGAAATTTTCAACAATACAGATAGGACAATTTCTGTCACGATGAACAAACCTTTTAAAGCTATCCAAACTGAAAAAGAATTTTTTGAATTTTATCATATCGAGAGCGCCTTACCGAACGTTGAATATTACGATTCGACAAAAGACGTTTCTGACAAAATTAGGACAGACCACATGAACCCGGAAGAAAAACGAGCTATTTTGAAACTCTATAAAGAATTTGCAGACATATTCCATGCCGAACATGACAAGCTTTCATTTACTAATAAAATTAAACATGAAATAAAAACCAAAGATGAGACACCAGTACATATAAAATCTTATCGCTTCCCCCACTGTCACAAAGAGGAAGTCCAAAAGCAAATTCAGAAGATGCTCACCGATGGAATCGTTCGGCCATCATCTTCCGCTTGGAGTAGCCCGATATGGATCGTGCCAAAGAAGACCGACGCATCGGGAAAGAAGAAATGGCGCATCGTAGTAGATTACAGGAAGTTGAATGAAAAAACAATCGACGACCGATATCCAATTCCGAACATAGAAGACATCCTAGACAAATTGGGGAAATGCAACTACTTTACCACCCTCGACCTGGCATCTGGATTCCATCAGATTGAAATGGAAGAGAGGTCCATCGAAAAAACGGCCTTCAACGTGGAGCACGGGCATTACGAGTACGTTCGTATGCCATTCGGCTTGAAGAACGCCCCGGCGAGCTTCCAGAGAGTAATGGATCATATCCTCAAGGATTTACGAAATAAAATTTGTCTGGTGTATATAGACGATATTATCGTGTTTTCGACTTCCTTGCAAGAACACGTAGCCAATTTAAAACAAGTCTTTAAAACGTTACGCGAAGCTAAATTGAAAATCCAATTAGACAAATGTGAGTTCTTAAAACAAAATGTCGAATTTCTAGGCCATGTTGTCACTCCTGATGGCATCAAACCTAACCCTAATAAAATAAAAGCCATTCAAAATTTTCCCATACCAACTACCGCTAGAGAAATTAAATCTTTTCTTGGTCTATTAGGGTATTATCGAAAATTTATAAAAGATTTTGCAAAGCTCACCAAACCATTCACGCGATGTTTAAAAAAGGGCGAAAAAATTACTCATAACTTAGAATTTTTGGAAACTTTCGAGACATGTAAACAAGTACTCACGAATGAACCCCTACTCCAGTACCCTGACTTTAGTAAACCCTTCATACTGACTACCGATGCTTCTAACGTGGCCATCGGCGCTGTTTTATCACAGGGTGCTATAGGAAAAGACAAACCTATCGCGTACGCATCCAGAACGCTAAACCCCTCCGAACAAAATTATTCAACCATAGAGAAAGAATTATTATCGATAGTGAATTTCACCAAATACTTTAGGCCATATTTATTCGGAAAAAAGTTTACAATCCTGACGGATCATAAACCCCTACAATGGCTTTTCAATCTCAAGGACCCTAGTTCAAGATTGGTTAGATGGCGCCTAAAGCTGGAAGAGTATGATTATAACATCGTATACAGGAAAGGAAAAAACAATTCCGTTGCAGATGCCCTATGCAGGATAGAACTCCACCCACTGGAAGACCAATCAATGATTGCAAACGTCGATCTACCAAACAACTGATTCGAAGAAGACTTTCCCGAAATCTTCGCGGACTTGGCGAACAGCGAAGAAATCCCAGAAATTTCCGATGAAGACCTTCAAGACCTTGACAACCGCTTAAACGAAGAAATACGGAAACTTGCAGCCTGCAAAAAACCACCAGAAGAAGGAAAAGAAAACCCACCAGAAGAAGAAAAAGAAAAACCACCAGAAGAAGGAGAAGAAGAACCACCAGAAGAAGAAAAAGAAAAACCACCAGAAGAAAAAAAAGAAAAACCGCCAGAAAAAGAAAAGGAATAAACACTTTATCGAACGTAGTTTTAATTCCAGCACAACATGAGCTGCAAGAACCCGACGACAGCAATGAGACTCAACACTCTTCTCAAGAAAATCCAATTCTCGAAATCCCGATTTCTGAGCAACCATTGAATAAATTCAAAAACCAGATTATACTTTCCGAAAGTTTAGACACCATTTCCTCCCGGGTAGGACTAACAAAACCATTCGATAAAACCCGTCTAAAAGTAGTACTGTCAAGCAGAAATTTTGAAGATGACCTAGTGAGAATCCTCTCAGAATATCTCAGCCCAAAAATAGTCTATGGCATACTTTTTGAAGAACATTTGAAAAATAAAGCAATCCCAATAATTCAAAAACATTTTAAACATTCAGCCTTCAAACTGATCCAGAGTAATTTCCTTTTAACCGACATCACAGATAAAGATGAACAGAAACTAAAAATCCAACATCATCACGAGAATAAAACCACTCATAGGGGTATAAATGAAACAAAACACTCCCTATCTAGAACATATTATTGGCCATACATGATTCAAGACGTGACGAATTATATAAACACTTGTGTCACCTGCCAGAAGTCTAAATATGAACGTCACCCTAACGTTATCAAATTTAACCCCACTCCTATAGGAGAACACCCCTTCGAGCATATTTATATTGATGCATTCTCGGCAGATAAACAAAAATTTTTGACAATTATCGATAGCTTCTCGCGTTTTGCCCAAGCATATCCGATTCATTTGAATGCACCAAATATATTAGATGGTCTATTAAAATTTATTTCTCATTACGGCATCCCGAATAAAATCACTTGCGACTCTGGTACAGAGTTCAAAAACAGTCTGATTGAAGATTTTTGTAAACTACACAAAATAATTTTACATTACATAACACCAAAAAATCCTAACAGCAACAGCCCTGTAGAACGCCTACATTCCACGCTGATTGAAGAAATCAGAACGCTAAAACTCGACCGCCCTGACAGACCAATAACTACACAAATGTTGTACGCAATTTTAGGATATAACAACACTATTCCCTCCGCGACAAAATTCACCCCTTTCCAAATTATCAAAAGAAACGTTGAACACCAAGATCCATTTGTTATAACATTTTCAAAAATAACTTCTGATTACATTGAAAAACATGCGAGAAATCAAAAGATAATTAACGAAATAATCAAACAGAATAACGAGAAATCAAAGAATCTTACCGAAGTTAATTCTAAAAGAGATGAACCACCAGAGATAAAAATCGACGAAAACGCGTTTCTCAAAGAATCACCCCGAAATAAATTATCTCCCATTTATAGGAAAATACAACCTACCCAAGATTGTGGTATCAAAGTGAAAACGAGAAAATCAAAATATCATAAAAGTAAACTAAAACCTCAGAGAAAACTAGCTCAGAAACAAATTTTTCCAGATGACAATGCTGTACCTTCTACTTCTCGGGATCCTAACCACTAATGGACAAAGGATAACCATGACAGAAATATCTAACCCCATCCTTCCTTTCTCTCTCGGAAAAGCAAGAATTACTACCCAAAAACATACATTTTTGAAACCTATCGATTTGAAACAATTTGACGATACGATAAATAGTATAGCCAACAATTCGAAATACATAACTGAACTTATTTCAATAAAAGACGCCTTGTATCCACAACTACATCATATGCATAATCATTTGTTACAACTTCTCAAACAAATTTCTGTAAAATTAACAAATATCAAACCTCAAAAGTTCAGCCGATCAAAAAGAGGACTAATCAATTTTGTAGGCAGAACGAATAAATGGCTTTTTGGCACTTTAGACGACGAAGATGAACAAAAATATGACCAGGCAATTTCTACCCTAACAAACAATCAAAAATTGTTGCATCACGATTTGGAAAATTACGTAACTATCACAAAAAGATTCTTGAATGAAACAGCAAATAATTTGCAACAAGTTGTCAAAAACCAACGACTAATCGGCGAACAAATAGAGACTATTGGAAACAGTCTGAATAAATATACGCTATTCTAACGGCTTCAAAACTCACTCGATACAATGATAATTGACTGTCAAAATGTACTGTCAACACTGAACAATATCGAAGAAGCTATATTGTTCGGTGAACTGAATATCATTCATAACATAATATTACCAATATCCGAGCTCAAAGAATTAATTGAGGTCATGCTTAATATATACAAAGGAAGTCTACCGGATTTCGATAACATTCAATCATATTACAAACTTCTAAAAATTGAAACTCTATACAAAAATGATTTAATTCTATTCGCGATTCACGTCCCGATACTTCGAGAAAATCTTTACGATTATTATCATTTATTTCCTATCCCGATTTCCAATAATGCCATAATTCCCTTGAAACCATACATCATCCTGAACTCGACTTACCACCACTACGAGGACAGCCCATGCCATGAAATTGAGACAACCTGCATTTTCCGCCCGGAAAATCAAATACCCAAGGAAGACTGTCTACCTGAACTATTGAAAGGAAAGAGCAGCCAGCCATGCCAATCGCTACAAGTCCATCTAGACCAGGATGTAGTAGAACCTGTCAGTGATTCCTATGTCATTGTCATTCCTGCCAGATACACCACTATTGAAAAACGGTGTAAAGAAAGCGGATATGAAGAAATCCACAAACCACAGCTGATCTACATCCCTCAGAAATGCAGCATTACCATTAATGGGGAAGAATACAGCAACGACGTTTCTTCAATACGGGAGACTCCTCTGGAATTACCCAGGGTAGAAATCCTCAAACCTGACCATGTAGACCACCCCCTGAAGATCTTGGACAAGATTAACCTAGACGAGCTGACAAGGCTCCAAAAACTAGCCGAGAAAACGCAACTACACCGACTCCAGACCTTGGAAGAAAACAACACTCCGTATACTACGTTTTATATTTGTATTATTCTAAGCATAATTACTGTCACTCTAATTTTTTTTTACTTTTCTATAAAATACAAGAATAATATTTTAAAACATTTCAAAAGTAACAAGACAAAACCTAAAGACTCGAATTCTGAAAATAATACTACCGTATTATTCTCATCTTAGGGATGGAGGAGTTATATGTACCAAACCCCAGAAAACCCTTAGATTGTAACTTCCATGTAGTGCTGACTTAGGTTTATACGAATACGATTGACCATGCTTTATAGTTAGTTTCAGTTCTGTTAGCGACGTTGTACCTTACACACCTCTCTCTGTACAAATAAAGTTATTTGTTCGAAACTTAATTTTTGCTTTTTAAAAATAGTTTCTCGTGGCCCGAAAGCTTAATTTATGTGAGATTGTGAATAAAGAAAGCTTTGTGTGTGGGATGCAAGTGTGAAATTCAAATAACATGTGTTTTTTAATTATTTCCTAGTGTAAAATTGTTTTTATATCCTGTAGGTTATCCATGGCAAAGAATTTCAGGATATTACATAAAACTTGGAATGACAAAAAGAAGTGTATTTTTTTTATATATGAAGAGATTGCGTATGACGAAAAGGACCCCGCACATTTCTTATGGGAAATGGCTTTCCGTGAATTTAGTTGAATTTTTGATATGATGTGGTTCTTGATGAGCTGATCAAAAGTGTCCATAGCCACAAAGCTCAAAAATGGACAGTTTTCGAGATATGAAGCTTTCAAAATGGTTTTTTTCAATTTTTTGTGGTATTTGTCCATCAATCGAAAAGCACTCATTTCTTGTTAGGATGGAATTTGAATGTTCGGTGCCCAGAACCCGACTGAGAAATGATCTTTATCAGTTATAGTAGCCACTGTCATCGAAAATTTTTCATACACTGCTCCACACTGGCTATGGAATGAGGTACAAATTCCAAGATTTTCGATACATATTTTCATGCTACAAGATAACGCATATCGAATATTTTCCAAAATATTCATAACGAGGCTCAGCTAGCTAAAATAGAGGGAAACGAACAAAATCATAATCATATGACCACATAGATAACAAATGTGATCACTATTGATGTTATTTGAATATGATATGTGATTTATTTCTCACAAATGTCGATAATCTGACAATCGGGTGCCAAAACATTTTTCTCAGAATGGCTCGAAATGGATGATAGCATCTCACAGCGAAACGAAACCGTGAATATGTCTGTATCTTGGATACCTGATAGTACTTTCCTGGTAAAATGGGAAAGTTCAGGTGATGGAAGCAAACTATGAATGGAACTTTTGAGATTTACTCCCGAATTCTTGAAAATTCTTTTTTTCTAATAAATGTTGCATTAACGTTCACACATATAAATGATTATCTACTCATATTACCACTTGCAAAGTAAATAAGCAGATCAATCAAAAACAATTATAATATTAGAAGTAACATTCATAATGATATTCAACAAAAAACAATAATAAACTCTCCTAGCAATCGCAAAAAATTATTTGAAATATGATGAGTCAGATCGAGGGTAAAATGAATTATTTGGTAACCTAAAACTGAAACTATCATTATAAATCATAAAAAATTTTAATGTAATCGGTATTTCTCATCATCGCGGAGAAGTTACATTTGACACGGAGTCAATCTCACATTGTCTATTGAACATTCAACTCGATTTTGATAACATCATAATCGACGTGCTATAAGAATCAAAGTCGTCGTGAATGAAAATGAAACAATTGCTTAAACTGTCACATCATAATATTTGACTAATTCGTGAGTCATCAATACTGATTCCAAGAAGTGGTACATGTCGACATCATGGCATATTTAAATCGAATTGAATGCTTTATATGTAATGTGAGACTTGCTCCTGGACGAATGCAGCTCCTACGCGGTTAAGAAAATGAATTTAAACGGGAAATTGCGATATCAAGATGTGACATGCAAGGTTATCCTCCAATTCCTGTGACAAATCAAACAAGAATCTGTCTCAATTGTAACAGATCAGTTCTGAACGAAATCAAACTTATTGAACTAGATCCAGCTTGCGTTCGTTTAAACGTTTTAACGCAAACAACAAGCAACTCTTGTATAATTTGTAATTCTGTTGTGAATATTCAAAGAATATCAACTGAATGTAGAGTTGACATATTCATTTCGAAAAATATTTATGTACCAGAAAACGTAAGATCTTGTCCTGATCATTTAGATGAGAACGGTTGTTTGCTGCTAGGTTTGAGGTTCATCACCAGACCTTATATAATAAAAGGACCACAATTACAGATTCTTCTTCAACAATTGAGAAGCAGAGCAATCGATACACAAGAATATGAGGACGAAAACAGTTTCACCGATGCAGATTTTCAATGCTTAGCACCAGTGAACAAAAATCAATTCCAGGAATTGTTTGAATTTTGTGATCCTGTTCATGAAGAAACATCTTTCAGGTACATCAGTAAGAAAGATCTCTTGTTATTTTTGTGCAAGCTGAAACAGGGACTGTCGGACGAGTTTTTGAAAGTGATCTTTGGATATTGTAACGTTTTATTTTTCTCGCCAACGAATATTCAACAGAAGGTTCATATTTCCAAAATTATAGTGATCAACCCTGTATGTACCAAACTATTGAGGTAGTTATTGGTTATCTCTTCCCCTGAACGGTATGCAACCTTTAAGGCGCAGTTGATAAATAAATTCAGTTCATTCTCAAGTCTTCGCTACAGCCAACAATATAATAGAGAGAACTGACAATATTCCAGTAATTCTAGTGGTTAGACCCGACAGGGCGAATATTGTTCCTATTATTGAGTTATTAGAAAAATCATCTCTGCAATAGTTATCACATTTCTTTAATAATGGTTTCTGTACCTTCTGATTTCGTCGTTTAACCTATTCCTCATGAGATGGCTCTGGTAGTGTGAATATTCATACGAATTTTCGTCCAAAAAAAAAATTATAAAAAGATTTTTACTTTGAACAGGCGCTAGCTTTCTGGTGATAAAAGTGATGAGATCTTCTTAATGGCGTCTGTGCCAACTGGCTTTTAGCAAATTGCTTTGTGCAATATTTCTTAATTGGATTTGTCATTGCTATTTCGCCATATCTTCTACATCACTTTCGATTTTTGATAGATTTCATATCTATAGTGTAGTGCAGCCTCCTGGTTACAAGGGGTGAGTTTTTTTACATTTTATGCGAAAGCATTTTTTTTGTAATTGATTACACCTGTTTTCCTTAGTTTTCTATAGTTTTCTATAGTTAACTATAGTTTTCTATCAAGTCATGAAATCTAAACGGGAATTTTCATTTAAATATTCCCGCAGGGTTTTCTGGAGACTTATCCTGAAGCTACAGGCTTATTTGTATCACGGAGCATCGGCTGGAATTTCCCGGCAGGTCTCATTCGTCGGAGAAGGCTTTTAGTCCGAGAGTTTCCACTGAACTTTCACCATTTTGGTTTCGACATTTCGTGCCAAGCACAATTTTTCTGGAGCTGCCTGAACGAACACCCAGTAAACAACCATCGCTGGATAATCAGGCCAGATTTTATAATTTATTTACGAATTTATTTTTTTTAATACGTATTTCCTTTCAAATATTATTGGGTTATTTAAAATAATATACAGGGTTATTTTTAGAATATTTCTAACTCGGGTAGAATAAATATTTTGATTTTATGTCACTCAAAAATACTAGTTTATCTATACTAATTATTATTACCATAAGTTTTTGAGTCAAATATGTCCATTCTATTATTAACTAATAAATGAAAGCACATTATATAAACTCCACGATTATTATTATTGACATTTGCGATTAGTTTTTAGCATATAAAATTTCTTCGTACGATATATGAAAAGTGGCTAGGGTTTTGGATTGGTTTTTGTACAGAATAGTATGTTACTTTTTCATGCGTTTTATTAAATACTATTTTATATAAAAAGTTTATATATTGCTTCCTCCTGGAATGACTGGAAATATTTTGCAACATCATAGACTTTAATTCCTGGTTTTGCAACTTTTATCAAATCGGGTGGCGCCCAAAAATATCATCAATAAAAAAAAAGGTTCCTCAAATTCACGGCCCCCATACATAAGCTCCCAGACGAAGAGCACCGGTGCAGTGTACCTTGTTTAAAAAAAAAAAATAAGGTTACACAATTTTGACGCCCAACGTCTTAGGCTCGCGAGGAAACCTGCATTCAATAAATAAAATTATCTTTCATTCAAAATATTATTCATTTTGAAATCGAAAATTTCATCTAACAAAATATTTCCAGATCGTTAAATTTCATGAGGAAGAAATAAACGGTAGAGAGTAAGTAACATAAAAAGTGCTTGTTTTTGTGTCTAGTACGTTTTGCTTCTTTGGGCACATTAAAATATACGACAAATAATGAGTAACATAAAATCAACAAAATTTCACCGAGAAAACATTTCCATTTTTTAATTTGAAATATTAGCGTTCTGAAACTTATTTACAGGGTGAACCGTTGTTTCGGTCTCTGTAGTATTTGTATGCATTAAAATTTCAAATGAACAGGGTATACAATTTTAATGAGATGAAAGTAATAACGAATAAAATCTGGTAGGAATAACGGAAAATCTGGTATCTACAGGGTGCACCAAAATAATTTTTTGTTTTTTGCTTGGATTTTTAGGGTTGATATTTTCAATTTGTTATAGGGTGACGCAATATTGGAACAATTTTTTCAACAACTCGTTTTTTTTCTAAATTTTCGTTTTGACCGAAAACACTGTTGATTAGATACTGTCGTTTTTTGATTTATATTGCAAAATGGAGGATACTTTTAGAGTTAATCATTTGTTGGCTGAAGAACTTGATTATGAACTGAAAATTAGGGGTATACATTCTAACAAAAATCAAAATGATAAAAGAAAAATCATGGCTAGGATATTAGATAAAGAAAAAAATAATCCGGGAAAACATATTGATATGACTTCTTACACAGTGGATTTTGAAACTGAAAAAACTGCGATAGAAAGCACTGTGTTATCTATTCAGTCGTTGATAAATGATTTTGAAGGGAATAGTGGTGACTCACTATTTTCAAGAATCAAGTCAAGGTTGAACCATGTTGGCGGTCGAATAAAACGAATGCCATTACCTACAGATCCTCCTGATATTTTAGCAACAGCAAAAATATACAGGGATGAAACGTTTGCAACATGTTTGGTATTAGAGGATGATTTGATTGAGAAAGTCAAAACCCAGGAACTTACGAATCCTGATCCATTAAACAGTACTTTGAATCCGGTCATAAATATACCTGCTCCTATAGTTACATGTTCTTCAAGGTCCACACCACTTTCTGACTGGGGTGTTAAGTTCAACGGAGATCCCAAAAATGTTTATCCATTTATTGAGCGTATTACTGAATTGGCTAAATCAAGGAAAGTTGAAAAACAAGAACTTTTTGATTCAGCTGCTGAGTTATTTGTTAATGATGCTTTTATATGGTACAGGGGTGTCCAAAATAAAGTTACAAATTGGGATTCATTACTTTTACAGTTAAAGAAAGATTTTCTGTCTCCAGATATGGATGATGAGTTATGGGATCAAATCAAATCTTACAAACAAAGAAAAAATGAAAGAGTTACAATTTTTATTGCCCACATGGAAAATTTATTTAGCAGATTGAGTCGACCTCCAAATGAAGCAACAAAAATTAAATATATCAGGCAAAATTTGTTACCTGATTACATCAGTCATTTGGTTTTAGTTGAAATTGACACTGTTTCAAAACTACAGGATTTGGTGAGAAAACTTGAAGATGCCAACGTGAGTAAATATAAAAATTCTAATTTTCCTAAAAAATTTAATGAAACTCGAGAAGTAGCTGCCAGTTCCAGTAAATCTTTTTCGAAATCTAAAACTGAAAAGTTTTGGAAAAAGCAAAAACCTACACAAAATAAATCCTTTCATTTTAATAACGATAATCAAGATAATCAAACACCTGCTCAGCCTGGTACTTCTAAACAAAAATCTGAATCTGTTCCCAAGGTCATTACTTGTTGGAATTGTGGTGAGAGAAATCATGTTTTTTCAACTTGTCTTTTGAAAAGAAAAGTTTTTTGCTTCCGATGTGGTAACCCAGGTGTAAGTAGTAAAGATTGTGATCTGTGTACAAAAAACGAATAAAGAGGATGCGACATTATGGCCATCGTATCTATTCTCCAACACAGGCCAAATATGAAACAAGTTATCAAAAAATGGAGTTGAAAAACGATGATTTTTCAGTGTCTGCTTTTGGTAATTCAAATAATTCTCATCAGGTTGCACCAATTTTTATGAAACGTATATGTGACAACCGACCCTATATTAAAATAAAAATATTCGATAAAGAAATTCCAGTATTGTTGGATTCCGGTTCCACTACTTCTATAGTAGGGGAAGGGGGAATGAAAATTATTGAAAATTTCAAGTTGAAGGTAGCAAGTTCAATTTTTAAAAATATTTCCACAGCTGATGGAACAGAACAAGTGGTGCTTGGAATGATTGACTTGCCGATTTGTATTGGTACTGTATGCAAGGTCATACAGTTTTTAGTGGTGCCTTCTCTACAACATCCATTCATAGTCGGTAGCGATTTCGCAAAACACTTTGAACTGTTAGTGGATTTTAAAAATGATGAATGGCATGTTCAGAGCAAATTTTCCAATGAGAAAATATGTTTGATTTCCAATACAAACAGGATCAATATTAACGAACACTGTTGTATGTCTTTGGAGAGTTTGAACTTAGACCAAAGATTACAGGCAGAGGAAGTTATTGAATCATTCCACGATATAAGCAGAGAAACAAGCTTAGGCAGAACAAACAAAATTATAATGAATATCGACACAGGTAATACAAAACCTTTCAAGAAAAAACAGTATCTGTTGTCTCCTTATATGCTAAAAATATTGAACACAGAGTTAGACGAAATGATTAAGCTAGGTGTAGTTGAACCTTCCAAAAGTCCGTGGTCTTCCCCAGTTTTACTGGTCAAGAAAAAGAGTGGAGACTATCGCTTTTGTTTTGATGGTCGTTCTTTGAATGAAGTTACTAAGCATGACTCATATCCTCTTCCTCACATTGATAGGATACTCAATATGTTGAGAGATGCCAAATATATTTCGTCAATAGATCTCAGAAAGGCTTTCTGGCAGATTCCACTGGATGAAGAATCCAAGGAAAAGACTGCCTTCAGTGTTACAGGTCGTGGTTTATTCCATTTTACAGTTGTGCCCTTTGGCCTTTGCAACTCTGCACAAACACAACAGCGGTTGTGTGACGCACTATTTGGTCCTGAGTTCGAGCCAAAAATCTTCACCTATTTAGATGATATTATTATCACTAGTTCTTCCTTTCAAGAACACTTAGAGTTGTTGTCGAAAGTAAAATGTATTTTACAGGATGCTAATTTGACAGTGAACCTGAGAAAATGCGAGTTTTTTAAAACTTCGTTAAGGTTTTTAGGTTATGTGGTGGGTTCAGATGGTCTCCATACGGATCCAGACAAAGTATCAGTGATGTTGAATTATCCTAGGCCAACAACTTCGACAGAAGTGAAACGATTTATAGGTATGTGTTCTTGGTACCGTCGTTTCATTGATGGATTCTCCAGTCTTGTTTCTCCACTTAATACCTTACTGAAAGGCAAGAAGAAAAAACAGACGATCACTTGGACACCTGAAGCAGAGTCGGCATTCATTCGTATTAAGAATGCCTTAGTTTCAGCTCCCATTCTTTCTCAGCCTGATTTCAGTAAGACCTTTACAATCCAAAGTGACGCGAGTGACACAGGGGTGGGGGGTGTCCTAACACAAGTTCTTGATGGAGAGGAGAAAGTAATTGCTTATGCCAGTCGCGCTCTTAGCCGCGCCGAAAAAAATTATTCGGTTACAGAGCGAGAGTGTCTGGCTGTGATTTTTTGTATCGATAAGTTCAGGCCGTATATTGAGGGTACTCGATTTGTAGTTATAAGTGACCATTATTCTCTTCTGTGGTTGAACAATTTGAAAAACCCAACAGGGAAATTAGCAAGATGGGCTGTTCGCTTACGTCAACATACCTTTGAACTGATTCATCGAAAAGGCATACTCAATGTAGTCCCAGATGCTCTTTCGAGGATTCCATTTAAGGATTCAGAAATTGCTATGTTAGACATTCCTTCTGATGACTTGGACAATTGGTATAAATCTCTCAGAGAGAATATTATTGAAAGCCCAAACAGTTATCCCCAGTGGAAAGTTGAAAACGGTCTTGTTTATAAATTCATTCCATCCCATCTCCCAGTTAAGACAAATCTTGCGGATTGGAAAATTCTTGTTCCCAAAAATTCCAGACTCAAAGTCATTGAATCATGTCATGACCCGGTGACTTCAGGCCATTTTGGTTACCGTAAAACCTTGGCAAGAGTCCAAGAACAGTATTACTGGCCTAAGATGCAACATGATGTTCTGAAGTATGTGCGTAAGTGTGAAATTTGTGGTTCCCAAAAGCATTCCACAAACTCTCGAATAGGCTTGATGGGCGGCGAAAAAAATATTCAGTACCCCTGGCAGATTATTTCTGTTGATTTGATGGGTCCATTTCCCAGGTCATCAAAAGGAAACACACACTTATTTGTAGTTGGTGACTGGTTAACTAAATATACGCTTTTATGTCCGCTGAGAAAAGCAACAGCCAACAGTATAGTAAAATTTCTAGAGAACAATGTTTTCTTGGTGTTTGGGGTACCGCAATTCATTTTATGCGACAATGGATCACAGTTTGCAGGCAAAATTTTCAAAAAATTAGCTGATGAGTACCAGGTCCAAAAAATATGGTTTACCCCTAAATATTCTCCCCAATGTAATTTTGTGGAAAGGAACAACCAAACAATTGGCACCGTCATTAGGTGTTATATTGATAAACATACTGATTGGGATAAAAATCTATACAAAATTCAGCATGCCATAAACACAGCCAAACATGAAGTGACAGGCTATTCACCAACCTATCTGAACTTTGGAAGACATGTTCCACTCTCAGGAAAATTCTATGGAGTAGTTGAGACTACTGCAAACATGGAAATTATTCCAGGTGACCGGGAGACTTACGCCTCGGAACTTAGCAGTCTTGTCGATGTTTTCAAAGAGGTTAGACTAAGCTTGCACTCTTCATATTCCCGTAATGCGAAGAGGTACAATCTTCGTAAGAGAGACATTTCATTCCAAGAAGGAGACAAGGTATGGCGCAGGAATAAAATTCTTTCAGATGCTAGTAATAAATTCACAGCAAAATTGGCTCCCAAATATGTATTGTGTACAGTAATTAAGAAAGTTTCTCGTTTAGTGTATCGTCTGAAAAATACTAGTGGTTCAGATATTGGCGAATGGCATGTCAAAGACCTTAAGCCATATTTTGGTTCCAATGGTGATGTATCCGTGAACTGAACGATATGTTTTTGTTTGCATATCTTGCAAATACATTCATCATGTTAGAGTTAATATTGAGCTAAGTTTGAGTATATAAAACTCTTCATGATTATAGTTTTTATTATCAGTATATATATGTAGTGAAATGAGGTTGACTGCAGCAATCTATTTTAGTATATACGGCGTTGAAAGTTAATTGGTATATTGCTTTGCGCATTTTCAGTATAACAGTATAATGTCGTTATCATTCGGACTTGATAGTTCACTAGAATGACACGATATATGGTTATTTGTAACCCCAATTTTTTTACGTTGTGTATGTGTGTAAGTCTTATATTTGTGTTTTAGTTGCAATTAAACTAATGAAAAGTTTTGGTAGACATTCCTGATTTGTGACATATCGATTTTGACACTACTGATTTTGACTCCATTGCGGACGCGTGGTACGCGAAGTTACCGAACCAAAACTTCACCAAATGTTAATATTCAAGGTAAAATAATCTAGCACGCTAGATGATTTTAATTCGGAAAGGGGTGGTGTAACGTTTTATTTTTCTCGCCAACGAATATTCAACAGAAGGTTCATATTTCCAAAATTATAGTGATCAACCCTGTATGTACCAAACTATTGAGGTAGTTATTGGTTATCTCTTCCCCTGAACGGTATGCAACCTTTAAGGCGCAGTTGATAAATAAATTCAGTTCATTCTCAAGTCTTCGCTACAGCCAACAATATAATAGAGAGAACTGACAATATTCCAGTAATTCTAGTGGTTAGACCCGACAGGGCGAATATTGTTCCTATTATTGAGTTATTAGAAAAATCATCTCTGCAATAGTTATCACATTTCTTTAATAATGGTTTCTGTACCTTCTGATTTCGTCGTTTAACCTATTCCTCATGAGATGGCTCTGGTAGTGTGAATATTCATACGAATTTTCGTCCAAAAAAAAAATTATAAAAAGATTTTTACTTTGAACAGGCGCTAGCTTTCTGGTGATAAAAGTGATGAGATCTTCTTAATGGCGTCTGTGCCAACTGGCTTTTAGCAAATTGCTTTGTGCAATATTTCTTAATTGGATTTGTCATTGCTATTTCGCCATATCTTCTACATCACTTTCGATTTTTGATAGATTTCATATCTATAGTGTAGTGCAGCCTCCTGGTTACAAGGGGTGAGTTTTTTTACATTTTATGCGAAAGCATTTTTTTTGTAATTGATTACACCTGTTTTCCTTAGTTTTCTATAGTTTTCTATAGTTAACTATAGTTTTCTATCAAGTCATGAAATCTAAACGGGAATTTTCATTTAAATATTCCCGCAGGGTTTTCTGGAGACTTATCCTGAAGCTACAGGCTTATTTGTATCACGGAGCATCGGCTGGAATTTCCCGGCAGGTCTCATTCGTCGGAGAAGGCTTTTAGTCCGAGAGTTTCCACTGAACTTTCACCATTTTGGTTTCGACATTTCGTGCCAAGCACAATTTTTCTGGAGCTGCCTGAACGAACACCCAGTAAACAACCATCGCTGGATAATCAGGCCAGATTTTATAATTTATTTACGAATTTATTTTTTTTAATACGTATTTCCTTTCAAATATTATTGGGTTATTTAAAATAATATACAGGGTTATTTTTAGAATATTTCTAACTCGGGTAGAATAAATATTTTGATTTTATGTCACTCAAAAATACTAGTTTATCTATACTAATTATTATTACCATAAGTTTTTGAGTCAAATATGTCCATTCTATTATTAACTAATAAATGAAAGCACATTATATAAACTCCACGATTATTATTATTGACATTTGCGATTAGTTTTTAGCATATAAAATTTCTTCGTACGATATATGAAAAGTGGCTAGGGTTTTGGATTGGTTTTTGTACAGAATAGTATGTTACTTTTTCATGCGTTTTATTAAATACTATTTTATATAAAAAGTTTATATATTGCTTCCTCCTGGAATGACTGGAAATATTTTGCAACATCATAGACTTTAATTCCTGGTTTTGCAACTTTTATCAAATCGGGTGGCGCCCAAAAATATCATCAATAAAAAAAAAGGTTCCTCAAATTCACGGCCCCCATACATAAGCTCCCAGACGAAGAGCACCGGTGCAGTGTACCTTGTTTAAAAAAAAAAATAAGGTTACAATATTCGAGCCGTCAAGCTGTGAGTCAGGCCATTGCCACAGTAAGAAAGTCCCTCATGGGGCGATTTGTCTCTCAAAACATAGGTTTGAGGTCGATTACAAGACATGACTTCATAGCAGCTCATGTCACCCAATTTGCGAATACGTTGTATAACCAAGAGCCAAACATACCAAGGGCTATTGTATGCATTGTATTGCATTGCATTGTATGCACAAAGGCCGTCACTTGGTTAAACCTGCTCTCATTGTTGCTCCGGATGGTTTCATTTTGGAAATACAAGGCCCATATTTTTCAGACCATTATAATAATGATGCGGAGATGTTACGCCATGAGTTCGAAGACGATAGAAATCTATTAAGGGAATGGTTTCAGGAGGGTGATATTTTCATTTTGGATAGAGGATACCGAGATATCACACTCTTGCTTGATAACATAGGTATACACTACGAGATGCCTAACTATTCACCTAGCAAGAGGACAAAGTCAACTCAATACGGAAGAAGCAAATAAATCCAGATTGGTAACAAAAAGCAGATGGATAGTGGAATCCCGAAATGGCCACATAAAGAGTACATTTCAGTTTTTTTCTAAAACAATCAATATGCCACATGTTCACAATCTTGGACAATTTTATCGTATAGCTGGAGCAATCATCAATAAATACCGTCCGCCGATCATCATGAAAGGAGCAAATGAACGGGTCGCAGAGGAATTGCTTCGGAGATCACGATTGCCCAATGTTGTGCAAGCTCGAGTAGAGGTGGATGGGCTTCATTTGAGGAATGGAAGATGGATACCTTTAAATCAACAGCAGGTGCCACAGTTTCCAAGATTGAGTATGGACTATCTAAGAGATCTAACTATAGGTGTTTACCAGGTTAATTTAGCTCCATCTTATATACAGGATAAACTTCAGAGAGAACAGCAGGAGATATTCCAAATTGATGAATTACTTGAGGAACCTGGATTTTTGAGAGTTAGAGTTTATTCCAGATTCCGGAACGCAACAAAGTATCAGCTCTGGATTGTGTACACTAACTACGATAATGAAGAGTCAATACAGGGATATTATTGTACATGCAAATCAGGCGCTAGGACCGTTGGATGCTGTGCTCATGTTGCTAGCGTTTTATGGTTTCTTGGTTATGCTCGCCATAACCAAGGAGTCAAATATCCAAACACACGTTTATTAAGCCATGTGCTCGATGCCGCCAATAGAATGGAGCAGACAAACCCCAATATGATGACAAATGAATAATGTAGTACATCCACCAATGATCGATTACTTAGATAGTTGACAAGGCGTGAAAGATAAAATGACTCATGATTTTGTTTCGTTCGTTGATATAGTTATAGTTTTATGTTATCAAATTAATCATTCTGCTTACGATCTCACTCAAAATATTTCAAATGATTTCTTGCGATTGCTAAAATAGTTTATATAATTATTCTTATTATTATTATTATGAATGTTACTCTTATTATTATACTGTTTTTGATTGATCTACTTATTTATTTTGCAAACGGTCATATATACGAGTAGCTACTGATTTATATGTGTAAACTTTAATGCAACATTTATTAAAAAAAGGTATTTTCAAGAATTCGGCAGTAAATCTCAAAAGTTCCATTCATAGTTTGCTTCCAACACTTAAACTTTCCCATTTTACCAGGAAAGTACTATCAGGTATCAAAGATACAGACATATTCACGGTTTCGTTTGGCTGTGAGATGCTATCATCCATTTAGAGGCAATCTGAGGAAAAAGTCTTGGCACCCGATTGTCAGATTATCAAGATTTATGAGAAATTAATCACATATCATATTAAAGTAACATCACTATGGATCACATTTGTTATCTATGAGGACATATGATTATGATTTTTCCGTTTTCTACCATTCTACCTGGCTGAGCCCTGTTAGAACCTTTTGGAAAACATGTTTGATACTATTGGATATCAGATATATTCGGAATTAGTTATTATGGTCTCTCTCAAAAAAATACCCAAAATATGAAGTTTTTGGAAAATATAAATTATTTTGGAGTTATCTTGTAGAGTGAAAAGATGTATGGAAGATCTTGGAATTTGTACCTCATTTCATAGCCAGTGTGGAGCAGTGTATGAAAAATTTTCTATGACAGTGGCTACTATAACTGATAAAGATAATTTCTGAGTCGGGTTCTGGGAGCCGAACATTCAAATTCCATCCCAACAAGAAATGAGTGCCTTTCGATTGATGGACAAATACCACAAAAATTTGAAAAAGTCCATTTTGAAAGCTTCATATCTCGAAAACTGTCCATTTTTGAGCTTTGTGGCTATGGACACTTTTGATCAGCTCATAGAGAACTACAACATATCAAAAATTCAGCCAAATTCACGGAAAGCCATTTCCCATAAGTAATGTGCGGGGTCCTTTGGCCATTCTTTACGAAAACGCGTTATAGTCAAATTCGAAAGAGCATGCAAAAATTTAATATAATGTACTTATTATAGACGAATATGATTCGATAGCAGTTGTTCAAATATGAGTAAATATTTCACAAAAAGGTTTGGGCACGATTACTTTTATGTATTCTAAGGAGGATATAAAAACATTTCTTCGTTACAGGGAGTAATCACTCTATGTAATGAATGCAAAAGAATCGTCAGCCTTGTACCACTCCAAGAGAAGTCTTGTGAGACCAGAGCTACTAGGGATGAGCCAAACCCAGTCAAGACGACACAATTCTCCCAGACAAATCAAGCCCTGAAGCCGTTCAAGCCAATGTCTTACTGAGCCATGCCACGCCAAAACAGACCAAGCTACGCTAAACCAAGCCCAGGCCATACTAGTCCAGGCTCACGCCACGCTAGTCCAGGGACAGTTCATGTCAAATCATACCAAGCCACTCCGAGCTGAGCCAAGCCAGCCAGATATGTCAGGCCAAGTCGAAAACTGCCATACCAAGCTGGGGTGAGCTGACTTATAACAAATTCAGAAAGGCTAGGTGTTCCCAAGCCAGACCTGAGTTAGCCACGTCGAGCTACTCCAGGCCAATGCCAATCTGAAAATTACAAGTCTAGGAAAACTAGGCCAATCGTCCAATAGCCCGAGCAAGCCCTAATCACAACCGAGTTAAATACGACTGAGCGTGGGTCGGAAGAAGTCATACCAAGCCAAATGGAACCTGAAAGAGATAATGTAGCAATGGGTACGAGTGTCCAGAAGGAGATGGTGCAAGCTGATGTCTTCTGCAAATTTTTATAAACAATTTTTATATTGATTTCTGTGTTGTTTTGCAATGTTTCCTCTTTGATCAAAATAGCTTTGTTTTGTCTTTTAAACCTGTATCAAATCCTCAGACTAGTTGAGTTTTTATCGCTCGGGACGATGGGGGTGAGGTATTGTGTAAGAGTCCGAACACCCAATGTATATTCATGATTATAATTTTCGACCCGGTCAAGGCAATGTTATTCTCCAGATCATGCCTTGTTTTATGTTTTCGTAGTTTCATGTTTCAAATATCAAAAACGAGTTTTCCAAAAAACAACTGATGATTCGATCACAGAGTTCGTTATTGACCGTACCCAAAGTTAGTTAGGGAGATGGGGGAAGCTGGGGAGTCAATGTCAAAAATTAAAGAGTCTGGTGATGTTAGTTCCCTTTATTTATATTGTATATATATATTGAAGTATGAGTGGATAAAAAGGTTTTTCAAAAACGCGCGATTTTTCGAGCAGCCAGAGTGCTCGAAATAGAGCAAGTGTTTGAAAGATCAGTTATCCACGAATAGTTTACGTTATTTTTTCAATTAGTGTACTTTGAAATCATAAATACTGGTATCATTATTACAAATAATGGAAATAAGAATTTATAATGTAAAATGGTTGAATTCGTGATGTGACATCAGTATACCTTTTCTTAATGTTTGAGTGAAAGTTTTGCATTGTAATATTTTTTTGCCGTTGCAAGGTAGGTATTCCTGATCAATAATCATAAAATTGTCATTTAGACTTCACGGTTCTTGAATTGTTAATGCCATGGTATAACTTAAAAAAAGCGTTTTTGAAAGTTCGACTTGCACTCCTAGCAAGCCGTCATTGAACCCCAAATCATGACAATATCTCTAAAAGTTTCAACACTGAAGTCCCTCTAGAGTTAGTGTACAATACATGATGTTGTTTTAAGAGAGATAATCAATTTCAGTGTGGTAAAACATATCTCGTTATTTAGAGATTTTTGAAAACCCTGATTCTAATTTTCTACAAATAGTATTGTCTGTATATTGCAGAAGTTCAATTAAATTTTTCTCAGACTGATATTACTGGAAAAGTTTTCGAGTTTAGACAAATATATACTTGATCTGGCTATTTTCAAAGATATATATTTGAATTTTGGATATGCTGTTTGGAAGAAGTGACTTCAACTTTTCAATTTCAAATGGAATACCCTGAATTTTTTTCATTATTAGAATTTGATATGGCTACCCGCTATAGTTTCCAACGAGGGGGAAATCGATGAGGAAATTGTTTACACTAATTTCCAAAAACACTTAATAATTCGTCTAATACCTAGTGATTCCCCAGTAATACCCCGAACTAAGAACACTAATGCCACTAATGCCCAAGTAACTCCTGTAATACCCGAGCAATACAAGTAATAGAAATATTGAACCACGTCCGAATATAAGGTTTTTTGTCAAGTACTAGGTTGAAGACCTTTTTTTTATTCAACAATTATGATTTCCACCGGTATTTTTTAATTTCATTCCCAATTCCCGTAGGTTACTGACCTTCTTTTGTGTTTCCCGACTAATACCCAATAATTTTCAACTAATTTCTCTAATTCCCTATTAAAACCCAACTGATACCACTAATAATACCCTCGGCATGTACACCAAAATTCCCCAGCGGTTTCCCCCTCGGTTTCCAAAATATTGCTCAACTTTCTTATGATAACGAGGAAAGAAGAAATGACACCGAATAATGGAGAAAAGAAAAACGTCTTTGAAATACCTATTCTATGATTCTCCAATGTATTTTTGTTATATGACGGAATAGCCAATACAAATATACAGTGCGGCTTTTAATAGTCCACCCCTCCTTTCAGCTTTAGAATCGCTCGACGTACGAACATGAATAAAAAACTGTTTGGAGAGTTTCACTGATACTAGTCTTTGAAATAAAAAATATGGGATTGCTTTAACAGGAGGCGCGGGGGGGCCCATCAACTCAAAAATTTCAAATGGCATGGGGCCAAGTGCACATCCTTGGAAAGGGAATTCCATTCTCTTTTCAACCAATTTTTTTTTTATTTCGTCAAAACATTTTTCCCAATTTCGATTTTTATGTTTTTCGAAATTTTCAAGTTGATGTGCCCCCCGCGCCTCCTGTCGAGCAATCACCGTATTTTTCATTTCCAAGAGCAGTATCGGTGAAACCCTCCAAATATTTTTTTATTCATGTTTGTACGTCAAACGGTCCAAAAGTTTACAGGGGAGGGTCCATTGCCACAGCAAGAGTCACAGTGGAAACCACTTCTTTATAATTTGCAGTATCTTTGGGAACCTACAATTTTTTATTTTATTGACACAGTAAGTTTAAAATGATCACAGAAATTTATTCAAGAACAAAAAAATATATTTCTTACCAACAAAAAATATTTAGAAATGCTATATGTATGAAGTTTGATATCTACAAATGTGCCACGGTTCATCTCGAAAGACGATGCCAGGAATACGGAGACGATGTTCAGTTCGTAGACCAAAGCATCCTCCATCATCTTGATGCCGGAGAGACAATTACCTAGTAGTAGAACAACGCCACTCCCAAGAGGTAATTTCAGCTAAAAATTCTCTCTGCGGCAAGTATCAGCATAAACTCCGGCAGATCTGGTAATCAAAACTGTCGGGAAGGAATAAAGTTGCTGCAACTAATATGCTTGCCGTTCCGATTCTACTCTTCCCCTTAGGTGTGATGAAACGGACTCGAGAGGAGCTGCGACAACTCGACGTAAGAACTCACAAAATGCTGTATCCTAATAGGAGCTTGCATCCTAAATAGTTCTTTCCATGGTTGTACTTTCCCAGACAACAGGGAGGCAGTGGACTTTCGAGTTTTGGAGTGTCTATACATAACAGAATAGTACTGGATGGAGCCTGTAAAGTTATCAGGAGTTCAGATTCCTTTCTCTACATGTTCCGTGATTATGAAAGCAGATATCGAAGCAGCAAGGCAGCAGCACGTGCAGCCCATGAACTTTATCTCATTTTCGACCCTGAACGGGGTAACCCAAACTCTTTCACCAAGTTGAAGCGCGTTCAGAATAAAATTTCACATTGAAGCTGCGGAGACAGAGGTCCTCCTGCAGCTACTTGAGGATGAGTCAGTGCATGGGGTCTTCTTCAAGAACATCGAAGACCTTGGCTTAACCGAAAATTTGACCAACGCATTCCTCAGGTCAAGTGGACTGAAGTTGGAGACCAAAAGATTCATAATAGCCTGCCAGGGTCTAAAACACTGGTCTATCGTAGACGCGTGATAGGTCAAGATATCTCGAACACTAGATGCAGAGGGGGTATCGTGGGGCGCCTGAGCCATAATGCCTTTGCTGTCCGCGTGTCAAGCTTATGCGGTCTGAGCCTATATCCACAGGCATAACGCGGCGCTACGAGTGTTGTACTACCATCTTGAACAATCGTTCGGTATAAACGAGAGAACAGTGTTGCCTTATACTTCCGGGTGATATTGAGGCCGTTGTGCAGAATAAGAAGTGCCGAATCTATTGGAACTACTCATTCCGCCCCCTCAGGCATATACAAGCAAATAATCCTGAACTAGTTATGATCCGCCATCAAAGTAGGACGATTTTATTCATAGAGATTTCGGATCCTGGCGAAACAAACATTGTCTGGAAAGTGGAGGAAAACGTACTAAATATCGATATTTTTGAACTCCCTAACCCATTCAATGAAAATGGTAGTTCGGATCATAGTGGTACTTGGTGGAATGATGGACACGCTGCTCTCTAATCTGAAAATCATACCGGCTTGCCGTGATGCAGCAGAAATCTTAGCCGGACGAATGCAGAAGGCCGTCATGCTTGGTTCATTGGGTCTAATGAATAAACCTTAAGAAAATGCTTTTACTCAGATTTCTTGAAATAGACTAATCTATTTTATTAATTAATGAGAGAGATAAACCTATAGTAAAAGCTTTTGCTAGCTTTTATTCATAACACCCACTATCCTTCCAATCGTCCGAAAAATCTGATATTTGGCACACATTTCAAGGATCGATGATAAAATTTTAATTTGCTAATAATAATGTAACGATAAAAATTAAAATAGTAAAAATGATATGATGTGAATATTTAAATTAAATTTTTACCTACTTCCTGTACAATACAAGAATTTAATAATGATGATGATAATGTGTGTTGGTTCGTTACAAATGTTGCAATAGATTTGAAAGTAGCGTTAAATATAGCTCAGAACTAATAGCAATGCAATATATTTCCATAATAACATATGAACAATAATAGTAATTTGATTTTTGTTTGAAAACATTAACATGTTCATAAAATCAGTTGTGGAATTATCTGCGGCTGAAATACAAACTTGTCGCGATTTTCCATCGTTCAAGAGAACCTCTTGGGAGGTATGTTGAAAATGGGAACTAGTACTTAGCCGGGGAAGTAGTTGTTTTCTGTCAGATATTACAAAAAAAATATTTTTTTCAATTTCGATGGAGAATGTTTCCTTTTTCAATAATAGTAATATTTGTCCGTTGAGTGAAAATTTGGCAATCCATTCTAAATGTAGCTTAGAGCTACATGACAATGCAATATTACACCACGATTGTATTGAAAATGTTCAAATAAATAATAATAATGAAAAGAAAATTAATTCCATTCTGAAAAACTAAAAACATGCTTTTATAGTAATGCAAAATGAAAATTTATAAATTATGGTTTTGAAAAAGCCTAAGACACACGCGTTTATAGTGATATGAACTGAAAAGTAACTATAATATACGAAAGCGCAGGAGGGCCACAAGAGGTTATTATTTCATCACTTCGACTTTAATGTTGAAATTGAAAAGTCGAAGTGATTAAATTTCGACATTAAACTCGAAATTTCAAGAAAAAACTCGAAATTTCGACATTAAACTCGAAATTTCAAGAAATAAGTGATGAAATAATAAGCTCTTGTGGCCCTCCTGCGCTTTCGTAATAATCTGTAGAAATTGACTTTGACGTTAAAAAAGCGTGGAGTGCTTCTCACTTACATTTTTATAATCTCATCATTTACGAATATCTATAACAATAAAAAATTATTAATAAATTTTTTCAATATTGTTTACTTTTCATTCAATATTACTATAAAACGGTGTCGTTAGGTTTTCAAACTATAATTTTTAAAATTGTACCTATTCACACTAAGCAACGAAGAAGAAACAACTTTTGATAAGTTCTTCGACAACTCAAATTTTCAAAAAAATCTCTTATCTTTTTCTATTCTCCTCGGACCTTGATGGTAGCCCAGAGCATTATTGACTGTTTTTTTTTTCGCAACGCTGAAACCATGAAAACATGAAAGAATAATGCGCATTCGTCATGCAACGGACTATAGTCCGTAATATATAACGTGATAAGGAACTCAAAATGAACGCAATATATTAAAATTTCATGTGTTCAGCTATGTTGGTAGAACTGTATGCAACGCCCGCCACTGAATCGCAAGTATGCATTCATACGCAGAAAGTCCAAGCAGAGATGACAAACGTTATTACGACTCGGTCTATTCCACATTATATTATTTACAATTATTGTTTCTTACGACCATAAAAATATATTAAAAACAATATTTGTCTTTGCCGAGCATTACTTTATAATTTTATACCCATCTCCTTTTAAATTATTATGATGATTGTGTTTATATAACCTGGACTATTCTAATATGAGCCTTAATATATGCAAAGACGACCGGTCAGCCGTTGGCAGGGGCGGACTGGGTCATTTTATTTATGGGCGATTGTATCGAAAGCGATCTAAATGCATGCTTCAAATTTAGGCACAGCCGCATTTCGGTACACGACCCTACTTAATGATGATTTATTCTCTAACCGACCAAGAACAAGAGATATACGATGGCGTACGGACAGAAGAAGTTGCGGTAAATAAAACCATTCCGACAAGTTACAAGCGCGATGTTTCTGTACCAGTGGTGACGCCCAAGCTCGTATAGAATCGGAAATAGAGGAATGATTCGAAAAAAAAAGATCTTTTTTGAAATGGAACACTATATCAGATTAAAATGAGATTCAAATGCATTAAGTAACCTGTGAACCACAAAACTGATAATACAAGGTAATCAAGGTCTATTGAAAAAAAAAATTATTTGTCCATCTTATCTTACCTCATTTCTGCAAAAGTAGATTAGAAAACAATTGTGTACCCTATTGAATGAATAACATGTTAATATAATAACATTTGTGCAAGGAGATATGTTATTCGTTTTTGAATAAATGGTTTTGTTATATCATTTGTGTTGGTCACAGGTTACTCGCTTAATTTTAACATTATTTTATTGGGTATTCAATCCGAAGTGGCTTGAGACGTGCGACTTGCAGCCGGAGGACAAGTAGCACGTCGTTTACCTTCAAACCGAAGTCACACAACACGTCGCGTCATTATTTTTATCATCAGTCCCAGGTTGCCTTGATGTCGTCGTCAGAAAAAGATATTGCGACAATTGCTGCTGCGGTTGCAAGAAGCAAAAGAAGAAGAAGAAATAGAATATCGGTGGTTTGTTAGATAATGCTGATTCTTCGACAAAAATTCTTGAACTCTGTTCACTTTCTGGTGTCTTTGCTACCGAGAAATGCTTCTTGTGTTTTCCCCGCGGGTGGCGTTGTGACTGAAGTATTCTAATTTTCTGTGAGAACATAATATACTACCAATATGTACAATGTTTATCTTTGGTCTGTGACTGGATGCACAACACAAGCTCCTTAGTGCTTAGATATACTAACTTTGAGAATTTAACTTCATATATAGGTAACAATGAATGGTATATTATATGAAAAGTAAATTAAAAATTGAATCGAATTGAAATAACTATAGTTTAATTGAACGTCCGTAGTCTCTTCCTAGAAATTCAAATATATTTTACATATCCTTATAATCCACAAAATATGGACAAATTGAAGAAACATTGGGAGATAGTGATAAAATATAGATCTTTTTGGTATATCTCAAATTTCCTACACAATTACAAATCGTGTCAGTTTAACAAATAAACCTCCCGCTTCGCACTCAGAATATTTAAACTGTAATCATGCAACTATCGATGTATAACTCGAATATTTTGAAGTACTTATAGTATTACTACTGAAAATATTCGAAAACCCCTGTGAAATTTTTGTTAAGTAAGTAATTCTCGCTTGTTGTAGTAATTTATGTATTTTATTCTTGTAATAATTTTATTTTGTCTCATTATCAGCTGATGACCAGCTGACAAATATTGTGTACACCTTCATCGTGATATAATGATTGGAAATTCTCAATGCCGCTTTCAATATTTATCGAATATGTCTCACTAGGTATGCATATCGTCGGTGACTGATACTCACTATTATTTTAAAGCATTCGTAACATACATTTTTTATTATCAATTGAAAAGTGATTACATAAATCCACTGAGAATGTCAGGGCCCCTACATATAAAATATTTCTTTGAGAAAGCCAACTCGGACTGAACGACATAACGGCTACTACGTGGTCTTATAAATATTACAGATAACAGAACAAAATCATTAAATCATAATTCCTAATCCACTAGATGAATCACGCCTTAATTATCGTAGAAAAGTCATATTTCACAAGTAGCCTACTGTGCAATGAATATTTGTTACAACCTACAAACCTACAACATAGCAGACTGGAGTCCATTTCTAGATAAATTATAATATATCAGTGTTAAATGCCAGTGCCACCGTATATTAATTTTCATCTCGACAAAGAAATAATTGATTACTTTGCATTTTTCTTTCAATTTCCTCCAAATATTTACTGGTATTTCTAATCTTTAGTATTACTATCGCGTTGATCTTCGACATCAGGTGAATAAATCAAGGTACAGTTGAGAAGTCATTTGAAATTTTAATAATTCATTCAATTTATCAATCCAATCCAATACTTTAGCAGGAACATCGTCAGTAAACGGAGAAAGCCTAGAACTCCCTATTCACACTTTTTGTGTTTTTTTGCTCAGCATTTCAGTGCGAGATTTTTTGCCGGAGATTTCAAATAAATGAAATAATAAAATCGACAATGTCGAAGTACCCTTCTCTCCAAATATTTCCACCATGTAGGAAATATGAGCCAAACATCTGACAGAAAACAACCACTTCCCTGGCCAATACCACGACGGACATTGAATTAAGACTGACAGATATTTTTTTGTGCAACGTTCTTCCAAGAAGACGCAGTTGCAATTGCTTATTGTAATTATTTAGGTATTTATCCAGTTTTTCAGTTTGATAGCTTATGTATATGAATGATCTAGATTTTTCAGTGAGTTCTTTGTCATCGTATCCTGCAAGTATCCGTGGTCTGTCAAGGTGAACAAGTTTCGTTTTCAGAACAAGGAGTTGGATGTTCTATTGATATAACAGCTCAACTTTACAGAGGCATGGGGCATTTATAATCATCTTGGTATACAAATTTCTCCGCTGAATTTAGAGTTGATACTTTTCTAAAAAACTGCAATTCCAGATTTCTTCATTTTGTCTTTGTTTCTTGAGCTTTATAATTATATGTTCATCAATTTATAGTTTCTCATTTCTATATTTGTTCCCGTCTTTTGGATTCTTCAGCATCGAGGTGTATTTCATGATTTACTGAAGGTACTTCTACTCATCCTTTGTTGTCCTGTACCATGTCATTAACCCAGCTGTATAGGTCCGTAATTATCTTTTTTGTAAGATTTGTCCTCTCCCTGAAAACTGGGTGCTATGTTATGTCTATTTCCGGTAGCTATGGAAATATCCATCTCTCCTATAAAAACTCCGTTGAAATCCAGGAGAGGACAGTTCATCTGGGACTTTCCACCAGACACCAAGTCAATTTGGACCTGCATTCTTGGTCCATGAGAATTTGGGACCAAGTATCCTAAAGTCACACATTATCTTCCATCAACTTCTATCAGACTTATTGCCACCAGACACCAAGTCAATTTGGACCTGCATTCTTGGTCCATGAGAATTTGGGACCAAGTACTTATCCTAAAGTCACACATTATCTTCCATCAACTTCTATCAGACTTATTGCAAACCCAGTAACATTGAAGGTTGTATATGCGAAAATATCTAATCACAGAGTTATTGAAAACCGTTTTATGAAAACATGTCCAGTGTGTAATGGTTTGATGATACTTATTGCATAAGAAAAATCTTACAAGGGTTTTCTTTCCTATCTGATGCTAAATTGTGTAATAGTTGAACTAAGTATGTTCACATTTACTGCAATTTTACTCTCATACAATTGATATGAATCCCCCTCACAATTGGAAAGAAAAAGGAGATATGAAAATGATATGATATTATGATATATACCGAAACTGAGTCATAAAGATGGGGAGGATGGTACCGGGTTGGTTTGGAGATGACGTGTACCCAATCGTTAAGAGATCAAGCCTGACCAACTCCATTCTGGATAGGATGTTGGTATTCTGGATGCCCATTAACAAAATTAGCAAAAATCTTCTTTCACCGAACTTCGATAACTCTTCAGACTTTTATAGTTTGGAGTTGTTCTTAATCATTTATAAGATCCCGGATATTATTCTCAGTTGGGGTTTTCTTTTCCGAATGAGAATTTTCTTATTTTCAAATGAGATTATTTTTAATGCAGTAACAAAAGTTTTAACGCTTGTTATGGATTGTTTATGTATTTCAAAACAAGTTTCAATAGATGATATGGTGATTTTTCCGCATTTCATTTCTATACTACTGTAAAGGGTCCTAAATCGAAAGGGGCCAGGAGTGGGAGTGTGCCGAAAAATAAAATAAAGGGGCTTCTTTCTGATACTTTGTGTTTCTATTTCATTCAGAAAGCTGATATCGTGGCAGAAAAACAGATGAACATGACGATCAACATGGCAATATTTAATTCATATTATCTATTTTGAAGCTCTAAGTTTTACAGCTAACCAAGTTTTCCGTATAAAGCTAGGTTGGTTTTACTGTACGTACACTTATGGTATACTGAATATTTCTATTGTAGATTCGAGATCCTGCATTATTTTTATAAGCCTGTTCTCAACTTTCGTATGAATGTGTGTCCGCATGAGAATTAATAAAAACTGTGTGTAGAAATTTGAGAAATTGAAATCTAAAAATTCAGTAAAAATTAAGAATAACATAGTACTATCGAATAATGTAATTGAAAAAAATGTTCCCTTCTATTTCCCTTGAAAAAAATATTGGCAATGTGGCTCAGCTCTCCTTCCCAAAAAAAGTTGCAAAAACTAGCGAGAATGAAATCGGAAATGTCCGTACAAATAATAAAAACGATTGGAGCGTCGCATACTTAAATTCAAAAAATGTTACCCCCTGAAGACTAGATAAAGAACGGGTGGAAATTCAAAAAAATGTGGTCTTGGTTCTTCTCGAAAAAATGTGAATACTCGTGAAAATAAAATCGAACAAATTTGTAAAAATAGGGAGAAAGCATGGTACCATCAAGTTATTTAATTTATAGAAATGTCCCACTGAAAGCCTGATCGAGAATGCATAGGACTGAAAACTGGCTAATGACCATAGCAGTCGATGCCAACACACCAAGAAAAAAAAACCGACAGTTCTTTATCTGGAAAATTACAAAGAAAAATATTTCGGTTGTCGGACAATCAAAAAATTGCGATAACTCGCAAAAATAAAACCGGAAAAATCCGTAAAGGAAGTGAAAATATTAGACCGTCGCATAATATAATTTTGAAAATTTTGCCCCCGCACCCTCTTGAAGGCGTAGGATTTCAGAAACATTTCTGACTGTTTCAGACGTGGAATATTAGGCAAAATAATGCCGGCTTGAATTCCTCTTCTTGGAAAAACAGTTGTGAAAACCAACAAAAATTAAATGGAAAAATCCGTAAGTCTAGTGAAAAAAATGGAATCATCGAATAATTCACTTTCAAAATATATTCCCCAATGCTCTCTTGACAACGTAGGAATTTCCAATGATTATGGACGTCAAAAAATCGGTCAAGAAGCTGGGACGCCCGTCCTTCTCGAAATAAGTTGAACATCTCATGAAAAGAAAGTTGGAATAACCCGTGAAAATTTTAAAGAAAATCGGGCAGTCGAAAAGTTTTCGGAGCTTTGCCTGTATATGTATGTATCGTTGGATACATTCCAAAAGCTGGATGGCAAGACCTCTGGGCACTTGGTGCACCTATGTTGAGACAGATAATTAAACGAAATGTTGTGCTAAAAAGTACAAAATGAAATACAAGGTTTTTTAACTCATAAACTATTGTACTAAAAACTAAAAAAAAAAATTAGTTTGAAAACAAAGAACTTTTCAAAATTCAATGTTTTTTTCTACTCCCGTATGTGAATTACTAACGTCACACATCGATAAAAATGTGTAAAGCTTCATTTCACGAATCGGTGTGTGAAGTGCCATGCTTTTCTTATGGGATTTATTTCACGCACCGGTGCCATAAGAGTCAATACAAATTCACACACCGGTCGCTGGTCTATGTAGCGGTGGCGAGAGAAATTGACAAATATGACAGTTCCCGCAGAGTGAAGTTCAGAGTTACATCAGTTAATAGACCGTAAATAGTAATTAATTACCCTCTGAATTAATAAATAGTACGACGAAATTTTGATTTAAACCGATTAGCCGTGTATTTCACGCAAATTTCTGATGCACTGCATTGAAGTACTCCCATCAACTCCTCCAAATATAACGTTAGCAGCCAGTGAAGCAAGTTCATCGTTATTGCCAATCGTTGGGAATTTACGAAAACACTTTGGAAAAGTTTATGCAATGGCGTAATACAAACAACGTCCAATCATTCTCCGAAAGGGTAATATTAGCCTACCTATCTGAATTATCAACAAAGGTTAAATCTTCTACCTTATGGAGTCACTACTCAATGTTGAAAAGCACCCTTAGTGTTAAGTACAACGTACAAATTGGTGATTATCCGAAAGTTCGCGCTTTCTTGAAACGGAAAAACGAGGGATACATTCCTAAAAAATCACGCGTTTTGGAAAAGGAACACGTATTAAAATTTCTCAAAGAGGCCCGATGAAAAATATTTATTAACCGCAAAGTCCATTTGTATAAATATCGATAAATACTAATCTTTAAATTTTTAGCTTATTTTGTTGTTTGGGGTAGCTGGAGCCCTGCGCAGAGATGAGCTCTATAAATTAAAAATGGATGACATTCAAAATTTGGGAACAGTTCTTATTGTGTCAGTTAATGATACGAAGACTAAGGTTTCTAGAAAATTTACTGTTACTGAATACTTGGACATATATCACAAATACGTGGCTCTTCGTCCCAAGGATTATGCCGAAAATAAATTCTTTATTAATTATCAACGAGGGAAATGTACTCGGCAAGTGATTGGTATAAATAAGATCGGAAAAGTCCCTTCAGAAGTTGCCACATTATTGAAACTCCCCAATCCCAACGAATTTACCGGGCACAGCTACGGCGTTCATCTGCGTCTTTATTAGTCGAAGGTGGAGGAGATCTCATAACGCTAAAAAAACACGGCGGCTGGAAATCATCCTCAGTGGCAGAAGCCTACGTGGAAGAATCCCTAACTAAAACGATAGATGTCTGCAATAAAATCTTAACAACTGAGAATAATCGTAGTTATGTTGTCAATACCAACAGTACAAGCAGCACTAATTTTGTAGATAAAGAGAAAGTAAATGTACATTTTGACAATTTACAAAATTGCAATATAACTGTTCATAATAATTATTATTGTAATAAAGAAAATTAGTCAAATTTTCCTTTAATTCAATCTCTAAGTAAAAGGTCGTAGAACAAGTATAGTGTGCACCACGTGGGTGAAGACTTTTTTAAAAAAGTATACTTCACGCACTAGATACACAATATACTATTCTCAAACGATTGAGGCGTTAAATATCATTACACTTGAAAAACAAGCCTTATAATTATTCACTGGACCACTCTTTGTATCAGTTGAGAAAAGTTTTTCTGAAACTATGTACTTAATGATCTTTGATTTTTTTTGAGATATTATATGTTATTGCAGTTTTCATGTTTTATTTCAATAAATAAATCACAGGTTATATGTTATTGTAGTTTTCATGTTTCAATTTAATGAATAATTAACAGATATTTTGAACAGATCTGGGATACTAAAACTTTGTAAACAAATTTCATCAATTCCGAATATCTGATACCTACCAGCGCGGTTCTCCCTTTCATCTTTCTAATTTGTGCTTGCTAACAACAACCGTTCGGTACGTAAATATTTCCAAATATCACTCTCGGCCACGACAATAATCAGTTAACATTCGAGCAAAAAAAATATCTGTTATAATGAAGCAGGTAAAATAACTCGAATAATATTTTAAGTTTGTCATATGGGTTTATCTGCGGCCCATCTACGAATGATGTCCTTATCTCTACGGTAGATTTTGAGAATGTACACAAAAGAACATTTCATGTAAAAAATAGCTCTACTTCTCGTTTGGTTTTCCGGTTCTGACCGTCCTAACAATTATACAGTTTACTACCGATTTTACGGCTGTAATTAACGTAAATTAAAGGTATACAACGTCACCGAATGAGAGACGTTTTTCTTCCTCTGGTAGCAATAGAGATTTATTGCTGTCAGTGAGTAGCCTTGAAGGCGGAGATATATCATATCCCGAACAGAAATGAAAGTATATAAAGACATTCCATTCGGAGGATCCACAGTTGTTTTGTCGAGAAAGTGAGGTCAACTTGAATAAATGAACTGTATATACATATTTATTTTGGGCAGAAGGGCACACTGTCAAACGATAGACACATGTTATATTACTACATTTTTCTTCAAATACATAAATTCTGAAAAATTGAATCAAAAAATATTGTAAAAAATAAACTCATTTCACCCTTATAGCAGGTACATTAGTTGCATGCTTATGGCACTGATTGCTATATAATAAGTATCCGAAATATCTTGTCGCATTCACTCACTTGATAACGACAGTAGATGTTAACTATTGAAACGTCGTGACTCAAACATATGCAGAGAAATAATTTTCTTTGTTTCTAGACAATGAAAGTCCAGAAGAATTCTAGTCAAACTTTTATTATTACTATTATTATTATTACTATTTTCATTCAATACTACTACTACACTGAACATTGTTTTCATAAACATGAGAGACCAATAATAATGAAATATATGGAAATATTGATAAATTAAAAAAAATTACAGGTCTGGTCAACGTGACCGCTGAGATTGTAAAACTAATTGTTAAATACATCATTAAACTTCTGTGGTCTATACTATACATTGGTCTACACCAATTGTCATAATTCCATGAGCTTTCAAAGTTTCTTTGTTCAAATCACTGCCCAAAAATGGAAGCAAAGGATATGTCTCAAATTACCGTCCAATCCCTTTGGTCTCCAATGTTTGCAAAAAAAATCGAAATGTTACTGAAATAGCGTTCAACAAACCTAAAGAACACGCTTCACTTCCACCATGGACTAAAAAGTAAAAAAAAATAATTGGAAATGTAATAATTCACATGTGAAAAAGTTTGGATGCTTTCGATCATTCTGATATTTTTTATTTCAATTCAACAATACTTAGCGTGCAAAAGCTCAAGAGATCTTTTTCAAACACCCCACGCTTTCTTTAGGTTTGAGTAATTACATTGTCAATTATTTTTTATTATTCGGTCCATGCTGGAAGTGAAGAGTGTACTTTAGTTTTTCAAAAAATATAATTTTTTTATCACTATAAAATTTAAATTATACCAATACCAATTTTTAATCGTCTCTAGCGTTCAGGATAGCAGGGGGCAATACTTTTATGAATTCAAATATAAATCCTCCAGTGATCAAGTACGATTGGGTTTTGAGACAAGAATAGCACCACCAAACTTGGTATGCTGGTAAAATTGTTTGCCAAAATTCCAGGGGTGGAAGATACTTTTTTTTTTTTCGTTTAAAAATATATAAATAGATTTTTGCTGTAATCTTGGAAAGTATATGATTATTATATAAAAACAACTCACCAGGGTCAAAAACAATTCAATTTTCCACAAAAATTATTCATAGTAATTTCTTATGAAATGCGCTCGTTTTCCCAGAAAACGTGATTGAACGCCGACATCAAATTTCAGGTTCACCCTACTGCCGCTGGAAGTTCTGGCGGAGCCGAATATTTGATTGGTCATAACTCTGCTAAAAATGATCGGAGAAGGATACGGAAAAGTTCATATCGTTTCTGAAGACTTCTACCTTCTCATGCAAATATAATATGCGAGTATTTGAATACCTGAAATGTGTTTTGTCGCACTTTACGGAGATGTTTGCGAATGATCCGAAAAACATGAATAATTTAGTAAATATGGAATTATTATACTGAAGCAGCAACCCATACCCTCTTTGGACTATATGCAACAATTTTAAAGTAGTGTGACAGGTTTTACTCCTGCCTCATTTTCAACTTACCCATAAAATCGGCATTCTCTTCACTAAATGTTGAAAATAATCGCTTATTCATATCCTGCATATATATATATTTAATAACACTATGCAAACCTAAAGCTTCAAATCACATACTTCATTTTTTATGTAAAATGTGTATGAGTGATTATTTTCAACATTTACTGAAGAAATTACCGGTATTATGGGTGAGTTGAAAATTGAGGCAGGAGTAAAACTCAGGTTTTTCTTTGTCTCACTGGTCTCAAATCTTGCATATGGTCCAAAGAGGGTACTGATTCCTGCTTCAGTATAATTATTTCATATCAACTAAAATATCCATGACTTTGGGATCCTCCGTAAATATCGTAGAAGGGTTACGTGAAGTGGGACAAAACACATTTTAGGTACTCAGATACTCACATATTATATTTGCATGAGGAAGTAGAAGTCTTCAGGAACGATATACACTTTTTCTTTTGCTTCTACTATAATTTTTAGCAAAGTTATGAAAAATCTAATTTGCGGCCCTGCCTGAACTTGCAGTGGTGGGTTAACGCGAGCATGAAATGTGACGTCGGCTTTAAACCACGTTTTCTCAGAAAACGAGCGTATTTCATAAGGTATTTCAAAATATCATTCTTGTGGAGAATTGAATTATTCGTCAACCAATCGAAATCGTTTTTTAATAAATGTTATATTTTCTGAAATAACAGAATAAAATTATATTTTTTTGAATGAAAAATTTTTTAGGTTCCACCCCTGATTTTTTGGTAAACAATTTTTTTTCTAATAATACAAGATGTCGAGATGTCATGTCGCGAGTTTCAGAGTGCTACTCATTCCTCACTTTTTGCTTTTGCTCGAGTTTGTCTGTCGTTACTAGATTAGAAGTAGATAACATTTTTCTAAATTAAATTAATCGACATTCCGATGTTTTTCACTTATTGATCGATTTCTTAAATTTTATTTTCGCGAGTTTTCGCTACTTTTTCGAGAAGAAGGGGCGGAGTTCATTCGGGAATTTTTTCTAATTTCTATGCGTTTTCTCTGTGTCCTTCAGGGGGCTGGAGAGGTAACATGTATTTAAATTAAATGATTGGGCGGTCTGATGTTTTGCACTATTCTTGCAAATTTTTTTATTTTATTTTCGCGTGTTTCACTTACTTCGAGAGGGAGGGGGGTCCGAGCCTCTGACAAACATTTTTTCCTCTCTAGGCTTCAGGGGGACTGGAGGATGTAGGCTTATTATGCTAAATACCTGTCAGAAAAGAACTACTCTCCCGGCAAATGCCACGACGGGTAAGAATTATATTTAACAAATTCTTGTGCAATGTACCTCAATGCAAATGAATCAATTGAATCAAAACAAAATTCTTCTATTCGGGTGCAGGAAGCACTAATGGGCATTTCAGTAAATAATGTGATATGCATAGGTTTTTTTTTCTCTGTTGAGATTTTTATAGTTTTCTGTGATGAATCTTATATCATATTATGAGAATTGAATGAATTTGTCTATGCATATATCTATTCAAATTCGACAGATATCTTATATTTACCAAAAAATAAACGATGCGTGGTATAATCATCTTTATTAATTTTTTTTCCTCTAACAATAACAGTTATTCATTAGTATAAACTTGAGGAACATTATTATCGTACAAGCAAGTATTTATATCCCACTATCATCAGATGTTGAAAGATATATGTTAATATTCTCGAAACACAGCTTTCTGACATCTATCCATAAATCAGCTAAAAAGATAAAGACTACAGACTGTATCTTCCTAATGAGAAATTCCGAAACTCCTGGATTATGTTTAAAAAAATGTGTCATGTATGTTCATCATGAATATAGATACTTGCATATGGTGGTATTACACATTACGAACATTTTCTTGAAAATAATTTTTTTTATCCAATTCATGTCGATATTATTAGGAATTCCATAGTCACTTCAATGGTACCGAATGATTTTCAATGGCAGAAAAATATATATATTTTTTTTCTCAGCTATATAATTGGACACTGATGATTCATGATTATAAATTATTTTCTTCAAGTGTAATGTTTATAAAAAATGTATGTCCTCTCTTGAGAATAAAACTACTCAGCGGTAGGAGTCAATATTGAGAAGTAAATGAAATTTATTGCATAACCTATCAACGAAAAATCCATAAACATAAAAAATGAAAGTTCTCGGTAAGACAAAGCATTTCAATAATTATTATGACTCTGTATTGAATGTCAGAAAATTGTTCCTTTCTTTTGAAAGACAAACAAGAATTTTGAATTTTCTACAAATCCACCTTGACCTTTCAGTACATCCAGGATCGTCCTTCTTGGCTTTCTTGAACATGCTGAGGTTAATCTTTCTCTCCGTTAAATTCGTATATTCATCAAAATTTTGGTTTGTCATCAAATCCCCTTCAGATGTACTTTGATTGTCGCTTGCCAAATATTCTATTCAAACAGTTTTTTTGAAGTTTTTCCCATGATTGTTCTTCGATTAAAAACTCAAAGGTAAGTTTTTCTGAAACAAGTCTGCTAACCAGAATATCCAGAACTTTGGTGGTATAACCCAACCTAACAAGTAGGTATTTTCTTGTAAGAAAATGCTATGTGAAGAAAATGTAGAAATATTTTCACTCATCTTGATGTACCTTTATAAACAGGAATACGTTTTGGCGATATCGGCTTCGGACATCCATCGTCTTACTGGTTTTTTTATTTCTTTCACTTTTTGAAAATTTGTCTAAATGTATCGAACATCCTGTAAAATTTAATCCAAATATACAATTTTCACAATATTCGTTCCGTATGACCTAATGATTCTTGAATTCTAGAAATCCGAAATGGGTTATTTTTCAAAAGAACTCTAAAGAGAAGGTTGTTCCAAAATAACTCGGCAATACAGTTAATTGAAAATTGTAAAAATCGTTGAGAAAACAATCAACCAACGCGTCGAAATATACGAAAATATTTGAGAAAAACAATTTGGTTACCAACGCTTCAATGATGTACCGTACAATATACAGCCTTTCTATCAATTACAGAACATAACAACTCGTTCCGAATTCATAGCGACAAATTTGACGGGGATACCAGAGGTATATAATATCAGACTTGACGAATAGAAATCATGAATGATCATAGCAATCGATGCCAAAATCCCTCCCCCAAAAAAAATGTTGTAATTCGAATTATTAAAAATCCAATCGTGTTTCACGACTCACCTTGCGTCATACATTTGAAAAAAAAACAGTATTCATCTGATTTCCGACAATATTTTCAGCTACGGTTATGTTTCAAATTAGATCAAATATTTTTTATTCCGCCCCCCTCTTCCTACCAATAACAATGGAACAACGCATTCATTCACCATCGTTCTACTATTACGAGTGCGTAATATATTGTCTGTATTGAACTAAGCCGTTTTAAAACGTGCTTCAACAAGTTTGAACTTCTTTGTTCGCAGGTATAAAATGAAAGTATAACGATGGAGCCCTTGACGCGTTAACAGATAGAATAGCACACCAGATACGATCAATAATCGTTGTGTATTCATGTGGTAGAGTTTCATAGGAAATTTATAGCAATCAATGATTATTATTATTATTATAATTTTGTCCGGTTCGATTATTCCAGTCGGGCCATGTCTCCCGGACCCCGACAAATCCGGAGAGCGCGCTGGTGACATTTACCCAGATAGCCACTCCCCACGTCCGTGAGATGAGCAACTACTGGGTCCGAGAATCATGTGCCCTGAGCAGACGGAGTGAACCAAGGATGACGGCCTTCTGCATTCGTCCGGCTAAGATTTCTGCCATATTATGGCAAACCGGTATGATTTTTAAGTTCGAGAGCAGTGTGTCCATCATACCACCAAGGACCCTTATAATCAGAACCACCATTTTTAACAGAATGGTTTGGGTAGAGCCTGCGGAATTTAAAGAGTAAGTCTCGATATTTAGTCCGGTTCTCCTCCTCTTTTCGGACGATGTTCGTTTCGCCAGGAGCGGAAAACTCCATGACGAAAATCGTCTTACTTTGATGGAGGAGGACTACATCAGGCTTATTGGCTTGTATTTGCCTGAGGGTGGGGAATGAGTAGTTCCAATATATTCGGCACTTCTCATTCTCTACAACGGACTCAATATCCCCGGAGCATAAGGCAACACCGGTGTCTCGTCTATATCGTACGAGTGTCGTAGATGGTAGTACAACACTCGCAGAGTCGCGTCATGCCTGTGGATATAGGCTGAGACCGCATATGCTGGACATGCTGAAAGCAAATGCATAAGTGTCTCAGGCGCCCCACGACACGCTCTGCATCTAATGTCGGGGATCTCTATACCCATCACGCGGCGGTAGACCAGGGTATTGAAGACACCATCCTGGCAAGCGATTATGAATCCCTCGGTCTCCGACTTCAGCTCACTTGACCCGATGAAAGCAAAGGTCAAGTTTTTGGATAAGCCAAGGTCTTCAATGTTCTTGAATAAGACCCCGTGCATTGGCTTATCCTTGTGCAGCTGCAGGAGGACCTCAGTCTCCGCATCCTTATTATTATTATTATTATTATTATTATTATTATTATTATTATTATTATTATTATTATTATTATTATTATTATTATTATTATTATTATTATTATTATTATTATTATTATTATTATTATTATTATTATTATTATTATTATTATTATTATTATTCTGCTAATTCAACTTGAGTTCAAGAAAATAACATTGAATAACGCAAGCTATTTTCCACTCAACATAAAATTCAAAAAGAAAATAATGAAAGGCTAAATTGAAATGTGGATCAGTCGGTAGCGTAAATCACATATATGACAGGCGTCTCATTCTAGACCCTATTGGTCCATGACGACCACGACTATGAAGACACCTACAACAATAGTATACAGTATCGGAAACTTTTCATCTGCGGTATAGACAGAAATCTACGAGAGCAACAAAGAACGGAATGATTTGATAATACCACATAAATAAGAGAGATGCACTACTGCGCACCTATCCTGTTACCCCACCCGACGAATTAACATCTCACGTCGATATCCCTTCCTCGAGCGAGTAGAGGAGAAATTGTAATGCTCTCTCAACATATAGCAAGCTATTCTTTACGCTCTCATGAAACCACCATACCCAAGATGAAAACTTTCCGACAGTGTATATTATTAAGTATCAAGAATAGTAAACACATTTTACCAATGGAAGATACAATTGTTTGCGCCTCCCAAGTAGCACACTCATATTGGGACAATATTGGTACAATATTATGAAAATATTGTCAAAATATTCAAAAAACAATATTGTTGAGAAAGTGAATGTTTTGCCAATATTTATATTTTACCGATATTATTCCAATGTAACTGATATTGTACCAATATCGCTTAACATTTTGAGGCCAATATTGCTTCAAGAATATTAGACCAATATTATTTTCAAAATATTGGAACAATATTGCCGAATGTTCACATTTATTCAAACGAAAAATTGACGATATAAAATTATGATTATTTCGGGATATTGGTGCAATATTACTTCAACATTATACATTATCGGAAACTTTTCATCGGGGTATAGACAAATCTATGCGAGCAACAAGGAACGCAATGATAATACCACATAAATAAGAGAGACGCACTACTGTATGACTCCCCTACTACCTCGTCCGACGAATTAACAGCCACGTCGATATCCCTTGCTCGAGCGAGTCGAAGAGAAATTGTAATAAATGCTCTCTCAACATAATAGCAAGCTATTCTTTACGCTCGTATGAAACCATACCCCCGATGAAAACTTTCCGATACTGTACCAATAATCTTAGTGAAATATTGTGAAAGCAATATTGGCCTCAAAATATTTAGCTTTATCGATACAATATCATTTTGTATATATTAGTGAAATATTCAAAGTGAATATGTTGCCTTGGAAACATATTTCCAGAGAATGTCGGATAATTTGAAAAGTCTACAATTTCATTTCTACTGCAATTGCCACTGAGTAGATTGACTTGTAAACGCATTGTGAGAAGCCTTATTTAATATATGTTACTATGATTCAGCTGTCGTTCCATATGTGGGGCCACCTAGCGGTTTCTTACCCAAGGTTGATCAAAATTCATTTCAATATTGTTTATTGAATATTCGCCTAATATTCAAATTTCAATAATGGTGATACATTCATTTTGTAATATTGTATAAATATGGTTTTTCAAATATTGGCGTGAGGTTTTCCTAACAATCTCAATCAATATAGGGTCAATATAATTTTTAGAATATGGATTAAATAATATTCCACCAATGTGCTATCAAACTTGGATATACAATATTGTTTTTTATCTCTATAATCGATATGGAGCTAGATGCTGGAAAAAATATGTAGGCAATATCGCTCTATCGATATTGATGAAAATTATTCAACCAATATTGACCCAATATTTTATGAAACAATATACATTCAGAACAGGTTGAGCCAATATTCCACCAATATTATTATTGTTTTTTCAATATGTACCCATATTGGTTCAACATTATTTTTTGTATTGATTGAAAGTTTGATTTTGTGGAGGAAATCCGATTTTTGACATGATTTTTTGGGTGTATGACCTTCCACAATCTGAAAATGAAAAAATGTTAATCCAAAGAAATCTGTACAAGTGTAGAAGGGCAACTTAATTAATTTGCCCGATAAGTTACTGCGTTCACAAGACTGCTGTCTTGAATGAAATTAATTTTTGTCAAAAAAAGAGAAGTATTCTTTGTTAATTCGTTCTAATTTTTTCAGATAGGACGGTACATTACTGACAAAATCAAAATCTTCGGGACCTAAAGGTGAAAAAATTCTGACTCCTTTAATATGGAATTGATAATTTTTACAATGATGAGGATTTATTCAACTGGAATATTGTCATATGTTACACAAATCAAAAGAACGGTTAGTTTGATCATTTGAAACCTTGCTAGCAATACTGAAATATTGAACAAAACCTGTATTATGCCTTGTTGGATTGTATTTGGCATGGTCCCCAAATGATGCATATACCTATAAAAAAATCATCAAAATAGTATTTCAATCAGAACTGAAAATTATTAAACTTGAAACAGAAAAGAAAAATGTGGAATAATTATTATAAGCACTAAAATTATTGAAAGTAATCATTAATTTGAAATTTATAAAAATAATAAATTTAATCAAAAGTATATTCAGTGATATTAATGTGAAAATATAGAGAATGGAATTACCTCTGACCTGAAATAAGAAATTGACCCTTAACAATAGATATCGATCTATTTCATATAACTGCTTACTATACAATTGAACCGCTATAGTTTAGCCACAGCAGAAAAGCGGACACACAACTGATGAGACCATTTTTTGGCCTTTCTTCATTTTTTCTTTGGTGAAAAAAACGAGGGACTGAAAGTAAAATTGAACCATAATTTTTGAAATATTCAAAACGTTTTTGTGCCTTTCTTGTCTCCTTGCATAGATTTCTAGGTGGATATTTGATCCAATGATAATTTTAGATCTATCCGTCATCATATTTGTGGTTATATCCAATATATAGTTAGGAAGAAGCCACAATGGAGGTCTAATTTCTTTCACTTCAGTACTATTAGTCTCTCACCTCTTCTCAAATCTGACACAAATAGGTACTTCGATGACAATACGAACATTGTTATTGTTGAAAACACCCGATGAAATAGTTTTGATGATCAGCTGCATCGTAAATCCACCACAAAAGCTGAAATTGTATAAGAATCAATGAATAGGTGTTTCACCGATTCCTCAACCCCTTCCCCGCTTAACCCTTAACCAACAAATGAAGTTATTCAGCCAAACTCTAGTAAACAAACCCAACAAAAACGAGATTCATTCAATCAGTCACCTTCTTGAAATATGAGGGTACCCTCAAGGATCGACCGATTCTTCTTATTCGGGATGACTTTACAGGCTGTGGGAGCGATTCATAGTGGGCTATGCCAAGAATGCACCGCGGACCACCGACAAGCTTAAGCACACTAGACCGTCCGAGCAGATGAACAACGGGTACCTGTACACTACTACGAGATTTTCTCATATTCTCTCGATGGATATGCCGTTCAGAGAAGTAGGAATGTTGGAGGCATATACAGGGCTATTTTTTGGGTCTTTTCCAAGGGAGTCTCGGAAATGACTGAATAAAAGCTGAGTAGGGTTTGTTCTTGTTTCGGACGAAAACGCTAAATGGACATCATGAAAAAAATATTATAGTTGCCAGTTTGAACTGAAAATTAGATATAATTGTTAGTTTCAACTGGCAGTTATGTATAATTGTCAGTTCAAACTGGCAGTTATGTAAAGCTGTCATTTAAAAACTGGCAATTATACATAATTGTCAGTTTGGCAATTATGTGTAATCGCCAATTCAAACTGACAATTATTCAAAAGGGAAACCACTGGAGAATTTTGGTGTATTTGGGTATTAGTAATTGGTATTACTATGGTGTATTACTCGGGCATTAGAGGAATTAGTTAGGAATTATTGGGCATTACACGGGAAAGTGAGGTATTACTCAAGCATTACATGGGCATTACAGGAATTATTTGGAAGTGAGAGAACAATTACTGCACAATTAGAATCGTTGAAGGGAAAAAACAAGGGTTCAAAACATGGGGATTGGAAATAACATGAATTGAAATTACATGAATTGGAATAACATGAAGTATTCGAGAGAGAGCAGTGGCGGAAATCTGAATTGTGCGATGAAAAAAAAAAGTTCTTCAGAATTGTATAACAAACCTAACAATAAAACCTTACTTCAGTGTAAGTGTTTGAAGCGTTCGAAAAGTGCGAGTGTATGAAACATAAAAACACCCTGAATAGTGGGTATGTACATTAAATAACTACCCACTAAGGTACGATCATTCTCATTTGAATAATTGTTGATTCATGGGTATATCCAAAGCATTAATTTATTACCGTAAAGTGGAGTGAAAAGAACTAGTTTTAGAGTTTTCAATCCTTTTTCTGACAAGTGAAATAATAGGAGCAATGCAGACGGCAGCTCTCCGTCGGTTGGCACTACGGGGTCAAAAAAATAAGAGGGTGCACCACCGCAACTTTTGAAATGTCTATGTCAGAGAGTACTTACCTGGAAAGTTTAGCAACCAAATAATGCCCAATTCGATGTTATACCCAAAATATAAGAGATTTTACCATAGGATATTTTCAAGTAGATGAGTGTTAATCAACAAATGAATTAAACATAAATAAACACACAAACATTTAATATGAATGAATCTTCAATGGTTCAGAGTAACAGTTCACAAAAAAAACTTGTGATTTTAAGGCTGGCGACAAACGTTTTAACGTAAAACGTTTCTGACTAATTTAGGTAGAAGTTGTTCTTCCTCCACGAATTATATGAAGTGACACACACTGGTACGGCAAAACAGAAAAACAGCTTCAGGCTCTTTAAAACTGCAAACTGATTTATTGATATGTGGTCAGTCTTCATTTCTCAAAAAAGGTTTTGCTTTAAGGCGTTCTTGATTTTTCGGTGTGTTGTCAGCCTAATAGTAATATTCAATATAAGATATTTGCATGTTCCATGCATAACCGACCAATCTGAACAGTTGGTATGATTGGTTGTATCTGATCAGACACCCCAAAAGCTAATTTGGCTACATTAACAAAAAATGAAACAGTTTACAGCTGATAGTTGAAACATCATCTGACAAATAAAAATGAAATGAAAATACCACAACAAACGAAACCTAAGTAAACAAAAGAGAGACAATAATTCGAAGACACTCCTCATAAACCTTCTCCATAACCAGAATACAGACATACATGAATTACTCACGAAAATTGCGTTGAAAAGGATATTTTATTTGAAGCACTTTTTATTTACCTACCGTTGATCATTTTTTAGATCGACAATTGTGAGGAGGAGCAACACAAATCACACCTTCCACAGTACGCAGAAATAATACAAGCTGTAACTGTGAGAAACAAATGGGACTATGCGTTTGCAGTTTCAGAGAGAACAAGTCCAAAAAAGGAAAAGTTTGAATTATTCTGATGGTGAATCAAGAAGTTAATAGTTATTTTCTTGTAGTGCCAATTTGTAAAATGTGATTTATCCTTGTGGTTTTTGAATCGAAATTATCATTGGAATGTTTAAAGGGTTTCTGTAAATGAGGTTAGACAACTAATTATACACATACACATGTATGCTTTTAGGGTGACTGAATGTAGATCACCACAGAGTGAAATCTTTATTGCTCTAAAGCTTTTCAAAAATTAACAAAATACACAGTAGCGAAAATTTACATGCTCCAAGTTTTTAAACTTTGTTGCAAAGTTGATATTCCCTTTATCAAAAAAAGGAAAAAACCTTTTACTCCCATGTATAACTACAACCCAGGCTCCGAGTCGTTATACACCAGAAAGAACATCTAAAGAAGCAGTACTCAGCGGTAGGGAAGTGGGAACAACTCTTGATTTGTTATTACCATCTCGAGAAGTTAATTCAGATACTGATATTCATGCTATATCTTCCAAGTCATTTAAAATTGGTGATATCGTTCACTGCCAAGTTAATTGTAACAATGGATACCAATTGAAATCTGGAAGTATTACCGGCAAGATTGAGAGTGTCATGTATGAACTATCGCTGGAAAATATCCAGGAAATTTCGAGAGCACATGTAAACCAGCTGAAAAATCGATTAATGGATTTTGAATTGATAGGGCAAGATATTGACAAAATGCATGTGAAGACCCAGTAATACACTATCATATATCGGGAATGATAGTCATCTGCTGGCAAATGAATTTTGTTATCAATAATTTTGAAGTTGTTAATTTCGTACAGTTTTGAAATATAATAAAGTTTACCAAAGGAGTTTCCATATTATATTGAGTACGATAAAACTGGTGTCTTAAAATTATATTTTCTCCTTACAACACTTCAGGAGCAGCACTGTTAATTTTTATCGCAACAGTGAATCGTGAAGGATTATTCCCAGCCGGCTCCGGCTACGAAATTCAATAATTCAGACTTTCACATTTGAAAAGAAAAAACTTCGCACCGGCTGGGAATCGAACCTGGGACTCTTTGGTCGTCAGGCGAACGCTCTTCCACCACGCTATTCCCCACTCTATTTTTATATTATTGTGTTCGTGGGTATACGTATTCCGCAATATTAGACACCATAAAAATAAAATGACTTGTTTAGTAAATAACTATATTCTGAAAAAAAATTCTGAAAATTCTGACACATGAGATTCGAACGAGATTCTTGAGAATTACTCGATCGTTTCGATCACACAAACAGCAGCTGAATGTAGCCGTCGGGAGGGAGATTTTCACTTATTGAGTTCTTATAGTGATCAAATTGTTTGGCCGGATGAAAGGGCCGCGTTAACAATACTCGCTCGAATCCAATTTTCGATAGCAATACAAATTAATTTGTTCAATCTGTTACGGTGCTTCCATTAACAACACACTCTCCCCATCAAGGTTAGTCTGAAAAGCAAAAGCTGGGTCAGGGACAAAGAATACTGGCCCCGAGGAGGGAGATAATGCATTTTCAAGTTATTTTTCTTTGTTTGTATTATGTGATATTTGTAACTTCTAGGCGCTCTAATAATTATTAGTTGGGTGGCATATTTTCTTCCTCCATTTCTCTAATAGTCCAATCGTTAGAGGTTTATTCTCTAACTGGGACCAAAGTTAATGAAATTCGGCTTACCCTAATAACACACAGTAACATCCATAAGACATTTCAGAAACATTCATATGGGATAATATAAAGATATCTGGAATATCCCTATTTTCCTTGGGACATTCTGGGGATGTTGCTGGCAACACCCATGTCAGCATTTGCGATGTCTTATAAACATACCTTCGGAATGTTTGTAGGATGACACGGGATGTACTGAAGACATTCAGGGTACTTAATATAAAACATCCACAAGATATTTTCAGAATCTTTTCTGTGGGATGACAGGACAGGATTTAGTAGATATATTCAGGGCACTTCAATGAAACGTCCTTGGCCTGTTCTGTTTGGATTCCAGGTTTTGCCGCAGTTTTCTTTAGTTAGAATCTCCAAACGTTTCAACTGCAACAGTCATCTTCAGTGGCGTGGTCGAAGTGGTCTTCTTGAGTTTCAGTTGATACGTCAAGAAGAAGAAGAGTTGAAACGTTTGGAGATTCTAAACAAAGAAGACTACGGCAAAACCCGAAAACTAACCAAAACATTGACGTCAGCCGTGGAAGCCTACATTCCTATATCCATGGCTCTTAAACAATTTTAAAGGGCTCAGAATTGAATAAAAATGTTTTGAAATATTTTTTATTTATAACACAACCGAATAATTTCAAAAAGTTACAACCAAAAAAGCTTGACTTCAAAAAATATGGAACGAATACAAAACAAATACAAATTACAAAACAAACAGATACCTTTAGAAAAGTTAGTAAATGTAAGTATTCACTCAAAAAATCACTGTGAGAATAGGAACTCAAAAAACACCCTTCCTTAAATAGGCCACTGAATCTGAAATATTTAAATAAAATATGTACCTAAAAATCCCCCTTTTTTTTCATTTGCACTATAAGATTGTGTTCTTCATTCTTCTCAGCCAATCTCAATCCTTTGTTCGATTTCCTTGTTTTGGAAGCACATGTTTTGGAAGCATGTGCAGCTTCTAAAAAAATTATACACAAATTGGTGATGAAAAATACGTTAGCTTTTCTAAGAATATGTTACATGCTCCTTTTCATGCCTACTTTAGTTTTTCAAGTAGAGCACATTATATGTTTAATATCCCATCCTCTATATTTAATCGAGAATTCAACGCCTAGCTGAATCTAAAGTTAGTGTCAGAGGAGAGTTCATTAAAGGTTTGCCTAGGAACATGCATATCATTTTGTTCAGGTCAAAAAGGTTGATTCTCAATTGTTAATATGTATTATGAAAATAGTTGAAAATAACTTGGAAAAAAACTGAACCTTCAATTTCAATTACTTACTTGATATGCAACCTTAAACCTTCCGTTTTATTTTTATAAAGACTAAAGAGATTCTTTATATGTAGAGGAAAGATATTAAGTTAGAAAAAAGAATAATAAATGCATATGCCAATATTACTTGTGCCCAGGAAGAGATAAGTAGTAGATAATTTTTAAATAAAAATATTTACTTGTGCTGTATAATTTTCTCAAAATTTTTCATTGTTGAAGTAAAAAACTCATTTTTATCAATAGGGATTGTGTATGTAGAATAATTCTTGATTGCACAACTACAACTTTTCGATGTTTTATCTGAAATGTATTCAAATTACGCACATTCAAAAACTGGCACTGAAAGCTTACTCATATTTTCTTGAATACCATTTTGTTGGTTGCAACTGTATTAATAGAGTCCTGATGGAACTTGTAGTTGCCTGCCAGTCAAAGTAACATCTGAAACAAAAAAAATATTTTAATGATTTTTTTATGGTAGTTTTTCACTGAGCCACAGGTTGTTTAATAGATTTTTCATAACACACATACACACCAAATAAATGTAATCTAGCAGAAATCATGTTGCTATATCTAACTCTAGAATATTTTTTAATCGATTTTGTGTTCCATTGTTCGAAAACCAAATAAAATTTTATATTCAAAAAATGAATGAATGAACCTTCATTGGCCAAACTAGGTTTCCAGAACTTTTGAAAAGAGCAAACCATTAACGCAAATTCTGGCTTCTGATTCATCTAGATATACTGGTAGAGTTTGAGGCGTAGAACCGAAAGATCGAAGAATCATTCCTGAGAAATGTCAGAAAGGGGGTGAAACTACCCCCTGACCCTCTAAACGCCTTTTTAATCATAAACGGAAAGATTTTTCTGAGAATGAAAAATTTTATACGAGCAGTTCTCATTTATATGATAATGATATGATGATGATATTTTTCTTCTAAGTTTTTAATCCCGAAAGCGCGCAAAACTGATAATTTATAAAAATGCGATCAGCTTCCGCAATAAAATTGAGTTTATGAAATAACGTAGAAATATATCGTGGAAAGTAATATACTAAACGAAAGAATAAGTCTAATTCTTTTTTACTCTTTAGTCCATGTTGAAAGTAAAGCGTGTTTTATAGATTTTTTAAACTATTATTTTTCAAGAAAACCCTCACATCAACACCAATTTTGAATCGAATTCGACCATAATCACAAAACTCGTCCACCATCTTGGGCCGCCCATCTTGAATCCATGAATTTTGACAGAAAATTCTTAATCTCTGACTCCGAAAACTCTCACACACTAATTTTGAATCGAATCTAACCATAATCACAAATCTCGTCCACCATCTTGGAGCCGCCATTTTGATTTAATGAATTTTGATGAAAAATTCATAATCTCTGACCGCGAAAACCCTAACATACCAATTTTGAATCAAATCAGACCATTATCACAAATCTCGCCCTCCATCTTAGAGCCGCCATTTTGTTATTTTTCTATAACAAAAATGTCATATTGCATTGTCACTGGAATTATGAACACCCATCAAATTTCAAATCAAACTTCTGGAACTGGGTGAAAAACACGTTCAAAAATTCCGTTACATACATACATATATAGATAAAAGTGAAGTTAATAAAAGCTTGTTAAAATGAATAATGTTGTTGCAAAAGTAAGACATGGTCAATTGTGGTTATTTTTTTATCAAGGTGGTCTCGAAATAATTAATAAATCCTAATGTAATATGATTCCGAATGATTGAGGAAAGAAATTTTGTTATTATCAAGAAATTCCTAATAATATCAGAGAACCAGAAGAATTATATACCTGAACTATTCTTAACTATTCCTGATTTACACAACTCAAGCAGAATCTGCCGGAAATACACGTATTTATTTATTTATTTATGTATATTAATTAAGCAATGCCCACTCCATTATATTACCTTCAGTGACTCGAAAACTGTATTCGAACTGGAGGTGAACGAACCACTGTCGTCCTTTCTCGAAAAAAAGCATCATAAATAACGTCGTAAAGGTATTTAGATATTTTGTCCTTTGTTGAAGCATAATTTACTTCTCCGTCCTTTCATAAATGCATTACTTTCAGTCAAAATGTGTAACCCAATCCCGACGCCATAGTGAACCGTCTGCCTACAGAGGGAGCCTTTTCATTGAATTCTGTCCTTTTTTCAGAGCCGCCTCGAACCGGAAACCCGGTCAATACATTCAATACTGCTGACAAAGGAATCCGTAGGCATTGTGTCGTGATTCCATTTATGAAAGTGCCAAAATCCAGCTTAAGTTTCTGCAGGTAATTCTAATCCTGGGGACAATGCTCGCCTACACCTCGACAGACCGTTTGTCATTCTGCGTGAGGTAAGGTATTTTTTTTTCTTGAGTCATTTACGGCGTTCTGATCGGATGCTGGCATTTTGAGAGAGTTTTGGAGCGCCGGAAGCCGATAATGAACTCTATTGGTCAATGCATGTGTAATTTATAATCATCTTCCGGTATCACAGATAACATCTGACTGATCACTTAATACTTGTATTTTCAAAATCATTGAACCTGATTGTGAAAATATTCCTATATACTCTTAGGTCTTTTCCTTTGACACCAATCCAAACTACTCATAATTTGATGATTACTGTTGAAGATTGGTAACTGAAAATACTACATTGTTTGTAGTTTTAAAATTGACGCTCTGTTTTTTAATTTATATAATATGTTAATTATAAAACAATATTATTTATAATTTATGAACGTCTAACACTTTGTCGCCACGAATACATCTAGAACATGTAAGGAAGGTTCCAGTTTTAGACCAGGGTCAAACCGATTTTGAATACCGAATTCATAGAAAATTCTCAGAAAAATATTCGGAAGGGGGCGAGGGTAGCTAAATATACGTTTCGAGAGTTGAATATTGTTTTTTTACGTTATGTGGTCGATATGTATTCTGTCCGAAAAGAATAAAAAAGTTGAAGATAATTGAAAAATCTAAAACTTTTGTAGTAATCGTTTTTCAAATATTTGGTTTTTCTTACATAGTGATATGATATGTTCATTGAATCTTATTTCAATGTGCAACTCAAGAAATCTAGTATAACATTTTGATTTTTGTTTGAAATATACAACAGGATATTCATAAAATCAGTTGTGGAATCAACATCCTATTCATATTTTTGAACAAAAGTCAAAATGCAATACACATGACAGGCTTATGCCAAAAAATAAATTTCAAAGCGTTACAGCAGAAGTAATATTATCAAATTTTCAATCCTTGCTGTGTGAAATTGCTTCTGAAGAGCCTGCTTCCCAATTCTTCCGACCTCCCTGATGAGCTTGGACAAGCCAAGTAGATTTTCGTAGACAAAAATGTTTTGGGTATCTAATGCGAGAGGAGAGAAGCGTGGCTTGCTTCAATGAAATGAACGATTTCTGTGAGTGATATTTTTAATAATATTCTCTCTATATGGTTTATTTAAGTGAATTTTTAATGAAAACTAGAGATAAATAAAAAAATCAACTACCTGAATGAAAATGCGAATTTTCACTCAGATTTCTCCTTTTCAGTGAGAGTCTTTTCACAATATCTATCAGATGTAGTTCATTGTCCAGCGTGGTTTTAGCCGGGGAAGCAGTTGTTTTCTGCTAGATATTACAAAAAAAAAAAATTTTATTTTAATGGTTAACTAGGCTTTTCAACTAGTATAGCGCGTTTCAACGATATTGGTGCTCTCCATAAATAAAGTTTGAATCGCACCTTTGATTGAACTCACATAAATCTGAAGTAAAACAAGGTAGGTCTCAAAACACATCATGATGTACTCCGCAATATATTGCCAAAATATTGAAACAAATAATTTTTTGATAACTTTCGGAAAAAATCAAATATCGTTTATTTTCACTAATTTTAGTCTACTTCTAAGGTATGACCCAAACCGCACAAGAGATGTACTTCTTATTCTTTCGAAAGATCACAGAATACCGCTACAATAGCATAAGTTCAATTAAACTCGTGTATGTATACTTTTTGTCGTTCAAAACTTCAATTTTTCAAGCACTTGTTGGCATCCGATTGAGCTGCAATTTTGCACGCGCTTTGAGAACCGATGACAATACAATCATTCCAAAAAATGTGCCCCCTGTCCCCTTGAAGGTACTTTTCGTAAATTGAAAATAACAGTGAGAAAAAATATATTGTTGAGAAATCGGATCCCCTCGAAAAAACTTGAGAAAACTCTTGATAATAAAATCGGAAAAATCTGTAAAATAGTGAACAAAAATGTTAACAGGAGGGTTCAGACTCCATACTCCCTCCTTTTCGAAAAAAGTTGTGAAAATTCGCGAATAAGAAATCGGAAAAATCCGTAAAAATTGAAAATATGGAAAAACCTCCTTTCCGAAAAAAATTGAGGAAACTCGAGGAAATAAAATCAAAAAAATCCGTGAATATGGTGGAATATATGGATCTTGTAATAATGTTATTCAAGCAAATTTTACTATCTGTCCCCTTGAAAATCACGGAGAACTCGTAGGAATTCTGGAAAATTTCCGACAGTTTCAGACTCAAAAGTACAAAATGAAATAGATATAAATGTATTTTTAAAAACAAGCTTCCATTTATAAACTATTGAACTGAAAAGTAAAAAATATTATTTAGATACGAGAAAAAAATATTTAAAAATTTTAAATATTTTCTCAAAGCCTAAGGCATGAAATGTCATTACAATTGAAATGAAGCCTTGAACTCATAATATTTAAATCATTAAAAGTTTTTTTTTTAATATACTTAATATTATTTTTTATTTAATATCAATAAAAGCTTGTTTTCAAAAAGTGTTTTACGTTTATTTTATTCTATTTTGGATAGCGAGTATTCAAATGAAGTGTATGGGAACAAGTGGACCCCAAGTAGCACACCCATATTGGGACAATGTTGGTACAATATTGTGAAAATATTGGCAAAATATTCAAATAATAATATTGGCGAGAAAAAAAATATGAACATTCGACGATATTGGTCCAATATTTGAAAAATAATGTTGGTCTAATAATCTCGAAGCAATATTGGCCTCAAAATGTTAGGCCATATTAGTACAATATCGCTGTAGCACAATTACATTGGAATAGTATTGGTAAAATATTGGCAAAATATTAAAACGTTATATTGGCGAGATGAAATTATAATTATTTCGGGATATCGGCACAATATTACTTGGACATTATACAAATAATATTAGTGAAATATTGAGGAAGCAGTATTGGCCCCAAAATATTGAGGTATATTGGTGTACAATATCATTTGCATATATTGGTGAAATATTCAAAGTGAATATGTTGCCTTGGAAACATTGATGAAATATTTCAAGAAAATGTCGAATAATTTGAAAATTCTACAATTTCGTTTCTACTTCAATTCACCACTGAGTAGATTTAACTTGTAAACGCATTGTGAGAAGCTTTATTTAATATATGTTACTATGATTCAGCTGGCCCATATCTGGGGCCACCTAGCGGTTTCTTACCCAAGTTTATTTATGATTGATTCATTTCAATATTATTTATTGAATATTCGGACAATATTAAAATTTCAATCCTAGTGATAATGTATTTTGTAATATTGTATCAATTTTGTCTTTCCAAATATTGGCGTGAGGTTTTCGTAACAATCTCAATCAATATAGGGTCAATATAATTTTTAGAATATGGATTAAATAATATTCCACCAATGTGCTATCAAACTTGGATATACAATATTGTTTTTTATCTCTAAAATCGATATGAGAGTGATATTGAAATCGCAATATTGGAGCTACATGCTGGAAAAAATATGTAGGCAATATCGCTCTATCGATATTGGTGAAAATTATTGAACCAATATTGACCCAATATTTCATGAAACAATATACATTCAGAACAGGTTGAGCCAATATTTCACCAATATTATTAATGAAATATTGTTTTTCCAATATTAACCCATATTGGCCCAATATGAAAACAAGATTCAGCCAACATGAGGTGCTACGTCGGACAGGACGGAGTGGTGCTATCACGGCTCCTTAGAACCCTCCAACTGAACAGTTCAGAGTTGTTCCTATGGCATTTCAAATCTTTAGTGTTAATAACACCAGTGAATACCGTGTATTACCTACGAAACCGAATGTCAGATGAATTGGAAACCGTGATTAATACTCCTGGGGTGTTCGAAAGAAAACTACAAAAATCGGGTCACCTCTTCAATTTTCAGCAGATAATGTCGACGAAAGCATGAAAATCAATCAAAACACGTTATTATCAAAACGAGGCCAGAGCATACTAGACCATTTCAAAAATCGTAATTGTGTCTAGCGAATTACAGATTTTTTTTTCTCGGTAACGATGAGAGGAACAAAAAACTGCAAAAATTCCAAAATAGTTTAACCAAAACATAAAAGTCATTTTTGTAATTAAGGATCTACAAGCGGCGTCCTTCAAATCTGTATGGGTAGAAAATAGGTTAAGAACCTTGAAAACATAACTCTCTGTATCTTGTCAGAACCGTGTGGTATCTGCAATGATGTAAGTTCCCCAGTGTAACCTATTTTCCAAACTTGAGCTGAATATTTCGAAAACAGTAGAAACTATAGAGGAAAACAGAAAAAATCTTGAAATTTTAACTCCCTGTAGATTGGTAACCAAGCGTTTGCTAACCTACGGTTATTTCAATATTTATTCTTGGAATAAGCCAGTTGATTATGTTTTTCCGTTTGAAATGACATTTAGGAACACCTTGTATATAAAGAGTACAACTCCAACAAATACTGTCGGCCTCGCACCTATCCTGAGAACCGTTGACGAAAAGGCCAAATCAGCGATCAGCAGAGCTGAGCAATCCGGATGTGCATCGCATGTAAAACAACCCCAGCGGGACGTTTCTAATTGGCAGAACAATGTTACTAATGGGATTAGTAGTAGACACGGCTCGACTAATAACACTTATGACATACGGGGTAATGCCCTAGTACGGCGATAAGTGATTTCGATTGGCGGTAGTTCGCATGTAACGAAGCACTTTTCGATGAGGCATTCAGAAAGATGTGACGTTTAATGTGAGTTTTGAACTTTCGTTTTCGATGGAGTGACTCGACAAAAATAGTTCACTTCGGATTCCTATTAAGACCACATCTCAGTCCATTCGGATATTTCACATTTGATGTATCATTGTTTTGCAGAACAATTTTTCTGAGTAAAAGGTACAGTCCCTAAGAAAGACCAATGCACTGCGACCAATATGCCAATAAAACTGCCTGTTCCATAGAAACAGCACTCCATGAACTTATGGAAAGGGCAAAAAATACGCTGTAAAATTAAAAGGTTCTATTAGCGGTCTTCTCAGGCATAGAAGGAGCTTTTAACATTTTTACAAATTCAAGACGCAAAGGAATCGACCATTTTTGGCCTTGATAGACTCAATGTTGAAGAATGAGATGATTCAAACGACGATAAGGAAGGTGACCGTAGTAACTCGGGTGGCCAAAGAATACCCTCAGGGAGGAGTTCTTTCTCCACTCTTGTGGAACCTGGTCGTTGACGGACTATTGGGTGGCCGTCCTCCAGGACAAAGTATACAGAATACTTGGCTTGGATATTCCGATTACATAACAGTTTTGGCACAAGAAAAATGTAACACCAGTTGGAATAAAACGGACGGATTCGGAGAGTCTGGATAAGAGACACCACAAAACCACCATTATAGTAACATTCACTCGAAAATGCGAACCCCTAGTTTGCACCTGGTAGCTCTGAAACTCCGAGGTGAAACTCTTCAGGGAGTTCAAATATCTTGGGGCGATTCTAGACTCGGAACTGGCATGGAACCAACATCTGGAAAAGGTAACTAAAAAAGCTAAAACATCATTATTTCTGACTAGACACTCCTTTCGGAAAAAATGGCGGCTCAGATTCTACTGGTTGTATAGCATTGTAAAGCCTGTAATAACATATGCTTTTTTGAAATGGTGCTCTAACACATTGGGCAGGGAGCATGAGCATTGTGAGAATAGTGACCAAGGACGTGTTAGACATGAGGACAGATCACATACGGAAACGATACTCTCTTGAGAACACATTCAGAGTATTAATACCAGATGGACCTAAATGGAAAAATGCAGGGAAGGATCTGGTACACAGACGGATCCAAGACTGAAAAAGGTGCAGATCCAGGGGTGTATTCTAAAAAGCCAAAGATTGGCTCTAGCTATGAATTGGGCAAACACATCTTTGTTTTCAACCAGAGGTATGTGCAATCCTTCAGTGCGTGAAGGGTAACAATCGGAGCGCCGCCAAAACAGTAAGGTGCCACTTAAGGCAATGAGAATTTGGAAAGTGACATCCTGACTGGTATGAGCATGCAAAGAAGACACTGACAAACCGGAACAGCGTTAATCTGATCTGTGTGCCAGGACATCAGGAAATTTCAGGCAATGAGAAAGCTGACAAACTTGCTATGAAAGGGTCGGAAAACTATTCAGATCCAGAAAAGCCTACAAAAGTATCAAAACGTACAGCACGGCGATCTGTGGAAGACTAGATTCTGGAATGGAAATATTTCAGTCAGCGAATCAGACATTGCTTTCAACGATTATTATATTAAGTAGGTATAAATATAGAGACCAGAAAAACTCTTCTGAAAGAATCAACAAACCACAAGGAGATTATAGCAATTATATGAAACTTTAAATCAAATGAGGTCCCTGCTATAAAAATAACATAGACTTAAAGAACTTCGTTATCGACTGTACAATGACGACTTTACATACAGATGCATGAACAGCAATGAACAGTTACTCTTTGGAGAAGCAACTGACAATTCATAACTAAACAGCATTTTCCAGTGGGAATTGTTATTGAACAACACAGAGGTCAGATACAATAGGTCAACAGGTCCAAGCCTCAGTGGGATTGAAATTTTTAGTAAGTATGCCTGAAGTTTACATCCAGTCAAAATCTCCAGTTTGGTAAACTTCTTCGAACTAACTTCAGTCTAACATTGAAAATGAAACATACACACTATATCAGATCACTGGTGAACGAATGAACTAGGTGGTATCTGCTGCGTATCCTCTTTTCCGTGTGCAGGAGACCTAGAAAAGAAAATAATGATTGTAGATTCTAATCATCTTCATACTGTAATGAAAATAAACCGTCTACGTAATTTATTTCAACAAAATAAATAATTTATCTCAACTGAACAATATCCTATATAGAACTAAGTATTGAGCTAGGCCGTCTCTGTATATTCCACTCTCTATTCACTCTCACTCTGTCGGGCTGGCTCTGCAATAAATAGCAATAGGATAGTTCTGGTACATTCATGAATCTTCTTTCGTAATTCAGCCACCCGACTCTAGATGGTTCTCGTCATTTCTAGAATCTTTGGAACGGCTGCGATTACTCCTTGGTAATTGTCTTATAGGTTCGATGGGCTGACGTAATGCATTCCTGTTGCGGGTTAGCGTGACTCATGCCTTATTTTTGAACTGAAGTGGATCAGAGAGGGTCGTCTTTAGGATTTTTACAATACTATGAAGTTGATTTGAATACTCCAGTTTAAGAAACAGCTGAGTTCGATAAATGAGCAATTTCCATCATTTATATAAGTATATAAGGTAAATAATAAACAATGATCTTCAACCCAAAAATGTGATGATGTATATACATAAATGTGAAAAGTACCCCAAAAACAGAACTCTGCGGTATACCTGTCTAGTATATTGATGTTTACCTACAAACAACTGTATTTCTAGGAACATAGTTCACTCGTAATATCCAGTTTCGAGAAAACAATCACTTATCCAAAACAATTTTTTGTTGAAGACTTGATCTGTCCGACTATACACAAGCAATCGAAGCCTCATAACATAAAGTATATTTGTAATATCGGTGTGTTCATTTCACACAATAAAAATGGAAGAAAAGACGGTGGAACAGCCATACGCAGGGGAAGCATGCTGGAATGAGATGTACGGGCATATTATATAATCGCGGGTATAGCGCCACCATGCTGAGGGCACTGTTGTTGTGGTAATGGTTACAGTGGTTCTCAAACGAATACAACGAGCGTTTGACTTTTTTTTGGCAATGTCTTTGGTAATGATTTCTAGTTATAACTCGAAATATAATATAAAAGCTTGTCGCGAGAGATTTCTTATAAAATCAATTTGAAATTACATGTCGATATTTTTATTCTCGCGACAAGTCATATTAAATTTTATAATGTACGAAAAGTATGGGTTTAATTTACTTCAAAGTTTGTTTTCTTTTTTTTACTGCATTTAAATTAACGATTTTGTCGAGATTTTTGCGTTCATTTTATCTTGTACCTTTTGGCATGATAATTTGTTTAATGGTCTGTTTTAATAGATGCGCCTGGTGCCCAGCTTCTTAGTACGTACCCCATCTTAGTTGATACATACATACAGGTCATGCTACGAAAATTATTAGTACAGTAACCACAGACAAATGTAAGCCACAAGCGAAAAATTAATCGTAACACTTTGAAACTCGGCACATGACTTCATGTCATCATGTATTGCTAGAAAAAAAATTGTTTATCAAAAAATCAGGGGTGGAACCAAAAAATGTTTTAATTCTTTTGGTGTTGTTTCGAAAAGTATACGATTTATCAAGGAACAATTTCAACAAGGTGAAAGATAATTCAATTCTCCACAAGAAATATAAATAGTAATTTCTCACAAAATGCGCTCGTTTTCTCAGAAAACCTGATTGAGTTCTGATATAAAATTTCTGGCTCGCTTAACACGCCACTGCCATTTCCGGCAGTACCGAAAATTTGATTTGTCATTACTTTGCTGAAAATTATAGTAGAAGGAAAAGAAAAAGTGTATATCGTTCCAGAAGACTTCTACTTCCTCATGTGTGAGTATCTGAGTACCCAAAATGTGTTTTATCCCACTTCACATAACCCTTCTACGATATTTACGGAGGAACCGAAAGTAATATGGATATTTTAGTTGATATGAAATAATTATACTGAAGCAGGAATCACTACCCTCTTTGGACCATATGCAACGATTTTAGACAAGTGAGACGAGTCTCACTTATACATGCCAAAGAAAAAACTGGGTTTTACTCCTGCCTCAGTTTTAAACTCACCCATAATCCCGCCAATGTCTTCAGTAAATGTTGAGAATAATCGCTCATACATATCCTACATAAAAAATGAAGTATGTGATTTCAAGCTTGAGGTTTGCGCTTCACAATAGTGTTATTAAACATATATGCAGGATATGAATAAGCGATTATTTTCAGCATTCACTGAAGAGACTGCCGGTTTTACCGGTAAGTTGAAAATGAGGCAGGAGTAAAACAAAGTGGGACCTGTCACACTACTCTAAAATTGTTGCGAATATGGGTTGCTACTTTAGTATAATAATTCCATATTTACTAAATTATTCATGAGTTTGAATCATCCGCAAACATCTCCGTGAAGTGCGACAAAACTCATTTTAGGTAGTCAAATTATTTTTGCATGAAAAGGTAGGAGTCTTCAGAAACGATATGAACTTTTCCTTTTCCTTCTTCCATCATTTTTAGCAGAGATATGACCAATCAAATATTCGGCTCCGCCAGAACTTCCAGCGGCGGATAAGCGTGAACCTAAAATTTGATATTGGCGTTCAATCACGTTTTCTGAGAAAACGAGCGCATTTCATAAAAAATTACTGGGAATCATTTTTGTGGAGAATTAAATTGTCTTTCACCTCGATAAGTTGTTTTTTCGATACATCATAGACTTTTTAAGATTACAGCAAAAATCTATTATTCATTTTCAACGAAAAAAAAAAATGGAATTTCGGTGAATTTCGTTTCAACAATTAGCATACCAAGTTTGGTGGTGCTACAATCGATCCTCGTCTCTAAACCCAATCGTACTAGATTAATTCGACAATTCAATTTTTTAAATTTTCAATTTTATTTTCGCAGCTTTTTTCTAAAAGTAGGAGGATTGGAGCCCCCCGACCGTTTTTTTTTTGTCTTGATTTTTTTTGGTATGTTGTAGATTTTGACCTCCTCGGCAGAGGTGTCTTTGGGCACAAAAAAAAAACAGCCGACTTGTTTTCGAGATACATGGTGTCAAATATGAAAAGTAAAGCTTTCTGCTAAGAATTTTTTAACAGTTCCAAGAATCGACAAAACGCCTAATTATTCTGCGAATACCATGCGTCAATGATTTTACAATGCACCTTGATCTTGTATTCATTAAACTTTTTTTTCGTTGTGCTCTACAATACGGTGAACAGAGAAAATATCAATTTGATTAATTTTATACCAACCATCAGTATGAGTTTTCTGATGAATACAGTCCAAGTTTCTAAGAAAAATGCTGTTTTTTTTTCAATAAATACCCTGTGTTTCAAAAAGGAATCGGATAATTTTCATGAATTTTTGATATAATGTATGGTTTGAGAAATCCGAGATATTGTCAACAATATCAGCATAGGTTTCCGGACTCATTTGTCGGCTACATACTTTTGAATGTGCAGATTTTATTGATGCCCCATATACTCCATCGCATACAAAAATGAGCTATTTTCGACCAGTTCTTGTTGAAGAATACTCAGACTAAATAGTGCGACCAAAAATTATATGTATACATGTTGAATGAAATTCCATTTGAAAGCCCTGTTTCCAAAGGAACTGGAAGAAATTTAAATAATCAGAATCTCAAGATTAGGACTATATATTTGTCTATTTTTAAAAACTAATTCAATTTTGAAGGGGAAATCTTTTATATGATTTCTGTGACATGTGGGTTTCTGGAAAATAGGGTATATTTTCCAATCAAGCCAACCAAAACCTAGAAATGGGATATTTGAAATAAAATTAACGAATGAATGGTGAAAGTATTATACTTCCCAAAATTCTACAAGAAAGACAGTGATAGTAAATATATACGTTTTGGAAACTAACAGGGCTTTCAAAGGAAAGAGATTTCATTAATAATGCACAGAAAAAAAATATTGTTTGTTTTTGCAAAAATAACAAGATGAACGCTTATTTCAAAATAGCACCTCATTCAAATTAACAAATTATTTCTATAGTATTAGTATAAATAAACAAAATTTCGTTTCGCCCAACAAAACTTACAGTTGACACAAAAAAAATATCTTGGTTTAATAATATCCTTGGTGTTGGATCAATAAAATGCATTTCGTTCATTTAACAATAATAACAACAAATATCAACAAAAAAGTTTATTCATTTCCAATAATGTTCATTTTGTCACATGAATCCAGTTATTTTGTCCACTGAATCACTTCCATTTCATTTCATTATTAATACAACAATTCCATTAACTTACATGATCAAAGTTTTTTGAACAGAAACACATAATTTGTTTTGAAAAGGGGGAACATTCTCCATGAAAATTGAAAAATGAAAAATGTGATTCATTTGTAATATCTAACAGAAAACAACTACTTCCCCGGCACAAGCCACGCTGGACATTGAACTACATCTGATAGATATTGTGAAAAGACTCTAACTGAAAAGGAAAAAAAAATCTGAAAGTGAAAATTTGTATTTTTATTCAGATAGCTGACTTTTGATAGAGACTAAAGTTTGTCTTTCAGTCGCAGATGATTCCACAAAAGATTTTATGAATTTCCTTTCATATTTTCGAACTAAAAACATAATTTGTTGTTTCAACATTATGCTCTATGTTGAATGTACAAAGCAAAGACCTGAATGATCTTTACCCGAAGTGCTTCTTCTACCTCACGCAAGGTGGCGCGACCTAGAATCCGTTCCATCGCGTAGGACCAGAGTAAGTGAATAGCCAGTCTGAGTGGTGTAAATTGAAATGATCCGGAATACGAACAAATGGCAGTCTTCACTCTTCAGTGATCCACCATCTCCTTGTTACTGTTAGAAATGACATATTTGAGGATATCGATTCTATAATTTCAGATAAAAATAGTGAAATTCCAATGAAACAATTTTTTAGATGAAAAAAAAATGTGTCAATAGAATGAAGAGGTTATATTTATACAAACAAGTTTTTTGTTAAATCCGCATAACAATTTTATCAATTCAACAATTTCAATATGTTATTGAAACTAAAAATTTTGTCGAATTGAAATACTACTGCATTGATCAAATACTATGTTCAATTACATGGAATAAATATTTTATCATCTTGAAAATATATCTTGTCATTCAAATACTTTAACTAAATTTATTACTGAAATTTTTGTAACCAGATACACATTATTTGTTTATTCAATTCTCAACTAAGTCATTCCAACAAAGAAACCGAGTTTATAACAGCAGATATTGTATTTTCGTAACAAAATATGATTTATTTTTTCAACCAATCATACTATGTTAAGGTTGACATAATAGTTCTTTACGTAAACAAGATATTCAATTGGAAAATAACAAAAAAAAATTGTTTATTTTGTCGTGGATATATGACACTCAGATTTTGTTAAATCCATGCAATTTTTGTTGAATCAATCAATTTTTTTCTGCGTGTAATATTTCCTAGACCCAATTTTTTTGTAAATTTTTCTGGGAACTCTCTAATGCACGAAAACTAGCATGCAAAACTCTTAAATCCTGATCACCTTAATTCTTTAATTATCCACGTTCCACATAATTTAGAGGATATTGGGAGGGTGTTTTAAAACACCACATCAGGCACAGGCGCATATACAGTATCGGAAAGTTTTCATCGGGGTATGCTGGTTTCATACGAGCGTAAAGAAGAGCTTGCTATTATGTTGATTATAGATTATATATATTGGGGACTTTCGTGCTACAAGCCTCTACACCGCGACCTTTTCATTTTCAGATCTATTGTGTTTGTCCTCGAGATCATTTAGAGTTCTTTGTCTAGCCCTGTCTTCTTTACGAGACTCCACAGGCTAGTTTTCAGAACTCCCATGAATCTGGGAGCTATATTGAGTGATATGTTTAAGAAACAACGTTTTTCGAATATTCTATTTTTTTTCGTACTTGCTTGAATAAAAAAGTTCAGCCCCATAGAAAAATGTCGTCCAGCTGGAGTATGATGAACAATCACATGAAGAAAATTATCAGATAGGTCTGATTTGGTTATACCACGAAAAAAAAACGATGGATTTTGGCCCCGGTTTTACTCCACTATTATAATATGTGATTTTATTTATACTCTGTAAGCTCTTGAAATATTATGAATTCAATCGAATAAATGAATTAGGAATTTGATTTTGAATTATTAACACTCCAATTTACTCTTTAATTTTCAGACTCATATTTTGAAACACAAATTCAATTGAATTACTACACTTAATTTTGGGTTTTTTTGATGACTCATTTTTTTTTTCAGTTGGAATTCAGAAGAGTACCTATATGATTTGGTGAATTCTTCTAGTAATTGAATAATGAAGTCTCCGCCAAAAATCAACTGTCCTCACAATTTCACATTAACCAATGGCGGTAATTTGGGCGTCCCTCAACCGTCATTCGATTGTAATTGCTAATGGAACAAAATTTTGACTCATCTGTAAAGATAGTATTCTAGCAATTTTGAGATGATACTAAGCCATTTGTAGTAAAATTGCCTCCGCCCCTAAATAAAGTAACTGTAGAACAATTATTCCAATGCAAATTGTATGAAAATTTTGCCTGCTGAATAATTTTGTTAATGTTGACCTCAGAGTAATAAAAGACATATAGAGATGCCCTGCCTATATCTACACAAATAGCTGTTTTGAAGTGAACATGAACTATCCTTTTCTGTACAATTTGTGGGCGAGGGGGGTGACGGGTGGTGAAATGTTATCGAGAGTTTGTTTACATTTTATATAGTATGAAGGACCATGATACAAACGAAGAATGACAACTTGATCCGAATGAAATGAGCGGGCATACACGAAACTACCCGAATGAATACGGACTTAACATGTATGAGGCCCTCGCGCCTCGCTTGTAAACAAACAAAGTTATGTTGACTTCAAGACAAGGATGGAGAAGGCATCTTTATGGTCTTGTATTACTCTGAGGTATTGACTATATTTTAAATAATTTGAGCCACAGCTATTTAGAGGCACTCTTGAGCTAACGATGTGTTGAGTTCTCTCAAATGAAAATTAAATTGTTTCGACTAAGAATGTACTCCTGGGTGAACTTATAAAATCCTAAAATGCTTTTAGAGTCCACATTACTTTGGGATGAAATGTGAAACTGTTTGTTATTTATCATTTTTTGAATGTTTTGTTCAATAGTTTGTAAAAAGATTCATCACATTTATTTAATTTTGTACTTTTTTGTATTAGAATTCGTTTAATTATCTGTCTTAATGGGTGTTTCGTACGTCTTGTGATCCAGCTTCCAGGCATGTATCCAATCTCAATGGATACATACGTACACTATTTTTTGGATTTTTCCGAAGTTTCGCAACATTCTTCGAGGAGGTCCGAAATTTTTCTGAATTTCTACGTGTTTCTATCTAACCTTCAGGAGGGCAGCGAAATAACATTTTTTGAAATAAAAATTTTCAATGGTCCGATGTTCTTCACTATTTATAAAGATTTTCACGATTTTATTTTCGCAAGTGTTTTGCAACTTTTCTTCAGAAGCAAGAGAGACCGAGATTCCCGACCGATTTTTTTTTGTCTGTGTTTTTCACGAAACCATCGGACTTTCTCCTATTTTCTACGTGTTATCTATTTAGCTTTCATAGGGGCTATAAGGTATTTTTTTTAATCAAATTATTCGACGGGCCGCTCTTTTTACTATTTTCAGGTATTTTTTCGATGTTATTTTCGTTAGTTTTCGCAATATTCTTAGAGATTGATGGGGTTCCGAGCCCCCGAACGATAATTTTTTTTTTTCAAAATTGTCCACGTCCATGTTCTCTATCTAAACTTCAGAAGGACATCTTAACATTGGCTACCAACATAATATATTTCGTTCCAACCCACCTTCAAAAAATGAAATGCAAGTCAAGGTAAATCAAATCAAATAGCGTTAAAAATTTGATTGTCTAACACCGTGTGGTATTTTTTCTTGAGTTTAGTTAACTCTTCCGCTCAGGGCAAACAGTGACGACATAATGGCAAACGCTGTATAATTGATGGATGTTCGCGAACACTTCATTCATAATCCTACAAGGCGTTCAAATTCTCCTTATCAAACACTCCGTCCGTAAAATATGCATCAGCGTCTCAACAGGATCGACCTTAAGCCGGATTACTGTCAATTTGGTACCAATGAAAATAATGAAATACACTTTATCCGTTTAAATGGCCTCCGTGAGATCTTTGTCTCAAATTATTTACAAATAATTTACTTTCAACAACTCGTCGGCCATAACAGGACGCTAAATTCACCTAATTAACGCACAACTTGTTGATATACGGTGGGATGTGAAGAGCTTGTTCAGCATATAAATAATTAAAAACGTTCCTCTCTCTGATGGCCGACTTTACCGAACTTCAAAGCGTATGTTCGTGTTGCTCTTCCACGATTTTAAATATTTTACTTTCGATCAGATAGTTCGAAGTAACGTTTCCTGAATTGAGATTGTAATTTGATGATATCTAGCCTGAACTGGCACTATACAAATGGCAGGGGACATTTTATATCGTTTTCGGAAAACTGAACTTTTTAAAGGAATTCATTTATGAGCACTATAGAGGGTAGGGTGACCAATTAGTGTCGCAAAGTTTGATATATCCCTTATTTCGGAAAGCTAACAAAATTTCTTCAGGTCATGGAGGAACTCAAGGAAAATGTCAAGACATCGTCAATTATTTGTGAACTTATTATGTTTCCTTCTGATGTGTTCATTTTTCATTCGACGACTAACCCTTCAGAGATAAACTTGGACGAACATCCTGACACGAGATTTTATTATATCTTATAGCTGCTACGCAACGCCGTGGTGGTTTTCTGGTTCACTCCACGGTGGTCTCGAATTTTCTAACAGTTTCCACACGTTTTCAGATCATTCAAAAGTTTTTTTACGTTCTAGAAATTGCCAGAAAGTAACACTATTCCTTTCTGAAACTCTCAAGAACCCACTTGGTTGTTTTCATTGCGTTCTAGATACTTCCGGAGCTTCTGCTATGCTTTATTTTTAAAATATTCTCGAATTTCACAAAAACTCATTTAAGAAAAGTCAATCTTATACAGGGTGTAATCTAACCTTGTGAAAATTTTAAATTTTGTTGTAAAATTCGGAATATCTTGGAAACCACTGTTCGAAACTACACAGTTTTTTCCATCCTGCAATTCCAGTATTATTGCGGCTCCGGTCAGCTGACGTTCGGCGGACAGTGGCTCCGAAAATTTCGACGAATTTTCCAATAGATTTTTTTTTTCGAATTTGTCACACCTGCCATTCGTTATAAAGTGGCATTATACACACGTCCTTCACGGGAGTGGAAGAGGTTAGATTACAACCTGTATTTCAGAAAGTTCTACTCCATCTCTCTGGGTGGTCGAACTTTGATGTTTGATTGCCCCATCCTATCACTGAAAAAAATTGGGCTAAAACTACACAAAATTCACATAAATATTTCCGTTATTTTCGTAGAAATGTTATGTAGTGTTCTATCCTACATGCGAAATCGTTTTATTTTAGGGATTATCATAAAATTTACAATTTATTCTTTAAATATACACCGAATAGTTAAAAATTATAGGTATAAATGGGAATTAATATGTATTCATAACTAACATTACAATTTCTCCTCTACTCGCTCGAGTAAGGAATATCGACGTGAGATGTTAATTCGTCGGGTGGGGCAGCAGGAGAGGCGCGCAGTAGTGCGTCTCTCTTATTCATGTGGTATTATCATATCATTGCGTTCTTTGTTGCTCGCGTAGGTTTCTGTCTATACCACAGATGAAGAGTTTCCGATACTGTATGTAAAACAACAGATTACATCTCAAAATTCCGGTGTACATTTTAATTTCAATAAGTAATATGTGAAATTTCGCGAAATTATGATAAACACTTATTTACTCATAGAAATATCACTAAGAAATCATTTGCTTACATTAGAGATAACTGTAAAGCTAAAATATCTACATTCAAACCAATGAAACTATTCAAAAAAATCAAAATCTAATAACAGTTAAATGCAGAGTTCAGAGTTGGACAAACCAAACTTCAGTCATTTTTCAAGTCACATGGGAGTAGAAACAAAAGTCCCTTGTTCCTTTCAACAAATTGTTCAGCTTAATACCAAAATGTAAATAGTTTGAAAAGTCACTTTTTAGGAAAATATCACAATTTGTTTCTCCACCAGAAATTCGAGATGAAAGAGGGCACTTTATTTGGTGATATTAACTTGAACCTAGAGTTGAACGATTCGTCCGATGACCAGGAGGAATCTATCTAGTTCTTATTTCTCAGCAAAGTTTCTCTCTTCATTGTATTTGAGTTCCTGAGGATGCTAACTTTGTTGGGAAACGCGCGTAGTCTAAGCTTACTACGCTTACTAAGTAATAAGCTAGAGCTCTTGAAGATGCTAACGCGCGTCAAGTGAAAGTGACACAGTTTTGGTGTTTTGGGTGGATTCTCTTCTATTTCTTGATTAGTATTTCTTGTAGAAGAAATTTTTCTTCCTGCCAATATCTTATTATTTTCTTGATACATTCATTGATTTTTAAAATTGTTTCAGGAAGCAATTATTACGTTTTCTATGAGAAAATGAAAATCAAGGACTTGTTCACAACATTCATAGATGCATTTATGGTTTCATTCGCGCTATTTTTCAATTTCAATTTGAAGTATCCCACTCCACTGGCTCTCACCATGGAATTTGTCCAAAGGAATTTCCTCAAATTACACCCAGATACTGGATCGAAGTCGAAGAAAACTGGAACGAAACGTGTTATAGACCTACTTAATGAATTGAGGAATTTATAAGTTAAAAAGTTTTGAGCATTTTTTAAAATTTATGTTTAAGAATGATATTTATTTTTATCTCTGATTTTTTAGATATGCGAGTATATTTATTTCGCATTTATTTATTGTTCTACATACAGGGTGTTATCTAACCTCTCGCACTCCCTTGAATGACAGGTGTAGAATATTATTTTAAAACGAATTTTAGTGGTGGAAAAATAAAAAAAAATAATTTTTGTTTTTAAAATTCGCTAAAATATTGGAAACCGCTGTTTGCGGAACCTCAGCTGCCTGAATCGGAGCCGTGAGTCAACACTAGCTTCTTACTGAACTGATCTATTCATCTGAGGTGGATAGCGGTTTCCAAAAGTCAGCGAATTTAAAAACCGAAATTGATTTTTACTTTTTTTTTCGAATTTTTAACCATTGTAATTCGTTTCAAAACTATATTGTACACCTGTCATTCACGGGAGTGCAAGAAGTTAAATTACACCCAGTATATTAATCAAATATTGAATAGAATAAACGATGATGCACATAAGTATCGGTTTCTGCAGCCTCTCAAAAACAAATGAAAATTGTTCAACTTTTGCTTTCACACCTAACTGTAATGCTCAAGACTGGACATTTTTGGAATTCCTCATTTAAATTTTTTACTTTTTTAGGTTCAACTTTAATCCTTCTCAGAGATATGGTGTATATCAGCAGTACATTTGCTGAATCCTATATCATGCAATTTTAACGGGAACATTGAAAATTTTGTTGAATACTCAACAATGAAATTCATTCGGTAAGGTAATGGATTATTAGAAGAACAATCCATGTTTCAAAAGGAAGTATAGATGAATTGTTTGAATTTTATCAGTAAATCAATATAGGCTATGTAGATCTCATGAGGAAACATTCATAAATAATGTATATTTCATCATTAAATTCGCATAAATAGTTAAAATTTCATCACGAAATTGACACGGGTTGTTATGTGTTTTTACATCTTACATTTAGTTCATAATTGAGTATTAGATTTGATATTTACAATAATTGTTGTGTATTATTAGCTCAAAATGTTCGAATCTTATTCGAATATAAGTAGTATATTTTCATGAATTACTATGTGTACTTCTATAGTGAATTTAATACATTACATAACATTACATTTTACAATTTTACATTTTTCTTTTTTCAGTGTACCCACTCGATAATAAAATCATTAAATAACACAATCGAGCAGGTAGGACGGGGCAATCAAGTGTCATCAATCAGACAGGTAGACAATGGCAACATCTCATCCGGTCAGGTAACCCAGTCACCCCAAGCAAAACGAAAACATGTTATTGAAAACAATGCAATTAGCCAGACTGTGACTATGAATTGCGAAGAATTGCGAGAGACATTCAAGCTGAAGATGCTCACCGCAGTTGTGAGCGAAACGTCCAAAGGAACCGCCTCTATGGAGGTGAACCGACCACGGCCTCAAAGCCCGGAAACCATACTTCTTCCGGACGTGAAAGCCTTCATTCTATGTTACAACAAACACAAGGTTTTGTCACTTAATCTAAAAATGTAAAACTATAACACAAAATATAAAAATAGTGTACATATATTTGTAAAGTATATAACAGTTATTTGCGAAAAGAACAGACTTTTTTCTTGACACTGCACAATTTACGCCTTTTTAATTATGTTCTAAGCCGCCTACGTTGAGAAACATTCAATTTTAGGAATACTCATTATGATACCTGACTGTATCTTCGTTTCCTTTAGCAATTCCCCAAAACTTTTCACAGGAGTAACCAGATAATTTATGTTTTTTCATCATGACAAAGTAAAAAGGACACGTTGCCATTTGAGAAATGGCAATTGTGAGCATTATCCAAAATTTCAAATCCAAACTGAAAAACTTTTTGTCCAAGAATCATCAGTAGGTTTTCATTCACTATTTCCACATAATAAGACCGAAAACTGCTACTAATCACCGACAATGTATAGACATTTTTTTTATGTTTTTTTTTATTTCAATAGGTACGCATAGGTATTTTTCAGGGTTAAGTGGAAGAACAACAAAGTAGCACTTTGCGCTGCCAAGTTGAACTTCGCCCTTTATTTTCAGAAATGTATCTCAAAGGAATATTTTTTATTTGAATGTACTGAAAAAGGAAATAATAAAGGCGTTATTATTATTATCATTATTATTATTATTTCTTTATGGGTACTATTTCGTTTTTAGGTAATTTTTGATAATTGTTGGAATATATGGGAGCTGCAATTGCATGAGAACTCCTCTGGTAACTTCTGATGCCGTTTGTCAGATGTAATGATTTGAGTTTGAATTTCATGGCCAACTTTCGATTAAACAATCAACTGTATCTCCGCAATTTTTCAACCGATTTTCAATTTTGAAGATAAGTGTAAAATTGGTGTGGTAAAATTGCGTGCTCTTCCGCTTAATACAAAAAATGTACAGGGTGTCAGTCGGAATTAGGAGTTACCAACTCTACAAATTCCCTGGCCAGTTTTGTGTAGTACAGCGGATTGTTCAGTTGCTTGGACAACAATAATCATTATTCCACTAATTATTGATTTCAACAGGGTGTAGCTCGTGAACCAATCGAGACATTGCAATTTTCATTTACCATACTTACCTTCCATATGAGATATCACAAGGATATTGTGTTATTCCGATGCGTTAGGAGGTAAGGGGGTGGCGTTTGTTATGGGGTTATGTCTTATTTTTGGAATAAATCCCCTTTCCAAACAGAATCGAACCGTTTCATGGTTTTCTCAGAAAACATTATTTTATCAAGGTGGACTTTTTCAATGGCAACTATTTGTACTGATTGATTTGAGAATGATTTGTTCAGTTATTTTATATCAGAATTATGTATTATTGTATATGCTGTAATATACCATAAACAGATTTTCTTTATTTCTTCCTGAAATGAGGTTGTTTTCAATCAATGGGAAATATAAAGAACTGGGATTTTTGGAAACTAATCTGGAATATCTGAAGTGTTTTTATGTGTCAATTCACCATATAACCGGGTGTTTCACAGTGGATGGAATATTAGAACAGAACAAATAGAACATCCATATATTATATAATTTTTGGAATCCTTATGGGATTCCGCATAACTTTAATACCTAAAACGAAGCTAGATATAAAGAAAATACAAGAGACCAAAAAGTTGTATTTCCAATTGCTCAATCTAAAATATATATATAAATCTACGGGAAAAAGTCAGTAGCCTATTTTTTTTACAATATTATTGGCTGTGGTGCCCACTGAGACGCCACTGGCCCTAATAATTTCAATCTAGTTGAGGCTAAATGAGCGCCTCATCAGTTCAAATGAATGTAACAAATTTCATTCGAATCAGCATTGGGATAGTCATGATATTTAATAATTAGGTACTTTTTTACAATATTATTGGCTGTGGTGCCCACTGAGACGCCACTTGCTCTAATAATTTCAATCTAGTTGAGGCTTATTGAGCACCTTCTTAGTTCAAATAAATGTACCAAATTGCAACCGACTCGGTTTCAGGATAGTCATGATATTTTATAATTACCGTTTATTTTTTTTAAATTAAATGTACTGTATCTACGGACATATGCTCATAGGAACTTTTCTTCTCAAAATGACTCAACTAATCACCCCTGCAGTTAGAAACTGTGGTTAGGAAACACCCTGTATCTTCCACACCTTTCGGTTCACTTCGGTCAGGTACTTGTGCTTACCGAAAACATTTATTTAAATAACTGTTATATACTTTTTTTTAAACTTTACAATGAAAGAACAAAATCTTATACAAATTTCAAGCTTACAGCTACAAGTTTTTTTATTAAATTTTATCTACACTTTCAAAAATATAAGGGTTGATGACGGGTAGGGCTGAGGTTTGCCAGGTGATGGTTACCGTACTTAGCATGATATGACTCATCACTGTAAGAATTTCCAGCTCTACAGACATACCGTTACTCGGAGGGTTCACTAGCTCTCCTACTGTATCAGTCCGAGATATTTGACTTCTGATTTCCATTCAATAACTTTTCCATGTAATTCGATGGCTTTGAGGTTGATGTTAATTATCCTTGGAAAGGCAACTAGGAAAGTCCCATCGATTGACACCATTCTTTAGTGTAGCCTAGACCTCTCTGAACTGTATTACAGAGAATACTCTCGAATTTGCCTCTCACGATTATGACTATGTCATCTGCATAGCCTTGAAACAATATGCCGATCTTGGTCACACCGCAGAGGAGTCGATGAACTATTCGACTCTCATAAGTGGGGAGGACACTTCTCCTCGTGAGCAACCTCTGCTTTTGCAGATGGAGACAGTGTCTTGTACTATTTCGGCCTCTGCTATTCTGATAGAGATAGCACTTGCGAAATCTATGTAGTTGTCATGTTGTCTACTTCTCTGTCTTCTAGTGCTCTTTTGACAGCGTCGTGATTTGTGTTGAAGCTTTAGGTCTCATTCGTGCAAATCTTAAAAATATTAAGGCGGCTCCACACAAATGGCAAATACACGTATATTTGAATATTTGTCTGTACATTCATGTTTGAATACTTGTTTAAATGTCAAATATATATCTCCACATTTGCATGCATGTATTGGTGTATTTGATATTGATATTCATACGATGGGAGTGAAGACGTTTCAATAATTACATCAGCAGGACTTGTGCTAATGAATTCAGCTTTTTTATTGGTCTTTATTTTTCTAAAAAGCCACCATCTTTTCATAAGCAAACCATATCGATTTATATACATCATCTGCCCCTGCACCACTTTTTGAAGTATCCTTTTCGATAACATTGACGGAATATAGTCATTAAAGATTTTGTTTTCTCAAATTCTGATACTGAATAATTGGTGGTTAATTTTTGTTGTATTCTTTTCGAAGCGTCAAAAACCTTGTTCCTGTTTTTGTGAAGTGGATGAGACGCATTCCAAATCACAGATTCATTTTCATATAAATCTAAAAACTCCCTTATAGTTTCGTTTGACCACTCCATTATTGAAAAACTACGGATCACACCGTACGAATATGTAGATCAGACATATTTTTGCTTGTTTTGCCAATACTTGCGCCTTTGATTTGTGTTCATTTACCGACATCGAGCGGGAAATTTTTTTATTTTCCGAATATACACATTTTGACGATTATTAGCCTTTAAACACCATACACATATTTTGTCTATATGCCAAATATTTGGATATTTGTGACAGATACTCGAATGTGTGAAGCAGCCTTTAGACCAGATTTACTTGAATATCAAATATTATTTATCTTCTCCCTTTAAGGATTACATCCGCCATAAAATATGAATATGATCGTCTGATTTCAGGATACAAATTCACCTCACACTATTATAACCATTACCATTAATCCTCAAGTGAATCATCGCTATCATCAAGTATCAAAGAAGTCCGTTCACGTGCCAAACACTGAAGGACTGAAATCGAACAGCGACAATGAATCGGAGACACCTCATATTCAGTTCCTTCTTTCTTAATCCTCTCCTGGGTGCGCCAATGAGCTTACATGTATCTTGGAATGCCGACTTGAATAATGTGATTTTGACATTTCTAAATACCTTATACAGAGTAGACATAGCTACCCTCGGTGAGGCCAGCGACTGTAAAAATGTTGCGTCATGAAGTATTACTGTCAATAGCTGGTCAAACGATGTTAGAGAGAATGTCCGATTGTCCGCCAGTGCTCTAATGTAGAGAACGAGCATTTTAATATGGTTGTTGACAAACAGGTCGTAAGCATGTGGAAATCCTTGAGCTTTTCTTATGTTAGTTTTCTTATCACTTATGATTCTAGGGCAACTAATACTTATTTATCTGATTGATTTGATCGACGACATTCATCTTACAGAAATTCATGTTAACTAGGAATAGAATAAAATACTTTTTTCTACAACTGTCAAAAAAGTCTACTTTTTTGTGTGGTTTGTGTGCGTAAAGTACAATATTTCACTATCAACATACGATTTCATTATTAAACAGAAAAGCGTAGAAAAGTGCACTTTTTTTAACGGCTGTTGCTAGGCAACCGACAGTTTCATGCAACAACAGTGACAGATCCGAATAATAACGAAATCCTGTCATAAAGCCAGTTCCCATTTTGGCAACTAATAACCTATAAATATCTGATATACAAATGTTTCACCAATAATATTCTTAGCTATTGATTGAAAGTTTGATTTTGTGGAGGAAATCCGATTCTTGACAGGATTTTTTGGGTTTATTACCTTCCACAATCTGAAAATGAAAAAATGTTAATCCAAAGAAATCTGTACAAGTGTAGAAGGGCAAATTATTAATTTTTCCGATGAGTTACTGCGTTCACAAGACTGCTGTCTTGAAAGAAATTAACATTTTTTCATTTTCTCTACACAAGGTAATCCAAGGTAGCTATGGCTGTTTGGCCGTCAGAAACTAGTTGACAACAATAACTAATGAAATTTGTAAAATTGGGCATCTATCCAGATAACGAATTCTTGATAACTACAAATTTAATTTAAGTAGAAATAAAAAGTGATGAAGATTGAACGGAGAAAATCGTAGATAGTGCAAATATGAAATTTCCTTGACAAAGTTCAAAGAAAGAAAAAGGTATTCGTTGCTTCACGAGGATTGTTTATTATTTATTTTGAATACAAATCTAAGAAAATGAAAAGTTACTTCGATAGACAAATAATTATATATAATATTCGCTTCAAATTTTCCATTTTGCGGGATATAATGTGAAAGGGATTTCGACTCTGTAGAAATTATTCGCTTCATTTGTTTGAAACTCAACTCTCCGGCATACTCTTCGAACTTTGTTCGAATAATGAATCAATAAAAATATGCCAAATTTATTTCATATTTGCAAAAAAATATGAATTGGTTATTTTTTTGACAGTTGTAGAAAAAATACTCTATGAAACTCGTGAGTAAAGTGTTTTTTTTTACTCGTAGGAATGTCAACATTTCCTACTCGTAAAAAAAAGTATCACTTTACTCACTTGATATATTACTATTTTCTACAACTGTGGTTTGTGTGCGTAAAGTATTACAATATTTCACTATCAACATTCGATTTCATTATTAAACGGAAAATCGTAAAAAAGAGCACTTTTTTAACGGCTGTTGCTAGGCGACCGACAGTTTCATGCAACAACAATGACAGATCCGAATAATAACAAAATCCTGTCATAAAGCCAGTTCTAATTTTCTTTGACAATAGATAAATATCTCTGATACACAAATGTTTCACCAATCGTATTCTTAGCATTATTACTATCAAATAAGTATATCAAAATTCCAAACAATCGTGGCGAATATATTCAGGGGTAAAATAAGTGGTATGATTTACCCATAATATTTTGGAATATTAATGAATTGCAATCCCAAAGCTGAAAATGCAACGAATCCGCAGGACGAGTTGTATTTTCTTGCATTGGGATTGCCAATGAATTAATAGGATGAAGAATTGGATGAAGAAAAGGTTTGTATTTCGTGCAGAAATTTATTTATAAAATCATAGCAAAGCGCTTTCGACTATAAAGTCATCATCAGTGCGTACCTGTAAATAAGTGACATTGAAATGAATTTAAGAAATGTTGATAATGTGAATTTTGAAAAATTGAAAAATTACTTACTCGTCAGGTGTACAAGAGCCATACCATAAAAATATCATGTGTCCATAGGACCATGTAAAAATTTAAAACGGGACATCATTTGATTAACATTTAAAAAAATGCTTATTCCAGGATTGAGTTGGATAAAAGTTGCAACAGGCAGAGTAACACATGTCTGCTGAACTTAGTATACTGTCAAACTAAATGAAATATGAATGAAATTGACATTGTGTCAAAAGTTGACAATGACAATTGGCTTCGAACATGAACTTCTGGAAACACTGATCTATGTTTTGAAAATTGTTGAATGACCAATTAGTCAAATTGATCTGTAAGTCTATTTATAGTTCTGTTCATCCAAACCCAAGGAAATATGACAAACCGGGAAAAGGTCTAATGAGAAACTCCACACGAAGTGCACAGAACCAGGCTTAAGACACAGTCCCTTGTTAATTTGTGAAACCAATTCCATGCTCAGGATCATGAGATAGGTCTAATGAGAACCTTCACACTCCCCAAAGCGACAAAAGGGTATCCCAAAACCAAGAGGTACCATAAACAGAAAAGATTTAAGAAAGTTTCAACAGGCAGAGTAACACATGTCTGCTGAAGCTTAGTCTATTGTCTAACTAAATGAATAAAAATTGACATTGTATCAAAAGTTAACAATGACAATGAAGTTATAGCATAGAAAATGACCTATAAATATAATGATATGTGCTTTTGAAATTGATAAATGACAAGTTAGTCAAATTTTGTGATTTAATCATGAAAATGTTTCAAGGTGACAGAACCAAAGTTGAAGAAACTTTTATAGTCTAATGAGAACTAAAAAACTTTTTTTAAACCGTCAGCTCTAAGATTACCAAGGAAACAAACATAATTACTTCATATTATTATTATTGGTTCAGCATCCTTGGAAACCAGATTAGAACATAAGAACTTGAGATAAGTCTGATGAGAACTCTCCCAATCTCAAAAGTAGCAAATATGGTAACCAAAATGATGAACCCATACCAGAAAATTTTTAAAAAAATTTTCAATAATTGATCTGTAAGTCTATTTATAGTTCTGTTAATCCAAACCCAAGGAAATATGACAAACCGAGAGAAAAGTCTAATGAGAACTTCAACCCGATGTGTATAGAACCCGGCTTAAGACACAATCTCTTGGGGGTTTGTGAAACCAATTCAATGCTATGGACCATGGGGCAAGTCTAATGAGAACCTTCCCAATCTCAAAGCGCCAAAAAAGGTAGCACAGAACCAAGAGGCACTACAAACAGTAGGGATTTAAGAAATTTTCAAATTGTTTCAGAAATACTCAATTCAGTAGTTCTATTAATCAAAACAAAGGAAATTACTGTACCAAGGGAAAGTCTAATGAGAACTTGACATGGCACAAGCAAAAGCCCAAGCTCAAGAAAAACAGAACCTGAAGTTGAAATTATAAGTTATACATTGAAAGCAATAGTTAACTTTTGATACAATGTCAATTTTTATTCATTTAGTTAGACAATAGACTAAGCTTCAGCAGACATATGTTACGCTGCCTGTTGAAACTTTCTTAAATCTTTTCTGTTTATGGTACCTCTTGGTTTTGGGATACCCTTTTGTCGCTTTGGGGAGTGTGAAGGTTCTCATTAGACCTAGTTGACATCTATAATTAAAGAAATTTGTGAAATTGGGCATACAGTGACCGCCAAAAAGTATGTACCATATGGGAAAAAAGTTTATTATTAGTGTATTAGAAAAAAGATTCTTGGGAAAAGTTTGTGCATGTCCGATAACCTAAAAATCGATTTTGACACATGTCACGTGATCGCTGGTATGGCGGAAAATTGAAACAAATTACTATGAAAAGGTGAAAAGTGGGGTAAAATGGGGTAAAATGGCAAGATATGAAAAAGTTGCTTAAAATTAAATTTAATACACATATACAAAGTTTGAAAAGATAATGAGAGAAAATTGAAAATAGCAATTTTTTTTTTATATTTTCCTAGCTGTATAAAAATATGAAATTATTATCCTATGAATAGCTTGACCATACTGAAATTTAATTCAAGTAGAAATGAAAAGTGATGATGATTGAACAGAGAAAATCGTGGATAGTGCAAATATGAGATTTCCTTAACATAGCGCAAAGAAAAAAAATATATATTCGTAGCTTCACGAGTATTGTTTTTAATTATTTTGAAGAAAAATCTAAGAAAATGAAAAGTTACTTCCGATGGACTAGTTATTCGAAAGTCGAGTCAACATTAATGATAATAATAATATTGACTTCGATAAATATGATATTTTAATATTCGTTTCAAATTTTCCATTTTGCAAGATAATGTGAAAAAAAGGGATTTTTACTGTGTCGAAATTATTCGTTTCATTTGTTTGAAAGTCAACTCTCCGGCATACTCTTCGAACTTTGTTCGAATTATGAATCAAATTCATTTCATATTTGCAAAAAAATCTGAATAGGTTGTGTTTTTTGACATTTGTTGAAAAAATACTGTATGAAACTCGTGAGTAAAGTGTTTTTTTTACTCGTAGGAATTGCCGCACTCCGCCTACTGCGTCGTGCGTCAACATTTCCTATACTCATAAAAAAAGTATCACTTTACTCACTTGATACATAAATTACTATTATCTATTTTCCACTAAAAGTTTTATAGTTTCTTAACTAGTTGACAGTTAAGTTATGCAGATGGAATGAAAATCGAAACTATTCAACAAACTATAAAACTTTCAGTGGGAAAAAGACAAAAGTATTTCATTCTATTCGTAATTATTCATTTACTCAGTACCATAAAATATAGAAGTTTGTAATCCACTTGGGGCCTCCGACCATATCCTCATCTTCACTCCTTGCTCTTTTTCTACACCATTGAACAGCACAAAGCTGACTTGTCTTATATAACACTATAATTCAGCTGACTAGGATGGCCTTCCAATGTTTTTCTCAGAAATTCCATGAAAAAAGTGTGTTTCTCTTTTGGAGGTCCAACCCAATGCGCCCAAACAATTTCGGAAATCATAATGCTGGGGATGCAAACATATATACCTAACACCAAGGTAACCAAGAATACCATCTGGTTAGCAGAATCTGCTCCAGAGCTGTTGCCTTCAACCAAGTATTATGAGGTCGATGGTTAAAAAATCAGTACTTTGTACCAAATCTGCATATTGTAAATTATCACAAATTCACTCTAAAATAATTTATTTGACAATAAAAATAGAACACAATGATTCAAATAACAGTAAAACCTCTGAATAGCGGACAGCTAAGGGGATTTGTTTTTTGTCCGTTATTGGGAGGTGTCCGTTATTAAGAGGATAAACAATTTCAACGCATTGCAAATTAAAGTTACCCATAATTCCTTAAATCGATTTAGTAATATAAACCTTTTAATTTTTTTCATTTTCAAGGTATAGGGTGCCAAACTAAAAAACAAAAATATTGTTTTACAGTAAATACAAAAATCTAAAATTATCCTTTCTGTAGAAATCTGTAGCTTCATCAGTACTGGAGCCATGAACAAAAGACTCAAAAACTTTATTTTTGTTTTTTTAAATTTCGCTAATCCCTATTTTTCCAACACCATACTTTTCGGCCAGTTTTCTTTTCGACATCGTTGGTGATCGACAATCGTTAATTAACGATATATGCGATTCTGTGTATCTGAAGATTGTCGTTTGGGCACTGTACTTGACTTCCCCTGGTGGCCAGTAACACGTATGTTTAGCTGGGAAAAGAACTGTAGGGGCTGATACTACCTTCTAAGTGGATCTAGTTGTTCTTCGAAGTCAGTTATTAATACCCGGCAGCATTGGAAGATTCATACGGAATGGAAAGCTTGCGAATTCCACTGTTCGAGAGGGCTCTTGTTTGTCTTACCTATGCATCGATATTGTATTAGGAGATTCACGGATCTGTTTACTATCTGGGCCATGGCTGGATTCGACTTGATTACAATATATTCAAGTAAGAAACATCTGCAAGGGCACAATCGAATCCTCGAAAGGGGCTGACAACGCCATGATACGTTCAAAGATCGTTGAGTGTTCTAACAGATCCCGTATATCCCGTGTAGCTGGTGAAGGAACAGCATCCGAGGGAAAAAAAACAGATCCCGTTATTTTTGGTCTTACAAAAGCCGTGAGAAGAAATTTCACAAGCCCTTTTTCTCCCCTATCCAAGGAAGATGGAACACTAACAACAAATGCTCAGAAAAAAGTCAAAATATCTGCCAACATGTTTGCTGCGGATTCTATGCTGGATTCATTTGGAAAACAAAAACAGAACATCATTTCCATTGACAGTCATATGCCAAAGATTATCTTCCGTCAACAAACCACATACCAATACCTCTCTTAAAAATTGGGAGTATTTCCGGCCAATTGTCAAAAAATGAAAAAAATCACCTCGCAACTACAGACCAATTGCTCAGCCAGCTATCAGTTCGAAGGTTATGAAAAAAGCCTTGAATATCAAGCTCATGTAATATCTAGAACGCTCAAGAATGATTACTGATTGACAATTGTTGTGCCCTACATCATGTCTAGTGCATAAGTTTGCGGATGATAGTACCCTTCATACTGCTTCCCCTTTCAAACAAAGCTACGATATCAGCCAGTGAAAAAACGGGAGGAGAACATGAACAAAAAAAAATAGGAACTTGGGAAAAATTCTAGCATGGGTATCCAACAATTTGATAGAATTAAAAGCAAATGAAACTCAAGCATATTTTTTCTCTAGGAAGGTAGATCTCACAGCGGTCAGCGTAACTTTGCCAGGAGAACTCATACCAATGAAATCTTCTAATTCAATGCTCGGTATTACCATCAGCAGTACCATTCATGAGAACACCATGTGAAGTACATTACCAAAAGTACCTCACAAAAACTTGGTTTTCTGTTTCGTGCCATGAAGTATTTTACTTCCTCTCAATCGATTAGGATTCATAATGCACAAATCCGACCTGTCCTGGCATACTGTTCCGTTATATATGGAGTGCTGCTACACTCAAACGCACATTAAAACTTTCAGATTCTGTCCAAAAGAGAGCCATTCGTCTCGTCGGTGGTACTTCGCTCTCAAGCTCGCTCACATATCTGGAACACCACAGAAAGGTTAGCGATCTGTCCCTCACTTATAGATATTTTTATAGACGATGCTGATCCGAATTATCAAAATGCATGGTTTCAGAATTGCAAATTTTTATCAGGAATAAAATTTAATAATAATAAATATGTTTCCCACATAATGCAAACTTTTTGAAACTCACTATATGGCAGCTCTTTTCATTTATTCCATTGAAAATTACCTTTTGAAATAATGCCACACAGTTTTAACGTTGAGAAAGAAGACTTCTGACGTGCACTGTATAATTTTCAAGTATACCGAGACTGGCGCCATTATCTGAAAATACGTTCAAGAGAGTAAGGGAGTTTAAATCAAGATAATTTCACATTGAATCAACAAAGATTTTTTTTATTTGACTTCTCATTTATTCCAAACCACTCCAATGAAGAGGGCAGCATTCCTTCTATAGATAAGTACTGGATATTTGCTTATGCGTATTTGAATTCATATTAAAATTTATCGCTTCCGAGATTCTGTCCCGTCTGCTCTTATCTTCTAATTGTTAGCTGCTGCTGAAACAAAATATTCACATTTTTAATGATGTGCATCCTACCTGAACGAAGAATGCAATATGGGGTAAACTATTCCCCAACCGACATGCCCAGCTTCTCGGCACGTGTCCCCCCTTACTAGATACATACCTACAGGACAAAATTTTACTTTAGTGAGTTTTCGCAACTTTTTTTCCAAAAGTAGGGGATCCAAGACCTTTTTTTGACCGTAATTTTCTTCGTCCGAAACAGTCGGGAATTTCTAAAAATTTCTATGCCTTCTCTATCTAGCCTTCAGGAGAAGGTAGTAATTGTTTTTTTTTGAAATTGAATTATTTGACTATCCGATTTTTTCAATATTTTACGAAGGCGTAAATTGTAGTGTTAAAACATTACAACTCGAAATTAAGCTAATTTCACGGTTTCAGTTTCGGTCACGAAAAAAAATTGGTATATATTTTTTTGTCCATGTCTGGAACCATTAGAATTGTTACCGAATTCCTACGCGTTCCCCATCTATGTTTCAAGTAGGGGAAGGAGAGTAACATTTTATGAAACTATATCAATTGATCGGATCAGATATTTTTCACTATGTTTGCGGTCTTTTCCGATTTCAATTTCTGAAGGTATCGCAACTTTCTCGGTGACTAAATAGGCGATAATACACTTTTGTTGCTAGGCGACAGAAAATTGTATGTGACAACAATGACAAAATCAAATAACATACAGCCCATCAAGCCCACACGAGAATTTTGGGATTACTAGGTCCATGAGATTTTGGTCCAGCTTCGTGTCTCTCAATCTGGTGATGCTCTTCCAGATGTCTTCATAGGATGATTCATCTCGAGATGGTTACCAGAACACCCCTCCTACTTCTGGGTACTGTTTCAGAATTCTTGGAGTTGGCCAAACTTCGTTCAAATATCACATCTAAGCCTCTGGACATTCGGAGGTCTTCTGCCACGCAGTGCGCTAGCGCGTAGCCAGTAGGTGCCTTGAAAAGGTCCGGTGACTTCTTCCGAGTTACCCATTGTTAAATTTTCTGCCCATTTGAGTATGAGACCATGAACTTCTGGAAGGCCATCGCACCCTCTGGCGGTCTGAGGGTGCGAACTCGATCGTGATTTCCGGCATAAGGAGCCAACCTTTTGAAATGGAGGACTCTAGGTTTTTCTTGGGGTGGTCTTTGAATCCGGTAGACGAGGTCATTTATTATTTTTATGATCTTGTATGGGCCTTCCCACGAACTCAATTTTCGGTGAGAATCCACGACGACCTTTGGGGTTGCACAGCCAGACTAGGTCTACGGTCTTGAACGTTCTAGCTTCTGCGTTGATGTCATAAGTCCTATTTGTACTGTTGCTGGTACTCTCGATATTCAAACGGACTCGTTCGTGGATGTCGTCCATTATTTGCCGGAGTTCACTGACACACCATTCTCCCGATGTCGCAGCTCTCGTCCCATAATAATACTTTATACAGGAATTTGGCCGGTTGACTCGGGCACTGCTGAACGATTAGCCTTCAGGAAGAGATGAAGATACTGATCCCAGTCTCTTTGCAACAGTAATGGCTTTTTGATTGGGTAGGCTTCTGCCCATTTGCTGAAATAGTCCATTGCCATAAGGATGTATTTATTTCCATGGTCAGATTCAGGAAACGGGCCAGCGATATCTGTTGCAATCATCTCAAATGGGCTGCCTACGTTATACTGTCACATTGGGGCATTATGTCGAGTTCGAGGCCCATTGCTGGCAGCGCATGCGGCACACTTTCTGCACCAGTCCTTAACGTCAGCTTGACAATGAAACCGTTGTCTCAATTTTTGCACTCCCAGATGTCCTCCGGTGATTCCGTCATGCACTTTTCAGAGCACTTCCTGTCTCCTGGACTTGGGTGCCACTGTCTGGCGTCTTTTCTCTCCACCATCCTCGGACTCCAACACACGTTTCAAGGCCCAATTTTCCAACGTAAAATTCTATTGGGCCCAGTATGATTTGACCGCTGGAGATTAGCTTGCGACTTCCTGCCATGATGGTCTTTGGTTGCCCTTTTTCCAGCCGATGACCAGACGAAGTACTGGATCTTTCTCTTGATCTTTTTGCCATAATTCCAGTCATAGTCAACCACCGGGGTCCTACCAAAGACTTCGTTCTTTCCTCGGCTCGACGACAGTGTGAGCAGTCGTCTGGATATGGTCTCCGTGATAGTGCATCGGCGTTCTTGTGGCTGCTCCCTGCTCGATGGTCAATGTTCGATGTCGACATCAAATTCTTGAAGTCGCTCGATTCAGCGTGCTACCTGTCCTTCGGGGTTTTTAATCTGTAAAAGCCATTTGAGAGCTACATGGTCGGTCCTTACAAGGAATCTCCTTCCATAGTCATATAAAATGTTCAACCCCTTTTACTACAGCCAACAGTTCCCGTCAGGTGACGATAATTGCGCTCCGGTTTGCTGAGAGTTTTGCTGAACCTTCTCTTGTCCTTCCTGGATTTGGGACAGGACGGCTCCAAGTCCTACGTTACTGGCGTCAGTACCCAAAAAGATTTTCCCATTGGGTAAGGGATAGCTCGGGATCGGTGCGTTGACCAAGGGTTCTTCCATCTTCTTGAATGATTCTTGGCATTCCAGAGACCACTGGAACTGAGTCTATCCTTCGGTCCGTCTGTTTAGGTGTTGGCAAATCGTAGCACGTATCGACGGTAGTAGGTGCACAGGCCAAGAAAACTCCGAAGCTGGTGGATGTCTTTCAGAATGGGCCAGTCTCTGACAGCTTTGATTTTCTGCTACTCCCTTCCCAGAGAAAATGTGGCCAAGGTAATGGACCTCTTTCTGGAATAGATGGCATTAGTTAGTACTCAGTTTCAGTCCAGTGTTCATCATGCGCCGGAATACCTCCGCCAGATCTCTCACATGATCTTCGAACGATCTGCCAACTAAGACGATGTCGTCGAGATATACCAGGCACTTTTTCCATGAGAGTCCTTTCAACACAGTCTCCATATCTCCCAAAGTTGGCTGGAGCATTACAAAGGCCGAATTTCATAACTGTGAATTGCCACAATCCGGAGCTGATAGTGAAGGCTGTTTTCTCTCTAACTTTTGGGGCCAGTTCTACTTGCCAATATCCGCTCTTCAGATCCAGAGTCCAGCAAACTGTTGAACCACCCAAAGTGTCTTGAATATCGTCTATTCTCGGAAGAGGGTAACTGTCCTTCTTCATCACGTTGTTAAGTTTACGATAGTCTCTGCAGAAGCGTGTCGATCCGTCTTTCTTCTTCACCAGTACAACTGGAGATTACCAAAGGCTGTCAGATGGTTCAATTATTCCTTCTTTTCCCATATCGTTGACAATTTTGTCAGCCTCTTACTTCTTGGCAAGAGGGAGTCTTCTGGCTGATTTACGGATCAGTCGAGCATCCCCAGTATCCATTTTGTGGATCACCTTCGTTCTACCTACTTTTCCTTGTCCGGTATCGAAAATGTCCTGATACTACATGACCAACTTTTCCAATTCTGCTGGCAAGACAGTAGTCTTGGCTAACAGTACCGTGTACACTCCTGAGCACAGAGGAAATAGAAGAGCAGTGCCCCAAAACAGTTCCCCTCTTCAAAGTCACTGGGTAATAATTGACATTCATTACCCTTGCTGGCAGAAATTTATCAACACTCAGCAAGGCCTCCCCTAGTGCGATTTCTTGTCCAATTTTCTCATCATGAAGCTCGGGCTCGAACATCACCACGCTCCTTTGGCTCGCTCCGCAATCCATGCGATCCTCCAGAATGGATTCAGCACGCTTCTCCAGACAGCAAGTCACGAATCATTTCTTCACTTCTTCCATCCGTTTGCGTTTGCGACACCTCGATATCAGCTACCAATGCCCGATGTTTCAGTTTCGTGTTGCTCAAAATCAGTTTAATTAGTAGTTCTCCATATACAGTGGCCTGTTCCCCTATTGCTTTGCGTAACCCCCAAGTCAATAGTTTAATTCTTGTCGGTGTTTTTGCAAATGACGGTCCCAGAATAATCCTAGTCGCACCTGTTTCTAGCAGCATGGTGCAGGGCTTGTCGTTGGTGCGACCATCTCTGAAGGCTCCTTCGTTTTGTCGTTGTAGGATAGCGACATATGCATTGTTAACCAGGGCTTGCTGGATACAGGTCGACGATTACCCCTCTTTATCAACCTTCTTTAGTTTTCCTGAGTAGGTGTCGATTCTTTGCTACGCACATGTCCAATTTTACCACAATTTTAGCATCTTTCTTTTCTCAGGCATCACTTCCTTGAACACCTTCCTTATGGTAGCTTCAAAAGTGGAAGGCTCCTGTGGTTTTTCTTCCATCATCCAAACCTTACATTGTTTCTTGCAAGATTGTTTTGCAGCCTCAAATTTCAAAGCACGTACCAGTGCATCCACGAGATATGTTGGACGAGCTAGTGTCAATGCTTGTCTGGTTTCTTGGTCCATCCAAGAATGCCTGAACCGCTAGTCGCTCAATTAACTTTTCCGGTATAGCTGGATACGCAAGACGAACCAAGCGTGCAATGTCTAATTCAAATTCCTGTAAGGATACGCTTTATTTCTGGCAGCGGTTTTTGAGCTGTGAGTGGCACACATGTTCTAGATGGGTCTGTCCATACCGTAATTCTAGATTTTTATTCGGCTGCTCATATTCCTTCTGCTCTTGGGCCGTGAGGGTTCATAAAATGTTTGTTGCTGCTCCACGCAACGCCAGTGTTAATGCTACAGTTATTTTTCCTGCATTCCATCCATTCGCCTTTGCTGCAGCTTCAAATTTTCGAAGTGACTTTTAATTCATTAAAACCCTTTTGAACATCATCCAAGTTCAAACTCAGTTCCAGCAATTTTCTCATCTTCCTCAATTTCAATTTCAATTTCATCTTTGATTTTCTCCATTTCTGTATCGACGGTCCCCATTCTCAACCGGCTCGCCACAACACAGAGTTCTTTCAGTTCTTCCTTCAAACCATTCGAATTTTCTAGAAGTTCCTCTTGAAGTTCTTTCTTCGAACTATTCGAATTTTCTAGAAGTTTGTTTTGAAGTTCTTTCTCCAAACCATTCGAATTTTTTTAAAGTTTCTCTTGAAGTTCTTCCTTCAAACTATTCGAATTTTCTATAAGGTTCTCTTGAAGTTTTTCCTTCAAACTATTGGAATTCTCGAGAAGTTCTTTCTTTAAATTCGTTCGGACTATTCGAATTCTCTAGAAGTTTCTCTCACAAATTCTTTGAACTTTCTTGATGTTCTTTCTTTAAACTATTTAAATTTTCTTGGAGTTTCTCTTCCAAATTCTTTCTTCGAATTCTGTTGCATTTTGTCTTCCATTCCGTCTAGTTTACTCATCATGGAAATCATATATAGCAATTCCAGAAACTTCGAATAAGAAGGTTTCAGGGTCCTCTCCTTCAGCAATCAATCCATCTGATAATCTTTTCTGGAGTACAGCCTTTTTACCAGTTGGGTCAAGCTCTCTCTCATCTAATTCATTTTTGACCTTGAAATCGACGACTCGAACTCTTCACGAAAACATTTTGTCTTAGTCCATTTTACACAATAAGTTTCTCGATTTATTGAATTTTCCACGCGAACGTTATTTTCACAGGTACTAGTCTATTATCATTATTATTTTTACACGCGAGAAGTGTATAGCAAACATATTAAAAAAAATCGTTCGGAAGCCTACGACTTTCCGAAAAGAGGAAAACTCGGGGTTTCGACGGTATCTTTAAAACCCTCAATATGAAGTGGTATTATAAAAGTTTGCACAAACTACAGCAAATCTTGGGTACCTTCTTGAAAGAAAAAAAAGTTGCAGATTTCTGGAATTAGCTGTAAGGACTGCGAGAAAAAATATGTGGGTCAAACTAAAAGGGCCATGAAAGTACGTAATACATTTCTCATATTTATACAGTTCTGGAGGCAGGAAAAATCGAGTGTGGCCCAACATGCGTTGTATCACGACCACTGATTTGATAACACAAGTTTTGAATTGATTATACAGGTTCAAGACCATAGATAGACATCTCGATGGATTCGCAGATAAACTCTATGAAAAGAGCTTCGTTTGAAACTTTTAGTGGATTGTTTTGGAATCACCAACAAGCATTTCTAATGGAAATATCGTTATATTTTTGAAACGTTTCAGTCTATTGGCACATATCTGTGATGTTGGTCAACAACAATATAAATACAATTTTTGTTATCAAGGTCTTAATTTGAAAGAATGTTGAAGTTTTCTCATAATTTTTCAGAAGAGTACAGTAGGATAGTAGGGCCAAAGAGACAAGAATGGTCTATTCTATTATATTAAAATTAATACCGATGGACATATGAGTTGTAAGCTCAGATTTTCTCTCATTTGATGAACTGCAGTTGGTTTGAAATCGATAAAATAGGTTTTAACCGATGCAATTCCTGCGTTAGTCGACAAGAATGTCTAGCTCGATCTGCCGTTCTTGTAACTTGTAAGAGTTATAACGAGTCCGCAATGAATATAAACATCAACAAAGAGCAACTTCCGTACAAGGAGCTCGCATTCGGTAATGTTCATCGTAATTAATAAGACGAAATACGTGGAGATGCGAGTGACCGATACGTTCTACTACTCGCTCTCTCGCTAGACGATATATACACAGAGTAATTCTATTTAAACACACTCATCAAACTCTATTAAATAAGCATGCATCATGCAGGTGCTAACAGACCATTAATTACGGCCCTGAGGTACGCCCACCGCAGGGATGGGCTCGGAAATTTTGAACCGTGAGTTATGGGCTGAAAGATAGAGACTTGAAACAGAATATATAAATCTAGCTAGACATGAGTTTTTCCGGGTCTCCCTCTCCCACACTAATTCGTTAGCTCAGCTGTAATGGTATGGTGTCGTGTTTTAAATGTAAGTTTCTTACTGACTGTACCTATCAGAATTGAAGAAAAATAGGTTTGCCACACTACTCTGGAATTAATATAGAAATTATACTGTATTGAAGGAATTCAAACTGAATTTTAATATCTGTCCCTTTTACCGTACATTCACGACAAGAAACCTACCGTTCCTATAATATTTTTACAGTCTTAATGTGTATATATTCATTAATTTAATTTACTTTCAATTATAATCTTAATTTTTTAATTTTAAATTCACAGTGTTCTTTAATTATCAATTTTGAGTATCACGATCCCTATGGTATTGCCCTGAAGATGACCTAATTTAAGTCGAAATGTTGACAACAGAGCCATAGTGGTTTCAGTTATCTTGACTTTTTCCCAACCAACTACAAGTACAGACCATTAATTACGGCCCACCGCAGGGATGGGCTGGAAATTTTGAACCGTGAGGGGCTGAGAGATTTGAAACAGCATATGTAAATCTAGCTAGACATGATTTTTTCCAGGTCTTCCTCTCCCGCACTAATTTGTTAGTTCAGCTGTAATGCTATGGACTCGTGTTTTGAATGTAAGTTTCTTACTGACAGGAACCTACCAGAAATGAAGAAATATAGCTGACCATGAATTTTTTTAATTCTTTATTCACTTTATTCTCTTGTATTCAAATTTGAGTAATGATCACGATCCCTATTGTATTCCCTTGAAGATCACTTAGTATGAGTCGAATCGTCCACAACAGAGCAACAGTGATTTCAGTAATCTGGACCTCTTCCCAACCAACTACAAGTTATTATAACCAGTGAGGTCACAAAACATCATACAGTAACATTAAAGTTATTGAAAGTTGATAAAAGTTACAGATTCATTATCATTGTATAGAGGCTGAGTTCGAAAACTAATTCACGAAATTTGTATAAATCGTTCTCTTTTTCTCATGCGATACTCATTTCTGTTGGACCGGAAAACCTCCATGACGAAAATCGGCCTGTTCCTGTACTTCTCATTCTCCATGTATGACTCAATGCCCCCTGGAAAGAAATGCAACACAACTGTTTCGTCTGTACAACTCGTATATCGCCATTTTGTGTCAATAGATCATAGGCAAAACCTGTATTTATTGATCCATCCCATCACGCGACTACAGTAAATTAGGATCCACGATGCAGAAAAACTCAAAGTCATCTCCACACAGTTGTGGAGAGTTTTTCTGCATCGTGAATCTACCTATACCACTCCACTTCGAGTCACCATGGACTTCTACTACAGCAACCCATCTATAACAATCTTTGACTTCAGCCCACTTCACCTAAGGTGGGTAGAGATCAAACTTTTGGATAAGCCAAGGTGTTCGATACTCATGGAAAAAATCTCATTGCTAGGCTGAGATATACAAAATATAGGTTTCTGGGCAAACTGAACCATGAGCATGTAGGCCTCTCAATCGGGCCCATTATGCACCCACCGCTACTGGAACTTGATTAAAGAACACGCATCGTTTTGATGGAAAATTCGCTTCGGTAAATTTGCTCGCCCATTCTATATATTGTAGAACTCGTGATGCTGATCAAATGTCTCCATTGCGCAAATGCTCTAAATTCAACGGTTTAGATCATACAGGGTGCTGAAGTTGACTTTTCCAAAATTTTAAATGACCATTGTGAATCCATTTCTTTGAATAAATAAACCAAATCAACCATGCATCGATTATTTATATGGGCAATACGAATCCACTATATACAGTATAATAATTCCTGCACATAAAAAAAATTGAGCTGGGAAATTCTATTCATTTCCAGATATTCCGAAAGATACTGAGATCAAATTCAATAGGTGATGTCAGCATCTCCTGAATCAGACTGCCATATTTCATACAAGATGATTTATTTCCCATGAAGCCGCACCCGTCCTGCTTATTGATATATTCAAATGCTTGGAATTCCAGATAATTTGGTGATAAATTCGATCGTTTATTATGAGAGTTTATTCTGCAGATAAACTAAATATACTGGGTATATCAAAAATAATGGCCCTTGCTGACGATTTCTTTGAAGTAGTTAGGGTTTTGAAATTCATTTTATTCATGCAAAGACCATCATTTTTGATAGACCCTGTATATTTTGTGTATCTGCAGAGTGAACTCTCATCATAAACGATCTAGTTTATAACCAAGTTATCCGGAATTCCCAGGCATTTGAATATATCAACAAGCAGGACGCAGGATTCCTTTCATGGTTGAGACGCTCCGTGTTCTAGAAACTCCTTGTATTGGTTCTGTTCCAGTCGTTGAGCATGGCGCACCCCTTTTGGTTGGATAATCTGCCTCTTTGGCTCCGGGCACTCCGGTAGCCGATGTAGATTCACCTCATTGGCGGTGAATAGCCTTCGTCAATGCATTCAGACATTAGCTGCATGCAAACTGAGTCTGTATGGTATGAGGGCCTTGAGCCGCTTAGCTGTCGGTGCATATCGTGATTTGCTGGCCATGGTAGCTTCTGTTGACATCTTCTCTTACACAGCAGTATGGCAAAAACTGCCCGAAAAACAGTGGCAAAATTTCCCAGGGAGGATATTGTCTGTATACCCCGGCCTTTTGATGAATCGTATGGCAAGTAAAGGTGCGTATTCACTAGAGCATTATTTCCGCGTGAGCACCAAATGAGCACCGAATGAGCAAATGATCGGATAGTGTGGACGCTGATTTGAGCACGAACATAATTCGTGTTTACATTACGCAGCATGACGCAGCCTGAGCTTGAACCGAGCTGCAAATGTCCTCATTCGGTGCTCATACGGAACGAATGCTCTAGTGAATACGCACCTTAAAGAACTGTCACCCGGCTTCTAATACATTTCCTCGACAGGCAAGTCGTTTTAAACGATCTAATTGAGTTTTCGATTTGCCGAATGATGTACCTTGCCACCACACAATGGTTCCGTATGTAATTATTGGTCATATGAGACTTTTGTAGATCTAGTAGGTATAGAATGGGCCTGAGCCCCACATACTACCGAATGCCCTTCTGCTTGACCAGAAAGCAGCTTTTGCCTTTCAAACTTCATGTTATGCTCGTTCCAGCTTATCTTGGAGTCAAGGGTGACTTCAAGCTGATTGCAGGGACGGTGAGTTGAATATTTGGAAGGTTCTCTGGTTCGCCTTTTTTGGTGCCTAGGCTCAAAAATGTAGCTACAGGAGTTAAACTCGTCTCGTAGAAAGAGTATGGGTCACAGCCCGCTCAGTGGGACACACGCAGCCTTGAAGATAAATGCTCCGATCCCTGCTCCTTAAATGTACATGTTCCAATGTTCCATCTAGTGCCATTCTGTTATAAGGTCTCAAACTCAAAAGTCTACTGCCTTCCTGTTGCCTGGGAATGTATGACCGTGGAAAAAACGAATTAGGGTGCAAGCTCCCAAGAAGATGCATAATGCATAGTGCTCACGTCGGCATTTTGCAGCTTTTCTTGGGTACATTCTTCTTCAGAGTTCGAATCATATGTTGGACACCGTACATTGCGTGAGTAAAAAGCGTCTATAGCCGTACCACTTTACTTCTGCTCCCGCAGTTCCGCATGCGCACTTGTTTACGCTAGAAGCGGGGTGAACTGTTAAATAGGGCTGCTCCATGCCTGTTCTTTCAGAATTTTGGATAAATAGTCGTTATTTCGTAACAATTTTGTATTGTCATTAGGTCTAGGTAAGGGTATAGTCAGGTCAGGTATAGTTGGCTAGTAATTCAGGCATTTTTAACTCGGTAGGTTAGGTTTGTGTGTCAATTGCGAGCGAAAAACTAATTCAAGCATTTTTGACTGACTCGAAAGCTAGGTTAGCTTGCTCAGGTTAAGTTTGTTTTGTATATCAACTACGAGCGAAAAAACAAATTCACTCAGTTTCAACTCAGTTTACCTTCGTTATCTAAACACCACGCCATACCGCCATTAAATGACCCACTTGGTCAATTACATTATTTTTTCTACATTCATGCAAAAAGCAAAACTTTATTGAACTATATTTAGTGGAAAAAGAAGTTATTTATTGCACTAGTGCAATAAAAATTTTATTGCACTCATCTGTCATTCTACTTCAACGTGCCGTCATCATAACAAACATAAACGTTCAAACCTACTAAATATTAAGTAGATATTCTGTGAGATTGGCAATAAGTTTTAAAGAGTTACATATTTTATATCATTTTGTATTAATGTTAGCCAGACTTGAAAAAATAATGTCTTCCCGAGAATAACTCCATAATCAAAACTGATCCGCTTTGTTCTAGACCGCCTACCTGCATAGAGCAAACTGTCTGTACTATGACCACACCTCGTGATAACACACGCGCTCACGGCTACTATGATTCTCTGTAGTTACAGAAACGTCAGTCAAAAATTCATTCTGACAATTACAGAATTGAAAGATTCAAAATGAGTAATAATAATAATGGAAAAATAGATGATTGTGATTCGTTTCAATGCAATTTGATAGTAATGATTAATTATTTGAGTTACTATTTTCATTTTCCTACACCTAGTGCCGCACCTTAATAATTAATTTTTGCTTTTTGCATGAACGTAGAAAAAATGTTGTATGCAACTCGTGCAAAAATTGTTTATTGCACTTACTTTTTGCACTTGTTGCATAAATAACTATTAATTCGAGTTGTGCGCATGCCGAACTGCGGGATCAAAAGTAGAACCGGTATCGGAGTGTAAGTAACACTGTCTACATTTCATCCACTTTCCCGTCGACGAAACAACATCAGCAATGCAATTGTCTTCTCACTAGGAGTACAGGTGGAAACAATTAATTTGCCGTGCGCCAAAGAATCCTTAAGGCACTAATCAATAAGTAGATGTCTGTCCGCTAATAGAAATAAGACATTTTATTACTTAACATTACATGCTCGTCTGCAAGTGAGATAATTGTATATATTACTTTTTTGAAATTCAATATAGAACGGCTACTACCTCTTTGGGATTCTTTCGACTCTTTCCTTACAGTTTATAAATGCGAAAGGTCGTTAGTGATAGACGAGCTTGAATATTATTTTCGTTACACATAAATAATTATTGGAAAAAAAGTATTATATTGTTTTAGGAGGGATATGAAAAAAGTTTTTGTATTTTAAGTAGTTATACTGAGTAAGTCAAAAGTGTGTATCTGTACTTTCGGATGAATTTTGACATACTTTTAGTTATTGATGAAAAACAGATTATACGGGGTGACACAGAATAAAGGAGGCAAACTCCGAAGGTAGAATTCTCACTTCATTTTAGGGCTATAAGTTCCACTAAACAATAACCAAGTTACAGGGTGTTGAAAGTGACAAAAGATATGGTTTCCAGAATAACTACATAACGGCTCAACTTTTCTCAATGTAATTTGGTATGTCACTTGACAGCATTTAGTAGCTTCAAACAGGGAACTTTCATGCCACTAGATTAATATCGATTTCGTCTTCCTTTTCTTAATTCCTACTATTTCCTATATGATACGTTTCGTTATCGAAAATAACGATTTTGAAAGGAATGTGTAGGTAAACTATTTTTAACAATATAACCAACAGATTTCATACCTTGCAATGTGTATAAATTCAAATATTTCGAAAATTGTTGGCATTTACGAGGGATTGTGTTTACAAAAATTTCCTGATATTCAAAACGTACATAACAACTAACAAAATAATCAATAATGAGTATCCATATCACATACGCACGCACTTATTCATCTTCAAATATCTTGTAAACCGGTGATATTTTTGGTAACGAATCCTATACATTTTTTGTATATAAGAAATAGTGGGGATTAAAAAAGAAGACGAAATCTTGGGGAGGGGCGAATAGCGGTACCCATCTGCCGTACGCTCCTGTTTAGAGTTACAAATTTGAAACTGAATGCTGACATACCAAATTCCATTAAGAAAAGTTTTGCCGTTATGGAGTTATTCTGAAAAACAATTTTTTTGTGACTTTAAACACCCTGTTACTCGGTTAATACCCATCTAAGGGTATATGTTTGTGAGACTTTCAGCCTTGAAATAACGTGAGGATTCTACTATCGGAGTTCGTCCCCTTTATTCTGGGACACCCTGAATAAACCAATTTTCCGCGAAAATCCTATAAAATAGGTAATTCGTCTGCAATAATCTAACAGAAAATAACTACCGTCTCCTACGACCGTTCAATTAAATCTGTTTGATACTTGAAAACGTTTTTTACAAGAACAACCCTGCAATGATTTTTAAATACACAGCCAAATTTATTTTTCGATATAAATGGGGGAAACCTACGTAAGAAAAGCATTCCAACTACCGTGTCGACTAAAGCCAAATCAATACATGAAGAAATGACGACACTACTTGACGAAAGACCATGAATTATATAATTCAATCTTTCGCAAAAAACCTTATACAATAGGTAACTCGTCGGCAAGACAACTATTGCCCCCAACTATGAAAAAAATATTTTTAAAGACAAGCTTTCAATAAGCAATATCTCAATAAGTGCACCAAGGCCAACAGAGTCAATACCAAAAAACCAACGGAGACCTGCAGGAGTATGAGGCCGATGTAGAGCGACTTTATTTAGCATACCCACAAGCACCAAAGAAGATAATTTCTTAGGCTATGTCATCTCTGCCGAAGGAATTAAGACATGGAAGCTGGGTACGTCCCAGAAACAAACACGAAGTGAGAAGTTACTTTTTAGTTAGAGAGCTACCTATATGATTGACTGACAGATGAAGAAACCGTCTGCTGGACATGAACTATCATTCTTGGTGTTACCCCAAGTTGCCTGGATGTAATTCTAGAATTTTTTCTGGTCAAGGTCAAGGAGGGGGGCGTTTGAAGACCAGTCAGTTTGTGATTGATCTGAAAACCGTCTGCTGGTTTTATATTTCGGTAGATATGATCCAAGACACATTCTGCCAAGTTTGATCCACGAACGAGGTCAAGATCCAGAGTTATGCCCAAAAAAATTTTCGAGTTTCGCCCATTATGACAGGTCCGGAAACGGCTCAAAACCTTTTGGGCTGTGTTGAGGCTCACTAGAGGTATGAAAAAATACTTCTAGCAGACGCGCAGCTGGTCAAGAGCCATTTTGACAGCACTTTAAAATGACCGAAAAATCGCTAAATTCTACATATTTTATTGTAAACATAAAATAAGCTATGAAAATGTTTGTTGCATTGTTGTTCATATATCTATACGTCTAACGAACCAGAAAAACCACACAGCAGAAGTTTTAGTTATAATAATAATAATAATAATCTTTATTCACACATAATATCACAATAAAATCCTAATTCAAAATGGTAACGTGAACAAAGCAGCAAAAGCCGATAAGTGCAAGAGCACTTGTCTCAGCATTAAAAAGATTAAATATTTATATACTAGTAATATGACATACAAATAATAACTAGTTAGGATACTTATATCTAATAAGGGTTAGTTAATGACGACAAAGTATAAAATTATTGGTATTAAAATATTAAAATATAAAATGTAGGATATACCTGTTAATAACAATAATAAAATATTACAAATAGAAATCAGGTTTGTATAAATCAGTTGGTTAAGATAAATGGTGATTAAGCGACTCTGTTGAAATGAATTACACATTTTCGACGAGTGGAAAATCAAATAAATAGGTAAAAGCAGGAGGTGAATTAAACAAATTGAATTAGTAAGCAGCCCGTAGAGGTATTGTACTGTGAAAGATAGGTACGATATTTATTTTCATCTTGTAATATTTTAACTACATCTACTTCTACATTCATTTTGTTCTACTGAGACAAATGAAAAATAAATCTAAGAAAGCAAAGTTTGTGAAAGGTTATAAGCCTATGAATCGTTAAAAGTTTCTCCCATCTTTAAAATCATCGATTGTCTGCCTTGTCTTTCTGGTAACGAAGGATTCAAGGGCTTTTTTGAACAAATTGAGTGCATTTATATCATGCAGTTCCTCTGGAATAGTATTATATAGTTTGGGAGCTTGATAACTGTATGATCGCTGGCATATTAATTTTCGGACTTGAGGAATAATGTGTTGATTTTTTTGTCGTGTGTTATAAATATGGGTGGGTAGTAGAAAATGTTTATTCTGATGATAAGTGATTATGATATTACAATAAAACATTTGACGGATATCGAGAACATTGGCTTCCAAAAATAGACTTTCAGTTGAAAAAAGGGGTGGTTTGGATAAAATTACTTTCAGTAATCTTTTTTGTATCATCTCAAGAGAACGAATATGAGTATTGAGGGCTCCTCCCCAGCAAGCTATCCCATAACGGATGTGACTTTCTGCAAGGGAGTGGTACAGTACTTTCATGTGGTGGAGTGACACGATTTTTTTAATGAATTTCAATTTGCACAGAATACATCTTAACTTATTACAGACAGCTTATATGAACATCCCATCTGAGGTGTGAGTCTATTACTACGCATAAATATTTAACTTTTTTTTCTGCGAGGATATAATGCTGTCCTATTTTCAGGCTATTAAAAGGTGCTTGGTTGGTTTTATTGCAGCTGAATGGTAAGTAATAAGTTTTTTCAAGGTTGACAGTTAACAGCCTATATCCTAGCCAGTTCTTTATTAAATCAAAATCAGATTCCACGAAGTTCTTCAGTTCTTGCCAGGAGTCTGCTTTGTAAAATATAGCAGTATCGTCTGCAAATCCTAAGATTTTTCCCTTACTCTCTAGAGAAAATAGGCTGTTAACGTAAATGTTAAATAATAAGGGCCCCAAAACAGTACCCTGGGGTACTCCAGTTTCAAGCGGTAGGAAGTCGCTTAATACAATCATTGCCTACTCTGACACACTGAAATCGTCCACTGAGATAACTTTTGAATAATTTTTGAGGACTGCCTCTGATTCCGATCTCTTCCATGGATTGTAAGAGCAATTCATGATCAACCGTATCGAAGGCTTTTGATAGGTCAATAAAAACGCATAAATTTGGCTTGTTCTCATTTAAAGCTGAAGAAACTTCATTTGTGAGAGCCAGTAGTGCATCTTGAGTCGAGATTCTCTAAAACCGAACTGTCTATCTGAGATCAAGTTATAGGTATTTTGTTAAATAAGTGAAATTGTCAAGCTGTGTGCACGCTTCAATATACTTGAAGGAAGAAACTTAATATTTCGTGCAAAATATTTTTATTTTAAAAATTGTAGCAAAGCGCTTTCGACTGTTAAGTCATCATCAGTGCGTACCTGCAAGTAAGTAATGATTGAAAATGAATTTGATAAAATTGAAAATTTTGAAATTTGAAAGTTATGAAAAGTGAGGTTACTTACTCGTCAGGTGTACAAGAAGCCATATAAAAACATCATGTCCATGGACCAAATTAAAATGTTACAAAATAAAAAACATATTTAAAATTGAATAATTTTCATCCTGTTTAAGGATTATTAAAGATAAAGATATGGGATACTACATCATATCTGTCTGAATGTTGAAGCGGAAGTGGAAAAGAAATTTAAATTGACAATGTATGCCAATGACACTATTGACAAGTGACAGTGACCATTGACATTTGTGACATAGATTCAAAGAACTCAAATAGAAATTGAACTAATCCAGACATGAGTTTAAAAAGGAAACGTAAATCTGAAAGTGATTAGTCTAATGGGAACGTTTCGTTTTCCAAAAATACGCTACCAAAGAAAACTCTATCAAGATTACGAATAAATTATCAAATTTAGTAATGGGTGAAAAATAATGAGTAATAATCAGAAAGAAAATAGGGGGGTGGGTTCTCTATGGATCTGTCCATCCTCAACCAAATATTGCTAAGACACCGAGAAGAAGTCTAATGAGAACTTCACTCGATATACCTGCATACTGGGAAGACAAACTGAACATAAGAGGTGACCCAAGTAAAGTGAATTAGCTTCAATGTTTGAGCACCCACAATTGGGCTTAAGGACATGTGAAAAGTCGAATGAGAACTATCTTAGTCCAAGTTTAAGCAATTTGGGTAGCACAAGCGTAAAGAAATGAAGAAACTTTCAAGCAATTGATCTTTTGCTTAAATTGCCTAAACTTGGACTAAGATAGTTCTCATTAGACTTTTCACATGTCCTTAAGCCCAATTGTGGGTGCTCAAACATTGGAGCTAATTCACTTAACTTGGGTCACCTCTTAGGTTCAGTTTGTCTTCCCAGTATGCAGGTATATCGAGTGAAGTTCTCATTAGACTTCTTCTCGGTGTCTTAGCAATATTTGGTTGAGGATGGACAGATCCATAGAGAACCCACCCCCCTATTTTCTTTCTGATTATTACTCATTATTTTTCACCCATTACTAAATTTGATAATTTATTCGTAATCTTGATAGAGTTTTCTTTGGTAGCGTATTTTTGGAAAACGAAACGTTCCCATTAGACTAATCACTTTCAGATTTACGTTTCCTTTTTAAACTCATGTCTGGATTAGTTCAATTTCTATTTGAGTTCTTTGAATCTATGTCACAAATGTCAATGGTCACTGTCACTTGTCAATAGTGTCATTGGCATACATTATCAATTTAAATTTCTTTTCCACTTCCGCTTCAACATTCAGACAGATATGATGTAGTATCCCATATCTTTATCTTTAATAATCCTTACACAGGATGAAAATTATTCAATTTTAAATATGTTTTATATTTTGTAACATTTTAATTTGGTCCATGGACATGATGTTTTTATATGGCTTCTTGTACACCTGACGAGTAAGTAACCTCACTTTTCATAACTTTCAAATTTCAAAATTTTCAATTTTATCAAATTCATTTTCAATCATTACTTACTTGCAGGTACGCACTGATGATGACTTAACAGTCGAAAGCTGTTAAGTCATCAGCGCTTTGCTACAATTTTTAAAATAAAAATATTTTGCACGAAATACAAAGTTTCTTCCTTCAAGTATTTTGTTAAATATGCTGTTAATCTTTTCTTCAGAATCTTCTCAAAAACCTTTGTTTAATGGGTTATGAGTGATATAGGTCTATAATTGGTAATTTTTTTAGCATCTCCTTTTTTGAATACAGGTACCACAATAGTTTCTTTGAATACTTCGGGCCAAATTCCTGATTCTAGGCATGAGTTGAATATGCTAGGGGCTTTTGGATATATGCGGAGATGGATTTGGATGGAGTTGAAAATACATTTTTAAAAACAAAAAACAGCTTTAGGTTTTAGATCTGAATTATTCCATGAAAATGCATTAATCAATCGTACGAGGAATACTCATTGTTTTACACCTAATGAGCACACCACCCACCTGGATGTTTGAGATGAAGCGGACGAAGAAGAGTGCGCTAGTGACGATTCTGATTTTTAAGAATTCAAAACTTATCTTCATCAGATGTGAATGTTATCATTTATTAAACATCTATATATGTTTTATGTACACTAATATATTGTTGTGAGCCAATGATTATAACTTTTTTTTGAATAATCGCCTACTCGCTACATTATTAAACATGTATTTATTTTTATTGATTACTGGGGTCACTGCCGTTCTTTATTAAATAAATAAATAAATTGTTAATAGTTTTACGAACTATTAACAAGCACTCTACAATATGTGCACATCAAGTGTAAAATGACTGTATGAATGCAAATCTGAAGCCTTAAGAGGCAACATCAGCGCGTCATCACGAAAGTCAAATTTTATCATTGTGCCGCACATGTTGGGTGTATGGGGATATATTTTTCAAGAGCGATAGTGGAGGTAACGAAGCACTTGGCCGTAAAAAACTACGTAGCTGAGAGCGCCAATAAGCTAGATGGTTTTTAATCGTAGAATCGGTTTTGCGTCAAAACTAATGATTTTATACAATTTTTTCTTCTCCTTCTGAGTCTATAATCTTCTGAACCAAAAATCAGTTAGATTTCCGAATTCTCACAAACGAATTGAATCATTTGTTCCAACAAAATTTTCGCAAAAAAATAAAACTGAACGCTCATCAAAACCGATTCCATTTTCAACAAGGGTATTGTTTGCTCTTAAACTGTTGTTCGTTTTTTGTACTTATATATTTTCAGCTGGAAACTTCTTGACTTTGACTTATTCGAAAAATACATCCAACCGACTTGGAGCAACACCAAGTATGATATTTCATGCCCGGCAGACGGTTTCTTTACCTGTCAGTGAATCATATTGGCAACTCTCTAACTATTTGGCTTATGCATTCACTATTAAAACTTCTAACAGGAAACAACTTTCAGTTTGATTGTAGCTCTGATTGCCAGACGTCATTCACTGAATCGTAGAAGAAATCAACAATTGCACTTACATTAGCTTATCCTCGAGAGAAAAGCACTTGGATTAGGAAATTGGATCCATTTCATCTCAGGAACAGCATGGTGACGAGAAAGTGATATCCTACTCTTGTAAAACTCTGGGCAATACCGTATAAAACTAATGTGTAATAAATAGGCCACAGTTCTGCTGCCTTGTAAATAATGGCCGGTCTCACTTCTGATGTGTATATCCACTGCAGGGTTTTGGACAAAATTTCTGCACAACGTTAAGGCATTCGTAGCTTGTTTAGTTGCTTCATTTCCGTTCTTTATTATTTATTATATATTATTATTTATATTATTGTTCGTTGACTTTGAGGTTAATGTTTCTTCTCCTGGTAAAGGCAACTAGGATAGTTTTAGTGGGGATGATGCTAAGTTCCTTCGATTGACACCTATCTTTAGTGTAGTCTAGGCCTCTCTTAACTATCAAATTTAACTCTCGCGATAATGACTATGTAATCTGCATAGCCTTGAAATGATATGCCAATCTTGGTCAAAACGCAAAAGAATCGATCGACTATTAGGCTCCACGTAATTGGGGAGGCCATTCCCCCTTGTGGCAACCTCTGCTTGTGCAGATGGAGATAGTGTATTATCCTATTTTAGTCTCTGCTATTCTGGTAGACAGTTATTGGGACATCCACCTAGTTGTCGTGTTGTCTACTCCTCTGTCTTCTAGTGCTCTTCTGGCAGCTTTGTGTGGTGTATTGTCAGAAGCCACTTCTATATCTAGAGAGGCACATTCCATAGTTTCTCCACCCTCCAGTGCATCCTGGATTCCATATTTCAGTCTTCGTGGATTTACCCGATTGGTATGCATGTTAGCGTGGGTAGGTTCCTAGGATTTCTGATCTGATGCTGTCATTATATCAAACTTCATTAGCATAGTGCTCTTCAAAACAGTACAAAACTAGAGAACAATAATGTCAATAAATAAAAACAGAACTCAGACTATAAATGACATATTTTTAGATAAGAAAACAAATAAATAGATGGCTATCACTGGGTAATGTACAGTTTTCTCCTTCCTCAAATAATTTTTTTTTTTTCAGGAATAACACACGAATTTTTGAAACTATCTGTGACACACTTCTTTTCATTTCACAAGGCAAATTGTTAAACGAGACTAGACTTTTTGTAAATGAAGTATCAAAAATTTCCGAATTTATATAAAAATCATTTGCTGCTGGCCTTCTGGTATTGTATGAAGCGAAGAATTTGTATATAAGTGTATAAATTTATTATTTATTGCAAACCGCTTTCGACTTGCGTCATCTTCAGTGCTGACTAGTCAGGCAACAGGAAGTATCGAGATTTGTAAAAACATTATCTGTTTAAATTTGAAACTTATTTAAGTCTAAAAACCAACAAAAGTATTGTGACAATGTACAGTCGTGTGCATGAAAAAGTCGTACAAGGCATTGTATTGAACTGACTAATTGAGCTAAAAAAAATTGAAAGCGCGTTACTGACAAAATTAGTTTGAATTTTGACTCTACTTGTCAAAGTCGATAATTTAATTAAGATTGACAAGTCTGGCTCACAAAAGACTATAACTGCTGTACGACTTTTTTATGCACACAACTGTACATCTTGAACATAATTCATCTCACTTGATAAATAGGAAGGTAACATGTTATTTTTCAATTTAAGTACAAAAATAACTAAAATCATTGTGTTATATAAAACTCTTTGATGTTCATTAATTACAGTGTGTTCAGTATTGTTGAGATTAGTGTTCATTACTTAGGAAACTTAGTAAGTGCCACAATAATCAATATGAGGTGCAATTATCGACTTGTGAATTATTAAATTAGTTTATCTCCCAGCCTGAGCATGAAACCTAGTAGCTTCATCCACCATTTTTCCTAGAGTTAATACAGTAGGTATATACCCATTCCTACCTGGGTATAGTTGATTCTTGATTCATGCGATGTTCTATGGTCATTACAGGATATTTCTTCTTGTGGGAACCAGAATATAAAATAAAATCTCGGACGTTCGTATTCCTTTAAAACTTCGATAGTAATTTTTCCTTTCAGGCTCCTCATACCCATCGAAGAATCATGTACTTTGGCACCACTGTGTCGCTTTTGGATTAATTCGGTTATAACCTTCAAACTGGCGAGAATTAACCTAACAATTCATGCGATACATGTAGATTTCTGGGAAACAGTAAATGATGGGAATCGAGGTTATTTTAATTGTTCCCAAGATTAGTGAACCTCTTCGTCAGTTATCTTCTCTCGAAGAAAACCACTTTTTTAACGAGTTTCGGTTATCTTCTGTGAGTTATCGTACATATTTTCAGATACTCGCCATTAGAGCAAATATATTTGGCGGGTTTTTACCTGGACCCTCTTAAATTGTTTTCGACATTTCAGGAATGGCAATGGAGAAATGAATGATAAACATTTCGACAAATAATTTTTGCATCGCTGAGAGAGTGCAATGAACACGAAAGTTGCGTTCGGAAGTTTCAGACTCAACATTTTTCTCCATATATTTCATAGTTCAGAGTTTTTATCAAAATTCTAAAGGAATCCAGTTTTTTCTATATAAAATGGTGTTCTGCCAAAATTTAGATTTTTTTTAGTAGAACTTGATCTCTTTATGGAATATGCGTGGGCCTAACTCGATCCTGTTACTACTTTTCGAGATACAGGGTGTAGTCCAGTAGCCATAGTTTGACAAAGGGGAGCTCTCTTAAAATAAATGCCAAGTGGATGAAACCCATTCATCTAACAAAATTTCTATGTGAAATTTGGGCTGGAGAATTCTATTCACTTATTTGAGCGATGAATTTCCTATAATTTGCAATAATAAACGTTATTTTTGATCCCATACTTACCAAAATGCAGGGCTTCAAAAAAGTGCAAAATTTCCAAAATGTCTATAATTTGCAAAAAAAATGGGTTTTGCTCTATAAGTTTAATATTACCACATATTGATATGCACCAATATCCTCCCTCCCCTTCATACACCCCCCCTGGATTGTGACTAATTTTACCCAGTATTGTGGTCAAGTTTTACAGATTTAAAAACGCAAAAAGTAGCTCAATTCAACTTTTGATATTTCGGTTGGGTGACACCATCCTCTCCGCCCTATACCATCCTTCCAAATTGAATAGAAAAGAAACATAATCAGTTTATATTTTTCTCCACTTTTTGAAAATGAACCTTTCAATGTCATTTGTGTTCAAGCAATGACAATTTGCTATGAGTGAACAAAAAACAGGTACAATAAACACTTGTATTATTTTAATAAACGTACTTTTTTTAAATAAAGAACCAAGAAATGTGGTTATAGTCAAGATGCCAGGTCAAGTCTCGTCATTGTTACATTCAGCTTCCTCCTATAAGTTCGAAACAAAACATATTGTATTCCTCCACGCCATAAGTGGGTGCGAGACTTCAGGAAAAAAGAGAATCTGTTCTCTGCCGCCCACATTGCTGAGGCATGGGAGGAGTTCCTCATAGAAGAAACATTGCCACAGAATCCCTCGGCCCCCTACGGTAGCATTTTTTTAGTAAATCTATGGCCAAACCAAAATTCCAGCTGACAAGATTACCCCTGACCCCTTACCACAGATACAGCCACCTATCATGAACATATCTGCAGATGCAGGCAGACATGGCTGGGAAATAAGATACTGCCATCGGTATGAGGGTGGTCGTTGAAGAGAAGAGGATTCGTCCCCATAACCACCTCACGGAATGCTGCTTCTGACAAAATCATTGATATTATTTTCTGCAATTGCAAAAAAAGGAGCAGAACAGCAGGTTGTATAGCTGCAAGAAAGCAGGGCTTCTGTGCTCCACCATTTGCAAGGATTGCAGTGGGCATGAACTATGGGTGACTGTTGGCAATATTGGGGAGGACGAACCCAGATATATAAAATTACACTATTTGTACTAATGTACGTCAATATAGAAATACAACGTGGTCTTATGTTCTTGCAATCCTGAAAAAGATATAACGTATGTCAACTAAAGTATACTATCGAATTATGTGCAGTAGCCCATTCTGCTCTAGACGCAAATTTCTTCGAATGTGTCTCATGAGATCCTGGACGGAAGTCACATTAATATCTCTCAGTTTTTCGTAAATTCGCCGTGTTAATTATTCTTCATCTTGGACTTCCCAGCCTCCATGTTGAACCTTCTTAGACAGTAAAGACCAAAAATCCTGTATTGTGCGAGCCTGCGGCAAGTTTGGAGAATTATCCTTTTTGGGAACAAAAGGTATGTGGTGTCGTCGAAGCCAGTTTTGGGTATCTTTTGAGTAATGGCATGATGCTGGGTCTGGCCAAAACATGATATCGTCATTAGCATGATGTTCGTGGATAAACTGAAGTCTCTTTTCAATATTGTAGACCATTCTTCCTCAATTGCAACGATATCGAACTCTTAGAAGATCTGTATTGACGAGCCAGTCTCCTCGTTGACATTCCAACCTGGTTTTTTGCTCTTCTCAAACCTCTGATCTCTGTGCGGTAAATGCACGTGGTCTTCCACTTTTTGGGAGGTTCATACATGATATTCCTTGCTCGCACTCCGCTATTCTTCTATAAATGGTTCTGCGTTAAATGTTTTCATTTTGCAATATTCGACAGATTTCAGCTTTGCGAGTAACCGCCCAACCAACTTGTAGATACTTGTTCTTATTTCTAATTCATACGACATCTTAAAGCGTAAACGTCAAAATAAATAAATCTCAACTGACAATAGTCGAGTTCATTATTATGATCGCAGATTAGAGCAGATTTTAGTCACGTAGCCACAAATTAATCATAGGCTTGACTTTGACAGAATATTGTTAACCTATAACATTTAAATTTGAATTGTATTTTGTAAAACAAGCTTCAAGTTTGAAATTTTAACTGTGGCTAATTCAAGGTAATTCTTTCATTTTGATTTGAGCTATCAACGTAGAACTATTATTGACAAACCACAGATGAAACATAAATATAACCACACACTTTCAAATCAATCGGAATCGTCCGTCAAAATTCTCCGAGCAAAAAGATCAGACGAAAATCCGAATGATCAAGATTTACCTCCTCATCAATCGGTTGCAATAAACGAACGATTCACACTAATCCGATCAGTCCGACGTAAAAACCGAACGCGGTTTTTACGTAAAAGTAAACAAAGTAAACAAACTAATTTTTCCAACGGCAACTTGATATTATTTTGTTTTTGTTGAAATTGAAGCCAATGAATTGGCAATAGCACAAAAATTATGGAATCGGATCGATGCCACCCAGCCAAGTGAAAAATGAATCGAGTTACTTTTTAAATTTTCAAATCTGTAGAACATGAAATTGACACACTGGGTCTTGGGAAATTCTGCACTTTTTGAAGCCCTGTATCTCGGTAAGTATATGGTCGAAAAATACGTTCATCAGTGCAAATTTTAGAAAATACAGAAGTGAATAACTTTATCTATATAAGGTGTAAGGATAGAGGGGAAAAAAGTTATACAGGAAAAAATAAAAAAGTTCTAAAAAATCGCGGTGTTTCCCCAAAATTCCCAGGGAAATTTTGTTCTATAAATGGAGTGGAGTACTTGGCCTTTATTAAGGGTAGAAGTATGTGGCCCCCATTCTAGAATTTTTCCGTGTTCATTTCGTTCTTCCTCCCCTCATTGAGAATATATCCCTGCGGAACACCTGTATTTATTGATCTAGTATCAGATGATACTCCATCGACCACCACGTAGAGAGATCGGTCTGAGAAAAAGCTAATAGACAGCAAGAAACAGAACAGATGGAGCAAGCCATAAGATGGAAGTTTGGCTACATTTATTTGGCGCCAAAGTGCCTTGGAGATCTAGTGCAACAGCCAGATGCCGGAAACCAATTTGTCGATCATTGATAATTCCTGAGCATTCTAGATATTACATGAAAGTTTGAGGAGTGTTTTGTCAATAGATAAAATATTTTTTAATTCAAATTGTAGGTCAGTCGGAATAAAGACCCATAACACAATCTGAGAACTGATTATTATTATTATACAATATATTCAAACAGTAATCTCAAAAAGTCATTCAATTTGAGTAATTCAGATTTGTGTTTCTATGTACAATAGCAGTCAACAAAACCTAGGTAAACTTTAACGATAGTTACATCTATTCAGATTTCCGCATTGACGGTGAAACATAAATTTTCTTGTAATCCCAATTCTACATGAAATAAGAGATGTTCAACGGTATAGTATACAGGAATTTACGCCTCCATTTACACTCTGAGGGAAAATAAAACATGTGTACTCCGAGAATATTAAGCAAATCGTATTGAAAATAAACCTAATGTATCTTTTGCATAATTAAAATTATAATTCAATGAAACGAATATAGTAGTGAAAATAGTACCATCGGGGGTAATACATAGTGCTCGCATTACTATAGATGATAAATCTGTTAGAAATCAACAAAATCAAATAACTTAGTAACAAACACCACGAGTTCGTCGACTGGTGTAACCTCAAAAAAATTTTATCTAGTTTACATGAATTGAGATAATTTCACGAACCAACAAAATCAAGAAAGTTTCATTGTCGTGAAGTCTTATTAGTTACACCTTATCTCTGACTGATAAACATAAAGTCTGTCAGAGTGATATTTATGTCATTTATGATATTTAGGTAACAAGACATATTCTCCATTGTTGTTTGGATTCGTGGTTGCTCATGACGACGTGATTTCACTGACTCGAAAGAACTGTCAACTGATACGTCAAGAAGAGCACTTTGACCACGTGATTGGAAATGACTGCAGTTGCTGTTGAAACGTGTGGAGATTTTAACCAAAGAAGACCACGGCAAAATCCGGAAACCAACCAGTCTACAATCCTATACTGTAGGTTGGTTGGTTCATTGGTTGTAGGTTGGTAGATAACTTTCATAAAAAGTAAATGGTACCAACTCAGTGTTATCCACATTGAGAGTTAGCAAGTTAACTTGCAGCCAGTTCAGAATCCTTAGCAAGTTTCTTTGCGGCCAGTTCAAAATCTTTGTCATGTCATTTTTAACCATTTCTCCCACTTCATTCCAGCTACAAGGCTTTGAAGGATAATCGTATCGTCTGCAAAGAAGATAATTGATCCCGATATAACAAGAGAGAGAAGGGAGTTCAGGTAAGTTGAAAATAATATCGGTCCAAGCACTATACCTTGCGGTTGCCCACATGTCACTGTTCTTTCAGAATACTGAAGTATTTTCCAATTTCCATTCTCTATTCGTGTCTCTCTAGATAATTCTTAATCATCCAGCAAAAGTCCATAAGTGACAGTGTGAACAGCTTTTGCCGAATATAACCTCACGTTGTTTTTTTTTTTCATCTATTGCACCATATATAAAAAAGAATGATTTAAAATGGAAATAATGTTGTACCTAGTTTTCTTTTTTGGTGATCTATTTAATGGACAGTAATGATCCCGCGTTGGTTCAGAATCGAGTACCAGAAATTTGAGAATCAAGAGCTATGTTTTTTTCTGGAAGTTTTAATGAAAATATAAAATCTGGTAAACAGTGACCTGCCTATGAAACAGCAAAAAGGTTTGTTGAAAATAAAGAGGTGATACTCGTAAGATGGATTTTCCGGTTTTTGATTATCTTTATGTATAAAAATCTTCTGTGCGTGTGTAAGTCATTGAACTCCTCCTCGACTCCTCCTAAACGCCTGAATGATTCCGAATGAACTTTTTGTGTGTTCAAGTGGATTCGAGAATGGTTTAGATTCACAATTCGGTCCACTACAGAATGTTTCTTTACTTAATTATTCATTTATAAGTTGAATCTAGAATCTGCTACCAGCAACTTCGCCATAAAGTGAGTTCGACAATAACATTAATAAGGGTTAGTCGGCGACGCTGAAATATACAACACATCGATATATGGGACAACGGCTGTCGGAAGTGCTAGTATTATTGTAAATAAATACCTTACAAGAAATGAACTTCTCACAATCAGCTCTTGCAGAATAATGTATAATGTCATATTTGACAACGGATGATTTCTGTTCAACATTATGGCATTTTTTTTTCTTATAAGTGCAGAAACCACATAGATGATCACTGATTTTTTTCAGATTTTTTATTTGAAATCTGACCGATGAAAATAATATGTTATTGTATGGTTATTATACAGAATGTACCAAACATATTATTTTCATTGGTCAAATTTGAAATGAAAAATCTGAAAAAAATCAGGGATCATCTATATGGTTTCTGCACTCATCAGAAAAAAAAAATTAAAAAAATCTTCCGAAATGTGAATTTTAGGGCACGGAAAAACCAAACTTGACATATTTCCCATATCTAAGAAATTGAATATATTGCTATTCCAGTTCGTGATGAAAAAAATTAAATAACCACAATGATCTTCGTTCTTTTCTCTAAAAATTCAATTTCTTATGTTTTTTTCGTAGTTTTCCGAATAAGTCGAGAAATTCACATCAAAGAAATAATGAGTAGGACGTCAAATTGATTTCCATGCGGTGTTGCCGCTTTTCCACCACGGCTCGGGAGATTAAGTCGGCTGTGCTAGTGTATAACTTACAGTGAAAAATATTTATTAAATTCCTTCACAATATGCATGTCTGTTAAGTTCTTGCCATCTTCTTGTAGGATTGTATCTATTTTGTTTTGTAGTTTATTCTGATTGGTGAATTCCTTTATTACTTTCCATAAACTTGCCGAGCTATTTTTATTTTTTTGTATTGCAGGTTTAAAATAACTTTATTTTGCTTTCCTAAATATCAGTAGTTTCATTAATTTTTGCAAATTGTGTATTCTACTTTGTTCTGAGGATTATTTGGATTTTTTGTGTGATTCGCTTTTTCATTGATGTTATGAGACCTTGTGTTTTTCATATGTTTTTTTGAGAAAATGTTTGTTCTGTTTTTGGTGCAAGATTTTTCTATCGGTAATTAGAGTTGAAGGTGTTTCTATGCTTCAAAAGTGATTCTCTTTACCCTGAGAGAAGTATTTTGTAAAATTTAATATGCAGCAGATTTGTATAAATTGTTGCACAATCACATTGACTCTCAGTAGTTACTTTCCCATCTCCAATTTAAATTTACGTTCATCTTTGTTTTCCAACTCCACCAACACTAACTCATGTCTGTCGTCCATTATACACGATGCGAAATTTCTAAACGCCTATTTCTTTTGGAGTATCGAAACATTTCACTGCTTTCTGGCTATTTAAGCCACACCCTGTATAAGCGTTAGTTACTCATCACACGCCCCCCTGTCGATAAATTAATAAGCATTTTACGGGAGTGCCAAGTGGTCTGTAACTTCATCTCTCACAGACGAAGGAAGCATCGTTAAAGTCTCATTAAAAGCATGTTTTCATGCCAATATTTTGTAAATTATGTATGTGATAGATCAGATCCGAAGTGTATCAAGGATATTTGCACCTGGGCGTTGTTCCAAGATGTGCAAGTGCAACGAACCCTTTTTTGCGATGTATTCTACATTAAGTCATAAATACACATCACATAGTATGTGGTAATTCAAGTATACGGTGCTTGTCAAAAGTATCTTCCCCTATGGCTTGTAACAGTTGAACCAGATGGAGGCTTAGAACAAAACGATGGAAGAAAAGGAATAAACAAAGTATTTTTACTTGTTAACGGTGACACATCCTGCACAAAATCTATGTCAGACTGCTGTATTGCATGATAATTTCAATGCCATATTATTCAATGTCCATTGCGACACAAGAAATATAGGACTTATAGTAGATGGAAAGCATAACAGTCCATCAGACGCACCAAAGTGCCAAGACATTCTCATCGACAGTAAATGAACTTTGACAGAGCACAAAATTAGGTGAATTCCAATCTGCGCCAAAGCAATATTTGCCTTACATACATATACCATGAAAATTAATACCAATGAGGTAGTAGCCACGACAGTATATTAAGGATATGTTCCAAAAGTCACCGAAAATGCGGTTTGGTGTTCCGAAAATCACCGCTAGTTCGGTGATCCTGAAAAAGTGATGGTATTTGAAACACGGTTGCCTGAAAGCTGGTGAACCAAACGTCAATTTACTAACCAACACTTCCTTTGCGGTGAGATTGACAAAAGTGACAACTGACAACCGTAAAACTTAAAACTGTTCATTTTGTTGTGTTATTTGAGATTTTGAGATGAGATGAGACTGATTGTGAATTGTGATTGTCCCATCTCCTATCTTTCCACAAGTTTATGGATTGCTATTGCAGTATTTCACTATGGTACTTTTTCTATTAACTATATATACTTATCATTAATTGCGATTTTTCTAACTGAAGATATGTGCTTTTGTGGTTTTATTGCCAGGAATAATTGGGAACGCTGGACAGTCTAAAGGCTGCCTCATGTATTCATGTGTTGTGCTGTTAAATATCATGTTTTGTCAACAGACACCAATCAGTAATCACAACACCATCATCAAAGTGTTCCGAAAGTAACTAATAATTATAAATTTTTCAGATAACCGCTGTCAAATTTCTGGTTAGTAGCGGTTAGCAACTGGTTACTTTTGGAACATATCCTAAGCGTACTTCCACAGCCTCTTGCAATAAAGTACCGAATATTATGACGTACGGCAGTTTCATTTCAAACAACCTTTGTTAGACAAAAACGAGACATTCGAACGATTTTTGGTATCGGGTCAAGCTAGAGGCCAAACAGATCAGGTTACCTTTAGAAAATGGGTGTTCCAGGGAAATACTCTCAGCCCTAAATAAAAATTAGTGATGGATTTTTGTTATTTTTAAAGCTAGAGCAATGAAACTTGTATTTCACTTGCTTCACTTAAAATAAATCAGTTGGAAATGGCACCCTTAAAGGGGTATAATGGGGTATATGGATTTTTTTCATTTTCAGAGCTATAAACTTTTATTTCAGGCATTTGAATCAAATAAGTAAACTTATAATTCAGCATTTTTGAAAATCTTACCCTTAAGGAGTGAATTAGAGGATTGAGCTCCTTGTGGAAGTTTCGTCATTTTTACTTGTAATACGAAATGAATGAACATGTTTTTACCCTTTTTACTCCCATATACACCTACAACGTAGGCTAATTGTGGCAAATATATGTCAGAAAATAACTACTGCCCTGGCTAATACCACGACGGGTATTGAATTATATCCAACAGATACTTGTGCAATGTACCTCATTGCAGAGGAAACGATTGCAAGTGTTCCTTGTAACCAAATGGCAGAATTTTGATTCGGACAGCGGAACCACCTGCAGATTAGTTTCGAGGTTCCTGCCTCGTCATTAGTACAGGGTAGGTCACTGCATACGTCTTTGCAGCAGCCTGTTCCCCATCCAAATCACATCTCAATTCCGACTATTTGGCCAATCTGGTCTCGCGCTGATGAAACGGGTGTGCGACGACTATCGTTATCAAACGATCTCGCAAAAGAACTCGGAGCTTTTTGTTCAGATATCGGAATGAACATGTGTTTCAGAAATTCCACCCTTGCAAGGCAATAGCTTAAATAATGGCAGGAAATAAGTAATGGGGTGAGATGAGAGATGAACATAATTTTTTGTCGGAAGTATACAATCACTCAAATTTTGCGCCGTAACGAGGGGATTGACCATATTCACCGCCGCCATATTGTCATGCGACAATACCAACTATCCATCGTTACCAACGGTTGAAAATATTATACAGGGTGACCCAGGGTTAAACCGCCAAATGATCAGTATCGGTTTTTTAGGTGAAAATAAGATGTTTTCTTCATATGACCATGTGTCCCAACTTGCTTCGTTTTCGAGATACAGGGTGTCAAAGTTTTCAGAAAAAATAAGTTTTTTATTCATTACTCAAAAACTTTTTGGCTGATTTTGATAAAACTGGCACGCTTATTTGCGATAATAAAAGGCTTGTCTGAATGTACTCTGAATAAAAAAAAATGTTTTTTGTGAAAACTTGGACATCCTGTATTTTGAAAACGATGCAAGTTGGGACACATCCTTATATCAAGAAAAACTCTTATTTTCACCTGAAAAATCGATACTGACCGTTTGGCGGTTTGACCGTGGGTCACCCTGTATATCTGTAAAAAAATCTAGGATAAATGGGTGGATATCAGTATGGGTATCAGCTTTCATCTGATGTGTTTTAATAATGACAACATAGGCACTATAAGTTAGTGAAACATTTTGAACTTTATGTATTTGCCTTATACATGCGGTAACCAAAAAAGAGCTATTTTGACATCGCCTTCTATAGACTTCTCTTTTTGTATTTCAAATAATCATTTTCTTCTGATGTTTTCCCAAATTCCGCAATGCTTTTGTCCACGGACCCTTACTTTTCATATCAAAATGAAATCAACTTGATACTAAAGTCATTCCTACTCTACTAAACATTTTTTGAGAAATGCTCTGCCTAAATAAATATTATTTTAAATGTCACTGACGTGTGGAATTGGTAAATTTTGTTATTCTTATTTGAGAACCCTGGGTAAGTTGGTATTGTCGCATGACAATATGGCGACGGTGAATATGGTCAATCCTTTATAACTGGTGCTTTGTACTTTGCTTAGTACTTTATTACCAATTTTTTGGCGTCGTTCGAGTTGTTTCTCAAATAAATATAATACGTTATTAATTTATAACTTTCATTCTATGGGATTTAAGGGGTTACTGAATTAGGTTCTGTTAATTTAATAGTATATAGATTCTCAAACTAAATATTATAGCATACCCAAGCAGTTTTTATATTTTCAAAGGTAAATAAAATAGTACTAAATTAATAGTGTTTATACAGGGTGTTTCCGAAATTGGAGCGATAAATGAGTGGGAAGTAGAAGATGACAAAACAAAACGAAATGAAGGAATACATTTTTGGCGAAAACGAATTATTTTGGTAGATATTGAATTTGAAACTTTTCAATTTTTTTTTGGTTATCACTGATCAGAGGTCTACATACCAAAGATTTTTGTGAAACGTTAAGTATAGCTCAATCTTAGGAAAATCGTACGCCGACGAAGTCGCGGGGAGAAGCTAATATGTCATAAATGACAGACTGACAGACTTCATGTTTATTATTCATTAGGTATAAAGAATCCACAACAATTAAACATTTTTGACTTTGTTTGTCCATAAAATTATCTCAAAAAATACCAACACGAGTGTAGGTATTCACAACATTATTAAAAATTCCGTCAGAAATCTTGAACTCGATCCTAGCAGACTCAGCAATTTGAGCTCATTGATTTCGAACAGAATTACTGTCGATAGTATTGGGAGAGTAGGGGCGAGTTGTATAAGACAAGTTCAACAACAGTTCAAGTGAACCAAGTTCAGTTGCTAGTGATTAGCCAATGAAATTTCTAGGTCCTTAGCAACTGAACTCGGTTCACTTGAGCTGTTGTTGAACTTGTCTTGTACAACTCGCCCTAGTAAAGTTAAATTCGGTAAAAAACTATCTTTCAGTATTCTTTCAGTACAAAACGTCTTTTTCTATTCTCTTTGACTGACTGACTGACTTGGCATGTCATTCCAATCCACACACAGGGTGAATCTGATACAAAATAAATGAATAAAAATACAACAGGGAGTACTCGTGGTATTACCCCGACAATATATTTCCTTGCTAAACAACTAATCAGTGGATTTCAAATTTTGAAATTCAGCCAATAGAATCGAAACTACAGTGAAAATATAGCTTACATAGCTTGTCGCTGTATTTTCACGGTGATAAACCTGCTTAGTTTTTGTTTTACTTTCTGTCAAGTGAAAATAATGATTTAAATTATAAACGTCAAATGTATGTGTTTTGACTAGTTATCTTTATTTATCAATATGAGCGATCGTTGGGGACAAATGTCCATTGGTAGCATAGATGAGGCCGTGGAAAAGAGTATTCCGTTGAATACGGCTATCCCAATGCAAGAAAATACAACGAGTCCTAATTTAGGACGACAATCCTAAATATATTTCGTGGTATGATTAAAAACCTATAATTTTTGGAATATCAAATCATTGGCAATTCCAATTCGAGAAAATACCGCAGGACTCGTTGTTGTATTTTCAGCTTTGGGATTGCAATTCATTGATATTCCAAAAAATTATCGGTAATAATCATACCACTTATTATATTACCCCTGATAGTATTGCGAGCACTCGTGGTATTATCCCATCGAGAATATACGACGTGGAATTATTGTGGAGTGTTACTGATGTTATTCTCACTTGTCCATATCATCCATATATCCATATCAATGAGTCAGATGAAAACTCTTTGAAAACGTTGCTAATTTTAAGAAGTTAGTACGATCCGAGAAGTCCACTGTCACTACTATACCGATGATATAACAATCAATCCACCTACTGTGATTACATCGGTAATTCCGTGAAGAAAAAACAAAACTTGACCGAATCCAACAGGCCGTTACCGTACCATCAAACATGAATTCGTCTCGTGGTAACAATGTATTTAATTGTGGAGTGTCTGCTGCGTAGATGACCAACGAATCTCGAGAGATGAGTAAATATTATCTTAACGTTGAGATGCTTTCCTCTCGAAAACTCGGAATATTCAGCGGTTGAGTAAACAAACGAACGGAAAAATCTACTAGTCATTCGTGTAGGAAGGGTACGCTAATCGAGTGAATGATCTATTGGGAGATGTGGTCCTTGATGAAATTTACCAATCCATTTGGGATTTGCTCCACCACACTTTGTATTATATGTTCCAGAATCTACAAGAACTTTCGAAATCGTCGAATTTTCAAATTAACGGCATCTAATTATCCAGAAGTCATTTAAAATCACACAGGCAAATTCTGACAAAATGTACTACTCGATCGAGCAAGAGCTTTAGACCGGCCGGTAATAACACATTTTTTGCGACGTATTTTTAACGTATGCTTTTTAAAAATTATGATTGATATAGGGTTTGAAATGTTCTCATCAAATATCTAAGACTGCTCGCATGCAGGGGCGTCCCCAACCAAATTTGAATTTGCAAAAATTTTGATATTGAACAATTTTTTATGGATGCAAAGTGGTTTTTCCGACAGTTTTTAACTGAATGAGCCACGAAAATTAAAAAGCATACTCTGCTCTCTTGTAGAAAGCCCTGAGGATGGTATCTAAGAACGATTATTTAACGTATGCTTTTTAACAGGCTCATTTTTAATGTTAAATGGATCACGAACATTAAAAAGCATACAATCGCGGCATGCACATGCGTTGCAGTTATTTTATTAACATGCAACTTTTTTGTAATATCTCGGAACAATTAATCAATGTATGCAATTGGACTATGTGGATGGTATTGTGTGAATAGTCTCAAAAATGAAATAGCATACATTGCGTGAGTGTATAAAATGTTTGCATACGCTGAGAAAGCCGTAAAAAATTTGATGCACCTTGAACAATTATTTAACGTATGCTTTTTCACAGGCTCATTTTTGGTGTTATATGGATCACGAAAATTAAAAAGCATACTCTTATCTCTTGCAGGAGGCCCCGAAATTATCAACTGAACATGTTAAATAAACATAGGATTCAAGAACAAATATTTAACGTATGATTTTCCACAGGCTAATTTCTGGTATTATATGGATCGCGATTTTAAAAAAGCATACTTTGCTCTCGTGTAGAAGGACCCGAAATTATCAACTGAACATGTAAAAAAATACGATTCAAAACGATTACATACATTAAAAAATCGATTTTTAGGTTATCGGACAAGCACAAACTCTTTCCCATATTTTTTTTCCAATACTTTAATAATAAATTTTTTTCCATATGGTACATACTTTTTGGCGGTCACGGTATATTATTAATATTAATAATAGTAACACATTTTTTTTTAGTACGAATGCAGTTAATTCAATATTGTTCTTTCGTCTTCAGCTACTCCGTGGGCTGTAGGCTCACGGATGTGCTTAAGGTGTTAGGAAAGCTGTGTGGAATTTAATATAATTATTAGGTACTAGAGATTCATCACTTCAAAAAACATAAAACAAGTGAGAAAAAACGTCTGTATTTCTTTCCTGACCAAAACACCGTTTGATTGGACTAAAACTAGAAATTATTATATCAATACATACAACGCTTGCATAGATCCTGGAATAAATGCGATCATTAATAAATCACAATTAGAGGCAGTAAAGTGCAATCGGAATTGACTCGATGAAATTGAGATTTTTTTATGGACGACTCACGCGTCATTAGGCACCATTGAGTGTACAGAAAGGCCCCTCACTCGATGTAGTTCTCTAGTATCAACTGAATATAATCCTTTTATATTACTGTCTATTTTGTAATAGAAGACTTCTATGAGCATAGTTATTTCCATTCATCTATCATTTTAATACTCGACCGTACAAAAGCTCTTGAAATATTGTCGAAACTCTGGTAATAATTTAATTATTTCAGTTCTGTGTGGTTGGGTCATTATTTCGAATTAGATCTTTGTTCACTTTCACAATATTATGTATTCAATACCACCACTGAATTTGCAATACGTTAACTTTTAATAACGTTTTTGGTCTTCTATATTTGATTTTGGAAAAACCCATACATTATGAGTTCAGGTGTTCTTGGTAGTAAGTATATTTCCCGCATTCCAAAAATACTTGAACATATTAGATCGTCAGATAGTGACAGATTTAGGTGCCACATTTTGGCATACAAGCCTCGAATAGGGTTGAAAAGTATATCAATTTAGAGTAAAATAAAGATATATTTTCGAGTGGCTCCTGGGGATAACATATCGAAAATCTATCTTTTATTTGTTTTCCTCCTGTTTCCTAATCACAGTACGAAACTACAGAGGGTGATTCGTTAGGTAGTTTTTTGCCAGAATAAACTGGTTCCTAACAATCAGTCTCTCTTTGGAACACAAAGTAATTGTTGCACAGCATTGTTAAAAATAACATACAGTATCGGAAAGTTTTCATGGGGGGTATGCTGGTTTCATAAGAGCGTAAGGAATAGCAATTTCTCCTCGACTCGCTCGAGAAAGGGATATCGACTTGGCTGTTAATTCGTCGGGTGGGGTAACAGAATATGCGCACAGTAGTGCGTCTCTCTTATTTATGTGGTATTATCATAGCATTGCGTTCCTTGTGATGGTCGCGTAGATTTTTGTCTATACCTCCCATGAAAACTTTCCGATACTGTATAATATTCTAGAAACCAATGATAAGGGAGATATTTTAGTTTCAGTCATATTGGATTACAGCAAATCTTTCGACATCTTGAATTGTAACATTCTAATGTCGAAAAGGGGAACATTCTCCATAAAAATTGAAAAATAAAAAATGTAATTCATTTGTAATATCTAACAGAAAACAACTACTTTCCCGGCTAAAGCCACGCTGGACATTGAACTACATCTGATAGATATTGTGAAAATTCATTCAGATGGTAGATTTTTTTAATTTTCTCTAGTTTGATAAATTCTTTAAATAAATTAGATAGGGAGAATGTTATTGAAAAATATCACTCACAGAAATCGTTCATTTCATTGAAGGTTCGCTTCTCTCGCATTCAATCCCCAATACATCAGGGAGATTGATAGAATTGGGAAGCAGGCTCTTCAGAAGCAATTATACACATCAAGGATGGAAATGATAGAAATATTCCTTCTGCGGTAACTCTTTGAAATTTATTTTTTGAGATAGACCTATCATGGGCATTGCATATTGATTTTTAGCGACTAAAGTTTGTCTTTCAGCCGCAGATGATTCCACAACAGATTTTATGAATATCCTATTCATATTTTCGAACAAAAATCAACATTCTAATGTCATTGGAACATAACATTGGCTTTTACTTCCTCCCTGATAGAACCCAAATGACAAAACTAAAACGTTAATTTTCTGTTTTAACCATATATGTGGAGCAAAATGACTCACTGGAAAGAATCAATGAGATATACAAATCACAAATGACAGTTCATTGGTATACGAGCTACTTCTCAATACTAACAAAACCAATATTTTACTTTTTGGCCCTGAGAAGGTCTGTATAAACACAAAGCATACCCCGTTGTGTCCTTGTTTTTTCGTTCCTGTATAATATAACCTTATTTCCCTATTTATTTCATTATATTTTTTGAGTTCTTACATTCCATGTGCTTTATTCTCATCTCTTAGATAAGTAACTAAATCCAAATTGAATCGTCATCTATTGAATCAATGAAATTTCAGAATATTCAATTTCCAATTATATAGCCGTACAGGAGAATTATCACATCAATATTGAAGACGGAAAAAGGACCTGTTCAATTATTAAATGACCGTACCCAGCACGCCCCTGAACTACGTTAATGCTATGTTTTTATCCTATAAGAGGCGGAGAACTCATTATATAGTCATCAAGAAGGCTGTTCGAGGAGCTACTATATTACAGACATTTTTATGTTTCCTCACTAAAAAGTGTGCATGCACGTTTATGGGTAAACAGAATCACTTCAATTAACAGAAATAACCTTTTAGTCCCGATTAATTGGAGTTAAGTGAATAATCTCAATCATTTACTCAAAATTAATCATGTAGATTAGGCAATTAACTTAATTTTCTAGGGATTAGACAAGAAAACTCTGTTGAAGAATATTGTATTCCAACGACTTTAAAAAGTTTTTGATTCATAGTATAGCGACAAATTCACTTCTAAACTTCAAAAAACAGTTGTCTCGGTGATAATTTATGATCTACCAAATGGTATTTTGTGTATTTTTTTTACATAATTTCTGTTCAACTAACTGTACTTGGCCGATACTTTGTTGTACTATATCAACGAAGTATCATCAAACTGTCTTAGTATATACAGTGCAGCTTTTAATAGTCAATGAAAAAAAACAGTTTCGAGAGTTTCACCAATCCTACTTTTTAAAATAAAAAATATGGTGATTGCTTGACAGGGAGGGGGTGGGAACACATCAACTCAAACATTTTAAATGGCATGGGGGTCAAGTGTCACATGGTTGAAAATAGAATTCCATTCTCTTCACAACCATCTAATTTTCTTTAAATTTCGTAAATTTTTTTTGCAATTCAAATTCGAAATATCAAAAATAAATGCGGATCTGAATACTACTCATACCTCGATAAATTTGAACGGTTTGATGTGGAACAATGAAACCAAAATTTTATTGAAGGGTATTACCGATAATACTTTTTAAGAGAAGAAACTTTGCAATTGTACGAGTGACAATGAAAGTAAAATGCGATATGAACGCCCAATCAAACCTGGAGTATGCACCTGATTGGACTTCCTGTCCAGCCCGTAGACGGAAGCATCCTACATCATCTTGATGCCGGAGAGACGTATACCTACTTGGGAGTGGAGCAACGCCGCTCCCAAGAGGTAAACTCAGTTAAAAACTCTCTCCGCGGCAAGTATCAGCACTCAGCAACTCCGACAGATCTGGTCATCAGAACTGTCGGGGAAGAACAAAGTTGCTGCGACTAATATGCTTGCCGTTCCGATTCTACTCTACTCTTTTGGAGTAGTGAAATGGACTCAAAAAGAGCTGCGACAACTCGACGTTAAAAATGATGCATCTTCGTAGGAGCTTGCATCCTGAATCATCCGTTCTACGGTTATACTTACCCAGACAACAGAAAGGCTGGAGACTTTTGAGTTTGGAGTGTCTACATAACAGAATGGTGCTGGATGGCGCCTGTAAAGTCATCAGGAATTCAGATCCCCTTCTCTGCATGGTCCGCGACCATGAAAAAGCAGGGATTGAAGCATTTCTTTTCAAGGCAGCAATCCGGGCAGGTGATGAACTTGGTCCTGCAGCTGCACAAGGATAAGCCAATGCATGGGGTCTTCTTCAAGTACATTGAAGACCTTGGTTTATCCAAAAATTTTATCTTTTCTTTCCTCAGGTCAAGTGAGCTGAAGTCGGAGACCGAGGGATTCATAATGGCTTGCCAGGATGGTGTCTTCAACACCCTGGTCTACCGTAGCCGCGTGATGGGTATAGAGATTCCCGACACTAGATGCAGAGCGTGTCGTGGGGCGCCTGAGCCCCTTATGCATTTGCTGTCAGCATGTCCAGCATATGCGGTCTCGGCCTATATCTACAGGCATAACGTGGCTCTACGAATGTTGTACTACCATCTACGACACTCGTACGATATAGACGAGACGTTGCCTTATGCTCCGGGGGATATTGAGTCCGTTGTGGAGAATGAGAAGTGCCGAATATATTGGAACTACTCATTCCCCACCCTCAGGCAAATACAAGCCAATAAGCCTGATGTAGTCTTCCTCGACCATCAGAATAAGACGATTTTCGTCATGGAGTTTTCGGCTCCTGGTGAAACGAACATCGTCCGAAAAGAGGAGGAGAAACGGACTAAATATCGAGACTTACCCTTTGAACTCCGGAGACAGGGCCTGACTGGAATATCCTTCAAGGAAAAAATAATAGTAATAATAATAATAATAATAATAATAATTGGAGTAAAGAAAAATATTTAATTGTAATAAAAGTAAAACAAACGCGGGGCGTTAACAGCAATTACTTAACAGATGGCGCTGGGGGCTCCCAACGCTGTCGCAAAACAAAAAAATTATTCTGAACTGATTAAATTCACGTTTCCTTCCCCGTAAATATCTGTTCAGTGAGTTGATCCGATTTGCGAATTTCTAACGATATCGTGGATGCGTTATAAAAAATATTTTCATATTCTTACCTTGAAACACTGGGATATAGCTCCCAAGTCCCCAGTAGAAGGTTGTGTGCACTATGATATCCAAAATATAAACAAAACAGGGCTACAGGAGGTACACCAAATTCAGTGCAAGCAAGTTCCTGAACGTTTTCGGCATCAAGTCAGGAGAAATTCAATGTTTGAAAAATATAATACCAATCACAGACGCTAAACAATTTTTTATAAACAATTGTTCGGAAAAGTTTTTGACATGTTAATATAAAATAAAAATAATAGTTTTATTTTCAAGAAACATCAGTTATTCAAAAAACAACTTGACCTGATTGGTCTTACCAATTACTATAATGAGGGGGAACTGAGTGACTGTTATAGGTATCGATAATAACAGTGAATATGCAAGTGAATCATAACAATGCAGTGCCATTGATTATCCTAAATTGGTTATCTGAAGAATTAATCAGAATGTGTGATGAAAATTATTAAAGTAACCATTACAATAATCCAACCCTGCAACAACTTCCATACACTTCATCGAATTACCGTTATTAGACCATGTGATGCGTATGAAACGAAAATAATCAGAGAACTTAATAACCATTACTAAGTCGTCATAGTAAAGTGAATTGAATGGTAGTTATCAGACAGCTAGGATGTCCCCTATTTTAGTTTTTTATGATGGTTACTTGATTTTTAATAACAGTCACTGGATTTTTTTCTCAGTTCAATTATTTTTAACTTTTTAGTCCATGTTGGATGTAAGACGTGTTCTTTAGTTTTTCTAAACTATTATTTTTTCCAACGATGTTCGTTTCGCCAGGAGCCGAAAACCCAATACGAAAATCGTCTTACTTTGATGGTCGAGAAGGACTACATCAGGCTTGTTGTCTTGTGTTTGCCTGGAGGTGGTAAATGAGGAGTTCCAATAGATTTGGCAATTCTCATTCTCCACAACAGACTCAATATCCCTAGAAGCATAAAGAAATGCTCGTGTCTCGTCTATACTGTACTGAGTGTCGTAAATGGTAGTATGACATTCGTAACGCCGCGTTCGGTCTATGGATATAGGCTGAGACCGCATAAGATTGACAAGCACATAGCAAATGAATTACGATCGAGCCCCATGACACGCACTGAATATAATGTCCGGAACCTCTATACCAATCACGCGAAGTCTCCGACTTCAGCCCACTTGACCTAAGGAAAGCAAAGGCCATATTTTATGGAGAAGTCAATGTCTTCGATGTTCTTGAAGAAGATCTCATGCATTGGCTTCTCCTGTAGGAGTATTCAGTCTTTGCAACAACAATCTCGAACATTAACGCGCTCGCTCCGCTCACGCGTTAAATTATCTCGATTGTTAATCGCCCTTATTAATACACTTGTTCGTTAAGTAACCATGAATTCGTGTTGTGCGCATGCGGACCTGCGGGATCAAAAGTATAATTGGTACGGCTAGATGCTTGTGATAGTTTTCAGCTGTAGTTATCTTGTGCGAGGATGTCTCAGTGCAATGATGGACGTAAACTTAAACTGGATGATAACATCTAAGCATGCGCAGTTGTGTTAACATAAAAACTAACAACTAACCATAAACAGTCTTGTGTTCTTTGCGTTAGCGCCTATGATCGATTTACGGGTAGACGTAATCTTACCATAGAAATTATAATATATATACTTACTCTACAATGCCAATCCCCTCTTCGTGGGACACTGAAAAGTGTTGTAAAATTCCAAATGTTTTCATCAATGCGCATGCCCATAACCATTCTCCTAACTCTGCAGCGTTGACAAATTTCAGAAAATTTTATCTTTGTAGTCGAGATTCTGTCGAAAATAATCTAACATTACTGTGAAGCCTACCCAAATTCCCGTTGATTGTTGGGATCGTGCAACAGTGTTAACAGTTTTCAATTGCCGCAGAGGAAGGCAGGTAGTTTGCCAGAGCCGGTTTGGGTTAGTTTGGTGGTTTAGGCGATTTGTGTTCATTGTGAAATTAACCATTAACGTTATTGTGCTTATTTAGATGTGCTTTTCTTATTACTTTTCTTTACTTCAATTATTCATCGGTAGTGTGTATGTTATTGGTTTTCGGGTTTTTCTGTAGTGAAATTTTAATTTTGACAATGTTGACGTGCTTGGTTCTATGGTGTGGAAATAAAGGAAATATTCCTGGAATCCATTATTTTTAGTAAGTATACTTGAATATGAATTGTTGATGGCAAATCTAATAAATAACATATATAGAGCAGAAATAACTCATCTTTGATAAAACTGAGAATATTAATCCTTTCTTTACGTTTGGCTTATATAAATCATTTTAAGCTTGACGAGAGCAAGGCATGACATGGCATGGTGATCCAACAACTTCACTCACAAGCTAGCTCACTCCTCTGGAACATCGCAGAAAGGTTGGCGATCTGTCTGTGTTTTATAGATATTTCCATGGACGATGCTCTTCCGAAATATTATCAATCGTTCCACCGTTAGCGGTCCCTTCGAGACTGACCCATCGAGCTCCAGTCTTCAGCACATCCATATGCCGTCACTTTGGAGACATGCCGAACATCTGTTTCCCAGAACATCAATTCCTACCTACCTTCCTTTAGTTCTCACGATGTTTCTGAACAATACAGGATGTTTCTTCACGTGGGAATCAGAACTTTAAAAAAAATCAAAAAATAGGTATATTTCAGAAACGTCACCAATAGTTACCTACCCAAGATATATTTTTTCATTGTTATATTATTCGATGAATTTCTCGGATATAATCTGTTTCACAACATAGGTATGCCCACCAAAACTTTTCGTGTCTCATAGACTGCCCTGACACCAACGTATTATCAAATCGATTTTACTCAATATCATGAATCATTTAAAAATCGCACTGAAACCCACCCTGGTATGAATGAAACTGGTCCTGATCATGCGCACTAAATAATGCATCGAACTTTTTACAACAACTGTTAATGGTTCGCAGAAACCTATCGTTTTACTTTTACTAATATAAATATGCAAAAAATGACTTTTTCTGAAGTTTTATTATGACATCTATTATTTTCAGTTTTTTTGTAACTAGGAAAATTCTAACAATACTAACAATGTATAATATAATAAATTAGTTCATTCTCAACATCCTTCCCGCCAAATCAGAATTTAAAACGTTCGGGTAACTTCACTTTCCGACCACTTCTTGTAAACGTTGGTATATCTCTCATCTTCTCCTTAGAATGTTTGCTAATATTTTCTGTAGAATCCTCTTCCTCATTCGGTGGAGCCTCTTTTACTTGGATATTATTCTTGTACGTGTGAATTTGTGACGAACATATTTCCATTGGGTAGAGACGTTGAAATGGTTTCAGGAGTTCTCCATTTTTTGTTTTTACTCTGGCAACTCTGCATATGGCGTCTTTTCCGGGAAAGATTTCCTCAATTTTGCCAAGGGGCCAATCGATACGTTTTGAGTTTTGAGAACAATATCTCCTACTTGTAAAGTGCCATGTTTTTTCTGACCAATATTAACTAGTTCTTCAAGTACTCTTTCCTAAATCAAGTTCTTAGAGATTCTGTGATTTTTTAAATGAATCTTAAACGTTTTACGAGATGATTTCTATCAATTATATCTAAATCTGGCATTTCGGAAGAATTTTGCTCATTTATGAACATTGATGGTGTTAAAGGTACCAAATCATTTGACTCTTCTGTTAAATATGTCAAGGGTCGAGAATTCATGACTGATTCACACTCACACAATAAGGTTTCTAATTCTTGGTAGTTGACCAAAGTTTCACCTAAATTTCTACGAAGTAACTCTTTAAGTATCCTGACAAGCCTTTCCTACCAAGATGCAGTTGGTGGATTGAAATACCACTTTATATTTTTTGAAGATGAATAATTGATGACTTCATCCCAATTGATAATTTTAAGTAAATTATGAGTACCAGTAAAATTAGTTCCGTTATCTGAGTATATTACAGATATTCGTCCCCTCCTGGCAATAAACCGTCTCAAAGACATAAGAAACGAGTCAGTAGATAATGAATGCAACAATTCCAAATGAACCTCCCTGTATACACTACATGTAAATAAAACAACCCATACTTTGTCTTTCCCTTTTAGATACAATGGTCCAACAAGATCTATACCTGTAACATCAAAAGCTGTGTTACATTGTATCCTATCTTTAGGAAGTGGAGCGAATGGGGTCTCCACAGGTTTTCTGCTGAACCTTTTGCATTTGATGCATTATGTAACCACTTCTCTGACGAATTTTCTGCCCTTCACAATTCAGAAGCGTTCCCTCAACAAAACGAATTTAGTTTGTATGCCTGCATGGCAGTTAATACGATGATACTGTTCAATAAGTTTTTGTACTATTTGACTTTTATAAGGAAGAAGTATAGGGAATTTGTATTCCTCACTCTCCTCTTCTAGAACTAGTCTGGTTTTTAATCTGATGATTCCAAAATCATCAGTGAAAACTTGCATATTTTTCAAAGAACTAAAATTATCACCAAAACCTTCAGCTTGTACAATTTTCAGCAGACGACATTCAGCTTGAAAAAATTCATCTGATTTTAAATCACCAGTTTTTATTATTTTTGTTTTTGCAGTTGAAATAAAACCGGAATATCCAACCAACTGATCTAACAATCTTATTATAATGAGAAAAATAACTGAAATCATCGGATACATTACTTTTCTCAGATACCAAATTCGAAAAAATCACTCTCCTTTTTTCTTCATACAACTCCTCTTCATTACAAACAATCTCACTTTTTGGACAATTATCATTAGGTTCTAAAAGCCATTCTGGACCATTCCACCATTGGTTTTCTATACATTTTTTACCGTTGCATCCCCTCGAACCAATATCTGCAGGGTTTAAATTACCTGGTGTATGATGCCATTCATCTTGCTAGAAAATCTCACTTCTTTTACTCTATACCTACAAATGTATTTCAATTTTCTTTCGTTTTTATCCAAGCCAGTGCAACCATAGAGTCACTCCAGTAAAAGGTTTCCATGAATTTGAATTCATCAATACCTTTTACAATTTTACATAACCTGACACCAATAACTGTAGCTAACTCGAGTCTCGTAAGGGTAATCTTCTTAAGAGTTACTCTGGACTTAGCCTGAATAATGGTAACTGAAGGAATGCCATTCATCTCTGATCTCAAGAAAATACAACTTGAATAAGCTAACATACTTGCGTCACAGAATACATGGAGAGAACAATTCTCAAGATCTTTTAGATTAACAAACCTATGAAATGGTCTAGGAATCCTACAAAGACTAATCAGAGGTAATTCATTCAGCCATTTTTCGAATGATTTGACAATATCTTCCGGTAGAGCATCATCCCAATCAATTTTTATTATCCAAGTTTCTTGGAGTAATATTTTTGGGATCAACATAACGGGACTAGTGAAATCAATTGGATCGAAAACCTTATGTGCAATGGAAAGAAAACCTCTTTTTGTTCTTGGAATTTTATTCAATTCGTCTATTGTTCCCACATCACAATGAAAAGTATCAAATCGATTATCCCATAACAAACCTAATATTGATACAAATTTTTCTTCACTATCAGTGTTATCGACATTATGATAGTGAACAGTATTATGAATCCATCCCCTGATATTAAAATTTGCCAATGATAACAGATATTTAGATTCTTCAATGAAAGTATCTAATTCTTGTTTACTGTTGAGACTTGTAACACAATTGTCCACGTAAAATGAAGTTTTAACTTGTGTGCAGTTTTCTTGAACTCAGCTGAAACATTATCTAAATGAAGTAATAGAGTTGTTGCTAGTAAAAATGGACTTGACTTTACCCCAAATAGAACTCTGCAATATCTATATAATTTCAATTCTCTTTTTTCGAAATTTTGCCACCACAGAAATCTAAGAAAGTCTCTATCATCTTGGTTGGCACTGATTTGTAAAAAACCTTTCTCTATATCAGCACTTACTCCAAAAATACCTATCCTGAATTTTATGAGCAATGGAGGAATCAATTCAATTAAATTTGGACCCTTCTCCAAACAATAATTCAAAGATATTCCTTCAGGATCCCTGCAAGAAGCGTCAAAAACGGGTCGAATTTTTGTCGTTTCACTAGATTCTTTGAAAACAGCGTGGTGAGGTAAATAATGAAGAAAAGAATGATTTACATTTTCATTTATCTCTTCAATGATACCCAACTTTTTCCACTTATCTTTTGATACTCTTCAAATCTTTTAGTAGCCATTAATTTATTTGTATTGGACAATAATCGTTTATGAGCTATTTCAAAATTGTTCGATAAAACTGGGTGTCCTTCAATCCAAGGAAGTTTGACCTCAAATCTGTTTTCTGAATTGAAAATAGTAGTTTTTCGAAAAAAATTTACTGTTTTTTCATCTTTAAAATTGCAATTCTCAACATTCGTTGGTTCTTTGATACCTATTTTATCGAGTTCCCTCAAATCAGGAATAGAAAAATCTGAAAAACCAGTGAATATATGAGAATCAGTATTTTCAAAATATTTTCCCATTATTGTCCAACCTAGCAAAGTTTCAATTGCCACTAAACCATTTTTCAGATACTTTGTATATCCAGTGATCAATTTACCAATAGTAATTCAATATCAACACAAATCTTTGTTTGGTCCAAAACCAGAATTTCACATTGGAATAGCTTATTCAAACTTTCGATGGTGACGTTGTAAATATTGTGAATTTTTGGAGAAGACTGTTGACCCCCAAAAACACCCTGAATGATTTTCTCCTCAGAAATTTTTTGAAAACCTAATTCCTCTGCGGACTTGGATAAAATATATGATCTTTGAGATCCGGAATCCAGGAGAGCACGAATAATTTTCTCTTTTCCATTATTGTATATTTTTATGACAATCGTTTGAAGTAGAACTTGTGATAAATAGGTAATGGTTAATTATTGTTCCACTTTTCTTTCATCAGTTGTATCAGAATTGAAATTTAATTGATTATTCTTCACACTCAAGTCAGGACATAGTAAAGGGTAATGTTTTTTCGAACAAATCAAGCACCGAATGAATTGTCTGCACTGTTGTACTACATGCCCCCTTTTGAGACACGCAAAACAACCCCTTTTTTCAATAACTATCTTTTTCCTATCATCTAACGAGAGTTTTTGTGCCTTTAAACAATCTTGACTAGCGTGTGATTTTTCGCAAAATAAACAAATCGGAAAAACATTTTTCTTGAATAATTCCTTTTCGGAAGAATGAAGAGATGCAGCAGTATACATTTTCGGTTTACTCTGTTGGTGTTTGACTGTACTACTATCGGTTTTGAAATATTTTTGTGCTAGCTGTATTCTTTCCTCTGATTCAACCTCACCTCGTAAAAATGTAAGTGAGAGAGACAAATAATTGGTACCAATATTACCATCACCTTGTGCATTTATTTTATTAGAATTTCGGTGCCTTTCCCAAACTTTGAGTAAATCTTCAGGAAGTGATGACTCTACAAGTGGGAAAAGCATCGCTGCATATTTATCTTGTGTTACACCTAAGGTGTCGAGTGCCCTCAACTGAGTTTCTAATTTATCATATAAACTAGTTAAATTCGTATGTGCTTTATTATTATTTGCTTGTTTGAGTACTAAATTCAGAAGTTCTCTAACATATACCTCGATTTGAAATTCATCCCTGGCAAATCTATTTTTCAATTGGTCAATGGCTTTTGTATAGTTGGTTCCTGCAGGTGGAAAACTTTCGACCAGTTCTCTTGCTGATGACTATGGTTCTGTAGCCTGAATAAGATATTATTATTATTATCGTCCAAATCGATTTCTTTGCCTTCATGAATTTTCTTGAATTGACCCCAAAATCCTAAACAATTTTTCACATCTCCGTCGAATTTTTTCAGTTCTAATTTCAGTAGACGAAACTTTCTCTTTCCTCCCTTTTGACTATGTGAACTCTGTGAGTGACATTCTTGCTCCATTTTCTTGAGATGGTCCTCTTTCAAAACTACCTCGCATTTTGAATGGTGGCTTAAATTTTTTTCTATTGTTTGTTCTACACCATCGAATTCTTCTTCAATCTCTTTTTCAGTGAGTTTCTTATCAAAAAATGTTTGTTCGATATTCTCGTCCAAGTTGAATAACCTTTTACTTTTATCGTCTAATAGCCTGAGTAGTTCCATGATTTTCGTTTCCTCTGGTTTTTCATGCGACAAAACGTGAATAATCTCACTGCAAGTTTTGTCGACATGTTTTCTCAGCTGCTCTCGTTTGATCTGATAGGCTTCCATATCAAATATCACGGTCGCCAAATATTGAAACTGTTAATGGTTCGTAGAAACCTATCGTTTTACTTTTACTAATATAAATACGCAAAAAATGACTTTTTCTGAAGTTTTATTATGACATCTATTATTTTCAGTTTTTTTGTAACTAGGAAAATTCTAACAATACTAACACTGTACAATATAATAAATTAGTTCATTCTCAACAGTCCCATTGAATAGGCATTCTAGAGTAAATATTATAATTTCTATGAATATTACGAACTTTTACGTAAACCCGTAACCAGCCTACGAAAAGAACACAAGTACGCAGGTAAGCAGGCTTGGCTGTCAATTCATGCATCTCAGTTAACGATTACGTTCATGATTGCACTGAGAGCTCCTAGCACAATGGCGTTAAAAATCAACTGTAAATGTAAAAACATCACTTGTGCTTATGAATATATCAAATAATGATTTGTTTTCATGTGAAAACATTTTTTTTCATGAAGTTGTTGAAGCTGTGTACACGTAACAGTTCAATTAAATGAAATTTTTTTTTTGTATTTCGTGTAATTTTGTTTTATTACAATCGCAAAGCGCTTTCGGCTAACAAGCCATCATCAGTGCAATACCTGCAAGTAAGTAAGGTTGTTTGAAATGTAGAAAAAGTTTTTATGAAATTTTGAAATTACTTACTCGTCAAGTATTCATACAGGAGATCTATAAAAAGTTGAAAACTAAGTATTTATATACCCATTAATGGGTTATTTTAAAAATGAAAATTTACATTTTTAATGAAAATGAAAATCTGCATGCTCGTTCTGGAACACCAGACACGATGCCCACGAGGTGCAGACGGGAAATAAGAAAAAAATGTTTAACAAATGACAAATGATATAAATTGAAGGCTGACAGATGATATGGGTGACATTGACATAAGGCCCATATCCAATGAAAATTTAAAAGTAAATTTTATGACAATTGACAATGTTTTGTGACTACAGAATGTGAAAGTTTCCTTAGTGAGCAAAAAACAATAAATTCGAAAATTTTATATTGAAAATGAGGAAGTTATTTTAATCTCCTATGTAGAGGAATATATGATCTGTTTAATTGGACTTGTGTATTTAAGCAAAGGTTATTACATTTTAATTCTTTGTCTATTTGTAAATCTTCAAGAAAATCTAGTCTATTGTAATTTTTTGAGTTAACTTGTTTCAAAATTTGTGAATTTCGATTTGGACTAAAATTATGTTTATTGAATTTAATATGGTGTCCAAATGCTGAGTTTCCAGGTTTATTCAAATGTTCATTTATACGAACCTTCAAAGGTCTACAAGTCCTTCCTATGTAGGATGCTTCACAATCATTACAGTTAAGTTTTTAAATACCACTTTTTGATAGTTTGTTGATTTTGTCTTTAGAATTTACTAAATGTTTGTTTAAATTATTACTACTTTTGAAAGAAATTTTAACATTTGTTAATTTATTATTGATGAATCTAGGAACTTTTTGAGAGATATTTTCATTTAAGAAAGGTAGAGATACTAATCTAGAAAGATTCTCTTCTCTAGGGTAGGTTAGATTTTGTTCTCTTTTATTTTTGACTTTTTGAATTAGATTTGGAATGATATGAGGATTGTATCCGTTATTGTATGCAATTTGTTTGAGAGTGTTTAACTCTTTATTATAGTCTATGGATGAAAGAGGAATGTTGAGAAGTCTGTGAATATAGCAATAAAAGGCTGCCATTTTATGCTGATGTGGGTGATTCGAACGATTCTAACGATTCTAAGATGTTCTTTATTCACATCGGTAACCCCATCATGGACCCGTGTCTTTGTGGAGAGACGAGACGATCAACTTCTCTGGCGTTTAACACCTGCTTTAAAAAAGGCCGGATGCCCCCATAAAGAATTATTGAAGGAGGTCTTTTTGAAATAACTACAACTAGTAGCACCACCTAATTTATGTCGGTGTCAGATAGAATTACAGACACACAAGAAAACGACCGCATGAAAAATGCTGAACGATTATACCATTATAGCTGTGTTCAGTGTGTAACACCGATGAATTTAATACGAATTTCTGAGTGAATGCACTCGATAGTAATAGATTCATGGATTAACTAAACTCTGATATTTCCGACAAAAAATATTTCGGAATGGAAATAGAGTGTAAAGACACACTTTGAGTACCTCGAAAGTGGAGTATCTGAATTAGAATGAGGAATTATATAAACAGAGTAGGGCAATAGTGCGTCAGAGTCCAATAGCTCCAGTTGTATAATTCGAAAACAAAAATTAACTATACAATAGACTATATTGGGCGCCATCAGAAAATTCGTCCAGTTCAATAGAGAAAGACATTTTTGCAGAAAAGAGATGATCGTCATGTCAGATAGCAAAAGAGCCATTATTGCTCTGAACTCCCATATAATCAATTCCACGATGGTGAAGGGGTGCCTAGAGACACTATATATACTACACTATCACCCTCCTATGGCTCTCTAAGCTCCGCCTCCAAGCTGCAATGCGTTATAAAACGGAATCAAGAAATTTTAAGTCGCAGTTTATTGACACTCCCATTAAGCAGAACATAACAGAACCAGAAATTATTGCTTAATATACAAGGCTAACCAAAAAAAAAATCACGGCGTCGAGTACTCTTTTTTAAAGAATGCCATATACATCAGTGAGTACATTTGTTTCAAACCCATCCATCCCTCCGACATTATTGACCATCACCAAACTACCTGGAAGTTATAATTTTTTTGTTGAAATAATGCAATCTCAGTTGCATAATGAAAAAAGTCACTGTCGTCAAGATCATGGAATTCAAGAAAAAATAATCATAATGCTATTTGGTAGACAGATGTGTGAAATCTGAAATGACTTCTAAATACTATCTATTGCTTGGAGTGCGTGCACACAGACCAAAAGGAGGATTTCTGTATGTTTTCCGGGTTTACCTACAGCTGAAACGTGAAAATGCCACCAGAAATCAGTAAGTGGCCCCGAAGCGCCACGTCAAATAATAATAATAATAGCTGGGTTTAATTTGTTCCATCGAAAATAATATCATTCGAATTCGAGCAAAGACGAACGCTCGTTATAGACACAGTCAAAATTGGTTTTTGGATTTTTTTACACCTTGCGCCTGTGGATAAAAAAAATATACTGGTCGGAAAACAATAGATCAAATAAACCTGCTTAATACCTAAGTAAATAAATAGAGGTTTATTTTATAAAATTAATGACTACATGTCACATATCTCATTTTTTCCACAAACTTCTAACCCAGGGGGGAAAGGAAGGAGTGGAGATGGCGCAGAAGTAGCAACTCTCCTGTTCTCGATCAGGAGAACAGGAGAGCGCCCTGCCAGACCGAACTTAGTCATCCCCGGAAAGGGACATAGTAGGATTTGAATTGATGAAAGTTATCCAGACAACTCGATTTTTTTGGAGGAGTGATTTGAGTAGCTTCCTCAATCAGTATACTGCCCTCCTATAACAAACCCCCGTATCTCCATCCGAAGTGAAATCGAGAAATTTAGAATAAAAGATAATTATGTTATCTGTTGACCAAAAAATGTATTTATATCTCAACTATTGGTAGAGTTAGGGTAATTGGGGTCGATTAAATCAATAAAAAAAAATATATTAAAAATTGACTAAGGATACCAAAAAATGGACATAGAGTTGGTTGTACCACGGCAGAGTGATTTTCCTAAGTTAAATCACTGTAATTTTACATTGTTGTCTGAACGAGGTTATTACTTAGTGAATTGATAGTATTTCGTGTACTTCCTCTTCATTCCTCACTTTCAATAGAAAAAATTATTGGGTGACTCCATATTTTTTGTTCAATTTTTTTCTTTGGAAGATAGATACAAATTACAAAAATAATAAAAGTGGGGTTTTACCTTAGTGAAAATGTAGTATGAGTCATAATGAGATAAGGTGTTTTTATACAGTATAGTTAGCTAAAGGTTAGAAGAGTGCTTCTAAAGTCATCTTATAAAGATGTTTTTTACTGAAAAGTCCATATTGAAATCGCCGAAAAATATAATTTTATCCGAGACAGTTGCAAATTTACTTCATGGATTTTCAAGATTCTCAAGAAAAATTCTTACATTCCCTTTACAGGATCTATAATCTGTCACAATTGTAATTTTGTATTGAGATAGTCTGATTCCACAAAATTCAGATTTTCCTCTCTCATTGAACTTTTCAAAATTCAAAATTTTTGTACATGTACATATGTACTCCACCATGCTCAATATTGAAACTGCGGCAATAATAAGATTCCAGTTTGTATCAGAAATATTTACTCGTTTTAGATTTTCTTTGCTTCGCCGATGTTCAGATATAAAAAAGAAATCGAATCGAAAATCGTTCAGAAAAAGTTCGATTTTTTCCAGTTTATTTTCAATACTCTGCATATTTCCATGGAATATACTCACCGATATTCCACATTCACGATAATTAAAAAAAAATCGTGATAAAGATTTGGTCAAATAATTTTCATCATTCTCCATGAAAATTGAAAAATGCAAAATGTGATTTATTTGTAATATCTAACAGAAAACAACTACTTCCCCGTCTAAAGCCACGCTGGACGTTGAACTACATCTGATAGATATTGTGAAAAGACTCTGAAAGAAATCTGATAGTGAAAATTCGCATTTTCATCAGTTAGTTGATTTTTTTAATTTTCTCTAGTTTACATTGAAAATTCATTGAATAAATTAGATAGCGAGAATGTTATTAAAAAATATCACTTACAGAAATCGTTTTCTGTTAGATATTACAAATAAATCACATTTTTCATCTTCCAATTTTCATGGAGAATGTTCCCCTTTTCAACAAAAATACCTAAACAAGAGGTTATCTTGAACGATGGAAAATAGTGACTGAAGTTTGTCTTTCAGCCGCAGATGATTTCACAACAGATTTCCTGAATGTCCTATCCATATTTTCGAACAAAAATCAATTTTCATCAGTTTTTACAATGTTTCCTATGAGTCGTCACTTTGAATAGGCATCAGTTCTCGAAATAATTTTGTTTTGTCTATACCATTATTTCTGTTGTTTCAAGAAATATCCGCCACCAATAATCAATAGATACCGCTTTGATTTTTATAAAAAAGGTGATCTTACTTTTTTGTGCCAAGTTAATCAATTTCATTCGATTCCAAACGAAATTATACGCCCAAACCACGAAAAAGTGTTAAGGTTTATTTAACAATTTCATGGTATGTTATTTGCATTATTCATAGCCTGAAGAATTACCGGCTGATTTGTTTCTCGATAATGACAACTCAAGAAAGTCAATTAAAACAGCCGCAGCCGGTGTGGAAAAGTAATGAAATAGTGATGTATCATCAGTAAAAACATAACAGAGATAAGTTATTGAGTGTTTCAAATGCAAAAGAAGAGCACTTTAATTTGACACTATAATCGTAAATTGTCCGCATAACGATTTGGGGGGGGGGGGGTGTTTGACATGAAACATGTACAGAACGATGCTACTATACGAGAAAATGAGTTAAGTCATTATGCCGTCAATTCGTAGTGGTGCAGTTGACTATAATAATAATAGTTAATAATTTTTAATCTGAAGATGTGCTTAAATTTTAAAATTCCTGGCTTCCGGTCCCATTATTTTTGTAAAAAATCGGTTCTAGGAGATTATTTTTTCATAATCTACCCAACGTGAGGAATGCCGTACAAGAATATTTTGTCCGAATGTTTGAATGTTTGACGGAATAGTGCCTAAAGTTATTTTCTCGTATAGCAGCATCGTTTTGTACATGTTTCATGCTGGGTCAAATGACCCCCCAAATTGTTATGCGGGCGTGTAGTCTATTAGGACATATCAATTATGACTTTGAGTATGTTATAAAAAAAAAATTGATCGAAAAACAACAAGTATTATTTTCAAAACAAACGCTTCACCGAAACTTATCATTCCATCTTTCCAGCCATTCAGAAGAGCGTATTCAAGTAAACTCCTTGTTCACGAACTTCAGCCAAGGCACCCGATGAAGTGGACCAGAATTAATAGATTAATCGACTTACCTGTAGGAAGATCAATCTTGTTCGACCTCGTATTCCGGAATATTTCATATGTAGACGTTTAAAGATCCAAGCAAAATCTATGCAATAGGTAAATTTATTTCAGTAATTACACGTACATTACAAATATAATATACAAACATACATATAATAAAGATCTTAGGTATTTTCAATAGAAAGGATGGTTTTCGCAAAGATTGTTGGATCTTCTACAACCGGTTTTTGATAGAATTTGTTGAATATATTAGAATTTTTCGACCAACCTACTGTATTACGAATCGTATCAATGTTAAGGCCAGCTCTGAATGCTGCCGAGGTAGAAGCATGACGTGTACTGTAACCCTTGAAAATAGTAGCGTCAATTCCGCTGTTACATAATGTCTTTTTTATCCAGCGACTTAAGGTCTGCGAGGAAGCAGCTCGGTGAGGCTTTTTGCAAGTTAAAAATAATTTTTTATCTGATATATTTAAACGAATGGTTTCTGTTACCTTTAAATAATAACATAAAGTGAAACCTACGCACAGTTGAGGTTTCTCCACAAAAAATGGAAAACTGAGCAGAGGACTCAATTTTCCGGGCCCAGAAGTCTTAATTTTTTCGGTGATTCTGATTTCTATAAGATTAGTTTTCATGATTATATTATCTGTAGTGATCAGAGACAGAGTCTGCATTCTATGACCACAAGTAAGTGCCAAAAGAGTTACAAGTTTAAAAGTCAGAGCTTCTAGGAGCTGGGTCCCAAGTTGATGAATACCTTGGTTTAGGTGGCTTTAAGTTGTAATAGCCCTTTAAAAATCGCCTAAATATTTTTTCATCTTTTTCAGGAAAGGCTAAGATTAAAGATAAAGCAGACTTATATCCATTAACTGAACTGAATGACATCATCATCTATTGCAAAACTCAAAAAAGATAATATAGAATTAATATCATAATTAAATGGATTACATTTTTTAGTGTTACAATAATGCCACCACTTTTTTAATGCTACATTATATTGGTTCAAAGTAGTTTCTGCCAAAGAGGCGATGAGTAGAGGAATACCTACTTAGATACCTTGCTTTGAAAATGCCTTCCCGACTGCCAGGGTAAGGTATCTGTGGTTCGGATGTGGTTTCCTGAAAGTAATCTTTTTGATGGTCCAAGTATTAATTTCTCGCTACAAAGCAATTTATTAAAAAGACGGAACCAAGGTTGATTTTTCCAGTTGGGTACTACGACAATTCCAGTGGCTTTGTCTAAAATTATTTTTTCCAAAACTCTAGCAATAACTGGAAATGGTGGAAACGCATAAAAATTCAACGAAGTCCAGTTCAATGTGAAGCAGTCTATGGCCATAGATTCTGGGTCTGGACCCCAAGAAACAAAATTTTTACATTTTGTATTTAGTGAAGATGCAAAAATATCAACATCAGGAATTCCAAAGAAATTAATAATCTTTTGATAATCCCCACAAGAAAGCTCATATTCTGTTTCAATATTCAAAATTCTGGATTCAGCATCGGCCATAGTATTGTGTGACGAACTGACATAAGAAGCAAAAATTACTATATTTCTACGTTCACACCATTTCCAAATCTCACGGCTAATATCATTCAAGTTATCGAATTGAACACTACTCATTTTATTGATTGTAGCGATTGCAGTAATATTATCGATTCGGAGGAGAATATTACAATCCTTCAAATGTTTTGCAAAAGATTTCAAACTGTTAAAAGCTGCCAATAATTCTAAATAGTTAATATGTTTTTTACATAGGTCTGCATTCCAAAAACCGTGCGTCTTTTTACTGTTACAAAAACTTCCCCAACCAGTTAGCGAAGAATCAGAGTAGATCTCTAACGCAAATTCTGATGGTTTCATATTTTTGAAAGAATTAGAAATATTTTTCAACCACCATTTTATGTCTGTAGATAAATATTGAGGGATCGACATTACCTGATTATAATCTCCCTTAGATCTTTTCAAAGCTAGCCACTTTTCTTTCTCAAAATTTTTAACATACATCCAACTGTATTTTATTGCCGGAGAAGCCGCTACAAGGTGGCCAATTAATTTAGCAAATTTTCTAATTTTACATTTTTTCCTAATTGAAAAGGTTGATAATATATTGAATAATTTTTGTTTTTTCTCTAAAGGCAAGCGGAAAATCATTTTGACAGTATCATACTGAAAACCCAAGAAAGTTAAAGATGTGACAGGTTGCAACACACTTTTTTTATAATTAATAGTGAAACCTAAAGAATTCAACAAATTTACTGTAATATTAATATTGTTCTGACACTCCTTATAATTTAAACCCAACAATAATATGTCATCCAAATATATTACACACAAAAAACCCTTTGATCTCAAGAATGCCATAACTGGTTTCAACAATTTTGTGAATACGAAAGGGGCAACATTCAGACCAAAAGGAAGAACAGTAAATTCGTAAAGAGTGTCTCTAAATTCAAATCTTAAAAATTTTCTATATTCCTCATGAATAGGCAAGGCAAAATACGCATCTTTCAAATCCAATTTGGCTAAAAAACAATTTTTTGAAATTAACCTCAAGACCGATCTATAATCCTCCAACTTGAAATGTGGAGTGATTATAAATTTATTTAAACATTTCAGATTTAGAACAAATCTGTATCCACCATCCGATTTTGGTACTAAAAAATAAGGAGAAAGAAATTCCCCGGAAATATGATTACAAATTTGAATTGCGCCCTTATCTAACAATTCATTTATTGCAGAATCATAAAGTTTGAGTTGCTTTCCAGTAAATGTCCTAAGAATGTTATGTACCTTCTTAGGGGTTGAAGAGAAAGGTAATCTATAACCCTGAACCCATTTAACTACCTGGTGGTTCCCAATAGATTGCCAAGTAGTTACATGGTTCTTCAGATTTCCAGCACGTTTTTTAACGCCTACCTCTATCTGTTGTTCTTGTGTCGATATGGTTGCTTGAATGTCCTGTTGTTTCTCGCCCCCTCCTCTCTTGATCCCTGACTACGGTACCTGTATCTTCGATTGTCGAATTTCTGAGGATATTTCATTTTGGCCCTGTTTTGATGGCCCCTGTAGTTTAAATGACGTTTCTCTCCGGAAACAGAAATAAACGGCCGTGCTTGCTTAACGGTGGCTACCGCTTTAACTTGATTTGCAGCTGATTTAGATGACTGTAATTGTTTGACTTTTTCTAAGAGATTAGTACCATACAAATGCTTATCAATCATATCAAGGGAGCTATCAAAAATCTTCTGTGGAGAGATATTCCATGAAAAATGTCAGCAAATATTTTACTGGCATCACCCAAATTTTGCAATGTACTTGTATTCTCATTCGAAATTCTCATAAGTTTATTCATCAAACCACTTAAGACCGAAATTCCGGCGGAAATTTGTGATTGTAAGCCAATAAGATGCTTGTCATCCCTTACCTTAGTATCGGTTAATATATTTTTTATTTCGTCATTGAGTATGGGTGGTTCAAAAAAATTACAGTTTTGAGGAGCTGGGTATTTTAGTAACAATTCCTCCTTAACATCCTTATCCAATCCGTTGCTGAAAATATGCTTTAGCCTTGATACAATGCCATTATGAACTGGACTACTCAGTTTGACATTCATGGAGGGGTCTATACCCATAATCTCGATCAGCTCAGTATTGTTCAAATCCGAAGGACTTGCTGTAATATGCGGAGGGGTAACATGTCTGGATACCTCTGGATCGACATGAACATCCGCTAACACTGGTATGTTTCTAGTTGATTGCATACTAGGATCACCTAAAAGCAAGAAGTGATCATGCAAAACAAAATCGGCCAAGACTCGCTTGCCATAGCTGAGAGAAATTCATTTAAAAACCAGTGATACAAGTAAACAAAGCCCATTACTCGAATGGCTATTGAAAATAATTCCACCATCCATAGGCTAAAAAAAACCTCAACAACCTATAGGTTGTTGTATATTATATTCAAGTACTTACTCGAAGAATTATTACTGTCGGATGAAAAATCCTCAATTTTCCTTTTTAATTTTCTCATTTCCCTAAGTAACTTTTCATACTTCTTCCTTCCCGCATGTTTCTTCGCGGGTCTCTCCTCCCCAGAACTTGACGAGGAAGAACTAAGTCTTCTTTTGGGCATTTTGAAAACAAAATTTCATTCACAATTTAATTATTCGTGGTATTTCAATGACACACGACAATACAATAAGTTCAGCGCAGGCAGGATGGCAAAAAACTTGGGTTTTTTATCTTTAAACGTGTGGATCATGGCACCGAACGATACTACTACATATGAAATATTACGGAATACGAGGGAAGAACAATTTTATACTCGTCGGTGTACCAATACTGACTGCCGTTCTTCACCTCGCACAGGTTATGCGTTATGCCACAAATATCCAAACTTGAGATAGGACGCATAGATACTAAACTTTGCATGATTTTCGATTGCACGTAGTAGCGTACCTTCATAGAGGATAGTTTCCGAGTATTCTGCTATCGTTCCCTCGGCGTATTTCAATTCAAATGAGTTTTCTCCATCACGAATAGACGTAAGTCTACTTACGCCACTTTGTGATTTTTTTTCCTGTGTAATATGTCCGAACACATAGTTGCGTATCTCAATTTTGCCTGTTATGACATGTTGAAACGTATTTGCTGCTCAGTCTAAAGAAGTCTGTCTCAGAGGTGAAATATCTAGTTTCCTTGCTAATACCACGACTAATGTTGAATTACATCTAATATTCCTATTGTATAGGAATATGAATTCCTATACAATAGGAATATGGCAATAAGCGTCGTCCTGGTAGTGCAGGACATCTTGTTTCTCTCTTGACAAGCTTATTGTGAATAATGCAATGCAAATTTCTTTATTTGTATTTGTGGTTAAATTAATCACGCAAGTTCTGGGTATTGCTTTGGTTTAGGGGCTGGAGTTCAGATGGCGCCCTTGGTTTAGTGAACGCTAGGCTGCGGGCGGTGTCTCAGCGTCTGCATTTACATGAAACAATTACGTCTAGAATTTTAAAACTCGGAAGTCAAAATGTTATACAAAAGGAAGTGGTATAGTGGGGTCGTGATAGATATGGAAGAAAATGTGGCTGCAGAGTGGTCTTCAGAAGACGATGTACCTTTAACAAACTTTTAAATGTCTCGAAAAATTCAAAAACATTGCAACATAATAATATTGGTAAGAACGTCGATGAAGGAAAATAGGTTATAGAATATAACTAATAATTGTTACTTTTTGAAAAGATATCAGTTTTAATGATTTGACAAATAATAAGGACACTACGAATCAAATCAGCATTTCTTCAGCTGGTGCAGAAACCAATACCAGAAATAAATCGATGATTTTGTTGTGGAAGCCATCGATGACGCAGGTACTAGTACTCTTGTGTGATTATTCCAAATTTTTCTTATACAACAATTCGCTTGCAGAACACAACGAAACCGTTTCACCTACACATTCCATAGACATGTCTTTGTCTCATCCATTTAGCGGTTATGATTCCGATGCCGATCCTCCATACCGTGCAACCTGTGAAGTCTATAAATGCAAGAGTGAGGTTTTTAGCTCCTGCCATAGATGACTAATATTGCTTTGCTTCTATCATTTTGAAAATTATTATGATTCATGCAACGGTAATAGTAGCAAGAAAGCACGACATAACAAAATATTTTTAAACGAATCAACTAAAGACACGAACAAAAAACGAGAAAACAATGTATGGGAAAGGTATGCAGTGGAAGGAAGTGAAAAAGAAGGCAATCTTATAAAAGTACCTCGTGTGAACAAACAAAAAGTGGCGAAATCTTTGAGAAGTATGTAAGGATACCAAAACAAAAAAAATTGTACCACCCAAATTCTTAAACGAAAGATGCAATGGTGGTACCTGTAGAAGGCAAGGTAGAATGTGCAGCCATTTTACTGACGAAAATCGATGCAAATTATTCAAAGCATACAACGAAATAGGAAATTTAACTAATCAGCAAGAATTTATAGTGAGACATACAAAAGTAGATACAACTAAACAGAAGACCAGTAACAAGGATCAATCTAGAAGGCAGAACACAATATTTTATTATCTAACAAGAAAAATGAAAAGGTTTTGGTCTGTAAGAAGTTCTTAGGTTGTTAGCATTGAAAAAAGTACATGCTAGTGGTATCGTTGAACCCGATAAGCGGAGACGCAGAAAATCACAAGAAGTCAGAAAAGGGACTTCACTATTCACGAAACAATTGACAACTACATTATTAAGTTCCCTAAAATAGAATCGCACTATTGCAGAGCGAAGAGTACAGGAGAGTACCTTCATTCCGATCTAACCATTTCTAAAATGTGTTCATTATTTTTAGAAGAACAAAATGAAGTTTTCATAAACCAAAGAAGGACCAATCTTCCCTTTGTATCACATTCAAAGATGGTGATGATAATACAAAATTGAAACTAATAGACATCTATGACAAACATAATGTAGAAAAAATTAAGGTCAGAGAATTGAAGAATGAATGCAAAACAAGAGCTACTATTTACAAAAAATTCGTATGTGAAAGTTTTGATTTACAGCAAGTTCTATATACTTACCAGTGTCCAAAGAAAGTGCTATATTTCATAAAAGGCACTTATCTAACTGTTATTTAACCTATTGCGACATAGTTACCAAAGCATGCAAATGTTTTACTTGGCATGAAGGTATTAGCAAACGAGGGTCGTGCGAAATAGCACATGTATCTACAGAGTTCTTCAATCTTATGATAATAATAATGTTCAATTCGGTTCGCTATATTCAGACGGATGTGGCGGACAAAATAAAAATTATGTTGTTGCAGCTATGCTGCTTTTTGTAGGAATATAGAGTTCATAACTCTGCGGTATTTTGAATCATACCACTGAGACAAAATTAAGGCGATTCTGTACATAGCTGCATATCGAACGCTGTATCACACGCAGGAGACCTGTTTGTACCTTCACAACTCATCATTTTTAAATTGGCTAGACGTCAAAGGCCATACGATGTTTTTCCTTAGGGATTCGAAGATTTTATTGACTTCGGAAAGTTATATTTTGATCTTCGAATATTAACAAGTAGGGAGACGGATTCTATGAAATGGAGTGATATTATGGAAGTTACAGTTTCTAAACTACATCCAGACACATTGTTCTTCAAATTAAGATGCCATGAACGCGATCACATTTGGGATGTTTTTTAGGGTGCGATCACATTTGGGATGTTTTTTAGGGTAAAAGAGTCGATAACTCGAAAACGGTTTGTCGTATCAATTTCAAACAAGGACAGGCTTCTACAGGAAATTTGATTCTATGTAACTATGTCTGCGGCAGCACCTCAAGATGCTTTTCATAGATCGAGGTAGCTGCAGACGTATTTCTCTTCCATTAAAATTTTAAGCAATCTTTATCCAATCGAAATGAATTTGGTATAAAAAGAAAGGTAAAACATTGATCTATGTACTTGCTGTAATGTTTTTTTGAAATTATTTGTTCATCCACCTAAAAAATTGTTTCAAAGTAACTGCATTTTTGGGACATTTTTAAGGTGTTTTTTTTTTTTGTGAAAAAGTGCATTGAAAATTCAATTTCCATTACAGTACGTACATATAATCGAACGACCTCTAGAAGCCTGTCCTTGTTTGAAATCGATTAGACGAACCGTTTTTGAGTTATTATTTGACTCTTTTACCCTTAAAAGCGTCACAAATGTGATCGCGCTCATGGCCTCTTAAGCCACAATCAACAGAAATAGAGTAAGATAACTTTGAAAAGACAAAAGATAAATTTGAAAAGTGTTATTCTACGTCCTCTCAATGAGGAGCCTAATAAGATAGGGAAGGCAAAGAAACAAGATCTGATGTCTCTTTGTCAAGAGGTAACTCCAGTTGTTAAAATCGCCGAATACAGAAACTTTCACGCGTCCCTTCCACACACCGACAATAATTGAGGTGGAAATGTGAAAAATATATCTCGTATTAATACTTGATGTTCTGGTTGCATAAATAAAAAAGGAATAAGCTTTATTTCGCTTAATTGAAAAAGAACCTGAGTGGCGAAAGTGTATTCTGAAATGAAAAATATTATTTTCACAAAGTGGCGTATCTTATTAGTTATCAATTTTTCAAGAACTAAAAGGATTTAACCTTGCAAGCACAAACGTACATGTACCTACTTATCTGCGGTACCTACCTGCGAGGTTCAAATTGAGATCATAGCCCCAATTACTATCACAAATATCCTTCATAGTTAGCGAAAAACTTCAAATGCTTCTCCCGGAAAAGTATGAAATATGAGATACGCCACTACGTGTTTTGAGGACGAACTGTGTGTAAGGGTGTAATTTTTCCTTTAAAGATATACTTGTCAGGTCGTGTCTTCGAGTTTCAAATTAGGCACACAAGACACATCAAACAAAAACTGGAGGTTTTCATTGATTTCAACTTCAGCGTGTTCGATTGTTCAAACGTGAAGGAAACATATATTTGTGCATCATCGACGTAGTGGTCTATCTTGCCTGATTTGATGTTTTCATATGAAAATCACTATAGTAGACCCAGTACGAAGCCTTGAGGCTCACCCCAAGTTTTCGCAAGAGAAGTGGATTGGTTCTCTTCTAGGATAACAGTTTCGAAGCCAGGATATTTTTTAAACTCCAGGCTGACGCAATTGTAACGTGAGCAAAAACCTGAAACTAAACGTCATTTTAGAAATGAAATGAGTAAAAAAATCTAAGTTAAAAAAATAGCCCTCAGCCCTCTTGGTCGCAAATGATTTTGTTTTTCACCAAGTCGTTTTGGCATAATGAACATCGTGCAGTCGTGGAGGTTCATTATTAAGGATATTTCTTTTTTTTGCATAGTTAACGCAAAATGTGAATATAATCAGCCGGGAATGAAGTAGTCCGTATGCCATTAAATATGAAGCATGAATTTTCCACCATTGTAATATATCTGTTTATTACACAGAGTCATAAAATTAGTAAGCGCGTTTTTTAAAGTTCGATTTGTTATATATCTATATCAGAGATTGCTGATGGGAAGCATAGAACACAGCTCATGAGGAGGCAAGTCATGAAAGGAGGGATGAGAAATGAGAGCGATCAAATCCACAGACAGAGTTTCAACTTATTCCATAGAGTTAACCAATATTAACGTGAACATATACCCTCTTCCCTTATCACCAGTCTCTTTCAAATCTCAGTTTTGAACACGCCACTGGCACCGGTCAATGTGCGTCTGATGCTATTGCCTAACACTCCTCTCTTCCATCTATTTTTTTTGTTTGGGAGGGGATGGACGATTGTAGATGATATCTTGTATTTATTACATATTATTCAACTTGATGGAAGATCCCTCAATATTAACAGCTATTATCGGCTATCATGTTATAACGACAACATTAAAAAGCATAAAACTGAAAAATGTTCAACAAAATTCTTGTATCCGCCTCAAATAATCATCCATCATATCTCTATCATGATCGCGTCATCAAAATTCGACCCTCGCTATTGCATTAAGATCTCCAAAATAGTTAGGTAATGAAAATACTATATCTCTTATTGAACACCTGAACTAGTGGGCATGTGCGAGTAGGCTAGGCCAGAAAATATTTCCAGGAAAATGAAAATTTGGAGTTTCGATAATCTTTCTCAGCTCATTTAGAGTACAAAGTGATGGATTGCCGCTGGTAAAGAGAGCGGCAATTACACTTTGTGCTCGAATAACACACAATATTTCTTCGACAAACAGAGATCTCAGATACAGAAAAAACACTCGATACTATAATGATGATCATTATTACCTAATAATACGGTGGTCGGTGGTCTGGCGGTCTAAGGCGCAGGCCGTTCAGAACTTCAGAATAGCGGTAGTAGGTTCGAGCCCGATGTAGGTACGAGGGATTTTTTCTCCAGTACCCAATATCGGAATCGATAGCCGACCACGGTCCTTGTTGAAAACAAGTGTATTGTGTGTTGTCTAGATGCCAATTTCGGCTAGTGCTAGCTTGGAGTGCACGCCGGCCACCCGAGGTGGTGCTTGTAGGTTTTCCGGGTTTTCCTGCAGCTGAAAAGTGAATACGCCACCAAAAAGTAAGTCGCCCCAGAGCGCCACGGCAAATAATAATAATAGCCGTCCTCTACCCGCACAGGCCATGCGTTTGGGTACACTCTACGAGTGTTTATGAGGGAGTATTATTATTATTATTATTATCATTATTATATTATAATACTATTAATTTCATTTATTATTTACTAGATTAAAATCGAAGGTATAATTTTGACAATTTTCAATAGATATAGCAAAAATCGGTATACAAATTGCTAGCAATACCCATCTGTAACACTATAATAACAGATTTTTGTATCATCTGGCCTACAATGATTTACGCTTGCCCAGTGTTCTGCGGACTGCCCAACAATCAACTTACGAGGTTGGAAATGATGCAGAACAAGGTACTGCGTATAGTCACTAATAGTGACAGATGCATCCGACTGGATGAGCTACGTGCCAAAGCTAAGGTCACGACCATCCAGGAACATATTGTTATGAAAACTAGTAGTTTATAAAATATGCAGATACTATATCTTTACTTTAAAGATTCCAACAGCAAAAATATTAACTGGAAACACCCAGCTAAAACTAGTTGAAACAGCAAAAGAACAACTTTTTCCCACTTAATAAGGATTACGAGTAGAGTCTACGTTTCTCACTAATACCACTTTGTAACAGCACATACTGGCTGAAAGGAGAAAAGAAATTTAAAAAATATTGTTATACCTAGTTTAATTATTCAAGAAAGAAAATGAAATTAAAAAAAATATATTTTAAAAGAAATTATAAATGATGAATAATAATACAAAAGTATCATCCAGTATGAATTTATATCATGAATTTTGGGATAGCCAACTATGAAGATGGAATAGGAATGTTTATTGAAGAAGGTAATAGAATTTGGAAAAGATAGTTCAAAGAGAATAGAAATGTGAATAAAAACGTTTGTATAATGCAATTAATTAGAATAAGTTGATTTAGTACCTATTATTAATATAAATGTAAAAAAGTGGAAAATAACACTTGAGTGACAACTAAAAGTGTCAAAAAGAAGACAAAAAGGATAGTTACAGAAAAATTTGAAGAGTTTTTGTGGATAGAGACTGTCATGGATGAAAGCGGAGGAAATTTTGTGAAAAAGTTCCGATTTAACAGGAATATGATATAAATTGCATGCTAAAACCACAGGAGTAACATTGATTCAACAAAATAAAGCTGAGCAACTCACCGTTTTTTTGCGAGTTTGGCAGGTTTCCAGAGTAGGATCCGAATAGTCAAGAGAATTATTCAGGTTCCAAGCCGAAATAGGAAGGAGAGCAGTGATCTATCAATAATAAATCAGAATAACTCGATTTTTTTTTGCAAGCTGGGTGGGTTTCTGGTTCCAACCACATATCTGAAGAGACTATACTAGTGCACTCTGAAATTTTCCATGAACACTTACTAGCCTTCAATTAATTATAATAATTAATTTGCTACTTGTTTTATCCTTTTGATACTCCAAAATAAAGTGAGGTTATATCAGACTGTCTCAACTGGACTGGAACTCAGCTATCTTCACACTACATTTGAATGAATATTCATGGTATTTGTTTAAGCGCTGCTTAACAGCCCGGCATCGTGAATTTATTACAAGATACAGCAAAACAAACATACGTGAGCATTCATTTAAACAGGAGAAAAGGAAAATTGTTAAAATAAGTAATTTGGAGTAAATAGGAAAGGTTATGATATGAGAGAATTTTTTTAATTGAAAATTTATCACATTTTTATTTTATTTGTTCACCAAACAGCTGAAATTAAAAAAAAAATTAAAAGTTAATAATTCTGAATTTACAAATTTTATTTATTTGATTCAATGGACATTTTCTATGAACGATAAAACTAGACATCCAGTAATCTCTCAATGAGAGATCTTAAAACCGAAACCCGAAAAACTTTTTCCAGGAATACGCACAAGTTTAAACACCTCTGAATGCAGTATCTACGATCTGATCATTGCTGCAATAAACCCCTGTATGAGCATAGTGGGAGACA